>WBMZ01009651.1:0-600000 GCA_013400975.1 Atrichornis clamosus | reverse complement strand
TATCTCCTACACAGTTCTGTCTTCCCAGTAGGCTTCTTCCATCAATCAAAAGATAAACCCAAAGAGCTCTTTGCAGCTTGGGGTCCCATATGAGGTCTCACATGAGTTCTCACAAGGAGAAGAAATGCTCTGAGAGCATTCCCATTCATGTTTTGGATGCTGCAGTGTGTGTGGCAGCCAGTTGCAGCCCTGTGAAGCAGTTCATGTGGTCAAAGCTCCATGTAATAACATTAGTTATTCTGATAGCGGTTTTAGCCACCCTCCCAGACTTCAGTACCTGGCCAGGAATACATATAGCAAGTGAGGAATTCATAGAGTTAAAAACAATAACAGGAAAATGCTCAAAAGGACTAGAGGTAAGGTTTGGAATGTAAAAAAACCCTCATACTGAACAACTTCAATAGTTTCTTCTTAGTGCAGAGAAGGTTAAAGGAGGATTTGATCATGGATTAGAGATATCCACTGTGGAATAAGATACAGACCACTGGAAGGTACGTAAACTGGCAGAGCAAACACGCAGACCCGTAGTTGAAAACCAAAATTTGAAAGCAATCAAATTTGGGCTAATATTCAGCTGTACAAAATGAATACTATATTCCACTGAAGCAGATTACCGAGGGAGCAGTTAGTCTGTTGGTTTGCAATTAAAATAGTATATGTGTGGAAAAGGCATACTTTAGTTCATCTACAAGTTACTGAAGTTTGTTTCTCTGTTACATGTTTCTCTCTTATGTGGAAAGAAGAACAATTCATTCTCTGAAAGAACTGTTGGAAAAAATCGGTGGCCTGCTTTATAAAGAACAGTCACTCCTGATATTGAAATCTTTGTGATGCCAAACAGCCAAAAGTAACAGAATAAATATTAAAAGACCTTAGCAAATGCATAGATCACATTTATTTTGCCTGGACATTGTTTTCATTTGTCACAGAGTCATAGAAGGATTTGGGTCAGATGAGTCCAGCTCAGCACATTCTCTGAATATGAGTCCTTAAAGATCATCCAGTTTCAATCTCCCTGCCATGGGCAGGGACACTTTTCACCAGACCAGGTTGCTCAGAGCCTCATCCAGCCCGGCCTTGAACACCTCCCCATGTTACATGGGAATGTCAGAATAATGTTTGTTCAAAAGAATTATGACCCACAGGCTTAGAATGGGAGAACAGGTGAACCTACCATGAGAATAAAATGCATCTACCAGCTCATTACATCTTTGTTATTTGGTAATTTCTTTATACATGGCATTATTTAATTTGCTTTCCTAAAAAAATTTATATGTAGTATAGTGAAATATTTGAAGGCTACCTATAACTTTAAAATGAAGTTCCAATTCTTACATTTTGTATTTATTCTGTATTTCACTATTATAGGGTACTCATTTCATTATATTAAATTATCTTGGTTCTGCAATGAAAACCATTAATTTTGGAAAACCAGGATGAGTATAAACAAAAAGGAAAGAAAAAAACATATCATGCCACTCAAACTTGATTGCTTTTTTGATAGACTTACAAAATTAGTGGATGAAGGATATGCAGCAGATATATTTGCATCTTAGTAAAGTATGATCATGCCTTTGAAAGTCTTACAAGAAGGATCCACATTCACCTGAATATGATTGCTATTACATGAAGGAAAATCTAGATGAAAGACAATGAATAAAGTGAACTTTAATGTGGGGTGAAGTGTAGATGGATATTCAAACCACAGGCATTAAAATTCATTTTATTCAATGCATTCTGGCCTGATCTGAAAGATGGAGTAAATAACATAAATAAATTTGCAAATCATAGTCTGCTGGAAAGTAAATTTTAATGAATGTGGGCTGGATCAATAGGGAAGTCTGCCTTTTGCCCCACATGTGTCTTCATGTTATTGTGACATCCAAAGTGAAATCCAGTAAATTTACTTTGTCTGAAATGGGGTCTCCAAGAGAAAAAGGGAGAAACTAAACTTAAGTATAAGAAAATTTGCTTATTCAATGATTCTCTGTTGAAGGCCTAAATGATTCCATGATTTCTGTCTTGAAATAAGTAATTCTAATATGCATTTTCCTTCACTCTTTATGAGTCCTTAATGATTTATTAATAGAAATAACCCTGTATACCATTAAAACAAGAGCACAAGTTTCTTAAGTTTTCTCGAGCAGGGCTGGAACACAACAATGTTGAGTCTGTTGATAGGGAAATTAAAATGGCTCTCCAGCTTTTATAGGAAGACCAGTTTGCACTGTGTGAATTCCTTAAGGATAAAATCTGCTTTAACAGTTTTGATTACTGAGAGAAGAGATTGTCTCTGGTTCTAGTTTCTCACTTTGAGCAAAAAAACCAGAAGTGGCAGCTCTTGTGCTGAGAGAGAGAAGAGAAAGATTTGTGTTTTTTTACCTTTATCTCTCCTTAACAGCAGACAAAACTGGAAGATGGCAGGGATGGAAAACAGCTGTACCCACAGCTCTTTGCCTTGGAGCACAGATGAGGATGTGTTCTGCCCTAATGGGGCAACTCCAGGGACAGCTTAATTCCCATGGGGAGTAATAGAAGAAGCTGTGGAGGGTCTCAGACTATAAAGCATATTTTTTTTCTTCAACGTCTGCTGAAATGGGCACTTATGTTAAACTACCTGTCATTTAGGATTCATTCAATCTTCTTTGGAATATCATAACCAAAAGTGCCTCTGCAGCCCAGTAAACAGAATTTTGCTGTTAGTAGGAAAAGGCTGTAGAGTTTGTACCAAAGGGATAAAAAACCCCACTTTAAAAACCTTTGCAAGCGGAAAAAAGGCTGAAGAAACTGCCACTATGGACATCTTATTCCTTCCAGTAAGGGCATTGGGATGCTACTGATAAATTGTTCTACATCCCTCCCTTTCCCAGTCTCATTGAGCAAGGCTGAAGCTCAGGTTCCAGAGGAAAGACAGTTTAGAACTGGTAAAAAGGGGTAAATATGAGGAAGCTTTGCATGCCAGTTCTATTACCAAAAATAATTTTTTCTACATTAATTAATTATTTGGACCATTAGACTGTTAAAAGGTTAATTGGAATAACAGTAAATCATTATTGCCATCTTTTGTCCAGAAATAGATTTTGAGTGGAACTCTTACTGCAGTGTTTGGCAATTATGAAAGGGAGTTCATCCATGCATTAAAAAAAGAAAAAAAAGTTATGTAATATATTTACTTAACAGGAGATATTTATGGTGTCACTTACAAAAGAATGTTTAAAGCATTTTATGATTGACTTTTAGTTAGGTAAGCTTATGCATTTAGAAACCCAATAAATTAACAGAGATAGAACCATTTATTCTATTTCTAAATCCCTTCAGAAAGACTTTGTCAGCTTTAGCTTGGTGATACCATCATTTTGAAAGCCTTACTTCCATTTCTTGGAAAGCTCTTATCACAAAAAACCCAACAAATAAACCAAATCCTAAACAAAGAAAACAAATAATCTAAAAATAAGAAATTATCTTTTCTTTTTTCTTTTCCAATTTTTAGGGATTTATGATTTGAATCCTTTGACCTGTGAAGCATTACATGTGACAATCCCTTAGGAAATACAAAGATATTGGAAATAGATAATACAGATATAGAAGTGTAGCTTTATAGTGGGATCTCACCCCATCCCTTCAATATATCAGTGAAAAAAATAATCCAAATAAAGTATTTTTTATTACCATCATCATCATCATAGTGAGTAACTCATTGAAGGTTATAGAATACTCAAAGTGAGATACTTCTCTGATTAAAAATTATTTATGAACATATCTGATATTTTGATTTTCCTTCTGATAGGTTTAAGGGATTTATTCAGTTTCAAGATTGTCTTAAGGTCAGCTTGCTGTTCTGATTCCCACTGAGTGTCTCATTCCCCTAAATTATTCACTGAGAACAATATTTCTCAATATGATTACAGGACACAGGATCTAGCCTTCTTTATTTTTTCTTTATAGAGAATTTCCTGAGGAGAGGCTGTGCTCGTGTTTCTACAAGGCTGAAGCGTGTATAGAAATGAATCACTGTCTAAATAACTTGGCTTGAAATGCTGTCTATTTCTCTAACTACAGTTTTGCCTCTTGCTTGCTATTGCCTATATGCTCCAAGTGCTTTGAGGCATTCAGTTTTGTTTGTATGGTTCTTAACATATGGTTTTCTCAAGCAAAGGGCTGCCAGCCTAGACTCACGAATGGCTATGAGGCAGCAGACTCACTCAACTATCTCAAGTTAAGTGGAACACATTAATTTTGCCATCTTGTAGTGACTTGCACTTTTCTTCTAAGGATATTTTAAAATTTAATTCCCGTATTTTATTTTTTTCCTGCTACACCTAATGCATATTGCTATTTTTATTGAAACAGTATTTTATAAATACACATTTCCTAAGTGATTTGCATTGTCAAAATCACAAGGTACTGAACTTCATAGCAAAATGAAAAAAGATCAACCACCAACTTGTACTCCTTTTATTTTCACCCTATTTTTAAATCGTAAAGCTGATGGAACAACAAGAGTTCTCATATTTCTTCTGCCCACAAGGTTTGTCTGCAAAGGAAAAGGGAAATCCATGCAAACCTCCTGTCCTGCAGCGTGACTTCGTGTGACCTATGGAATCACTCTGACTGCAGTGACCTGGTGGGGCAGCCCCTAACACTCCTCTGCTAATGAGGCCCCCTGATTGCAAACATCTCAAAGTCACCACACCTCTAATGTGCAGTGAATGCAGGATATTTCTGTCTGTGGGGTATAAGACAGAAGTTCACCAGCCATATGAGATGCAACCCTGACAGAGCTTTCACTCAGTTAAAGCTATGGCAAAATTAAAAAGCCAGGAGGGGCGGGGGGGAGACCTGCCATACGGAGAGAGAAAGTAATTGCTGCACTGTTCACTAAGGAATAATAGATCACCTTTTTACACTACTAATTTTCCTTGCTGCCTCTACTAACAGCCTCTGAATCCTTCCTAATTGTACCCCTCCGTTCCTTTGCCAGAGCACATTGTCATGTCTGCTGCTTTGGCTGTCTTTTGCTCTCATCTCATTGTGTTCACTGACAAATGATGAGATGCTGAAGTATGAAGAAATGCAAACTGCATTATATGAAGCTTTCAGATCACTCAAATTAGCCAATTGGCTGTGGAAACCTTGCCCTCTACATGTTGCTCCAATACTGAGGAAAAAAAGGGTTTGTACAAAGCAGGTCAAACATCATATTTATAATTTTTGCCTCCACTAGCTTTCTACAAAAGGAAACATTTAACTTTTTCTCATTCTATTATTTCAAAACCTCTTTTTAAGGTAAGAAAAAATGGATTATAGCTATTAAATTTTTTGGGATTTTTTTGGAACATAATTCCCTTTTCAAATTTTAGTTTACCAAACACTCAGTACTTTCATTGTTTGTACACTCAGATATGAACTCTGGGGAGCTACAACTCTGTCTTTAGATAAAGTTCTCAGTTCTCAAGGTCCAGACAATTACATTCTTTTGTTCATTAACTTGTCATCTGCAGCTTGGATATCTGAGAATGAGCAAAATCTGGGGGTAGCATTTTCTCTGGTATTTTCAGCAGATCATTGATGAAGATATTTCCAATCATCTTTCTGACACTATAAAAAAAATACCCATAGAACAAAAAATTGTATTATAGACACGACAAGAAAACTATTTTCCTTCTACCTCTACCTTTTGGGCACTTTATGCATAGCCTATGAATGGTGCATTTTAGTATTAATAACTGATCTGCTCATCATGCTATCAGCATGTTAAACAATCAATTCTTTCTTTGCTTATTGTCTTCCAACACATTCTGTATTTCAACATATCAGCAGATCCAAGCTATAGGACATAGCAAACATTCACACAGGATTTTCTCAGATCTATGTTTTGTGCCATCTACTTAGAATAGAAAAGACCCAGGTATCTGAATCAAGGTTATCACACATATTTATACAATTTGATTCACATAGTAGGAATAAAATAAATATTCTTAGCAGAAATTATGCTGTACTCTGAAATAAGAATTTGCATATGATTCAGGAAGCCTAGAATGTAACTTTTTTTCCATCGGCATGTAGAGAAATATTTATGTTGATTTTCTGTCCAAAAGTTTTCAGGTTGCTTGTTGTGACTTGCCTGTCATTTATTTGTCATCAATATAATGTTTTAGGAATTGATTTCCAATTTCCTAGCTGAAGCTGCATGGTAATTTGGAGTTAGACTGCAGCACAAAGGAAGTACTTTTTGCTGAAGTGAACATGGACTAAACCCAATGTGGTAAAAATAGAGTTGCAAAATTATTTTATAATTTTTCATACTACCAGGAGACTGTCTAATTTGACGGCATTCAACTCTTTCATTAAAAGCCTGTAAATGAAGCCTCAGAGTGCTGTGTATTCAAGGATTGTAGAGTGGAATGCCTTCTGTGTCCCAGACACAGAGACTTCCAACCAGCTCCAAACAGGGCCACTCCAGGGCCCAGCTGATCCCCACAGTCCTGGCAGGGGTGTCACAGGGAAAACCTGTGTAAGGAAGGACAAAGTGCTGCCCATCAGTGAGAACTGAGGAGGAAAGGCATGAGAAACATCTCTGTGAGCTCTGTGGTGAGAGATCAAGGAGGGCTAGGAGCTGCTGCAGATGTCTGAGCTGGGATTCTCCTGCAGCCTTTGGTCACCCCATGACAGGGCACTTATTCCCTGCAGCCTCTGGAGAGGACCATGGCAGGGTAGATATTCAGCCCATGGAGGACCCCATGCTGGACCAGGTGGATATTCCCAGGAGAAGTCACAACCTGTGGGGGACCCCACGGAGAAGGAAGCTCGAAGCTCCTGACAGGAGAGGAGCCCACAGAGGAGCTGCTTTCCTGGCAGAAACTGTGGCCTGTGGAGAAACCACGCTAGAGCAGTCTGTGCCTGATGGACTTTGCCCCATGGAGAGAATCCATGATGGATCAGTTTGGGAAGAACTGCAGCCTGTGGGAAGGACTCACACTGGAGCAGTTCGTGAAGGAGTGGTTCTTGTGGGAAGGACCCCATGCTGGAGCACTGGAACAATGTGAGGAGAAAGGAGCAGTAGAGTCAAAGCCTACTCCATTTTTAATGACCAATACATTAAATTAATTTTCCCCGAATTAAGTCTGTTTCACCCATGGTGATAACTCGTAAGCATTCTCCCTGTTTTCATCCTGGCACATGAGATTTTCCATATTTTCTCCTCCTGCCGTGCTGAGGAATGGGAGTTGGAGAGTGGCTGGGTGGGCCTCTGGCACCCAAACAAGGTCACCTCACCGCACTTTTAAAGACAGTAGAAATTTACTATCGCTCAGAATCTGGCATCTCCTTCTGAGGCCATACACTCAACATTATTGTCATGAAATTTGTATAAACCACCTTCTCACTTTCCAAAATGTGACAATATTATTTAAAGTGGATGGAAGGCTTCTCTGTGCACACTCCATTACGTGCATGACAGTCCAGCACTTCCATTGAATTTTTAGGAGTGTTTACAACATTTAGATATCAGAAAATTATATTTTGAATTATATATATATTTTTTTCAAGTGTAAAAATAAGATTATTATATTTTTACCAAACATTTATAACAGTGCAGCCAGAAGAGTAACTGAAATTACATTGGTAATAAGTTGAATTTTAAATGTGTTTCTTCCTTAAGGGAAGCTGTTCAAGAACTAGCCTGAATATTTTAATTCAGTGGTCTTTTGGTATATTTTTTGTGGTTAGGAACCAACTTTCTAATATACAAGTTCTTGTTTTCAAATTTGTTGTTAAGTTGGTGAGGTAGAAATAAGTTATAAAGAAGTTACATTTTTTGTAAAAGATATTGGTTAAAAAATTTAAAAGTAACTGTAGGTTATGATCAAATTAGTAGTTCTATAAACTTAAGGATTTTAAATTATTATTAAAAGAATAGACAACAATGACTCAGTATTTTTGTATTTCATTTATTACATCCTACAACACTTTGTGATTAAACTTCAAATGAAGAAAATGTTTTTTGATTGATTTACAGTAAATTTAATCTTTGATTAACATTTCAGAAGGAGGAAAAACAAATGAACATGCTATAAAACATGCTAATGATGAGCATGATAATTGAGAATGTTCTTAGAATAGATAATGTCTTAATGCAGACATCAAGACTTTATACAGATATTTCCCCCTGCAGGTTTTATAACAGGCAGAAAAATATTTTAAAGAATCAACAATTTTTGAAAAATTGTATTGAATTTTAAAACCTTTCTGCCATAAAAGAAAAGGAGAATATTCCCTTGCCATGTTATAATTTACATTGATAATGATGCTTGCCTCTTTCTATATATGCTTCAATTTTCCTGGCCACTAGGTTTTACATTACTAATATGATGTCTCCATCTTTGGCTGAAAATTTCATCAACCAAACCTCTTTTTTTATTTCAGTTTAGCCTCTGTTATTTCATTTGTTGCTCTTTGTAAATTGTGGTCAAATCTGAATAATCACTCTAAAGTTACCAGCGGTGGAGCTACTATTTCAAGCACAGGAAAAGAGAAACTGTACAGGGATTTCAGATTAATTGGTCATGAAATCACCTAAAAACTTCTAAAAGTCATTCCTGAAGTATGACTCCTAAAAAACCTCACTATATACAGAATAATGATTTCCTTAAAAAAACAAAGAACTATTCTCTGTGCCTCCAGTGATCTGCAAATGAAAGCTTGAGAACTACATCCTAAATAAATGGACAGAATGTAGATAAACCTTTCTGTTCTAGATCATTGATAGGAATATGAGAATATAAAATGGTGAGTAATAGTTCATTATGAGAGGAACATCATACATAATAAAGTAATTCAAATTCAGATTGTGCATCTGGGTCCAATCACAATTTGGCCAGAAGATCTGTTCTGAGGTAGGAAAGAAAAAAAAGGACATAAGGGAGTTAGGCACTTAGCAGCAGGATTTTAAGATTATTTAGCTCTGTCTGTCATGACAGTATGAGTGAGCCATCTAGCAGCCCAGAAAAAAACCTCATTGCCCAACTTTCACTGTCTTTCACAGAGCTATCATTCCTTTCTCCAAAAGCTGAAACCTAGACTCATTTTTTTCTTTTGGATCACCTGCTGCATACCAAAGTCTCTTAGCTATCAGCTGTTCTTTATCAGCACCCACCCTTCCTGCTCTGAAAGCTCAAACATAACAAAAAACCCCTAACTTCATTCTTGGGACCTACTGTTTTGTTAAATGTTCAGGTCTATGTATCCTAGAGACCCTATTAGGTTTCCACATGCAAAGACCTTTTTAAACTTAGTATGTCCTCTCTTTTGATAACACCTCTGCATGAGCTTTCCCGCTTGCAGTTTTGAGTTTTTATGCTCAATTAACTTTAACTCATTTAACCTTTAAAGGGGAGATACTCCCCGCTAGGCCACGTAGTCCTCAGCCTCTGGTACAGCTGTATTAATCAGAGAGTGTGAATTAAAACTCAGGGGAAGGGTGGAGCACTGTAACAGGCAGCCTTCTCCAGAAAAGTCTCTGACTCCCTCTCTCTGGGATTGGTTAATGGGCAACTGCTGTAACTGTAGGTTGAGTTTTATCTCTCTTTTCTTAGTGTTCTTGCTGGGATTAAAGCTCATGGAGTTCTGCTACCAGTGACTTTCAGCACTACTTCATCTTGATGTAAGTGTTTATATGCTTTCTAACAGCACGTAATCTCGTGCTTGCTGACACAATAGAATGCTTTTCTTGCTTTCAAAACAGTTTTGAAAGGATTGTTGCTGTGGGTTCTTTTTATCTGCAGACTCATTTGAAACACTTCATCCAGGAGATGGGATAACTAGCCTAAAGCTTGGGGTGTGAATTTGGGCTTATGGCTCTCATCATGTAGGTGCCTGTGTAAAGCATGAGACCATATGCTCACTTGAGGGAAGAGAGGACAATTATTCCTTTTAGATGTTTTCTTTCTCTTATCCTCTTCCAATGCCTTAAAAAGATCTGTAAGGTTTGGATCTGCAGACGGGTGAGCATGGGATGTATATCCTTTGAAGAGAGGAAAGTAATGAGTTACAGCATTTCACTTTGGGAGTACTTGTGCTTTTGGCTACTGACTGAGGACTGGCCTTTAGGGGTGGTGCGCAACTGTTTCTGAGGTGAAACAGTAACTTCAGTCCCAGTAAGGGTTTAATATTTGCCACCTCCCACAGGAGCTGAATTGAGCTTTCTGTCCTTGTGTTTTGTGTCCATCTCTGTACATCTGTACCTTTTATACATGATGTAAAATGACAACTGATACCAAATGATATTGACAGGTCTTTATTGAACTTAATTACTCTTCAGAGACTGGCATGAATCAATCCTCATAAAATTCATCTGTCACTTTGTGACGTGCCAGCTTTAGCATAGAGGAGATGAAGGGAAAAGTGTCTGAGAAAGGAGGAATTCCTCCATTTTACCAGCAAAATTTTATTTCTTCTTAAATTATTGATGGACCCTGTTCAAGTGAAAATTGTCATAAGTATTTATCAGTTAACATAGTGAAAATAAAAATGAGAAAACTCAGTGGTGATATTAAGTTTCGCTGTATTCTACAGTGTAGTAAAATAGTAAATACCCTGAATTCCCTTAAAATGCACTAACCCCAATGGCAGATGAATTTTTTTGCCAGTATAAAGTTTAATTTTTAGCGATATGTTAAATATTTTATAGTGTTTTGGATGGCTTTTCTTGTTGCTTTTTGTGTTTTGTTATGTTGTGGTTGTTCTTTTGTTCATTTTGTATTGGTTACACAAAACTATGAAATGATACTTTTTTCTGTAAAGTATCATGTGAATCTGAAAAATGACAATTTATGAGTTTCAATGAAAAAAGGGAATAGGTTAACACATTCTATGCTAACGACTAAGGAAGCATTTATAAGAGGTATGTGGTTTGCAGTGCTGCTCATGAAATCAACCAAAAATTTCCAGCAGCTTGGTGAAAATATTATAGATATCAGGCACTGGTAACATCATGCCTTTTAGTTGGACTCTTTTCAAATTCCTTGGTGTAAACCAGTGTTTCTCAACGCTGTTAATTAAAGGCAAATTCTTATTTTTCTTCTTAGTTTAATGTGGTGTTTTCTCCATCTGGAATGGTGGAACTTGTCAGAACCTTCTGTCCTCATCTATATCACCCCAATTCTTTCTGTCATGGAGGAGTCAAACCACTGGTTTTCAAAGTGAGGGGAGGCAGGAGTAAGACTGTAATTAAATGTAATTTTCTTTAATTTTCTGACACTGAAATAGTGGAAGATTTATACAGGCTAATCACTTATGGAGTGGGTCACTCCAATTACAATTACCTTGCAGGGCTTTCAACCTATCTTGCAGATGAAGTAGGTGGAGGGCAGCTCCAAACTTCTTCTAAGACTTCAAAGAAGAGTCAAAAAAAATAAGCAGCTTAAATTGTTTGTGAGTGAAGGCTCAAGCTCCGCAATGAGTATAGGCCTAACAATTTCTTTCTTAACAACTAAATAAACAGCCTGAAATATCATACCTGACTGTCTGTCTCATGTTAGTGTATAGTCATCCTCACAATAAAAGTGTTTCTGATGTTTAGCCTGCATCTCACATCTTTCAGTCAGTGCCCACTGTCTTTTTTCTATCACTTGGCACCTCTGGAAAGAGCCTGACCCAGTTGTCTTAACATCCTTCCTTCAAGTATTTACAGACATTGATAAGATGATCTCCCCTGAAATTTCCTTCCACCAAGTTCATGTCTCTTTTGTGCTGGAGAGCCCAAAAGTGAGATCAGGTGTGGCCTCACCAGTGCTGAGTAGCAGTACAGAACCACATCCCTCGACCTACTGGCCACACTCCTCCTCATGCAGCCCAGGACACTGCTGGCTGGCTTCGTGGTGCACTGTTGGCATTGTTCGTCAGGATCCCCAGGTCCTTTTCTGCCCACCTGCTTTCAACCTGGGTGTGTATGGTGAGGGAGCTGGTGTGAAGGACACCCTTACTCTTCAAAAGATATATTCTTCCTCTTGCATTAGTGGCAAAAGTTATTCAGTGAAGTGTGATTTCAGGTCATCCTACAAGCAATTTGTGGGTAATGTGTTTCATTTCCTTCCTGTCTTCATATTTTGCTCCTTCCTGTCTTCATACTTTGTCATTCAGTAGGAACTGCTTTTGAATTTATATTTTATCTGTTCTTATTTGGTGAAACCATCACTGCTTGGCCTATACAAGTGAAGGTGTCAGCTGCTCTGTAGTCAGCATTAAAGCAATTCATTTGGAGTAGTTTTCTAAAATGGCTAACATTTTTGTCTGCTCCCTTGCAGTCTGAAAGGCTGTTCTAATTCCGATTCCAGTCATCTAAATACCAGTTAAACTTGTGTGACTTTCACAAGCAGTATGCTCCCAATTTTTTCTCTTGTCTGTCCTTTTGTCTTCTGTGGGTTGGTCATGTTGGGTGCTGATATTTTTTTTCTTTTTTAATTAATCCTCCTACAACTTTTATGCTAAAGAGAAGCATCCTCTCTTGTGTTTCTTGTTGCTAGGCTACATGACTCATGTTCATTTAAGACACATTTCTATGGCATAAAATAGTACCACGTAGAAATGCCCAAGCTTGATTGCTGTGAGGTAGTTTGGGGCACTGGAAGCACTGTTTGCCACAACAGTGTAATGTTCTGTCCAAGCTGAATTACTCCATGGAGAAATTATTTCCTTTAATTAATACAACTACCTTTATAAGTCATAATCATATCTTAAGACATCCTTGTTGGTCTGTATCTATAGATACTCTGCACATCTTTAGAGCAGACCTTCTTGTAACTTGTTCTAATCTGATCACTTTTGTCTTGAACTCTTATTTATAATTAACGACTTTCAATATACCGGGATCTGCTTCTTACCCTATTTTACTGCTGGCGATTAAAGCTCCAGACAGACATTTTTTCAACCAAAAGTTAAAGCACCTAAGCCTTTCATGTGTTTGGCTTCCTTGTTATGTGCCTATACCTTTGTATATCGAGGTATTTTTCAGAGTTAGCTCTTTTTATGAAAATACTAGTTTTTCAGAAGTCTGGAGTATACGTGGATGTTTTAATCTATTTTGAGTCTTCTAAAGAATACATCAAATAGAATTTAAAATTATGACCAGGATTTGAAAAATTTGCCTATATTCCCCAACCTGACTAGCTACTATATATAACTGCATTTTCAAGCAAAGCATTAAGCAGCACAAGTAAACATTTGGAATTATGTAACTTGGCCATTCTCTACACACCTGGAAAACACGTAAAGTGTTTCTTCAGAAATATTTTAGGTTATTATTTTCTCATATATTAATCCCCATTTATGTACTTAATTACCAAGTGAGGAGATAAAGTTTACACTTGAACAACAGTGGAATTTGTGATGTTTTGGTTTCTTAAGGAAGGTTTATCTTGCTTTTTCTTATTTGCTCCTGAGAAAATTGTCTACTAGTTCAGGCAATGGAAAGGACTATGAAAATAAAAACAGGTTTTGAAATATTATAGGTTTTCTATGTAAGATACTTATGAGAGGATAATAAAAGTAGTAAGAAATGTTATGCAAGACCTGAGTTTGTTTGTGATCCAATGTGGCACAATGTTATCTTAGCACATGACTACTTCCATCTATATGATTACAAACAAACTCAATACTAAGACAATCCCATCCAGATGAGCACATGAAACATATATTACTAATATAAAGTTGATTTGAATTAAATTGCCTTATAAATGAGGATTAGCGATCTGAAACG
Organism: Atrichornis clamosus; assembly: GCA_013400975.1. NCBI lineage: Eukaryota > Metazoa > Chordata > Aves > Passeriformes > Menuridae > Atrichornis > Atrichornis clamosus. Next base: position 586,247 of record WBMZ01009651.1, on the reverse strand, counting down.
GGCCTTGTGTACTTTGATGAAAAACACACTGAAGAGCTGTAAACATAGCAAGTCCACATTTACAGCTGGACAACTCTGTCCATAAATTCAGGCTTTTAAATCTTGCACTACTGCAGAACTCTCAAAGGATTTTCCTCTAATAGTGCTGACTTGCCAGCAAACTTCTGGCATCTCAGCACGGCACGACCTGAGTCAATTCCAAGTCTCTCATCTGGATAACAGTGAAAGCCTGTCGTGCATTCAAGCAGGGAGCTTGCTGGGGTCTGAGAAGGCCAGATAGCAAAGAATCCTATTAGAAATCCAGTAAAATAGACTTGGAAGTAATGTTGAAGAGGTCACTTTTCACTCTCAGCCCTAAGGTAGAATCTGGTCTTCCTATGATATTCCTGATGCATATTTATCCATCTTGTTCTAAATATAATAATGGAAATTCGTCTGCCTCCCCAGGCAATCTCTTCCAGTACTTAGCCATCTGTAGTGCTATGTACTTCACCTGAAAGTCCCTTGCTGCTATTAAACCCACTACTGCTTTCCTTATCTTCATCAGATGTGAAGAAATGTTTATTCTCTACTAATTAATAATTTAAAGTGTAAAAGATAGAAAAGCTGTTATACACATCTTCCTTCAGTCTTTGTTAGACCAAATTATATCATTCCCTTTCAACCTTGATCATGCTTGTTTTTCCTCCTAAAATTCTTTCCCCATCTGATCCCAACTGTTTTGTGTTTTTCTTGAACCACGTTGCCCAAAAAAGGAGCAGTGTTTCCTTTGGAACTTTACCAGCACCTAGTGCCACCCAAGAATTTTCCTATGCATCTGATAGCCTACCACTGTATTTTATAATTTTCCAGCACTGTAATTGAAAAGAGGTGAGGGACTTTGATCACCTTGGATTTACAGGTAGTAAAGTTTCCTATTTATTTTCTAGGGCATCATTTAGGCAATATTAAAGGGAAGATTTTATTTCCAATTAACATGACACAACACTTTCTGAAAAATAGTTTATTATAGATTATTGTTAAATTTGTACATAGAGTAAATACTTTTTGGGCAATTGTGATCAACAGAAAGTACCTGTTTAATTGATGATGTTCCCAATATATTGTTTGATTCATCTTGCACAAAAATATGACATTTTAAGAGATCTCCATAAGGATAAGCACAATCCTAGAAATGTTTTTATTTAAGGGGTTCTCAGGTGAGTCTGAACTGCCATATCTCTGAAAGACATGGGTGATGTCAGGAAAGTGAGTTCCCATATAACAACATAGGTAGCATAGATGTCCTACTAAAATTCCCAAAGCAATGTCACGTGGCACGGTTAGCTTCAGCACATGAGAAGTCATACTCTGCATCACCACCACAAAGTAGCTAATTACATTCCATAGAGCCTGCAATATCCCAGGTTCAAAAATTGGGGCACTTCACAAATTGACATCTTGACCGTGCCCTTCATGTGCCGCCTTCTTGCATGTAGCATTGGTCTTTTGAATTGGTCCTTAACAAGATAAAGGGAGAAAAAAACCACAGTAGGGTGAGGGTAGCAAAAACTCCACAGTAATTCTGTTGCACAAGATGCAAAATGCTTTGTGTGGGAAGCAAATATTCTGCTTCTGTAAACAGCATCTCAAAGTAAAAAGCTTATATTGCTCTCCTCTTCCCTTTAGCCTTCCTCACCCTTTCTAGTGGAATGACAGAAATAATGACTTGATGTTTGGCTCTGGTGAATCATGGCCTCGGTAGCAGAAGTGCTGTAATTATCTCATTGCTACTATCACAACATTGTAAATATTAAATGCAAAAAACAATGTTTCAATAGCTTTGAGGTTTTGACACTTATTGAGAAAAGCCACGGAGTTCACAGTTAATGTTTTCTCTCTTTAAGTTAATCTCTTGAGTATTTTTAGTACACTTCTGCTTTATAAGCTACAGACTCATTATTAGTGGAACAAGATTCTGGAAATCCATCTCTGTGCTGCTGATTTCAGTCTATTGTCAACCATACCACAGGATTCACTCAACAGAAAGGATCCTCTGATTAGCTTTCACTGCATGCCACCTATATAATCAGGCTTCCAGGAACTGGAATGAGCTTTCCCATCTGCTCATGTAATAAGATAAGGTCCACACACCCCCCAGCTCAGCATCAATGGAAGGAAAGATGGGATTTTGGTTGAACCCCTATTGTCTGCTTCTTGGAAAGGTGGATCTCCATAGCTGTATTAATACGAGGACAATAGAAAATAAAATGAGGAGAAGTGGAGAAAAGAGAAATTTGCAGGTTTATCTGGATTTATTCGACTGATATTTATAAAGAAAGGTGGTATTCACAATCATCTTAAAAGAACTTTGTAGTACCCCTATTTGGAGCTTGGTTATGGTTCTGTACTTGCTTCAGGAATCTTGTTTCTGGCCTCCTCTGAAAAACCCCCACCTAATCTGTGCCCCTGAATCAATTTTTACCTCCTCAATTTCAGTGACCTCTGTGTGGTGGTTACACAGTACCCACTTTCTCTAAACATGACGAATTTCATTCAGAAATATTCTTTGTGATACCTAAAAGTCAGGCACGGAGACATTTGTGGTAGTATATTAGGAACCACTTCTCACACCTTGGGTTTTTAGGGCATAATTCTCTGCTTGTTCTGTTTTTATACTGAAGAAGGGGGGCTACTTCTTGATATGCTTTCATAGAAAAGAGCTTGGAATGGGATGCATCTTTGAGTCTAAACTAAATTAAATGAAAAACTGTTAAATAATATCCTTAGGCAAGGAAAATGAACTGAGAAAGAGCTACTCCTTTCTTACTGCATACTTTTATTTGATCAAAGGTTAATTCTGAAGGATTATGTTGTCTTTGTATGTTTATTTAGAATAAGATTAGGAGAAATGTTTAGTTTATTATTAAAATGTTCTACATAGAATTTTCCAAAGGACACTTCATACTTGACCTACTAAATATTTGTAAACCAAGTGCTGCTTCTGACTGAGGCAAAATTGCTAAAATTAACCACAGCATAAGGTCCTAAATGTGTTTATTGGTCTATCAAAATGTTTTCATCTGTGGTGTTTTGATATGTGCAGTTAGTCTTAGTCCTAAACTACATTTTCTATTCAAGATTAACCAGATGATTCATATTTTGCAGTTCAACATAGTGGAATGGGTTTGGGGGATTTTTTAATGGATTTTGCACCTTCTGTTTATATAGTGCACATTTATTTACTTTTTGCTATTACTTCTGGTCTTTAAAATCTAGCAGGCACATACCCAGGCATGTCCTTTAATAGCACACTTTACAGAATGCAGCAGAATAGAGGTTTGATTGAAGAATCTAGCTGACAACATGACAGTGACAAACTTACATGTAACCTACCTTTATCTGCAGGACATCTTTTTAAAACATTAGATTGATTAAAAAGGAGATGTATATTTGCAAATGATTTTTACAAACATCCCCCTTAGAAAAAAAAATTACTAATGATTTTATATACTCCAAATAATTCATGTCTCAGAAGAAAAGCATCTTTATTGCTCTTTTTGGACATGGTTCTCTCTTCTGTACTAGAGGTTTTATTCTTTTCCTGTACTTTCTTAGTTGCAGCTTAATAGAATTGCTTTCACTCTGTGGCCTTAGTTGCCTAAGAAAAGGACAAATACCAGTACCCAGGCAGAGGGAGTGGAGGGAAACACCAAACCAAACACATCAAGCACTTATTTAGCATTTAATGACAGAAGTGTGGTTTCAAAGGGACTTAGGCTATTAAGTACTTCAAAGCACAGACGACAGGTAAGAACACCAAAGGAAGTTCTAACAATATTTTAAATATATTAGACTTCTTTTTAAAGGTATATTAATGGTGGTGATTCATGAAAAAGCCAAGAATAAATCTGTTAAGGTTCTTGTAGAATGATGAGATGGTGTATTTTGAAAATCAATATTGAAAACATACTAATTAATTAATCTTAGATCTTTCAGAATAATTCTGCAGAATAACAGAGAACTAAACTATTAAACAGAGGACAAATGTGTAAGCCATTTCAGATTGCTGAGTTTGGGAATGTCTAATCTGAAGTGGGGTTTCCATACATCTTGAAACATAGAGGAGTAATGTACTATTTCTGGTTTATCTGAATTTACATGATTATATTATTTCTTGAAAAATAATTGAAGTGGCATTTAGAAATACTGCCTAAAGTTTAGTTAATGGGAAAAAAAAGTAACGGTTCTGTGTCAGTCCAAGACAACTGCATGCATGAGGCTGAACCATAGAACTCTAGCAGATACCAGGGCTGGATCTCCTTGCTGATAAAAGAACTTCACAAATGTGTTAATGTTGTGCTTAAAGGTGTGGTTTAGTGGTGGACATGGCAGTGTTAGGTCAGTGGTTGGTCTTGGTGACCTTTCAGGTCTTTTCCATCATTAATGATTCTGCGATTCCCAACCTGAACATATGAATGTGGGTGTGTTGCTTCTCTGCATTTAATAGATAATGCATGTTGGAGCTGGTAATATGATCACGTTTCTGAGAGTGGGCCTGCAAGAGTTGGTAACACCCTCATAGCCAAAAAGGTCCTGTCTATTTCCCTGCCCTATACTCCCTCCTCCTGCATTTACCACCTGCTGCTTCTTCAAAGTACTTGGCTAGAATTGATGATATGGGAACTTCAGTTGAGTTAGCCTTGGATACGATCTTTTTCTGAAACAACTGAGAACTTCCCCAAAGTTTGTAAGTTATAATGTGATGTTTGGAAGGGAAACAGCAGCAGAATTATGGGAGATACCAGAGAAGGAATGGTCTTGCTCCTGTTTTCTCTCCACAGGTTTAGTGCAAGAGAAATAGTAATCTAACCTGCATTTTCAGTTTAGTTTCTCTAAAAATGTAATCTTGTTTCTGTTTTTACTGTATTTAGTTTGAATATTTTTTTCCCTTTGGTAAACCAATATGCTGAAGTCCATTTGCGTTTTCCTCCCACTTTCTTCCTTTGCATACACACTACAAAAATAGCAGGTAAGAATCATCCTTCCTGAAGGCTTCTGTTGCTTTATTAACCCATGAAGATGGGAATTCTACTGAAGACCCTCCATTGTCAAAGCTGCTACACTCCTGACTTATAAAGGCTTCTAAGGGCTTCTTCTGTACATGCATTTTATGAAACTCATATCTGTTTTGATATTCACTTTCTACTGCTGTTAGATATGATGCTACAAAGGTATGTGATGAATATAATGGAATTTTATAAGAAAGATCATTCAGATAAAGCACTCAGCTCCTTTTAGGTTTACACAGTTATAATTCATAGTTACTGCTATTTAAATTTATAAAAGTTATCCTTTGCTTTGTAGCATAGGATGCTCTAGTGTCTAGGAATTTTACTGGAATAAAGATTCCACCTCTAAAACCTAATCCTCTAAAATTTTACTTATGTGAGTGTTTAGTCAGTGAGTCCAAGAAGATCAGAACACATGAACATTTTATTAATGTAAAGTTCTCTAGAACTGAATGAGAGAATAATTTTTTGCAATACCCTTATAATTACTTTGTAGAGTTCTTAACTTAATTTTAGTATTCTAAAATAAGTATTAACAACCCAACTCATTAAAAATAATTCTTATTTTTTCTTTCCTATTTTTATCTGCTCTGATGAAGCTTGATACTTTACCTCATTTCCAAGAGAAAAATTGTATCATTTTAGGGCTGAGGTTTTTTAACTCTGATGCTATAGAGGGAATAATTTTCTGCAAGACAACAGCAGTCTGTCCTGCATTGTCTTATGTCTCATTCAGATTTACTGCAGGTAGTAAAGGGGGAAATTAAGGGATACACCAAGAGCCTGGAGAGGTATTGTGGTTTAACCCCAGCCAGCAGTCAAGCCCCATGCAGCCACTTACTCCTCCACCAATGGGATCAGGGTGAAAATTGGGAGGCTAAAAGCTGGAAAACTGGTGATTTGAGATAGTCTAATAGGGAAAGCAAAAGTTGTGCACACAAGCAAAGCAAGGAATGAATTCACTGCTTCCCATGGGCATCCCCATACCCAGGAGTCGCAGGGTCCTATAACGTGTAATGGTGACTTTGGAAGGCAAACACCATCATTCCAACCATTCCCCTTCCTTCCACTTTGTGTACTGAGCATGGTGTCACACGGTCTGGAATATCCCTTTGGTCAGTTTGGATCAGCTGTCCCAGCCGTGTCTCCTCCCACCCTCCCTGGCACCCCCATCCTCCCTGCCAGTGTGGCCATATGAAAAGCAGGAAAGGCCTTGGCTCTGTGCAAGCCCGGCTCGGCAACAACAAAATCATCTTAATGGTATCAACCCTGTGATCAGCACAAATTCAAAAAACACCCCATACCAACCACTGTGAAGAAAACTAACTTGATCTCAGCTCAAATCAACACAAGAGGTGTGAATTCTATAACATATCCTTAAAAGTCAGATTTGTTTATTCTGTTGGACACTGAAAACAGCTTTCAAAATCAGGTCAAATATACGTCATTCATGTCTCAGTGCATTGCTAATTTTCACATTGATATCCTTGGCTTAATTCTACAAGAAAAATTTCTATTTATAACAAGTTTTCTTTTTTAATTTGCAAGTTTGACTTTTTCTTGTGCATGCAGTCTCTTTAAATAGTTAACCCATGTAAATGAACTGTAAAACAATGAGACACTTGACTGAGAATCTGTGGACCCTCATGTGCCTCCCAGAAGAAAGGCAAAACTTGTGTTTGACTTTGACAATCTGTTCATTTCGAGTCACTGGATGCTGCTTCTGTCTGTCCCTCCCTGTGGATGCCACTTGTCCATTTAAGTTGTGTAACCAAAAAAAGACATCTGGGAGGAATTCTCTCAATATTTCCTGTGTGACATGTTCCATCTATTAAAGAGCCAACCAGTTTGGTGCACTTTCTGTAATCAATTGCATGGAGATTAAATCTGTTGGGCCTGTGGAGGGTAAATTTATCTTTAAAACTCATTCTTCTTGTTTCTCCTTACCCTGGGGCTGGGCCAGACATGCTTAATATTTTTTATGAATCCACTTCTTTTCTGATAAAACTTGTCTTTTTAGACATAGTAATGCCTCCTGCATGTAAATATTATTTATTCTGCTTGCCTCTCATAAGGAATGAGGCTTTTCCTTGACTTCTGACAAATCAGTGACATGTTTCCATGTAAAATAGCTCACACTAAGCCTAGAGATACTGTCCTTTGTGATGAGCAGTCTTCATGTATATTGAACATGCCAATGGCCTGAATACAGTTTGTTACTGACTTTCTGGTGAAACCAGACCCAACAGTAATTCAGCACTTTTGGGTATCACTAGTGGCTTTTTTGGGGGGTGACTAGTAACAAGAATTTTTGACTGTAAAATTGTGTTTCCGCTCTAGAAGAAAAGCAAGATTTCTCTATCCCAGATGTCTCCTCTTCTACATCCCTTATCTGTAGTTATATTAAAATATTTGTTTTCTTTAATGGGAAACAAACTTAGTCGTTCATATAGGAAATACAGTATTTACTCTAAAGGTGACTAATTTCTTCTGTCTTTTCTGTAAAACTTATACAGGCAGATGAGCATGTGTGGCTGTGCTACTGATAATTGTATTTTTGATGGGAACAAGTAGTGTGTTATGGCTTGTTTTGTTGGTGTTGGGACTCCAAGCTTGCTGCCTCCTGCTAGGTGGATCCCAAGATCCATTCCTAATAGGAGCTGTCCTGAGGAGAGCAGGCAGCTGAGGCCCCTTTCCATGAAAATAGACTGAATGGTAAGAATCAGGCATAAATGTAAGATTTTATATGCTGGTTTTCTTTAAAGTGACGCAACAGAGTGGAAAATGACACCCTCAAATAAAAGCACTTGTGCAAGTACTGGCATAGGCTTAGTACAGAGCTCTTGGTCACTATTTTGAGAGGAAAAGAGAGATCCATTTCCCTGACTGCCAATTTTTCCAGCAGTAACAGCACTCCCTGGACGTGTGACAGACACCAAAGTGCGATCTTTGTGTCCCTGCCCCAAGCTGGGCCTGCCACAGGCTCCCAGGCAGCACCGAGCATGGTGTGAAGGGTGTTTCTCTGCTCAGTGGTCTTATTTTTTATCCCCAGGACAGTGATACCTTCTGTCATGTGCTGGTGGAGCGCTCGAGGGAGGAACTGGTGTGCCCAGGCCCTTCAAGTTCACTTTCACACAACGGAGTCACTGAAAGCAGAGAGAGTAAGCAGGGAGTTACAGTGAGCCACAGGCCCTAAGTGAGGCACTTATCAACTCAGCCAGAGTTAATCAAACCATCATTTTCTGCAGTAAAAGGTCAATTTTAGGTGAACTGGATGCCTCTCTGTGCTTGCAGGGAAATATGAAATGACTGCAGTAAATTGAGGCTTGTGATTAAATGTGCATAACTTTTGGCTTTGGTGTTTGACTCGGTAACGACTGTTTTTGTTGCTTTTGTTGTTTTGTGGCAACTTGTCACAGAGTCATGTTTTCTGTTTTACTCAGCACTGGCTTATTTACGTCTCTTATCTCTTCTGTTGCAGAAGACTTCCCACAAGTTGAAAAAAAAGGGGGCAGAGTAAAGAAAAGTCTCTGCAGAAATGTCACATTGGTTTCCATTCTCTCTACTTTCTTTGCAGTGGTGCACCATGAAACATGTAACTGAAGTGTGTTTTTGTAAGCTGAGAGTGATTAGTTTTCATGTTAGAAAAAAAAAATCAACAAAGCTCCCTGGTAAGGGAGAAAGGAAATGAGTAGAGAAGCAAGATCAAAGAACATGGGACAGCTGATGTCTTTCAAGCAAAGGTAAATGACAAACACATAGGCAGACCCTACAGGACTAAAATAGGGCTCTGATCACTCACCATTTTAATATTAAAAAATTGTAGGTACTCATCTGAAGAGTTTAGATTGGACCTACAACAACACTAAAAATACTCCACTCATTGACTAACAAGCAGAGAGCCTTGACATTTAGATTAATTTGAAAATTACAGCTCGGAATTTATCTTGTGTATGCTTAAAACATTAGCAAACCAAATTTATCCAGACCTGGTAAAGAAATTGAGGAACTGGGGAAAGTGTTTTCACATTTTATATTTGATTAACTGTGCATCTGACAGCGTAAAGCAAACCCATCTTTAAGAACAAAATTAAATCTATACCAGAAGTCCCTTTCTGACAATCAGAAAATCAGATTTTATGTCATCACAGCTAATATTAGCAAAATGTCCTTTAATATGATAGTATTCAGAGAATAAGATTCACCTTTTACATTACATACAGTCTAAAATCATCCCCTCATCCATTGCTCCTTTTAATCTTTTTTGCTTTATCTTACCTACAAAAGCATCTTTATTAATAGTGCTATAGAAGTTGAGCCAGCAGGATTTCTTAGATCTTTTAATAACCCTTTGAATTTAAGCTTTCCTTATTTTCTTTTTATGATGTACCAAGTCTAAAAACTTTAAGGTTGGTCTAACTTAACTAAAAGCTTTTCTTTTTGGCTTTGACCACCATATAGAAATGAATATTTCATAAGGGGAAAAAGTGTTTCTTTCCTACCTGATTAATCTATGCCCAAAATCTGTATTTGTCACTAGCAATAGTGTCTAAGAGAGATACTGTTGCTGACCAGCAGGTTTGTTCCTCTCTTGGTCTCAGAAATTTACTGGAGAAAAAAAAAAAAAAGATAATCCTAATTTTTGTTGTCAAATTTAGCACTTGCTCCAATGTGAGATTTCTCTAGAAGTAGACTGAAAACTCAAAGGAAGGATCATCAACAAATATTGGAAGGAAACAAATATATTTTCAAATAAAAAGTATGTCTTAATTTGAGAAAGAACAAATAAGCATCATAGTCAAATATTCTCTGTAGTCATATTTAATTTAGTTTAACAATTGGAAACAAATTGTACACCTCAGATATTAGACTTCCTGTTGATAACTGTTCTAATCATATGGGTACATGGACAATAATAACCTTGGAGGAGAAAAAATAATCTTTGAATGGGATTTGCTGCCATTTTATGAATAGATAAAGATTTTGGTGTACCCACCTCGCTTTGCCCATCCAATATCCCCTGCTGCCTTACCATCAGAAGTTCTGAGGCATTTTAGGACAATGCTTCATCTGTCACATTCATAGACAGCTCAAGTCCTCAAGCTTGTCGTGCCTTTTGCTGTAAAAGCTCCAGAGAGACTCTGGACCAGAAAAAAATGTGTTCTGTTATGCTGTAATGTCACACTTGGGATCCTAAGGTTATGTCTGACCTTCTCCTCTTTCTAAGGGTAACATGTTTCCACATGGAGCTGTGGTTGCCCTCACTGGTCTTTTTATTGTTCTATCGACCTTTTGCATGTTGTGAAGGACCACTGTGGGAAGTGCAGGTTTAAGGGACTTGTAGCATCACACAGTGAGGTCAAAATTTTCTACGGTCTTATTAAGTCATGGTAGACTGGAGAATACACTCTGAAATCCTAAAATATGGCCTCATAAGCAACTTTAGAAAGTTATTATAGGGATGGAAATCCTAAATGTTTGCTATATACCAATGCTATTAATTATGAAATGCCATTTATCCTGAAATAATATTTGTTACTGAGACATCATGTACCAATTTTCACACCTCCACAAGAAAACGCCCCAGGCCAAACTCTTCAAGTTTATCAGTCTTTGCCTGTTTTATTGCAACTGTGTTGCCCCTCTTGAAATCATAAACAGCTTAATAGATTACAGAAATAATGTTTCCTCATGTATTTCACTAAGAAGTGGAATAAATGAGGCAGTAACCTTGGGTTGCATTACAAATTTTATACAATGTCAATCCCAGTTTATGAGATAGGTACCTCGTTTACCTGCATATCTGAAATTATTCCAGCTGTACAAAGTGCTCTTACCTGAAACTATATTTTTTATCAGGGAATGAGGGTCTTGGAAAGCTTAACATTGCTCCTCAAGTAAATTTTAATTTAATAATGAACCAAACTACAAAATTATTTTTGTCTTCTCTGCTTCTCCTTCTGGTTTTGTTTTTAAAATGAGTGACTGGGGGCTATTCTAAAAATGGGAAATATTTGTGTGATGCATTTACAGTAAAAGGTAAATAACTTCACTTTCTGCAGTATTGAAGTGAGACACTTTTTAGTTTCTAATCTCTCTCTCCTGCCCTTAGATGAGAACATGTCTGCCTTGCACAAATTATGAAAAATTATGGCTGTTTTGGGTTGACTTTCTATATCTTTAGATTTTTTTGGAAGTCAGGGAGAAGTAAATTAATCAAGACACATGCTGGGATAATTGGGAATATCTTTGCTATATGGCAGCAATGACTAAGCAGCCTATCTTATTTTGCTTATGGAATACTTATAGCAGTAATTCAAAGGAGCAAATAACTAGACCTAAAAAACTCTTATGATTAGGTATGAACCTCTCTACCGAAAATTTTTGACCCCAAAATGGCTTTTTGGTATGTTCTCCAAAGCTGCAAAGTCAGTATAAGATTTTTGCTGGAAAGTTTCTATGAGGAAAAAATGAATCCATATTAAAACAGATCTTAGAAATCAAGGCATCTGGCTTTAAAAAGGTAAGACAATAATTCAAAATGTTTTGTCTGGTAGTAGAAAGCTCAAAGGCTATCAAAACATTAAAACATTAGTGATGGTTTCTAAGAAGTAAGTCTTTAGTATGGTGGGGGATCCTAAAAACTTACAGTAAGAAGCAGCAGCAGAATGTTGTTTAAAAAAATTATGTGTTTCTAAGTAGAATTCTAAAAAATCTGAGATTACTGCGAGGTTTTTGTTGGGTTTTTTTTCCCTTCCTCACCTGACAGTGCCCTTATGATTAGCACATTTTAAAGAGGATTGCCAAAATGCCTCTCATCCTATATTCTAATGAAATATTTATATGAGCTCAGGTGCCAAGTAAACCATTAAAGAGAACTTAAACATTCACTTGGGTGAAGAAAGATGTAAAACAAGCTTTATCATAGCCTGAGTACAATTCACAACATCACAAAATAAATATGCATAACGAACATCCCTCATATTAGTAACACTAACTAAGGGAATTAATAAAACTTAATGGAGCAAGAGCAGAAGTTTGGTTTGGTTTTTTTTTTTTTTTTTTTGCTACCACTTTCCAGGAATTGGAAGAAACTTTTGAAGTGCAAGAAATTTTATGTGACTATTGGGATCTGGTTTTAAGGCCTGTGAGTACAGGGTATGGTAGGGAATGATGAGGGAATAAGCAGATAAATTAAGACTAGAAGGTAGTAATTTGTATGTTTCCTTGATTTAAGGCCAAACCAAGTAATTAAAGGCCTAATCAACTAAGATGTGACAGCAGGATTAAGGAAGTGACCTGTTATAGCTGGCGACTATTCCGGTTTTCCCAGTTTAATATTCTTATTTTGGATCAGGCTTATGATACTGTATTCTGATTTTTTTTTTTGCTCTTATTTAAGAGCATGATCCAAAAATAGACTTTTCTTTTGTTTTCCTTTGAATCTTTTGCACTTCAGAGGCATCAGCTGCTCAGAGAGCATCCCCAAACGACTTGTCTGCTCCCAACAACCTTTAGTTAAGAATTTGGATACAACACTTGTTGCCTAAACAGTTCCATCTGAAACAGAGGCCAGACAAAATTAAGAGAATGGAAGCAGACAAATTTAATAAGGGCCTACTGGTACACTGAGAGTAGACAAAAGTCTCTCCATGAGACTTCACCTAAAATGGATGCCGAGTCATGAGATCTTCACCTTTTATAAGTTCTGTCTTATAAGCATATCGGGCCCTAATTCTCCATTTACACCTTCAGGTGATGACGTCAATCCCCCCAAGCTTGTTCCCCCCAATTCTCTCTTGTTTACTTATTCTGGGGCCCTGAGGCAGTAAGGTGTCCTTGAGCTTTGGGCCTAGAGAGGAATTGTTTTGTCTAAAAATGGGAGAATAGTAGGTTAGTGTTATACATTACAAAAATACAAGAATACAGATACATGAAAATATAGAAGTTAAACCCTAAGGCATCACACTCCAAATCCAAGAAAAGTGATAATATAAGCCTCTGTCAAGAATTAATTTAACAGAACTTCTGGAAGGTTGAGGTAACCACTACCACAATTGCATTCAACAACTTCCCTGCCCTATGTAGTCCCTATATGAGTGGGAATTGTGAGTCCTATAGGCTTTTTCTGACTGCTGTTAAAAGGACTGAAAAATCTTAGTTTGCATTTGTTCATAATCCTTACTGCATAACTAGACAGATGTAATAATCTTTGAATATTTAATTGCTGATATTTTTAGTAACTCTTATCAAATATTATGCACAAGCTGTAGAAACCTAGCCTCTGAACTCAGCAGCACACGCACATACCATTGTTACGCCATGAATCATATAGTAGTAGAGAAAACTACTATTTATGCTGATTTTTGCTTTATAAATATTGTAATTTTCCTGAGAAGTGTTTTAATGTTAGGTGTAACTGTTGAGAGGAATGATCATGACTTGATGGTGCAATTTTGAGCTGCATTGTGAAGGGCAGTGTGCTGACAAGCCGGGCAATCACAGGTGTCAGCACATTTGAAACATTTTTCCCAGTGTTCTGTCCCTGCTCTGACTTCATCCAGCAGCTCAGTGGTCTTACTGAAGCTACTCACCTGACTCCAAACACTCATTTTCTAAATTGTTCTGTATTCATAATAATAAAATATTTAACTTTTCTAATAATAGAGAAAAAATTTAGTCTGGCATATGGTTTTAATGCTTTTATTAATGGGACCGGGGCTGCTGGTAGTACAACTGAGATGGACTAAAAAGAAAAAATGTTTTTTTGCTGAAATTTTGAGAAAGTTATAGTGCACACATGCTGCTACCCACACACAGACAAAGTGAAAATGCTTTGCCAGTGATTGCAGCATATTTTTGAATTTGAGGAGGCACTTGCAAAGGTGGGTTTGAGCTCTCCTCTTGCCAACCAAATTGCAAGTCTTTGACAACACTTTTGGTGGGGATCGTCTTATACTCTTGAAGTAGCAAGGAAATGTATTCCTCCAAAGGCATTGGATTAAATACTGTTACCCCACCATCCCTCCCCATCCTCCCCGTACTGAGTTGTTCCTTTGTGCTGGCATTACCTACGGTGCAATTTATGCATTTTGATCCTATTTAACACTAGCAAGTGAAATAGAACTCTGCTTCCAAGCCAGCAGGTAGAGATGAGTATGGTTTTGGGGGGTTTTATGCTGACTGCTGAAGTGAGGCACGGTTCTTTGTTATATATTGATGGATCTATTAGGCTGGAATGTGCCTCTAAGTGAGGAAGGGGCAAAGGATTTTGTGGTTTGAGAGGAGGATCATCTATTTCGATTATGAGTAGTTTTTAATACTTTATAGGAGAAAAGAGGGTTCCGTATTTTAGTGTTTACCTTTTGCATCTGTTTTAAAAGGATTAAAAGCACTTTGTAGTAGGAACTACTCGTGGTATGTTGTCCAATGTATTACATAACAACTACCATGGCCAAAGGTAAGGCTTTCAATGGTTAGTGCAATAAAAGTCATATGAGTGATGTGAAAAAAACCCATGTATTGGACCAGGCTGGCTTGTTAGGTAGTATGGGTTCTGTATTTAATTTCAATTTTTTCCCTGCTTCCTTTGAACTGTTTGAGATACCAGTCTTCCCTCATCTACTTTAGTAACTGAGATAGGAAAAAAATAAGAAGAAAGTTCCTCAAAATTTGAAATGTGTCTTAATTAAATAAAGTTCCCATAAAAGGCAGGGCCAATCTCTGTGGCTAAAATACTCTCTGTGTTAGGCAAGAAGTCTTTTTGAGTTTTGTGTTCTGGTCTCATTAAATGAACAGATCTGTGTTCCTTCCCTCCCACTCTTTTTTTCTATGAACAATGTATCTCTTTTGCCTGAAGTACAATTAGATACTCAAAAGAGCTCTTAAACTACGAAAGGAAGACTTGTATTTCTCCCTTTATTCTGTTTGTACTTCATTAATCTGCTGTTTTGCATCTTCAAGCATTCTTGATGCTAGTGGAAACTACTAACTTTCCCACTCTGACTAGAAGAATATGCTCTCTTATACAATGTCCACTTTTGGGCTACAGAGTTCTTGTTATCTTGTGACTCACCCTTCTCCCTTCCTCTTCCCTATTCAGGATAGTGGTTAATGTTCACTAATCAGAAAAAAAAGAGCCTGCATTTTCAGTGCAATGTTCAGTTCTCCGAAATAAGGCCAAATAACAAAAATAAGGCTGTTTTCAACAGCCAAAAAAAAAAAAAATGGGGAACAACAAATATATCCATACAAAACTTCTCTGCAATGTACCAATACAGTATCTGAATTTAATAGCATTTGAATTGTTTGCAATAAGCAATAACAAAACAAACCTATCTTATCCTATTATCTAGTCAAGTTTAGTCCGTGCTATCCTATTGTAATTTATAATGTGCCCTTGCAGTTTTCAAGTGTTTTTTTTTTCAAGTGTTTTTGTTGGGAAATAATCTTGGTTTTAAACTCAAAAAGCTCCTGGAAAGAGCCAAAAGAGTATACTACTTTTTGTACTTGTTTGTATACACAGTCAGGAAGACGTGTGGAGACTATTGGGTGTTAAAATCATTGTGACATTTGGACCTCTGTCTGTACCAAGTCTTTATTAGTGGTTTATAGACACAACTTTTGTTGCCATTTTTATTATGTGTTTAATGAACTTTGTCATAGACATGAGGAAGAGGAGGGAAGGTTTTCTTGTGTCATTACTCATATTGGATCAGTCAACGAATGCAGTTCAAGGGAGAAAAAAGATGCATTTTGACTATGGTGACTGATAAAGAACCAAGTGTAGGACAGAGAGGCTACATTTACTTGGTTCTGCAGCTCTTCCCTTCAGAATTGTATTCCAATGTGCATGTAATTGAATTTTGCATTCCCTTAAGACCTCTATTATCCTATTCAAGTGAAAAATATTATTAAAATTAACAGACTTTTATTCTACTATGTAACATTCAGAAAATTTTATTTTCACTTCTACTGCAGCTCAACTAAATGTAAAGGGATTTTCTTATGCAAACCACTGTCTAGTTGGTGTGTTGCTCTCATGAAAGCACAGTATGAATGTCAGTACTTACCTGTGTTTGCAAGGGTGCATCTCTCTAATAACAGCAAGCACAAAATCTAAATCTGTTTAGGTTGTGTGAATTTGCACAGTTAGGTTATGAAATACACACAAAAAATGCAAGACATCTAAGAGAAAACTTAACATAAAAATATTTAATGTAAACAGACTTTCACTGTATAAATGCCACTGTTAATGTAGCGTAATTTCCACTTTAAACCTTTGAAAAGTTATTTATTTTTTTCACTTACCATCTGCTGAATACCACAGTGTTACTGTTTGGGTTAATTTGAAGGAATAGTCATGCACTGGTTTCAGGTATGTATTGGAATTCCCACTGGGTACAGTGGGATGTCAATGTGGAACCTTTACAGAATTAGCTGGACATAGAAGGTCAGGCTTTTATGCTGGGATGCAGTTGGGCTGCTGGCCCCTTTTACACAAGCAAACCCAAAAGAACCCTTACATATGTGTTGTTTGCTATAGCAGTGTGACTAGGCCTTAAGATTAAAAAAATAATGAGGGAGGAGGAAATAGCTTCCTCAGGTATTGCATCCTGTCTTCAGTTTAGGTATAAATATGTAAGAAACACATCTATGCATGTAAAATTTATTCTGGCCATAAGAACATAATTCAATTGTCTTTAATGGGGGATGTTTATGTGGAAAAATTGTTGACTTCAGGAGTAGCCTATTCTGAAGATGAATTTGTGATATGCTACAGTTGTACTTGGGAATAATTTTTTTTTAATCTGTCTTTTGTGTGTGTGTGTCATTTTAGCGCATCTCCGGCTTCAAAATGTATGCTTGTAGACTAATTTATAAGTTGAAATGGGAGGTAAACATAAAAAAGCAGGAAAACAGATGGTGAAAACTGGAAAGGCCTGACAACTTCTTTCCACCTTCTCTAACAGAGAAATAGAAGGGATTGGTGTAATGAACTTGTAATTGTTCTATCTGATCTTTCACTAATAGGACTTTAAGCTCTTATCTTTGTTCTGAACTAAAGAATGGCTCCTCTTCCCTGAACAGATTTTCTGTTGTTCAGTCAACAGAAAACTGAAAACCAAACCATATTTAACTGAGAAGATCAGAGTACATCAGGCAAGCATCCTTAAAATATTGTAGATCTTCTTTCTCCTTAGGCCTTCTCTTAGGAATATTCATTTAGCTAAATTCTGGAGCATCTGACAGATGCTACACATTCTCATCACACACACATTCTGTGAAGGTTGACTACTATCATGGGCACACACGTGGGAGTAGAGATGCAGAGACATATGCATCATATTTAGATTTCTACATGTGCAAATCTAATTATAATCAGAGAGGCACAGTACATTTTAAACTGTTTGTTTCTTTTTTTTTATTTTCCCTTTGCCATTACATTCCCATCAGATACATCTGTTGGAAGGAAATGTCTGTGGGCAGTGGAATACCCACAGCATAGAGAGCATGAGAATTGGACATCAAACAAAGTTTCTGACTCTCTAATGCTATGGCAAGTTCCTGAATGCTGGTCTCCTACATGGTGCCCTTGCAGGCTGTTTCTCAAGAGAAGACTAAACAGACCAGAGGATGGTCAATATATTTTGATTTTAAAATCTGAGACCAGTGAATTATTTTTCCCCTCTTACACTTCTCTAAAAAGTAAAAATTGTTCAGGTGTAACTTAATACTGCAACAGTTAGAAAGAAGGAAATGAAGGAGGAAGGTTTGCAATGTTTATTTAAGAAAATAATAATGATGTGCAAAAGGTGATTATTTTACTGAGGTTTACAGATTGTAACAACATGCTGTCTGACATATTTCATCATTATGATACCTTTTTGTGTTTATTGACTTTCTTTTGCTTTGCTCTGTGCAGTCTTTTTCTATTCTGTCCATACTTATTTCTGTATTATTTATTACTAATCAAAATATTTTTCTTTTCTTCTTCCTTCTCCTCCTCCTGCCATTAGTATGGCTGAATGGTCTCAATTTATTACTTTGAATATTTTTCCTTATTTCTTGAAATGATGGCTTGCTCTAGAGCTCAGGATTACATTTATCTTTGCTATGATGTTATATCATGGAACTTAAATATTTTGTCTGCTTTTTTTCACTAACTATGAAGCTGCAAATTTGACTCCTTATTCTGTTAAATATTGTTTAAAATAACAAAAACCAAAACCAAACTAGTTAATCTCCTACTCGATATTAGGTAAATATATTCAGATTAAAAGTTTGTAGATTTGTGTTGGTGTTGTTGATATTCATTTCAATTCTTCCATTTTACTCCAGTTTCTTACACAGAGTCTATCCTGTAAATAGGTATATCTTTTAATCAATCTCTTGGAATCTTTTAAAGCTCTTCAGCTTAGAGGCCCACGTGACTCTATCCCCTGTAGGACTCACCTCATCACTTTGAAAAGGCATTTCTGTATTTAAGCTGTGACAAAGTGGCTATGTTAGCATTTCTAGAGCACCTGAAGTCATGAAAATGTCTCTCTCCTTTCTTAATTAATATTCTTTTTTTCTCCCCTCCCTTTCAAAAGGAAAGGACAGAAGGAAAATGACCTTGCAACATAACAAGAGGCTAGTCCTGAACTAGTACTCTGTACTGGGCCTGATTTTGCTGTGTGCTTTGCAGTATTTGCTCTGAAGCTCGGATACAAAAAAGTAGCAGCTGCCTTCTGCTCTACTTTGCTCCCGGTGAATGGGCTCCCTTGATAGCCTTCAGTACACCGCGTACTACTGAGCTTGTTCAGGCCCACTGTTCTCCAGAAGACTCTGTACAAAATCCGTACTGTCTCTGTGCTGTAGATGACAGCATCTGGGTGTGGGAAAATCCTTCTGCACAGCTGAGCACGTTCCTGTCCCTGTAGGAAAGTTCCAGAATGATGAAAGCTTAATACATTCAGTTTTGTATTGCAGAACAGTGTGAAATTGAACTGGAATTTGATCAGATATATTCTGAATGTAGTAAGATAGTGTTTGTTTGGCTTAAAACTCATCTACAAAAGCTGTTAATGTAATTAATCAAGTAATTGAACAGCTCAGAATGAAAGAAACACATTTGTTTTGTGCTGCCTATCATTATCACACTGGAAAAACGTGTTGTTCCTCACCTTTCTCAACAAAAGAATGCTCTCAATTTTGCTCTGTGGTGGGTAGACTGAATTTGTTTTCATGAAGCAAGGGACAAAAGGTTGTAAGTCTGGTTAAACAGAGAAAAAAGCCTTCCATCAATATTTATTCTTTTCTGTTTGTTCAGTACTCCTAGTAACACTTTCAGATGTAGTATGAAAGGGAAGTGTGGCACCTCTTATTACCGTTTGCTGAAGGAGACAATACGGGAAAGTGGATTTCAAAGAGGGTGTTCAGAATACTTAAGTTCATATGAGGAAATGCAGAAGAAATTCAAAGGGCTCTTCAGAAACATATTATAGACATTGTGCCCTCCCCAGGAGCTAAACTTCTATCTGAATAACCCAAATGGAAAAAATGCATTAATATGTAAAATGAAAACTAAAATTGCCCATTGCTTACAAATTTTCCTTTAATATATCATTGAATGTCTAGTGGCCAACTGTTAGCTAAACTTAATAAGAACAGGGCTGCCTCTTACACGTGTCACTTTCAAATTGCTGAAGCTGTCACTGAGCTGGTTAAGAGGTCTGACCCATGTCATAGCATGAATGAGAAATGTCTGCCTTACCTTAGGAAGCTTTAGTCTTTTATCTGTGAATCTGTTTAGCTGCTACATTTCATTAGATTAACTGAATATTAATGAACACTGTGACAAAGCAGCTGAGCTTCCGTATTTTTTGTGTGTTGAGGTTTGGTTTTGTTTCGGTTTAAGTCTTGGGTCATGCAATGTTTGGGCCTTTTAATCTCATTACTCAGATCAGGACAAGATTTTGGTCTGTTTCTCTGCTAGTGTCTCTGACTCAACACAGGCAGCCAGAACACCCACAGAACTGTGACTAGAACACAAACAGTAAATTTATTTCCATTACTGTGCTAACAGGGGTATCCCTGGAGCAACATCTGGTCAGAGACACCACCAGAGACAAAGGGACTGTTAGACTCAGTCCATGCTAGAGGATCACTGGCCTGCTGTTCACACAGGTTTATCCAGGGATATTCCCAGCTGCAAGGTCTCTTAAGGAATTTACAACCCTCCTGAGTAGTTTTCTGCTTTTTAATCCTTTCCTTGCAACAGGGTCTAGCAGTACAGTCCAGTAGTGTTGCACAAAGAAAGTATGAACACAAAAAGAGGAGGGGAACCTTTCCCGCCATGGCTTTAAAGATGACTGCAGAGCTGGAGTAACCTTTAAAGAGTACCAGCAGAATTAGAGAAGTCTTGTCAATTTTATCATGAGATAAAATGTAAGGTTGATATGTTTGGTTTTGACGTGCTTAGAATATAATAACACTAAGATAAAGTAGCAGCACATTCTGAGGTACCACTTGCAATCCTCTGTTATTGCTTTAGCATTTTGGCTAGCAGCTGTTCTTAGTTTTAACTTAATGCCTTTTATTACTTGAACAAAATATCTCTGGAAAATGAACAGGCACCTTGGGCTTCCTTTTTACAGCACAGTTCTGGCTGGAGGAAAGGGCAGAACACAGCTTTTCTATGTCATCCCGAGCAGGACTCCCTGGTCACACTCTTTTTCTACTGCAAAACTTCACTTGTTTTCCAGTGATAGTATACCTTATAAATTACCGTGATTCTCCTCTGAGTTGCCTTGGCTGAGGCTGTCTGTTGTTTTGGGTGCACACACTTGGCTTTTTCCTTTTCCAGCCTCTTTTAGGCTGATTTCTTCTCACCCCCTGCTGTAGCACTCAGAAAATATTTGCTTGCATCAGGCAAAAAATAAAGGCAGAATAATGATCAGTCTAGAAAATTTTGCTTTATCCTTCACTGCTATGAGTATTATCTGAAGATAGACCACGATACTGTATGGGAATTTGGGAATTACCATTCAAAATTTTGGAATTGTACTATTAAACATATTCTTCCTGCTCTTCAGTACTTGATTCCATAAGGTGCCTGTATGAAGTCTCTGCCATAACAACATAAACTTATTTTGAGCTCAAGTTGAAACACATTCCCTGTATTGAGTCTGGATCTAGATGTATGTATTTTTAATAGATGTTTTATAATTCGCATTTGAATTTTCCACTTCTAATTTCATTATCTTGCAATGTGTTAAACAGACCTAAGTATAATATTTGTTCCTCAGAGAACTACTAAATCATCCTTAGTGTGCTCTAAAATCTGATTTCATTTCAAAGTCCTGTTTTTTGAGATGTTCAATTACTAGCTAGGACATAACATAGTTTTCCCTGAGTGAAGATGGTAGTCTTTTGAAAAAGAAGTATTCCTCTCTGGGATTGATAGCTATTAATTGTAATGCTAAAGCTCTGAATCTTGAGGCTAATACTGGATTTACTATTAGCCTAAATTTCCAAAGACCTCAACTGCTTTTACTTCTGTATGTGTGGAGAAGGAAAAGAGGAGACTGCATTAATATAAACATGAATTGCAAGTCAGTTTAAAATGCTAATCTTGATCTGCTGTCTTTGGAGTTATTGATTGCTTTTGCTTTCTTGCCACAGCAGACAGTAATATATTTTCTTTTGCACACCTTCTGCTATATATTATTATCCTTTTTTTTGATGGTGGAAGTGCTGTACTTTATATTATAAGCCAATAAGTTTCAGGATGTAAGATTGCTGCTGGCTGAGAATCTGAAACTGCACCATTGCCCAACCGGGTAGTAAGTCCCAAGTCACAAAACACATGTTTATCCCCGTTAGAAGCTGGCAGTACAATTGTCAAAAAGACAGAATGCTACTAGCAAATTTATAAAAGCACATATCTATGTATTAAAATATAGTATGGTTTCTTATCTTGTTTTAAATAGAAATTGGTTAGGAATGGGGAAACTTATGAACAGCTCAAATGGGTTAATTATATTTCACATTCATTATGTATAAATTGAAAAGCCCAGCATTATTCAAAAGCTTCACTCAATTAAATCTTCATGAACTCAAAATTCTTATTGGTCCCTAATTAAATTAGCGAAATTACTGGCAAACTGAATTGGAGTTGATCTGTATTTAGGGACCTCTTGAACATGGTCCCTCATCAATATAGTATCTTGCATATCGCTGCCTTAAATCCACCCCTGTGATGTTTCCTTCTCAGTTGATCTAATTCATGGTTTTAATTTTGTTTACTTCTCATGAATTCTGTATCTGTGAGTCCCAAAGAAGGAATGATTGTTAGTTGCTAAATAAATCATCCATTTTTGTGGCACCTTTAGGGTCTTAATGTGAGGCTCTCTGGGCTTCTTGACTGTTGAGTGAAAATGTAGTGTTTTCTAAGCTAGGCAAACCTCTAGAAGACATAAATAATCAAATCAAGATAAAAACTGACTAGACAAAGGTGATTAAATAGCAATTTGGCTACTGTATCTAACAGTAGAATGGCAGAGTTTTTTTTAAGTAATTGTCTCCTACGTTCTCAGTATGCATACACTGACAAAAGAATGTACTGGCATCAACAAGACATTAACACTTATTGTTGCCTTTAGGCCAATCTGTGGAATTAAAATTTAGGGTTCTGCTAAACAAGATAATTCATACTTTTGCCTGGATTTCGTAGCAGTTCTTGAGGATTTTCTACACGGATTTATTCCTTCTTTCATAAGAAAGAAATTAACATGGAGTTATATTCCAGGATCAGAACATATATAACTTAATGTTAAACTGTTAAAGTATAAGGGAATTTAGTTTAAATGCTAATGAGATCCAAGAGCAGTCTTGATTGTTGCCATTGGGTGCCTGTTAGAAAGAGGAGACAGACTCCAGAAATATTGCTTCATTCCAACACCCAAGTTGCTCTTTTTACATACCTGCTGCTGTACTATCAGAGGTGTAAGCCTGCATTTGAAAAGCTGACAAATGGCTGATTTCCAGCACTTCCTGCCAATATAAATTAATGGTTACCATAAGACATACTTGGATGGCATGAAAGCATTGTCCTGGGAGAGATGCTTGAAGAACAGCTGAGCAGTTCTGGCTCCTATACATCAAATCTAAGGGTATATATTAGCTAAGTATAAAGCAATCCATTATTGTTTCTTACTAGAGCTAGTATTTTGTATGTCCACAATGATAGCAGCATATTTGTTAAGGAGGGAATATCTGTCTCACATGAAATGGTATCTAGAGGAAGATTAATCACTCTACTAGTTAATAAAAATAATGACACTTAATGGTTTATATTGTGTTTTATTTGTAAAGATACATGGATATTATTGCTCTTATCACCTACCATTTTCAAATCTCAAAAAGAAGACATACTATCATTTATTTACTTATTTGTTTAATCTTCCTTTTCTTTGACTAAGAATTTATTAAGGTTTACAAATGTGAAAGTATGGGTTTTGCAGTGCTTTACTGGATTTCACTCCATCTCTTGAGTGCCTGGATCTTAAATGTTAACTATTTTATGCCAAACACTGAAACCAAACACAGAGCTAATGCCAAAACTTATTCTTCACCAAGATTATCTGTAAATGTCATGATTGTGCTAAGCAGAGGACTGTCTATGTGCAGAAAGTAGGTGTCAGAAGCAGTTAACTAATAATAATATTGCTCTCCTGTTTATAGTTTGCATGGTTTTGTCAGCTGAGAGAATTGAAAAAAAAAAATCCCTTTCCCAAGAGGAGATGCAGAAACAGATGCAGAAACAATGAAGCAGAAAAGTTTCTGCATGTTGGTGAGATGAAAAATAGGGAATCATACTGCAGTCTGCAGTCAGGTACTCAGCAATAACAAGGCCCTAGATCTTACTTTCACTAAAATCCAGAAAGTCATTGCTTATTTCAGGTAGGTGTGTCAGACTACATATGTCACTGGACTTATTGTACAAGACTGTGTTCTGTCCCTAAAATCAATGGTATAACATCAGTGTAAAATTGGTTCAAGAAAAATTGGACTCCCACGTGGACTCTGATCTAGCCTCAAGGGCTTTTTTGTTTGCTTTTGTTTGGTTTTTTTTTTTTTTTTTTTTTTTTTTTNTTTTTTTTTTTTTTTTTTTTTTTTTTTATTTATTAGATGTTTCAATATATATACGTTTATTAGGAGCTTTTCTAAACTAGGGATTAGGTGGATGTGAGAGAGTTACCAGTAACCTATGAGAGTGTGTTGGACAGCATGGCAGAAAGCAGACACAAGCTGAAGAATGTGAGGCTTGAGTGGGAACATTTCCGTCTAAGCAGGGAAGTGTCTACCAAGCATCATTGTGGAGAAATCCCTCAAAACCCATTTGGGAAATCAGTTGTCTGGGTTGCCTCTCTGAAGTGTGTGCACATGATTGCATGCAGGATGTCAGATTAACATTCTAAATTAGAAATTGTGTGCTTCTGCAGGGCCATGGTCTTGTGGTCAGGGAGACATGATGGGTACTTGAGGTACAGGGCCTTTGGGAAAGGTAGGCTGGGAAGATGAGGAGAGGGAATTTTTCTTTTTGTGAGACAACAACTGGAATGCATGGAATTCTGCCTGGGCGTGGATGAGGATTTGACAGAGAGCTTATGAGTAAGGACCAAAGAGCAGAGAGCTAAAAGTTACATTGTAGTGAGTATTTCTGATAGGCTGCCTGACCAGGAATGGTGCAGGAGTCCCTTGGAGAGTTAGAAGGAGCCTCCTCCTCATCGGCCCTGGTACTCACAAGGCTATTGATAAAAACGGTGAATGTTAGCTGTTTTGGGGAAAAGAGTCACTAGATTTGTATGAGAGTGCATTTTCAAGGCCCAGGCAATTGAGACTCTTGGTGCTTTGAAATACTACAGTGAATCTGTAAAGGAGAAAGCACACGTTGATTTCTGACCATGCAAAATACACATTCCTGAAGGAAATAACGGCTACAAGTAAACTTTTAAGACAAACCAGTCTAGTTGTAATTATGTATAATTACAATCTGAAGTTTTTCAGCTTAATTTTTTTCGATGTAAAACTGTCAGTTGAAAATGTAGTTTTAAGAGCACTCTGCAAGTATTAATGGAATTTGGAATAATTCCAGTGTTAAACTTTATTATCCCACAGAAATTTTGACTTAGTGAAGTTTTAGTTACATTTGGTAAAATATTTTTTTAAACGGACATAGTTTTGAATTCATTCTTAATAATAATAAACAGTTTTGAAAATAGTAAACATTTTTTATTCATCTCTTGGGTTTTGTGGAGACCTCAGTTTATGATTGAGGTCTCCCTACAAGAGACAGAAAAAAATTTGTGCTGCAGGATCTTTTAAGTCCCACATCTATGAATTTCTTTTGCTAATATTCTAAGATTCTAGAGATTACTATTATTTTGATGGTGAATATTTCTTCCTCACTCCTTGGAGGATGGTTTTTTGGGTGTTTTTTATATTTGGTAACAAACTGCACCTTTCTCACCCATGTAAGGTTATATTCACAATGAAAACACTAGTAGCAGTAATTTTCAGAAAATATGACTTTGTTCTTCCTACAGGTCAGAGACATCCGGTTAAGGAACAGAACTGATGCTTGAAGGATCAGTCATATGTGAACCAAAACACTTAAAGGAAATTGTAGAGTTGAAATCCTTCCATGTTCAGAAGGACAAGGTGTAATTTTTCTTCCATTTCAAATTCAACTTCTGTCGTTTTAAGTGTTCTCTGTGATGCTTTATTCTCAGAAAAGAAGGGAACAAATCATGAGACACTTTGACAGTACTACTTGTTCCGTAGCATTCTTCTAGACTTAAATCAGTATCACGATTTGCCAATAAAAAAACCCAACCAAAACCGCTCTTCAGATATAAAGATGAGCAAGAATATATTTCGCCAGTGATCTTTCTGAATCAGCAAGAAGTTAAAATCTGTGTCTGTCTCCCCATGTCCACATGTCTTTGGGCCCTTGTCAGAAATATGTGTTGGTACAAAACTTTGATTTGCACATCTGGCTCTGTTGGCGTGATTTCCCTCTTCTATGTGTATAGCTTGTCTGCTGTATTAGTTCTGAAAACAAATGTCAGGAATTGGGGTGTTGAATATGGGAAGAACTTTTCCATTTGGAAAAGCTTTCTAATTTTTGTCAATGCTTCCTATCAGAACCAGTGTCACAACAGTTTTGTGTTTTCTGGATGGTAGGACTAAGTTTTGGAATCCCAAAGAGGCAAGGATATATTAAGATGAGAAGGATTTGGGCCTTTTGGTTTTAAACATGCTTTCTAAAAAAATAACTATGTAAACAAAATGAATTATTATAATCATACTAGATAATCAATGTAGAAATGGTAGAGGAAGAATATTGAACAGGATTCCAAACTTTCAATACCCAAAGAGTCAAATGGCTGACATCTGTGGGACTTACTGGACATGCCTGAGTTGAGCAAAGGTGACAGTGGCACTCCAGATGTCACCTTCATTCGATCAAAAGAGGGAATGGAAATTATCCATGGATACCTTTGTCACTTGGTCCTGTCTGATCTTTCTGGGTGATTGATCAGACTACTGCACCGGTGAATTGCCAGTGCAAGAATGGCTATTCTTCTGGTTATGTGGTGGGAGATCTGCATAGAAAATGCTTCAAGTGACTGAATTACATGTGTTTCTTGAGCAGAGACCAACTCATTAGAACTGTGAAATTCTTTTAAAAAATTCAGAAAATTTTTAATATTGAAAACTATTCTGGTCATGCTTTGATGTGACTAGAAGGTATTTATTTAGTCAATGACCATGATTTTACAAACAAATTTTATATGAAAGCATTAATGAGGAGGGGTTGTTTTTTAGATGTCGTTGACAAGACTGTGTGCTATATGTTGGCATGTGGTAAATCACATGTAATGGATGAAAATATTTCCACTAGGAAGAGCTCCAGAAAGAATTGATCCATATATACGCACTTGTTCTTGTGTTGTAATTGAGATTTATTGCAGAAAATTGATGCAAAAAAGGCAGTGAGTAATGGCATACTCTTTCCTGTTACTGTGACTGCTGCCTCAACTGAGCAGTGGGCCAACGCTCTCCTCAGCTTTCCCTTTGCTAACAGAAACTCTGTTTCCTGCCCTTCCTTTGCTAGTTTGAACTCCAGCTATGCATTGCTGACTCTATTCTTACCTTGCAGGCAGTGTCTGTAGTTCTCCCAAGTAGCTGTCCCTGCTTTTGGATTCTCTGTCCTTTTCTTTTATGCCTGAACTCAGGCAAGAGCTCTGGTTTTTATCTGTGTTGGACTTCTGCAAAGTGGGATGAACTGTTCTTGTGCTCTGATAAGTCTGACCTTGGACTTTAGCCAGCTCTCCTGGATCCCTTTGCCCACGTAGGCGGTTTCCCATGGAATCTTTCTAAGCAGGTCCCTGCAGAGGCTGAAATCTGCTCTTTCCAGAACTGTAATGCTGTTGATATTTCTCATTCCTCTTGATACCTTGAACATTTGGATTGTTTCTGACCAGTTGTACTGGCTGTCCAGCAGACAACAGTGGCTCCTGTGACAGACTTTGTCCAGCTGCCTGGGGAAGGTTTCATCTGACCCTCCTCCTTGATTAGCAGTCTGTCATTTACCTGGAGCACGACTCCTCCATGCCTGCTTACTCTTGGCTAAAGAGCCTGCATCCCTCCCTGGCAGCTCTCTGATCCCACCATATCTCTGTAATGGAAACTGTATCAGTTTGTGCGTAGCTGCAGAATTAATTCTTCCTGTTTGTTCCCCATGCCATGTGCACTGACATAGACATTTGATATAGGCCTGAAGTTGTGTTGTTTTCGCAGGGTAACAAACTCCCTGTGTTCTACTGTTCTCTACCCAACCATTACAGCACTTGTTCCCTCGTTCCCATCTCTTCAGGTTGTGGTAACTCTTTGCCCTGTCGTATCTAATAAAAAATCCTTCTCAGTAGTGTTTTGGTAAGAACTTTTATGTCATGCTTTCTCACACCTTAGTAGACCTTGCTTAGTAGACCTTGCTCCAGAGGCTCTGTGGTTATAGCACCCAAATCCTTGTCTACAACTATTAATCTTTATTAACTATTAATCAGCTATTAATCCACTGAATGCCTGCTTTTTCTCAACTACAGGGTTGAGAATTGTACCACCTGTGCCCCCCTATATTTCACACTTGCCCATAGGGTTTCCTGCTTTTGAGTACAGTGCACATGGGCCCTGTCTACTTATATGATTCTGGAGTGAGGAATTAAGATGGGAATGAATATATAATTCCATAGTTCATTTCCATGGTACAGGCTTGATATTTGTACTCATAGACATGGTGGTGTTTTTCTTTCTTTTTTTCCTCTGCCTCAAGATTGATTCTCCTGTGCACTGTATGGCAGGAGTTCGTGTACCAGTATGTTTCAGAGTATTCTTAGATAAGTGCTTGGGGGCGAGGGGGAGAAGTAGCAGGCAATCTTGGAGTCTTTCATCACAGAAGCCCTAGAGGATCTTTTAACATAAAACTACTTGTACTTAACATAAAACATACAGTAAATGAATGTTCCTTCAGGTAAAAGTGTGACCGTTTGGGAAACTTACCTCATTCTATCACTTAGCCAGTTGCTCTACTGAAGAGGAAGGAATTGAAGGGGGAGTTGGTGTGATTAGCACATTAGCTTGAAATCTTGAACAGTAAAATCCTCATTTTCTCGGTCTTGTCTTTTCTTGTCTAACTTGACAAGCCTATATGAGATTGTCTTTATAAAGTTTTAAATAGTAGTAATCTTCCTGAGTTCTGAATATTTGCTTCAGCTGCAGAATGTACAAATAAGCTCTGCCTTAATGTGCTTGAATAGACTTTTTTAGCTTAATGTTCCCTTCAGGGATTCAGATTCACAAATTTCAATCTTTTTTTCTTCCTACTTCTGTCCCTGAAAACATCAGCATCTCTAAGTATCTCTACTTCCTCCTCAGGCAGTTTGTCATGAGGTATTTCTTCTGGTCTCTGAATTCCCTTTAAGCTGACTTTCTTTTTCTTTTCTTCTCTTTTAGGTTTTTTGGGGAGTTTTTTGGTAGTCTTTTTTCTTTATTTTATTATCTGTTCCATGTCTACTCCCTTCCTACAGCCTTGACACTTTTGTGATGTTCCTGTTTGAAAAAAAAAACCAGAATGAACCTTATTCACTGTTCCTAACAATTTTCTCTTCTCTTCTAGCAATTAGGAAATTGAGTTTGTATAAAGCAAGAAATTTTTTAAAGACTGAGACTCTGATTTAGCAGATATCTTTTCCAATTAGTAATTTAAAACATGATAGTAGTCTCATTGGTTTGAATGGTATCCCTGGCATTCTAGTGTTGGGCATATGTACAGTGCTTGCAGGATCAGGACCTTAAAGTTTGTCTTGAAAGGACTTGTCAGGGGTTTTTCTAATTATTGTGACATAATCAGAAAAAATTAGATACAGAAGAAATTCCATAAATTGAAAGCTTTTCCTAGGAAATTATTAGGTCCAGTCAAGTGATGCTGGTGTCATTTTGCATGTTCTTCAAGTTTAGAGACATATACTTCTGGCTGGAAAAGGTTTCTATGTCTGTACATTAATAACAGCAAATAAAGACACCATGAGCACTCTCCTGTGTGTTCATTTGTTTCAGCAAAAAAAGAGTATAAAACTCCCTTCGTGATATGAGAGTTACTGGTATAAATGGCAAAGTAAAATGTGATAATAAATATTTTTTTAGGACACATGCTTTTCTTAATTTTTTCCAGATCACCTTTTTATACTGTTCTCTAGAATCTTTGTTCCTCTTCATCTGTCTTGCTCACCAGCACCAGAAAATATTTCCAACAGTTTGGAATATATATTTTTTTCTAGTTTCAGAAGGGCACTTTTTCAGGAACATTTCAGTACTATTCCTTTCTATCACTAAGCATGATAAAATGCTGTAATAATACCAAAATTACTAGTTTATATTTGCATTATCTTATTTACACTCGTTTGTCATGCATGTTAGGCTCCTCTGCCTGGAAACGAAGTCAACAAATGTTGTTATCCAAAACAGTTGGTGAGTATTTTAGAACGATTTTTTAAGCATCAAATACCAAACTGTCATATTTCAGGGAATGTTGAGGAGTGGAAAACAGTCGGTGTTCTTTACTTAAGAGCTGGTTCTATGCTTTTATTCCCAAAACACCTGCTTGCTGACTTTCTATCCAGTGTTAAAAAGTACTGAGTTCATTATGATCAGATCAAAGTGATTTTGACTGTCACAAGTAATATCTTGGAAAGAGCTGGGTATCATAACACTGGTTTAATATTGAACTAAAAATACAGAGGTTTTTTCCAGTGGTGGTAGTAAGAATTTTATGCTTCTAATTTAGTTTGTCAATTTTTTTCATGATGTATTATGGGAAGTGCTCTTCACCATTTGTTGGTTTCCTCCTTGGTCAAGGTTCTGTCTCCTTAGTTTGCTAAACTCTTTTCTGTCCCCTTTTCCTTGTATTAGTGTTTAGTTTCTCAGAGCAGTGTTTTTGCCTGTGCAGAACACCCTCTTTGTAAAACACAAACTAAATCGTGGTTCTGAAGAAAGCTTGCAGTGTCTGTAAATTTGTCTTAGCCCAAGGATGTACCCATGGTTGCTTGAGGGGACTGGAAATGGGACTGGACTGTTAAATGATACTGATACATGGCATGCTTAGCCAAAGGAGAGGAGGTGGCCCTGCTTGGAGAGGGTTTGTAGCAAGGAGCACAGAAAATGCTGCAGTACAGGATGTTCTCAATGCTAAATTTAGCCATGAGCCAAGTGTGAGAAACAGGAAACTTCCGGCATGAGAAAATCCATTAAAGACCCGAAATACAGAGAAGCCATCTTCAGCTGGGGAAGTCTCTCTGTTGCAAGCTCAGGAACACTTGAGGAAACTATTTTCTCATAATTGGTTTTATTCTTCCCCAGCTAATCCCTGTAGTTTGTCCTGAGACGGAACATACTCCCCTAGATAGATTTTTGAACTGACCCCTATGACTATTCTTGTGTGTATTTATTTTCTTATTTACGTAGATGGGGACCGTGTCCTGTAGCCCCCCTGTCCCAGCATTTTAGTAATCTCACTCTGAGATAAGTAGTCTCCACAGACTTCTCCTGTTGCCAGTGAAAGGGGAGGCTACAGGTCTAGTGAAGCTTGATGTTAGTTCTGGAGTGGGAAGGCAATTGAAACATTTTCTAACTTTTCACTGACAACAGGGGAAACATAGAGGGCTTAGTTTCCTTATGCTAATGCACTCTGTGAATATCCACCGTGGTACTTCCCCAAACTGCTTACAATTTAATTTGAAGCAATGCATAACAATTGACTGTAACAAACAAATAAGAGGAATGATGAGAAATGCAAGAACAGAGGCGCCTGTAATAAAATCATTACATGGTTCCAAGCGACTTCTATCATTGGACTTGCGAGCAGAATGAGGCATTAAAAACTAAGTAGTATGAAATGCAACATTCCAGCAAATTTGAAAACACTGTGGGAATATTGACTGTTTCATTCAGATGTGGACTTTATGAAGGATGGTTATTTCTGTGCTGAAACTCATAAAGCAAAATGTTCTAAAATATTTGTCTGTTTTAGTTTTAGTCTTTTTATATTGCAAGGTCAATGTATTGGTATAAAACATTAACAAAATAGCCATTTGGTTCTGAAAGCTACTTTGACTAGAACAATTCTCAACACTGTTTTGTGGTGCTGCTCCAAGCGCTGCAGCCCTCAAAGAACAAAAAAATACCAAGAAAACAGAAACCCCTTGAATAAATGAATTATCTCATGCATTGCCCAACTGAGTTACTCAGAACATTTAAGAAAATAACCCACTAGATTGATAGAGTAGAGTTGCCATCCTATCTATTTTTTCTGTGTGTGCTTGTATACATACATAAAGATCCCCCAAATGGCTTAGGTTCCCTTCCTTGCTAATGTGGAAATGAGAACATTCTTTCCTTATAGCCTCAATGTGAAAGTAATTGCTTCAAAATCTTCAAATTGCACTTAATTATAGACTCTTGGTCCCCACTTCTCTCAAATGAACTACACCAAGATGTCCTTGCAGGTTCTTTATAATTGTTTGCATGTTGTGCAAACTGAGAGTTTTTCACTGTCCATTTGGTTGAAGTTATATAGAGGAACTTCAGGAAATGAAAGCTCGAAGTGTGTCTTCTCCCTCATATAGAGAAACCCCTCCCCCTAACATTTAAATAGAAGCAAATTTTAATGATAGACAAAATATTGTATATGCAGATCTGTATCTATAGATTTACATATATAAATGAATGTACAAGAAATCTGGAGTGGATTTCATAGAAGATCTTAGGAACAAGGGGAAACAGCTGAGGCTTTATTGCAGCAGTTCAGCTTTGCTGAGCATTGCAAATATGGAATGTTGAAAGTAAAGCTAATGAGGGGATAGCTGTTGGCAGAAGAGGCTCACATTTATCAGCAGTTTCAATTAGAATTAGGTACTGCACTAACAAAAGCTACAGCAAATGTGAGGATCAAAGAAATGACTTGATTTACAATTACCTCTGTGCCACTGATGTGTTTATCAAACAATTCAGATACAGTAATGAGTAAAAATACTAATGTGAAAGGAGAAGTCAGATCAAATCTCTCTCCCCAGTGTAGTGTACAAGTGTTAAATGAAAGAAGAAAGAATTAATAAGAGGGAAGAAATAGAAAACTTGTGCAAGCTGAAACCAGATGTCATAATTTAACATCAGTGTTAAGATTCACAATGCAGGAGATGATGGAAAGAGTATTACAGCTAAATGATGTTAGGTCTTTACTTCTAGAAGCTAATCATAACCAGATCTCTGTTCTTAGAGAGTAACCTAAGTGGAGAAAAAACATGGTGGTACTGGTAGGAGATATTGGAGGAGGAGGCAATGTAATTCCAACACCCAATTCTGTGAAGATCAGAGGAAGTTTGACAGGGAGCAACTTAAAATGTTTGTGACTGTTTTGTTTAGAATAGGGAAGTTCATTCATGCATCTCTGTTGAAAATGTCTTTAGAGTGTATGGCATGTGGCAGGGAAATCTGAATGTCAGTGAAATAAAGCATGAGAGATTTTCCTGGTGAGGCATGAAGGTTGTCATCTGTAAGTCCTCTTTCTTCTTACTTCTTCCTTTATCTTTGGAAAAGAGGGGAAATAGGAGATACTGTTTCTTTTCAAAAGATATTATGTGAAGATTACGCTATTGATATTTACTTGGAAAAAATAATCACTTCTGTGAATTCACTTTCTGTACCATCTGTGTGAGTCTTTTTTGTAGGAGACACGGAGGTATGTCAGGAGAGACTGATCTGCAACTCTGTTGTTTCAGTAGGCTTCCTGGCAACTCCCCTTTGCTACAGAATGTGTGTTTTTATCTGTGTTTATTACCTTGTTTGGATGACACTTTCGACTGGCTTCCCTTCAGCAAGTCTTTAATGCCAAAACATTTCTGAAAAAGACTTGCAGGTTGTGACAGGCTTGCCTGGGTTTCTTGGCCATGCATATGAGGGTTTCAAATACAGATAAAAATGAATGCAACTACCTGCTGTTTGAGATGTTCACAGCAAGTTGGACTGGCTGCAAGAGAGGAAAGGTGAATTTGAATTGAGGCAGATAAACCTTTAAGGATGCATAATTAGCAAATGGCATTCAACTGAACTTGAACAAGTCTTAAGACATACCTTCTGGTTTTGTGGGAAAAATGGTATTAACAAATGATGTGAGGTAACCCTTACCAAATTTAGTAAGCTAGAAATTTTGTGACAGAAAGCTATTCAAATAGGTCAACTTTGGTGTGTAGTACCAGTCTGGAAACTCTAGGGTAACTGGCTAAGTCCAAGCTGCTTGCCTCAAAAGGGAGTGGTAGTTCCTTTGCCACCTCCACCAGTCCTGTGAGGCTTGTCTTGAACACAAAACATTCCTAAAACTGCATTAGTCCCTACCAGTATAACAGAATGTAATAGTGAGCACAGAATCAGGAATAAAAGAGAACTTCATAGAAAGTTGTTTGGGTGGGGTTTTTTAGGTTTTGTTTTCTTTTTTTTTTGTTTTTTTTTTTGTTTTGTTTTTAAATGAAGGACTTTCAAAAATTCATTTTAGAAGTTTCATATAAAATGCTTATATTGGAAGCTGCTTTGTAAATATGGCTTCCATCAGAATGTTACCACACAAACCCACTTTTATATTTTTCTGAGGTTTTGCCTCTGTCAGGTTTTCTGTGTTCGTCCCGCATTCATGGAACATTTTGATGAAATTGTTAAATATTGTTTCTCTTGTCTATAAAAGGAAAGACTCAAGGTGTGAAGTTTGAACAGGCTAACGGTTCATTGGAGCTTATGCGCCTTCGTCTCTTTTTTAGGTGACGAAGCTCTTGAAATCTTTTAACATCTGAAATAGAAAAAATTATCAAGTGTCACGAGAAAATTACAAGAAAAGATAATAAACATCTTTTGTTTTCATGTGAAAACATTTGCAGTTTACTTTATAAATGGAAAAAGAAATCTGTGTTCTCAAAGTTCCTTCCAAATTGATCCAAATTTAAGGCACCTTCAGTGTTTTGTGATGCTGAGGGTGCTTTGCTGATTCTGATTCAACAATGCATTAATAAACTCCCTACTACTCCTTCTTTCTCACCTTTCTTTCTTTCCGTTTAATAATTTTCTCTGCTTATTTAAAATAGGGTATTTATTTACTTGTTTTCGGGTTTCTTAGCAGTGAATGGTGCAAAAATTATTGTATTCCTGCCCACGACAGGGATTTGGATCTAGATGACCTTTAAGGTCCCTTCCAACAGAAACCATTCCATGATTCATGTCAGCTGCAGTGTTAGATGTCATTTACTATTTCCTGTACAAGATTGAGATACTCACTACAAGAATGAGGATTTCTCAGGGATATTGAGAAGTCTATATGAGTGAGTTTTATAACAATACTTCTGATGAGGATTTTTTACCTTAGTTCCTGAGATGAAAGAGAATTTGGGAAGGCCTTGGTACACTACCTATGATAACACAGGTAAGGAGGAAGGCAGGCCAAGGAACTGATCAATAAAATCAGTCTGAAACGGAAGGGGAAAGTGATGTGTGTAAGAGTGGTAAAGGTCAAAATATAGGGATAGAAAAGCAGGGAAAGGAGCTGCACATGTTCTTTAAATTTCTTGTGTTCCTTTTCCCCTCTACTTCATCTTCTATGCTTCTTTTTGCAACTGCATACTCCCTTTATTTTGAAATGTTTTCTAGTGATATTTTTTCCCCAAAACTTTTTGTTTTGCTATTTGATAATCTGAAAGCCATAGACTTCTTTGCATTTCCTAACCTGGAGGCAAGGCTTTCTGATTGTTTTAGAGCTGATACTCTGCTTCTCATTGTGGTTCTAGTTGAATAAAATAAGGAATGAGCTGTGTCATGCATAGCAAACCATCAGAAAAGTTTACCAGAACAAGAAGAGTTCTGTGGTCAGCTTCCCCCAGAACACACCTGGGAAAGAGACCAAGGACTGACCCCTCGCCATCAAATTTCTTTTATTCATTCTCATTAAAGAAACTCAGCATCAGTTCCTTCTCACTGAGACCTAAAAAACCCAACCCTTCCTAAGATGTGCATTTGACATTGGCCCAGATCACTGCGGCGGGAATATAGGTATTCTTTATAGGATCATATAGGGAGTAACCTCATAGCAATATTTGAATAAATGCACATCAGTCAACATCAGGGTTATGTTGTAAGTGGCATAGCTAGAGGCCTCCTGTGTAACAGCATCTGTGTGTAAAAAAATCTGACTAAATTAATTAAAATATTTTAATGAAACAAAGTAAATCCTACTTACAACACAGTAACTTATTACAAAGTAAATGTTGTTCTTTTTTCTTGGCCTAGAACATTTTTCTGTTTTGCTCTATTCTCTGAAATATACTACCATATATCTGTTTTATTTTTCTCTGAAATACTCTTTACAGAGGTGAAGTACTAACCTATATTTTCTACTTTTTTTAATAGCTCTTTGAATTCTAGAAGTGTTCTGTAGTATTTTGATCTTTCAAAAATCTTCTGTTTAACTGATAGAATTTTTTCTTGTTAATTACTAGAGTGTTTTATCCTAATTTCCTAATAACCATTGGTATAATGATCTTTTGCTATGGCTGAAACTTAAAAATATATTGATATTTGGCTTCAAAGTATCTGTTGGAATTATGTCCCAGTATCTCATCCTTGCAATACAGGTTATAAAATGCTTAAAAATAACGGGTTTTTTTGTTTTTTGGTTTTTTTTAAGTTTGGAGAGCCAGCTGCAAAGAGGAGTGGAGAGAGCACTTTGAAGAATAAGAGCAGGATCTCTTATGGCAGCTTTCTAGCATGGTACTATTTGTTGCTGCAGAAATGAGGTAAGAAGACAGCTGTTTATGCAAATAAAATGTCTCACAAATCCACATGAGAAGGTGTGCTCAACACTATAAGAAAGAAATGTTCCCTCATGCTCAAACTGCGTCTGTTCCCTGAATAAATCCCACACCAGCCTAAATTCCTGTCTGCCAGCTTGTGTTAATGAATATGGAACTTGCTGAAGAGCCAAAGCATAATGAACAAAAAAAAAGCATAAACATTGCTTTTAGTTTGGAATGGATGCATGACTAATCCAAATTAGACATACAGCACTGCCCATTTCAAAGGGCAGGCTCTCTGGCTGGCTTTGCTTGTTCGCTTGCTCTAAAGAAGAAAACAAAAATACACTGAAAACTTGGTTGAATATAATGGAAAGAGGAAAAAGGGTAGAATTGGATTATAAAAGATTGAGGTAAAAAACCTACTACAAAAGGTCTGTTATGTATACTGTCTTGATGTCCAACTGAAATATTTTTTTTTTTAGAAAGCAAAGTGTTTCTTTTGGCAGAAGAACAAGTACAGCATATGGCATGAAGAATTTGGTGGGATTGTTTTGTTCAAGAACTCGTCATAATGTCTAACCATTTCATTTGTGTGGGGTACAACACAGCTATTTCTATCTACTTAATTTCTAGTGCAGTTAAATATAAATGATTAAATAACAAGTTGAGTTTCTTCTAACTGGTTCCAATGAAGAAATCACTGTGAGAAAAGGGCCCAAATGATTGGACATCTCGTGATGGTAGAGCAGATGACAATTTGTAAGTCAGTGTTGTCATGGTTACGCTGGTTGTTGTGCCTATCATATTCCTTGATTTATGTAAATCAGACTAATTTGTTGGACTTGGGTAGATCTTCTGAATCATTATAATTTGGTTTTAAGTACTACTTTTCACTGTGTTGGCTTCCAGATGTGAAAGAAAGAGAAGTGAAGAGGAGCTGTTGATCCTCTGACTTTGGCCGAATGAATCCTAATTGTCATTTGCATATGGAAATCACAGGGCTGAATATTAGCTCTTGGTTGCTGAAACCTCTCAATGGCATGGAAGGTGACTTTTTATGGTGCCTTGGTAGTGTCTGTGTTCTTTGTTTTAGAAACCAGCTGAGGAATCTGATGATACTTTAGCAGTTCTTATTAACCTGTTGGTGAGCTGAACTGTATGGGAAATGAGTGCCATCCAAAAATAAAAAAATTATAGCAAAATTTCATCATTACCTGGTATTGTTTAATATGTGGAGTTGGCTACTAGTAACTCTTATGAACCCTTTTAGCTGAATTTCTTGTAGGTAGGAATATAGGAAAGTATATAACTAATCTTACACAACATTGTAGCTTCCTAAAAGTTGTCCCTAGTTTTTCCCAGTTTCCTAACAGTGGCTAAAAAAAAACAAAGCAAAAAAAAAATCCATCTTGACAGACAAGTACACATATAGGGGAAAAAAAATAGCTTTGAACTCCAAGTGCAAGACTTTCTTTGGACTCTCAAATATGTGTTATTTCATTGCTTAGGAAAGCAAACTAATCCCTCCTAGAAATTCTATTATGTGGAACTGTATTGCTACCGATACAAGTCAACAGCAATTTTGTAACTGTGGAAACCAATCATTTTTATTTCCGTCACCTACAGTATGTTCCAACTGACTGATGATAGTAGTACTCAGTCCTTTGCGTGGACTAGCTGCTATACTAAGGGTGAAAGATAAACCTCTGAAACCTATTGACAAAATATTTGCAACAAGAAGATAATAAAACTCAAGAATTTGGGTTTCATTCCAACTTGCTGTGGGAATGTGCTCTTGTGACCTATGCTCTACATATTTCTGCCATAGAAGTGACAGTTTCTAATAGACATAGTTGTGATTATGCCTTTTTCACTGCAGTAGAATAAGGGGAAAAACACATCTGAAGAATAATAGAGATTACTTTCTTGTTAAGTTCCAGTGTTTTGTTACAGAAGTGACAGCATCAGTCTCTTTTAATTTGAGAGATAGTCCTTCTGAGATCCTACAAATCTGGGCTAGAACAGATTAAAAAATCTGATAGGATTTACAGTGACTTGTGAGTTTTTTCTGCTAAACTCTGTAAATGCAATCTCCTTAACATGTGAGAATGGAATTTTTTTCACAGTCTTCATTTCATCAGCTGTGGCGAACAAATATGTGCTGCATTAAGAAGGTGATCGGATCTAAATATTAAAGAAAATTATGGTAAAACATTTACAAGCTTATTACAATGAGAAAATGGATTTTAAAAATATAGAATTTTAATGTTATTATGACTTTTGGAAGGCAGTCAAGACTTTTTTCCTGAAAGATAAGGGCTAAATTAAAAAAATCACAATATAAGAGGGGGAATAAAATGAAAAAAGAGAAACAAAGCAACAAAACCAAAAAAAAGCCCTGCAGCTTTAATTTCTATTGCAAACTTGTTGGTAAAATGAGATAACCATAAAATAAATCAATCCCCTCTGGCAGCTGCCAAACTTCTACCCATGATTTGCTGTTGAAGATAGTACTTTTAACAGACTTTCTGGTCATCTACTCCTAGAGGGTCTTTTAAATATAAATTCAGGCAGTCTTTCATTGTATAGAATACATAAGAGAATGACTAAGAAGGGTGTATGTGGTAGGACATGCAACCTGGATGAGAAGCAGATTTATTAGAATACAGTTTCTGCTAATTTTTGCTTCAGAAGAAAATCTGATGAAAAAACCTCAACCAAACAAAACAGCTTCCTTATTATAAACATAAGGTTTCAAAAAGTCTCTTCCATTTATCAGCTGAGAATAGCCAAATATTAGTGTTGCCAAGGATTTCCTCCTTTCTTTCACTTTGAGATCCAGACCTGCTATTCCTTTACTCATTTACTTGGGACAGTGATTATTGGATATTGCTTTTCCATAAGGAAAATAACGCTTATCACTGTAGGGAAAATTACCAAGTGCTTGTGAAGTGGTGAAAAGGCCCTAATGAGACTCGTTTGACATCCAAGCATTAGCAAAATATTCAGAAACCCAAATAATTTGTGAGCAGAGGTTTACCCGGGTATAAATCCAATAAAGAATCGAGAAGCGCTACAGTATATGAACATCTCACATTGGATGGTGGTTTGTACAGCAACCAGGGCCTTACTCAGGAAGGCAGGGAGGGGTGTTTTGCTGGGCTTTCTCCAGTTAGGAATAACTTTATGGCAATATTGACTAACAGGCATTTTTGTTTTTTCCCCCTATTTTCTTGAAAACCTTCTGTTAGCACTGCACATCTTTCAGTTCCCTCAGTAACGCTTTTAAGGACTTGTGTACACTGTCCTCAGAATCATGGATTAGTAGCCTGATTCAATTGAGTCTTCATATTAATGATTTTCTGCACTGGACCAGCTGCTGCCACCCAAGGAAACCTTATGGATTTTTCCCTGTGTCTTGTTTTTTGTTTTTTTGTGTAAAGCCTCCTTTTTTCTCTTGGAAAAAACCCCAAGTCATAAATGCTACAGTTGACCACTGATATTTCAAGACCTGCCTTGTATTTGTGACTCACTAAATAAACCACTACAATGGGAGAAGACACAGTGAAGAGGGACAGGGTGATGTGCCCATGAAGCTCAGGGAATCAGGTAAAGCTGAGTATCCCAAGAGCAAGAGGGTGTCCTTTGTTTTATATAAACAGCTATCAACAGTTGGATGAATCATGTAGTGATGTAAAAGCCTCCCTGA
This sequence comes from Atrichornis clamosus, assembly GCA_013400975.1. Taxonomy (NCBI): domain Eukaryota; kingdom Metazoa; phylum Chordata; class Aves; order Passeriformes; family Menuridae; genus Atrichornis; species Atrichornis clamosus. The sequence continues at coordinate 546,051 of WBMZ01009651.1, read as the reverse complement.
GTCAGCCAGACCAGCCGGGAGGTTGTAAATACTTCTCTCAGTCCAACAGAGAGTATGAAAACTGGAAAACTATCAAAGTAACTTGGAAAAGAGCATCAGGTTTGAGCTGGCTTCACCCACATATTCCTTCCTGGAGACTGGGAATATTAAAGGCTTCACCATCGATATATGGAATATCTAAAAGAAGCTGATGAGGGTTTATTGGACTCTGGCAGCACTAAAGGTAGATAATTGCTGGAGACTGAAGTGTCTCAGTAAACCAGACCCTTGAATTAAAAGAGGTACTATCAGATGATACCTCCTTATGCTGAATGTGTGTCACCTGGGATTATAATGTGCCTGAACAACTTCTCAGTGTTATGGAGGGAGTTTTTTCCTGGCTTCTAAGTGACCATAAACACTTGGTTTTGTGCAGTGGCAGTTCTACCATATACTGTGGTGGAGGAATGCAGGTTTCTGGTCACCCTCTGAGATCTTCCTTCAATTTAAGCATTGCAAAGTGCAATACATAGAGGTTATTTAGACTATAGAATATGTAAACTTAGTTGGAGGGGCTCAGTTTATCGGCTACTGGGTAAAGTTATGTGACCTCTTCCCTAAGAGTCTCTATAAGAGGTTTCTTGGCCTGGCTGACCTTCTATGTATAATCATCTTCGTGACACCTTTACCAGCAAAAAAATCTGCTGAAAAGAACAAAATAGTCAGATGAGACAGGGGACTGTGGATTGTAATTTTTCTTTTTCCTTTTGAAAGCAGAATTTTTCCAAAGAAATAGTTATTTTTATCTTCAACATAACTACTCACTTTAGACAGGGATAACAAAGATGCTGGGTTAAGTTTGTTGCTCTCTAAGAGGTATGTGGGAAACAAGGGCAGTAAGCTTGCTCTTTTGTACAGTAGTCCTGAGGAATGGAATACTTTCAACCATTAGGAAGAGAATTTAGCAGTTGAACACCTGGGTATGAGTAGATGTGGGAGCACTTATTTGTGGATACCCACATGTTTCTTGCTAATGTATTCAATAATGAATCCATTTCCCAGTGAGGATGTTTGAACCTATGTTGGAAGCTGCATTCTCAGATTTTTTGGTTAACTGGTCACACCTAATTCCTAACACACCAGAGCATACCTAGATTTCTATTCCTATACTTCTCTTGTTCTCTTGAATAGCTGGCAACACTGTCCAGGAGTGGCACATGTATTTATATGTAGTGATTTAGTTGTTGTATTGCAATCTTTGCAGACTTTTGTAAGGACATTCATGTAATAGACTGAAGTAGGCAGTTTGTTGCCTTGACCAATTAGAACATGTGAATTTCTACAACAACTGAGGCAGATATTTCATTCACCTCTCTCTCTCTTATTATATTTGTTTGATAGTTATGGAAGAATTTGTCCTTGGAATATTGGATAGGGATGTATTTTGTATTTCAGAAGTACTTTAATGAGAAAAAGCTTTTTAGCACAAAATCATTACTTAAACAATTTTAGAGCCTTTTATAATCTGTTGGAACTCAAATCAATATGCTAGGACATAGATACTGAAATTAAGTGCAAACTTGATTTGAGTATCATATTAGTTTCCAGAATAACACTTCAGAGCTATTTAGCCAATGAATTATTTTTAACTAAATGTTTTCCATCGATATTTTCATTACATTATATATTGCCTTCACTCAGTTAGAGGAAATTCACATTTTGCAGGTGTATAGCAAGATGAGGTTGAAATGCTGCCTTCAAAAAATTGAAAACCGTGAGCAAGGTCTCTTAGATCTACTAAGGGCAACAGTTACTGCAGTATAAAATAAGAACATTGTAAGAACTAAACGTATGAGCTGCTGTGAAAACCCACATGTCTAGCTCACTTGCATATTCCAAGTGTTAGGCAGGCATTATGCTAAGAATTTCGTTCTAAGTTTTATGTGGTGTCTTCTTAAAGGTGACCTAGTCCTTTTTTTGTCACATCTTTGCACAATGTAATTGTGAAGAGAGATTTTTCAGTTATCTCTTAAATAGGTTCAAATTTACTTGTTCTGTGTTTTTAGCAACAGTAGTCTTGCATTATTAAAAAGGAACATAATTGTGTTAAGCACAATTATCAACTACAATGAACAAACTATCACCTTCCCAGATTTGATTCTGCTCAATAAAATCATGTCACATGCATGTAGTATCTGTAACCACTCTCCATGAATCATGGAGCACCCCGTTCTGGGAATGCTGGAATGAATAGGCTAAATGGGCAACCACTTGCTGCTTGCCAGAAATGAGGGCAGCAACTCGTCAACAATTTCTGTGAATCCAGACATTTTAATCATAAGTGAGAAGAGTTCATTGTTGATGTCATTTGGTAAAAGACTGGAAATGTAACTCATCAGATTCTGAAAAAATTAGATTTCATAATTTAGGAATAATATCCCTCTTCTTTGGCGCTATATATGAGTAGAAAGCAGGTCAGTTAAACAGTGGGGGACGTGAATTTTTGTGAAGACAGCAGTGTGTATTTGTGAAAAGTTTTCCACCAATTTTAACACTGAACTGACAAATTCATTTTATAAAACGATATTTGGAGACCAAAGAGCTTTGTTCTGTCCCTGATTCCCCCTACCTATTTTTCAATTAAAGCAATATTCAGATAATGTAGTTGCTGGAGCAAGAGTTATACCCAGTAGCAGCTCAGTGTGAAGGCCTAAAGCTGAGGTGACTTTGAAGAGTGAATACTTTGTACATCACAAACATTGTCCCATATGAGCATCAGCTTGTGGAAAGCTGAATGCCCTCTGCTACAAATCACTCCAGCTGAATACCTGGGAAAGTAAAGTTATGGATTGAATTGCTTTTTGTGTTAAGCAGAGAGATATTGTAGGTTGCAGTCAAGATTACAAAGTATTGTACAAACCTGTAAAACTATAATTGGCAAGGATCTGCCAAGTTACCTAAATTTTTGACACAAAAGTCTCAAATGTCTCTGTTTTGGAGGTTAGTCTTCATTCTAACCAACAGAGTGAGCTGCTCCTGCTTTATCCCAAATGTCCTACAAATTTCTTGTATGGCTGCATTTTTCTCTTCAGTCTACTTGTAAAACAGGGAAAATATTTCTTTTTATCATGTATAGAAAAAGTTGAGTAAGTATTTTGTCTGAGAAAGCCTTCAGTCATTATATTGCCTAGCTTAGGAATCAGTGATGCTGACTGAAGCTGCTGAACAGTACTATAATAAAATAGTTTACTGTTTCTGGAAAAGTTCTTCTGTAAGTCAACTACTTGGTTTTTTTGTGTGTGTCTTAAACCAGTAATACTTTAATGGTATGCATTTTCTTTCTCTGAATCTTTTCTTTTTATTTTTTAATCATCTTAAAGAGAAGTCCAACTCAAATGAAAATGTTAATTTCAAAATCTATCAACATTTAATGTTTAGGCCATATTATTTGAGATTCTGTTTTGGATTGGAAACTTTTTGTTCAAACTAGACACATTGTTCGCTGCCTAACAAGTTTGAATAAAATTATTGGTTATTTTGAGAAACCAACTCCAGCTATCCACTGAGTCTAGGTTAAAAGCAATCAATGCATTTTAAGTTGAGTATATTTGCCTTGGTTTTGTTTTCCCAGAAAAAAAGGTAAAACAGACTTAAATTTTAGTGTACTACTTCAGAGATATCAGTGCTACATATTTTAAGTGATTATTTTCTTTTTTTCCCCAAAATGTTATTAATGTTATATCTGTGATTTAAGGAAATTAGAAAAAAATATTATTTATTTTGGCTAGATTGTTTTTGGCATCATTTTTAGTGTTTGGACTTCTAAAAGAATTTTGTTTAACCTAGCCGATATTTAAATGTTATCCTATGCCTTTCATACGGCTTGTGTTTGAATTTCATAAATGCTTATTCCAGGACACAGTTTAGTGCCTTGGCTGTTATTTTTATTGTAAATAACTTCAGTCAATTATCCACAGAGTAACTCAAGTTAATGTAGGAACAAGCATTTAAGTTCATGAAAAATCTTGTTCTTCAGGTACGTACATGTTTAATATTTCAGAACACTGTTATAACATTTGTTACGAGCAATTCAAGCCGGGCTATGAAATCAACTTGTGATAAGCACTTTATGTTAGGGAACTAATTTTAGGGGATGTCCTCTCTTGCAGCTCATTGTGTGCATTTTTCCCAATGTTTACTTTGCACCCAACTGCTAATGGCAACATTCCAATGTATTTTGAGCTGCCCTTTCTCTGCTCCATTGCCACTGTGAATGGACCAGACTGGCTTCTAAATTCCGAGAGGTAATGACGCTATAATTGCACTACAATTATGTTTCCAAGGACAGCTTAGACTTCCTTGCAGCTACCCATCTTCCCTGCCTGGATGCTGTGGCACTGCAGGGTGGTGTGCCTGCCCAAGCCTGCCTGGAAAAGCCCCTAAGAAGCAGTGGGATTAGGCTCTCCTGAGCTCGCTGCTGCGTGGTTTCACTTGCCTTTGCAGCCATCTCTTCAGATGGAGGAAATGTCAGTTGGTGCTGGCAGAAGCAGGAACTTTCACCTCGCATGTTTATTCTTTTTTTGTGTGGATTGCATTTCTGTCACTCTTACAGAGCTGAGAAGTTGCTTTTCTCTTGTGCTTGCTAGCAGAGTGCATGTGACGCTTCTCACTTCTCAGAATAAGGCTGGTGCTGCTGATTCCTTTCTTCAGGTTTATTTCTGTTAAATTGTAGACATGATTTGCTCAGTCTGGTTGAGTTATGTCATGGCTTCCACCTCCCTCCCTGCCCCGGAGCACATGTCTGATCAGCTGTGCTGGAGGTGTTTACAGTGCCCACCTGAATGAACTTGGGAACCCGGTGTAACTGTGATTATATGCACAGACATACACGGCTGTCATTTAAGTCTCTTTGGCAAATGAAATGGAGATGGAGAACTTCAAACTGTAGTTCTATTTTTAGGCGATACATTAGATCTTAATTATAATAGTGTGTACCTTGGAGGGAAAAAAAAATCCTGTATTTAACCAGAGTATTTTGGGAGCTGAATTTTTTTAGCTTGAGTTAGGGATGTTCAGGAAATTAGAATACTTCACATAAAAACCAGTCTAGTTAATCACAGTTGAAGTTGAGTAAAATTTAGGTAGGTATCAGAACTCCAGTTTACTGAAAGTGAATTGTAGATTGTCCATGCCCCCTGTGCATGGTAGTTCTGGCAAACAAGGGCAGGCTTGTAAAATAAACATTGCCAGCAGAGGCAAATCAGAACAGCATCAGTAGCACTTCAGAAACTGTGGCAGCACGTGCAATATGGCTGTCCCATTATGAGTGTAGGACACAATATGCTGATGATCTTTGTGTGAATGCCACTGTAATAATGTACAGGAAAGATGCTCATACACAAGTTACTGGACAGGCAGTTTGATTAAAAAGAGACCAATAGGCTTGAATCTCCTGAAGGTTCAAAAAGGTGAGAAGAAATCCTGGCAACATTGAAATTGGCAGGGAGGATTTTTATGGTAGTTGTTACAGATCTACGTATAGTTTATGCTCTTCATTTTAAGAGGACATTTATAGGTGTAACAAAACAACACTGTTTGGTAGGGATTGATCAAATGTGAATGAGCCTGAGTTTGGTAACAGCAGCAAGACAGGCATCAAGCTGAATGGAAAATAATTTTTCCCTGAAGAAATGTAAATCTGTTGTATATTTATGACATCAGATTTCTGGTTTAGTCCTGCATGTTTTGTATGGATTTGACGTGCCTTGGGCTCAAGATGGCACATTTGAATTATTAGTTGATAGAATTTCTAAAGTCTTCAGAAACTTAGCTAATTTAATTACAAGGATCCTCCAGTTTGTTTTGGCATTGTCACATCATATACAAGCCACTGTTAGAGCCCTTCCTTTTGTTTAGGCAGAGTTGGCTGCAGTTAGCATGGCATTTGCATAAGGTATGGTGTATAAAACCTTTGTATTATATATCTTTTTTGGCACAAGCACAACTTTTTTTTTTCCTAGTTACACATTTGTAGCCATTATCTTTCACTAAATAGAATTATAATGTGTTCTACTACAAAACAATATAGAGATAAAAGCTGAGAATGCATCTGCATTTTCTATTCAGGCCTTACCCTTAATGGTGAAAGAAACTAACCTAGATCTAAGTCTACTGTGTACAGATTGAAGCTATCATTGATTTGAATGCCTTTTTGTCTTGAAACCTTTCATTAAATTCTGATAGAGTTACTAACATGTATTTCTCCAGAAGGATATCCTGTGTGACTTATAATGTCTTATTTTCTCCTGGAGATGATGTATACTTAAATGCATTATTTATAAATAGCCTATAAAATGAGATACATCTATTAATGTCTAAGTAATCATAGAAAGAATTGTTATACTGCATCAAATTCAAAATATCACATCAATGATTCCACTGAGTGGATTTTCTTCTCCTTCCCAGAAATAACAAATCATTCCTTCAAATATAACTCTTCTGCCAGTTGTTAATGCTGGCAATATCAGATCTTTTTCAAAGCTAAAACTGACTTGAGTCTCTTCCAGGGCTCTATTCCCTTTTCTAAATTTTGTAGGAATTTTTTCCTTTTCTTTCTTCTTATTTAGCCTTTTTTCTTTTTTTTTTTTTTTTTTAAATAAAACTAAATTAAGCCTTTTTTTTCCTTGGTCGCTGTAGTAAGTGCCTCTTCTCCTTACAGAAACACTCAGCAGCATGAGGTGTTCAGAATTGCCATGCAAGTGCATTGGGTGGGTGTGTATGGATGTGGAAGTGAACAGTCTGCAGGCAAACTCCTGAGTGAAATGACAATACTCATGAAATAGCAAAAGGGGAAGAGCACATCCTGTACCGTCTTTATGCAGAGATGTACCTTTATAGACTGCTCTGATGCTGAGTTGCCTGATGCGTTTTATCAGGTTTGATCAGAAAACAGTGACCTGTTTTCTCTTGTGCTGCTGCTGGGCTGGTGAAGGGGGAGATCTGAGGCCTGTGTGATGCTGCCATTGCTCTCTGTCTTGTGATGGTGTTCACACAGCCAAATTTTGCTGCTCTGTCAGATGCCTGCCAGGCTGTTTCTCCATGGCACTGTAGGTCTCAAGCTGGGTGTTCATGGGCATTGTTTTCATGACTTGTGATCCACGAGGGCAGGTCAAGTGGGTTTTCCACAGATCTTTTGGGATCAAAGTAAGAGCTAATTAAGGTTTTTTTGTTTATAAAATGTTATTTCCAACAGAAAATATTGAATTCATTGAAATGAAAAGATTGGAGAAAAACACTCATTATATTGATTTTGCTTTTTCAAATAGCACTTTTATATTATCAAAGAAACTTTCAGATTTTCATTTCAAGGGTCAGGTGTATTAAAATAACATAACATTGTGAATTGAAATAAAATGTTTTCCCTTATTAAGTCAATAACATTTTATTGATCAAAAATATATTTTTTCCTGAGAATATTGATTTAGTATTATGTTGAAATTCAATGTTTTAGAAGGATTGGTAATCTCACTGTACTTGTAGTAGAATTAACCATGAAAAAGAGATCACCAGCTCCCAGTCAGCTCTCACTGAAACCTAAAACAACTCCAGTCAATCCTAACAGGCTGACTTAAAACCCTTCCTCCATTTTTCATATATGTACTTTGCTCAGACATCCATCCCTAAAAACCTCTTTATTCTGTGTGTACTTGTTCCTTTCCCTAGAAAATTAACTCTTCTCACCAAGACAGGGTGAAGAGTTTGTTTATAAGGAGGCAAGTGTGTTAGTGTACAGTATGTATAAGAATGTCTGTGAATTTGCAACACTAGTAATTCCACAGTAATTATCCATGTGGACAACTCTTGTTACTTGATATAGTTTTGACTGACTGTAGATTTCTGTTTCCTAATGCCATGCTGTAAATTGAAACCATACATTGTCCTTCAGTATTCTTGCCAGGCAGACAAGCCCTTAAAATCATGCACCAAAGGAGAGAAACCACTAGAGAGTAAGAGGGCATTGCCCTGTGGACCCCAAGAGGTCAAAAAAATAAACACCCTAGTGGATATAATCTATGGGATCTAACTCAGTGAAGTTATATTTTAGACATTTCTCAAGGCATATAGATTTGGAGGAAATAACCACTTTGACCGTATTTAGCTCCAAGAATCTTTAGTGAGATTATTTACTCAATGGCTGAAAGTCCTTTTCCTGTATCTAATCACAGATAAGTATGAGAATTTCATGATATGCAATTAACCCTGCAGTTGCCCAAACCACTGGGGACAAATTTTTGGTGTTCTCTGTGTATGTAGGCAGTTTTCTGTGTGTACAAACACTGTAGGACGTTGTGCTTGTTAAACAGTATTTTTCAGTAATTTCTATTTATTGTTGCAATATCTGTGCTCACCAAAGCTGTGCCTGGTTTGTAGATGAAGGAAAGGTTTGTACTCTTTAAGGAAATATATATGGGCACTTGTCAGTAGAAATGGTCATTGAGAAGAGAGTTTTGAGGCAAGACAATTAGACTTATCCTCATCATCACAAGAGATGGGCATAGGGTAAATCTTCATTTGTTTTATTGTGTAAAGACTTTAACTCTTAAGATGTAGCTTTTAATCATTGTATATGGGGGTTGGATTTGTATATTATTTTTTGTGTGCATATATTGAAATAGTTCATGTACAACTATCAAAGAAATTTTGAATGCCATACACTTAAAAATGGAAGTTTTTTATGCTATCAAATTATTTTTATACAGCATCAGGAATCCTGGTTTAAGCATCATTGTTTCACTCTGAGGATGCCTTGGAAAACAGAACCTTTTCAGTGTTGCTTTCTGGCTTGCTGGTTGTAAGGAAACACGAAGGCACACTCTCCTGCTAATCAGTAGGAGCACTGGTTGGCCTTGCCCATCGCACACCTCTCTGGCTTGGATCTCAAACAGCCACTTAAGAGGCCTCCTATGCAAGCCCGTGAACACAAAATCAATAAGATGAGCGTTTCAAACTAATGGCTTACCTTTATTTTTGATCCAACCATCCATTATCAAGGTGCATTATGCTGCAGCTCCTGGTGGGCCGAGCGCTGCGGGAGCCATGGGCAGAGCAGGCCTGCCCGCTGTCCTGATTAGATCACCGACAGAGCAGCAGAGGTTTAAACAGAATTGGCTGGGCAATGGCTGCTGAGGAAATAATTCTTTTTTAAAAGCCACAGAAGCATGATGGAGTGGTCAGAGTATGAGTGTGGAAGCTAAGTATTTTAGGTTCTGTTCCTGCTGCAGAAATGTCTAATTTGTCACCTGCATCAACTAACTTTTCCTTATCTGAAAAAAGGCAATAAAGCACTTATTTCTCACCACTCTAAGGCGGCAAAGTGCTTTTAGGAGGACAACTTTGGTTAGAATTTTCGTTTATCAAAGCAAATAATTTCTCTGGCATCTCCCAGGTGATTGTAGGTGTGTATTCTTCTCTGCTCTTACTTATGCACATATTACCTCTGTTTGAAAATTGCACCTGCAGTCAAGGGGATAAATGGAGACAAGGCCATGGAAATGTGTGTTCTTTTATGTATTAAGACTAGTAAGATAACATCCTGTTACTTTCACGTGTAAACATGCACTAGTTAATAGTGAAACTGGAGTTATTTGACCCGCTGTAACTTATCTGTTTTATCAATTTAATTTCTTGATCTGGAAACCATTTAACAATGGAGATTATTCATTTTCTTAAAGATACCTCTTAAGCAAGAGGTAGGATTAATCTTTAATGAGATAGCTGCAAAATTATTGGCAGCATGTTTATGAAAGTCTATTATTTAAAGATTTAAAAAAAAAATTAGATACATATGAGAAAGCATTACTCTCTAAGCACATCCAGGGTCTCAAATAGGCTTTTTTGTTAACTTTGTTAACTTTATGTTGTATTAGTTCTTTAAAATATAGCATTTCCATCTGAAATATATGAATGTTAATTTATACAAATGTAGCATGTTTTACATTTGAGACTATATTAGAAGGCAAGAATGGGATTGATGTCACCTACTTTCTTTCCTGAAGTGTACAGTCTACTTTTTTGTAAATGTGGTGTAAACAGACATACTTTTTGGAAAGGTACATTTGCTCTCTGCTTTGAAAAAACCCAATATTTAGGCAAGATTTGCCTTTCAGGGCCATGTTCTGTATCTATATGACATATCTGATGCCCTGGGATTTGTGCTCACAATCTGAGCAAATTCTCAATTTTATCAGAGAGAGTTGTGTTTACAAAAAATTAGTAAATAAACCCATAATTCACATTCTAAGCCTGAAAAATTAAGTTTCTACCAACAGCTCCTATCAACAGTTAAATTCCAAGTTGGTTCAGAACTCTATTTACATATGTAGTTATTTTTATATAAATTATTATGTTCTAGAAATTACTCTTTGAACTACTGGGCAGTGACTATTTTTTAATCCTTTTTTTTTTCATTAGTTTGAGGTGATAGAAAATATAACTGAAGTGCAAAATTCTCTTAGGAACTCCAGGTGAATATTTTCCAGCCTAAGGGAACAATGAGTATTTTCACCTCAAAGCTGAAAAAGTCTCTTTTTTCCAATCTTGAAGCAAAACATTAGGTGCCATCCCTTTTGTTCCTTCTATAAAGTTTTCCTGTACTGTTGATGTCAAAGATCAGATGTAACTGCTTTGCCTTGAAGGTTTGTCATATATTTAATAGGCCTTAGACTTCATACTTATCCTTGGCAGATGTGGCTTCTGCATCAGTGTGCTTCAAGCTCAGGAGCTTAAAAATTTAAGGGGGCCCTAAGAGTCATTATGTTGAGTGGGTTTCACCCTAACTGAGCGAAATACTTTACAATTAGAGAATTAACCAGTTTTTAAGGTTTACTAGGATCTCTGGTGCCGTGCAGCACGTGACTTTTGTTGCAAGACTTGAAAGAATTCTGACGAAAATGGACAGGTAAAAATACAATCTCCCTTGAATAGCTGTTGGTTTAAATCTTCTGACTCCTCTGTAGTGTAATGTGTTATAGCACCTTACTTGCTTTAATAACTCTCTGTCAAGATCAGAAACAGAGGATGTGTTTTGGGGCTGGGATGATGTTAATGTAGGGAAGAAGGTTAGAGAGGTATTTCTGCAAGGCTAGTACTATAATTCTATTGCTGAAAAAAATAAAGAAAAGGAAAAAAAGACATTTTCTCTACAGTAGGTGCACAAAATAAAGCAGTCAGGAGCAGGAATAGTTTTTGCAGTCATCTATCATTTTAACCAAATCTTCACCTCCCTAAACCTCCAAGCATAAATCTTTCCAAGAAAGCATGTGAGTATACAAACACTCACAAACACATACACACTCAAAATATGTAAATTATCTTTAAAATTACTGCAAAATTTAGTTGTCATTAATCCCATGGTATAACAAGCAGATTTCAAACTCCAACCATCTTGAAAAGCAGAGTATTTCATTAGAGCCAAACTCCTTAAAAATGAAGGCAATCTGTTGTAATTTGAACAATCTCAGGGCAGTGTAGGTCCCAGAACTCGCGTGAAGTCAGGTCCAGGTCAGTCAACTCTGGTCCATGTCCAGGTAAGCCTGGGTGTGTCAAGTCCAGGTCTAGATCTTACCTGTGTCCAGGTAAGACAAGTCAGGTCAAGTGAAGTCAAGTCCGTATCCAGGTCTGTCAGGTCCAGCTCTGTTCCTGTTGAGTCCAGGTCTAGGTCTCTCCCTGTGTCTGGATGAGACAGGTCAGGTCAAGTAGAGTCAGAGTCAGCTCCAGGTCATCAAGCCGTGTCATCACTCCATTGCCAGTGGGTCAGGGAGAGAAGATAAGTTGGTAGACAACCATAGGCTGATGTAACGCAATATACTGAAATAAAAGCTGAAGTTTTCTCATGCAAAAGCAAAGGGAAAAGGAAGATTTTATTCTCCACTTCCCATCAGAAGGCAATATCTAGCCACTTCCTGGGAAGCGGGGCTGCAGAAGGGAAATATTATACATAACAAATGTCCTCCCTTCCTCCTCCTTTTCCTCATTGTTATATCTGAGCTGACATAATAAGCTATGGAAATATCCATTTGGTGAGCTTGAGTCAGCTGTCCCCTTATGTTAGCTTCTTTCTTGGTGAAAAGCATAAAATACCATCCCTTCAGTCCCCTGGATCACCTGGAGCTTGTGAAAGGTGCTGTCCTCATTGTTTCACTGGAGATTTATGCTGCAACACATAATGAATAGAGATATAATTTAGGGATTCCTCACCTATGGAAAACTCTAAGGACTGTGCCCAGAGTGGCATCAACATATTTGGCAATGAAGTTTGACAGTTTGTGTCTATGCTTTCAGGGAAAGCGTGTACTGGGAATGTAAATACAAAAAGTAAAGAAATTCACTTTTGAAGGACAAAAATGGATGCATTTGTTTGGGAACTTGACTCTTTGTAAACATCCACATAGTCTGTGTGCACATGAGCTCAGAGAATCACAAATATTTCTCCAATGAGTTGAGTTTCTCACTTGTGAAAGCACTGCAGAACTGAGTTCTACAAATATATGACTTGTTTCCACAATGCTTCAAAAATATGAAAAAGTTAAGTCAAAGTCCAGCACAGTATGATTATTTAGTTTGAAAAGATAAAAGATGTAAATAGGAGATACAATCTATACAATTCCAACTGCTCACCTCTGCTTCAATATAGATTTGAATTTTAGACAGAAGCATGAGTACCAAGTATATATATGTTTAAAGTATTTTAGTTGCTTCAAAGCAAGTAATATAGGATGGGTTTGTTAAAGGGTTTTTGTTTGGTTAGTTTTTCTTATATTCTCATGTGTTTGATCAATGCGTTGAACATTAAAACCTCAATTTTTTTTTTTAAATGTGGATGACCAGAAAAGGACAACAGAGATGAGGAAGGGTCTGGGACACAAGTCCTATGAGGAGTGGCTGAGGGAGCTGGAGATGTTTGGCATGGAGAAAAGGAGGCTCAGGAAAGACATCACTCTCTAACAACTGTCTGAAGAGAGTGTGTGGCCAGGTGGGGTTCAGCCTCTTCCTCCCAGGCAGCCAGCGACAGGATGAGAGGATGCAGCCTCAAGCTGTGCCTGAGGAAGTTGGATAGGTTTAGATAGGATATCATGAGGAATTTCTTCATGGAAGGGGTTGTTAAATGTTGGAAGGGGCTGCCCAGCCCTCACCTCTCTTGAGGTGTTCCAGAAATGACTGGATGTGGTGCTCAGTGCCATGATCTAGTTGACAAAGTGGTGATCAATCAAAGGTTGGATTTGATGATATTAGAGATCTCTTCCAACCTAAATGTTTCTGTGATTTGCATGAGATGAGAACCCTTTCTTAAGACTTTTAAATAATTTCATAAGCATGTATTTGCTCAGTAGTTTGGCTGTTCTGCACATAAAATTTCTGGCTGTTTGTGGAGTGGTACATATAAAGAGAAATTTGTTCAGCTATGTCCCTGGACAAAAGGTTAAAAAAAAAAAAAAAAGTGTTAAGTGCTCCCTTGAAAAAGTCCATTCTTTTTCTGCCTTAAGTCACAGGAAGTTGTTCATGGAAAGGAAAACAGCCTGGACATGAGACAGGCAGTAGTACGATGATTGCTTCGCTATAGAGGGCAATATCAAAAGATGTTTCCAACATGTAGAAATGATCTTGCTCCTGGTAGTTTGAATTTGGCCCACAGATTGGTTTAAGTTAGTCCCCATCTAATTAAGTTCCTTAACATAGTGTTCATGCACAGGCAATTTTCAAAAACTCATTTACAGTTAAAACTGACTTGAGAGTTTTGTGTGGAATGGGGTTAAAAGTGCCATAAAAACACAGTGATGATTTTTTAATGACTAACTTGAAAAGCAAGGAAGGAAGGAATGAAGAAGCCCATTAAAGGGAGGGGGGGAAGTAATAGATTCATACTGTAGAATTCTTAAATGTTTCATTGTGGAGGTTTACAGTTCTTGTTTGTGCCGGACTCTTGATTCTTTAAACATATTGATGTAGGTCATCAAATGTGTCTTTAGCCAGATTTATGTACCCTTAGTAAAGTCACAGGATTATGTCATCTGACCACATAGGGCCATGGGTGATACAAGAGTAATGAATGCATTTGCTTATGGAAGTGATATATCTGTATTTCAATTGATTTATTTGTCTGCTTAATTATCTCTATATTTTTAAAGTTCTGATTTTTTTTTCCCCTTGTCTAATAGTATGTGAATGAGCAATCAAAAACTGAACATCAGTAGAATCTCCTGTGAACTGCATTAACAAAAACTTGTCAAAAATCTGACTCCACAGTCAAAGGGGTGGAAATAGCACCATGGATGGATTTACAGGATACAAATAAAGGGCTTTTGTATAAGAACATCCCCAGAGACAAATCTTTTACATACTCTCAGAAGTGCATACATCACTGACAAATCTGCCTGGCAAGCTTGTTCAGTAATTTGATTTATTAACCAAGCCAATTTAACAGTTTATGGACTTGTTCATTACAAGTTGCTAGAGACATTCTCTGTATGTTTAAAACACACCTAAATATGTGTGTGTGACACTAAATGGTAACTAGGAATATCTTCAGTTTGCACTCCTCCCATTTCCTCACACTTTATGTAGCATGCTAGAAACGATAATGGTGTGCTATAGCATCTTGCCTGAGCATTTTGTTTTGGATATAACTCTTAAAGAACACCTCAAGGGTTACGACAGTCTTAGAAACATGTATTTATTTCCAGGCAGGAAGAACTTATTCTTTAATGGTTAAGTTATTGTTATTTCATTCTTCCTCTGAATTTTTTCTTGATGATTTCTAAAGTGTAGAACAAATTAGTATTATGGTTTACAGATGGACATATATGATCCTCTCCATCTTAATAAATCAGCCCAATTTAATGAAAATTGCCTCTCTGTAATTAGGCTGGCACAGAAAAACCTTGCCACACCTTTTCTGACAGGAGGTATCCTGCCTTTTTAAATGTGGCATTAGTAGTCCACCAACAGAATGTTTCTGTCTATACGAGACTTTATTAACCAAGACAGAGGAAGAAGTCCTCTCAGTTATGACAGATTGAAACTCTAGCACTTGGATGTTACTGAAGCAGGAAAAATATGAGGAAAACTGAGTTCCAGAAGAAGTCTGCCTGCAAAGAGGCTGGATCTTAGCAGGCTCTGTCAGCTGCACTTCTTTCTAGGATACCTGACTGTAGGCATTGTAACAGAATGAATATACATCAACATTTGTATTACCCATGTTTGCAGTCATCATTATTAGGAAGGCAGGTGCAGAAGAGAGAGGGGACACACTTCTGTTAGCACATACACTTAAGGCTTAAAGTTTGTCTGTAAAAACTAAGAATGCAAATAGGAATCCTTGCTCTCAAATTATCAGTCTCTAAGCATGTTCACCTATGGTCGTTACTCTGAGTGCTCTTTCAAAATGTGAGATAATGTGTTGGGCTGTTTCCCTGTGTTGTTAAAATGCATAGATCTTAATTACTGTTTACCTTCTAAATGATATTCAGTGCATTAGTACTCCAGGTAGAAATGGTTATTAACATCTCTGTTAATGGAGAATTGTTAGTCTGCCAGGACAAGGCCTTCCCTAGACAAAAATATCTTGATGACACAAAGAATTCAGTAGAATGCATTATAAAGATTAAAACTGACAAAATAACAACAACAAAAAATCAGAAAGATAAAAAATTTCTGCAGCATGTTTTATGGATTAGGCAAAGAGATTTGCACAGTCATTTATACAGTTTGCAATTCTGGTCCCTTTGTTATTGTTTTCTGTAGTGTGACTTAGTATGTGACCATAAAGGCAAAGTTGACTTCCGTGAATTTTTTTTCACTTTGAACTTTGAACTCTTACTCTGGATGTAGGAGCTGCTAGTGCAGAACTAAGATAAGATGTGTAATGTTTTGTGGCCTCATAAGAGCTGAGTGGTAAGCTGTAAGAAAGAGGGTAAATTAACACCAGATTTGCGTCTAAAAAATCTTCTCTAAATTAATCATACACATTAATTAATAGATGGCAAACTATATCTTTTGTTGTTAATGAATAAGCACAATGTCTTATAATATCATGCACTCAGGATAATAAAGAAGAAAGTGATGTTAACAGAACGCTTTTTCCTCTGCCATGAATTTGGGAAATCCTCTCCCTATTTTGCCACCCACTCTCTAGAAGTGCTGTGACTGTGGCTGGCAGAAGGAAAAGCAAACACTGCCGAGCCAGCTCTTTGCAGCTGTATCTGTGTCTCAGCTGTGCCCATCCATCTGCAGTCGTTGCCATCTGCCAATTGCTTTAGTTGGGGAGCATCTGGAAGGTGAGCCATTTTATAGGGAATCTGCTGCACAATGAAGAAATTATTTCCTCCTTTTTCTTTTTGATCTTGCTTCCTTCTCTTTCCTTTCTCATGACTTGTGTACATGGCCGGAGTTGCACATCAACAATGTACCGAGAAATATAATATTCCCTTCAGTGTCCCATGGAAAAAGAAGACTAATCAGAGTATCTGTGATGACCACTGCACAATAAGATGCTCCTGTATTCCATGTTTTAATCTATGAGTAGGTTACTAGTAGGAATGCTCTGTTATATTGAGTCCTTCAGGAGAGGATAGGTCCATTTGTTTGCATTGCCATATATTTCTGAAGAATTATTAGGTAATGAATCATCTTTATAGATTTAGCTTCTAGGGCCTTAGTTTTGACAATCTGCCTCTCCTGTTTCATTTTCAGTTGCAAAATATGGACACAAACATCTTATGTTTTGGCCACCTCTTAGGGTTGTGCGTACAGTAGTGCAGAAGGACTTAGTGTAAATAAACAAGAATGCTCATTGCTTCATAAGTTTATGTAAGAAATCCAAAAAGCTCTTTCATGCATAAAAGACAATCTGAAGTAGACCTGGAAGGCTGAGAACTCTTTGCAAATAATGATAACCCAGCTGCATTTCCTTGCTCATGTTGATATTGTTTTTGTTCCTGTTGCAATGTTAAGCTACAAATTTCTGTGGTTTTTTTGTGCAGTTGCTTTGGAGATTTTTAATTGTTTGACAAATTGAGAAGAAATTGAAATTGGGACTCTTGCCTTGTGGTAGATTTTACCTTGTGCAAGACATTTTTGACTTTTTTAGTACCAAAAACCTCAGATAACAAAACTGTCTGTGCCCATGGAAATTCTTGTGTGTTTTTTTCCTTTAATTTTTTTTTTCACCCTCAAAATATCCCTCTTTAGAACTACTGACCTGCAGAAACAAACCAAAAATCCATTGTGCACTCCCCCAATGCTAATCTCTTATTGCAATCAAAGTTAAGATTTAACTGTGATACAGGCAAGAGTGATGTTCAGATTTGTGTAAGCAACAGGAAACAAATGCACTAAAATGGCTGTTTGCTTCTTTGCATCCAGATCTTACCCAGGCTCTGTTTGAGGCAATGCCAGAGTGACATTTTCACAAGGCATCTACATCAGTAGCGTTAAGGAGGAGAAAGGATTCTGTCAGAATAAAAGAAAAATATTGGGATCTTCTATCAACTTTATTTTCTGGCTCTGTGGGTTTCCCTCAGTTGGATTCCACATTATTTTATTTTCTTAAAAAAAAAATCCTGTAAAATTCTTCCTACTTGTGCATTAGCATCTTGTTTACTGTTGGTACTGAGCAGGAGGTTGTCATTCCCACTTTTTTCTTTTTTGATTTGGTTGTTGGTTTGTTGGCTTTGTTGTTGGGTTGTTTTGGGTTTTTTTTCAGTCCCCAAGTCATGTGCTTTGAAAAATAACTTCTCTTTTCCTATTCCCTTTGTGTGGGTACAATAAGCATTTATTTCTGGCAACTGGTTTTGTAGGACTCTGGTCCTTGGCTGTGAATCTTGGATTCTTACCAACTGTTCCTGTTCTGGGCCTGGTAGCTTTAGCTCATTAATCGAATGTTCTATAACTTCCTGCTGCTAATCCTGGTTGTTGTGCTCCGTGTTCATTAAGCTTGCTCCTGACTCCCATGTATGACAGGGAGTGTGAAATAATCTGTAACGACAGGATACACGCCAGGCACAGCCTTGCTCCCCAAGCAGCCGTCGTGGCTTCTGTAGGATCACTTGTGCTCCAGCACTAATCAGTAGGGGTAAACCTGTCCTGTGCAAATAACACTTGTTAGTGTGCACAGAATAAGCTCTCCAAACTTTCTTTTTTTTTTTTTATTTTTTTATTTTCCCTCTTTGCTGAATAAAAGCAGTGAGCCGAAGTCTATCTCGGTGTCAGTATCTGATGGGCTGCCAGCATGAGGCTTGGCCCATGATTAAGTGGAAAAGAGGAGGTCAAGTTGCAGACAGCCTTCTATTCACTACCTAAGATCAAGGCATTGTCCCTGTGATTTGAATGCAGAGTGCCTCATGGCTAATGACTCTTAGGCTAACAGCTTAAAAAGGGCAAGAATTCCCAAGTATGTTTCCATCTCTTAAAAGCTAAGATATCTGTCATCTTTCTGCAGCACACAAATGCTCCAGGATGCAATTAAGGGTATCATTTTTGCTATTTAAAGCCCTAGGGGTGCCTAAATCCTGTGTGTCTGAGTTCATAAACTCAACCTGTCATTGTAATTTCAAACTGAAATTTAAGGAGCTCTAAACTAGTCTTTCATTTAAGTGTTAGCCCCCGGTGTTTATGGGAGCCTTTCATGGGTGTCTGGCTGTGTGAGAAGGGGAACAGCAACCCTAACGTTTTAAATCTGGGAACAGTCAGAGTGATTGACTGGGTAATGCTACTTTTCATGGAGAATCCAGACTTCCAACAACTATACAAAGCTGGGAAGCAGCAAGTTTTCTGTACACTCCCTTTATATTTCACACCAAATTTGTCTGGTTTTTTTTAATAAAATGTCATTTCCTCATAAAGGCCAGTAAATATTCTTAATTACTGGAATAGTCTCCTTCTAAATTTTGAGATTGGTAATTATATTTAACTTGGTTTCCTCAGTTAATTTAGTACCGCTGGCAATTCTCAGTGAAAATGCTGGGCTATACCTATCTGTATTTTTACTGCACAATGAGAGCCCAGACTGATCATAGTACTCTGCCAGGTCTTTACCTGCACCAAAATGAGTAGCAGTTGCTTCATAACTCTTGCTGCAAAACAGAATTTTTTTCCCTGTACTTGTTAGGAGGCCCAAGAAGTCTGAGTTTAAATTACAGTAAAGATTGAGCTTTGGATACTATGGGAAAAAGAGAGAAGTCATGGAAAGGAGACTGAAATTCTGCACAGGTTTCCTGGCAAATTGTACTGTCTTCGATAAGAGATATTTTTAAGAGACATTTACATAAAACCAGGTGGACAAAGGTATCTGAAACTGCCTTATTATAGGGGAAGGGGCTGAGTGATTTCTCTAGGTCCCTTCTAGTCTTATAACTCATGTCTGGAAAATACCTAGGAAATGAAATCACACAGAATCTTTCTTACCTTTCCCCTGGGTTTGTTCCATTTTGCTTCGCCTGTAAAGGTGAGCTGCAACTTAAAACCATGTAACAAATCAACTCAAATGCATCTTTGCAGATTGTTACTAAGGAACATCTTGCAGGAGAAGGCTTGAATTGTGTCGTCAGCCCCATTAGTAGAAAACAATCCCTTACCCCTCACCTCAGTGAAATTCTAATGTTCCTGTCTTAAAATACATTGTGAATAATGAATAACAGTGAGTTTTGTCCAGTTTTCCCCATCCTGGCTACAAAATGCTTGAGGCAAGTTTGTGCTGCGAACTCAAATCATTAAGGACTGTGAATATGCTGGAATAAAAATAATGATGATAATAATAATAAAGCAATACCCCTGTATAGGGAATCACTCACATTGGGAGCACTGTATTGGAAAATATGGTGTTTGTAACTGCACTTCATAGTGAATTGCATATTTTTATATGTCATTCTTGTCATGAATCCTTGGAATGATTATAGAGGATAATATGATGTGCACATTGACATGAATAGGTATAACACTTCATCTTAGTGACACCTCATACCTACAAAATTCAGAAAGATTGCTGTACTAGAAGCAGTTGAAAGTAGTCTTTAAACCAACAAAATAATGCTTTAGTTTGCAGAACTCCTTGTGTTTTGTAAGCATGAGTGAAATATTGATGTTTTTGAGAAGTGAATTTAAATATCTTCATCTCTATCTATGAGTTACTGTGCAAGACAGATTCTCCTGAAGCTAGAAATAAAAATTAATTAAAAATTCAGCAAATGCCGAAAATCTTATTTCTTATGATACAGAGACTCAATAATTTTCATTGAAAAGCAATCTACAAACAGATCTGCAGGCATTTTTGCCCATGTTTACATGGGTTAGGAAGAAATAGAACAGGGTAAATGAAGATACGAGTCTATACTGTAGCATCAAGAAGATTTAATTCTTTGCTTTTTGTGTTTAATCATTTGCTATTGTTTTGTTTATTCCCTAGCTTTATTAAGCACTGCTTTAGCAAGAGGATGGTCAAACACTGGAACAAACATCCTAGAGAGGGGGTAGGAGGTGGCCCAATCTCTTAAGAGGGTTTGTACCATAACCTTAATAATGTGCTTTAACTTTTGGTCCCCTGACTTGTACCAGATGATCACTGTAGGTCCCTTAAAACTGAAATACTTATTTAGTCTCTGATTAGAACATAATCAAGTATCTCCTTTAAAATAATAGCATCTTTGGGTGACATTCAACTGAAAAAGCAGATCTAGCTTGCTTTAACAAGAAAGCTTACTCTGCTGCTTCAAATAGGACCAGATTTTGAGCTCATATTTGTGCGAATTTGTGGTAAGTTCTGCTTGAATATTATAAACATCTCATGAGGTAAAAATTGAGCTGAGAAAGCGTATTTTATATTAAAAAGAAGTTATTTTTGAGTTTCCTGCTCATTTATGTGGAATAGACCTGACATACACACCTTACAGGAGCCTGAAGAGGCTGTTTCCCATATCCCCAGCTGCTTTTTCAATGTTATTAACATATCACATATTTCCTAATAAACTATGCACGCTTTTCTTTCCTGCTGCTGATTTGGCATTTTAGTATGTGCATTGAGAATAGAATTCATTCAATATAAACCCATATTTATTTACCCTGGCCTTTTATCTCTCCTGAAGTGTCTCTGCAAAACCAGAGGCAGGAATGTGTCCTGTTCCCCACAGATGTGCCCTGTCTGCCTGATCACTCCAGACTCCTCACCTGCTCCATGTCTGTTCAGTGTGGCCCTGAGCTCACAGACCCTCTTCTGTGAGATCTGTAGCAAAGGTGGGCAGAATTAAAAAAAAAAAAAAAAAAATTGCACCTCTTCCTTTTTGTCTTCTTTTACTCAGATAAGAATTGTTCAGGAGCAAACAGGGTTGCTCAGAAGCAGAGAGGTCATTCCAGTTTCAGCAGTTTTAAAACTGAGATAATTAGTGGTTCATAACCTTGTTTTGGTCTTGTTCAAGATAAAAAAAAAAAAAAAAAGGAAAATTAGGAAGACTTTTAGCTGACCAGGCTAAACAATTAGGTATAAAGTGACAATGATGTGTGCAACAGTACAGGGAGGGTGGTATATTGGTATATTGTGCTAGTTGCCCACTTGCCTGACAGTTAATGTGCTGTGACTGGTATAAAGAGTCTGTGACAGCTCTAGCAGGCATAATATGAGTCCTTACCTTTTTCCCCCTTCTTAAAAACAAACATTTCTTCACCCCACCTTTGTGCCCTCCCACATTCTGAGCCTGTAGAATCATGGGGTTGGTATGGGATGGGAAGGAGAAGCAGAAGCAGAAACTTAATTTGTACAGAAGAGCTCTATGTGGAAGGTCAGTGCAGAGGAACATAGACATTGTAACAAAGAATGACATGTAAATCTACTCTTTATGAACCAAAATATAAGCACTAAGTATAGAGTCGTTCAGTCTGAACTTGGATAATTTTTCTATATAAATAAAAAATAGATTTGTCCTTAATAGGTTTTGAAGAATAAGATAGAAAAAAAGATTAAAAACAAAACAAAACAAACCTCAACCAACACCAAACCTCACTGGCAAAATTTTGAATGGGGATTTGGCTTTTATCTTAACTTGGATCAGTATCTAATACTCACTCTTTTCATTTGGATTTCTGCCATAGGATGGGTTTTAGAAATAGAGCCCAAAATGATGTATGTGCCTAGGCATACTGAATAGTTTGTCTAAGAAATGATTCTTAGCCACCAGGTTATCTTTTATTTCATTGTGGTTCTCTGATACTAAAATTCAAACTCTGGACTGCAGTTCTTTTTAAAATTGAAGCTGTATAACTTATAAATAATTTTTTATGTTTTATATTAAAAGTCTTCTAAGTTTCCATAGTGTGATTCATGAAAGGGAAGCTAGTAACAGTAAAGCAAACACTGTTCTGGAAATAGCGGTACTGTTTTGTGTAGGTGTTAATATTGGTAGAGGATTCTTAACACTTACACAAAAAAGTTGACAAAAAATTATTAAACTGAGTGTCTTTTAATTCCCATTTTATAACTTTTAAACTACATTAGCTGGGCTTTTAGGATGAAGAGTCGCAATTTTCTTTGCATCATTCTTATTGCTACCTTAGCACTGTCTTTCTTAACACACATTTTCAGAAACAACATGTATTTCTGTGATTGTACTTAGGCAGTAGGATAGCTTTGGGAGAGCCATCACATTCAGTAAGAATTTGAGTTGCTTCAGCTTTGAACGTTCTTTGGACCACAACAGGATGACTCCAAGTAAAGGTACAGTGTGTAGTCTTATAAAATGTACTGACAAAGTTGCTCTTGAGTGCGCTGGGGACAGAGGGGTTTTGCTCTAAAATGTTCAATATGTCTATGCCACCCAGCATTCAAATCTTTTGCTTTTTAAAATTGTTCCTGTTGCTTGCATGATGCTAAAAGCTGTTGCAGAATTGCTGCAGTTCACATGAATTAGGGTATGTTGTGAGCATGCATTTTTATTGGTCTTCATTCTTTTTAGATTTCGATCACATGGCTTGGAAGAGACCTTAAAAATCATCCAATTCCAAGCCCTCTGCCATGGACAGGGACACCTTCCACTAGGCCAGGTTGGCTCAAAGCCCTGTCCAACCTGACCTTGAACACTTCCAGGGATGGAGCATCCACAGCTTCTCTGGGCAGCATGTGCCAGGGCCTCACCACCTTCATAGTAAAGAATTTCTTCCTAATATCTCATCTATATCTACCCTCTTTCAGTCTTCCATTAATAAGTCTTCCTAATAAAAAGCTTAAGAAATCTGCTAAAAAGTACATACTCGAGGAGCAGATATCACATGAAATCCAGTCCTAAGGGGATCAATTATGCCACAAAGAAACCATAACTCTTTATTGTTGAAACCTCTTTCACAATATAACATAGTTGATGAAAAAATGGGGAAACTATTCAGTTGAATATATGTTACTGTGTTGATATGTTATGGTGTCATTATTATTTTGAAAAACAAGATGATTTTATGCTTTATGTTTGAGGAAAAACAGGAAAAAAATGAAGTGGTAATGCCTTTTTTGTCAAAGCAGTAGAACTAAGTAAAAAATTTCAACTTATGGAGAGGAAAAATAAAACTAAATATTTTTTACTCTGGAGAATAATTTGTAACAATCACAAGTAGTATGACCAATTCCTGGAAAACATGCAGATCTAAACCAAACACCTGTGTGGGGGATCTCATCCTATCGATGTTATATAACATAACTTAACATAGCTGAGTAAGTAAGCTGTGTGTTCATGG
Source organism: Atrichornis clamosus (assembly GCA_013400975.1). Lineage (NCBI taxonomy): Eukaryota > Metazoa > Chordata > Aves > Passeriformes > Menuridae > Atrichornis > Atrichornis clamosus. The sequence continues at coordinate 522,312 of WBMZ01009651.1, read as the reverse complement.
GAGAGGTTAATATCTATGTTCAACTCTCTTTATTAAAGACAACTTAGCAATATCTGCAGAAGTGTGGATGGTAAGCTAATTTCTGTTTCTCTTTGCAGTACTCTCAATCTGTCTACATAAATTGGATCCACCATTTTTGTGATGGAACCTTCTTCTCAACAATTCTTAAGCTATTTTGCCTGTGGCTTTGCAGCATAAATTGCATTGCCATATTTAATGACAGACGTGTCTCTCACAGAACCTGAGTCATTCTTTCATTCAGTAGTAGAGCAGAGCACTCAGAGATGCCACATATTAATGCAGAGCATTAGACTGAAATTGCATTTGAAAGCTTCAATACAATAGAGCTCAGTGGTCTCTTTTTGCCTTAGAGGCAACAGTAGGAAAACCAGCACATAATAAGAATTTTAACTACAGTTCTACTTTGTATTATCTACTGCCTTGTAGCGTGAGGCTGAGAAAGACAGACATGCCTCTGGGAATCATACCCCTGGACTGACTAGTAGATAAAATATAGGTGATAATAAACATAAGTTCTTGCAGTCAAAGCCAATACTCTTCTAATCCTTCATATACTCTCCATTTTTTTTTTTCCTTGCAAGATTGTTTATGTTTGTTTCTCTCTTGCACTATATTCTCTGATATTTTTCTTAAACACACTGCTAAGTATCCTCAGGGAAGTTGTAAGTCTAAAGCTGTAAATGAATTATTACCAATTACCTCGCTAAAAGAAAGACAAGTATTTTTACTCATATGTAAGACTGGCATAGCTGTTGACCTCAACAGGGTAACATATGAATTGCATTTGCCTTGAATCTTCTGAATTAATTAGTTTTCAAAAAGGAGTAACATTGGCCAAACTAGACAATTCAATATTTTACATATTATTTAGGCATAGGAGCCAGACAGGTTTTAAGTTGTACTAAAATACATGCTATACATGACTGGGGTTTGTATCATTTTTTTCTTACACTTGAAACCTACAGTGTAAAAAAAAACAAACCAAACCAAAACGTCGTGGCACTGTTTCAAAGAAACTAAAATAATTCAGTTTTGAGCCACTAATTGTATTTTTATTGCAGTGCTGGAAAACTTTTGTATTTCTTGACTTGCAGAAAGGAAGACATATATGCGTGTTTGAAAGTACTTATCAATGTATACACAGCATTGATTTTATTTCACTTAATGCAGCACAAGCAGTGCACTGGAAGCAAAGACAACTACTGCTTAAAAAAACCCAAAAAAACCCCCAACACCCAAATTAACCAATCCCCTCCCCGGCCCCAACAACAAAACCTCTAAAGAAGAAATGTTTTGGGATAGAATATGTTTGTAATTTGGGTATCAGTGGTGTGATCAGTTTAAACTCAGTTTGTAAATTCAATTAAACTTTAATTCTTTTTGTGAGAAATGTGAAAAGTGGGTAATGAAAGTATGAAGTAGCCTTAGGTTTCCCTTTTGAGTTTCACTTTACAGATTCTGTAGCTTCTTTTGAGTTTCCACTTGAAACTAAGAAAAGAAATCTTTCTAAAAATTGTTCTGAAAGTATGAATTTTAGGTGTTTGGAATTAGTTTCCTTCTGGAAGGACACCTACGTATTGCAGTATATTCTTATGATAATTTGGCAACTTCTGGTAGCAAAGAAGTATGTAGAGATTTTTATGCATCAGTAATTCAAGGCAGAACAATGAATGCTAAGGGAGCACACTAATTCTTCTATGATTTCAAAGATTTTTACTTGGTTCTCTTTTTCCTGGACATCCAAAAAAGAGTTGGAAATCTAAAGTATGTTTGTGTGTTGTTCTTCTCCCCATGCTCACCTCTTTCAAGAAACATCAAGCGCCACCTTTTTCCTTGTGCTGGCAAGAATGCAATGAGCTCTGTTGATGAGTGAGATGCTCATCTTCAAATATGTGAGAGCAGATGCTGTTCACGGGCAGTACCTCTGTGTTGGTGTGCTACCAACTCACATGATTGCCTGTTTGAATTTTACATACAGAGAGAGTCAGATAAGAGTGTGTTGATTTGTGCCCGTGTGATGTGCACCCTGTGTGTCTCGGCCAAGGTGAAGTTTATAAACGCGGAGCAGAGAGAGGAGCGAGAAACGTGTTATGGACTGAAAAGGGAAAGAAAGATTTCTGTCTCTAGCACGAGTGCACACACACACAGGAATAATGACCTGTGCTCATCGGAAGTACAGTCCCAGCAAGTTACATCCTGAATTATTGTGATTCTCAGTGATGTTAACTACCACTTGGAGGAGACAGGTTCTGGCTCAGACATTAAGTCTATTATGGGAGAGGATTATTTTGACTGCTGTCAATGGTTGTGGACAATAGTATCTCAGTAAAACAACTGTGGGAAAATCCACAAAAGATCTGGCAGAATTGGCTCCTGGAGAAATACAAAATCAGGCTTTCTTTTTTTCTATTGCCTTTTTTTTTTTTTTTTTTTTTAAATCTCCATCTGTTTTGTCAGTGCTTATCTGCCAAAAAGTACATTCTGAATTTCAGTTCATAAATGAATGAGGGTCTGTTTGATTTCTTTGAAAGGGCAGTTGAATCTAGTACAAATTATCTACAGAGAGGCTAAGCATAATTTAAATTCTTAAAGGAGGCACCTCCTGTATGGGCTACGTTCTCTTTAGAGAAATCAAGAAATTTGTGACAAGAAGCTGTAAAGAACAGCTCATGAAATGAATTTTGGTGATTGTTAAAGTGGTGGTTCTGAAGTACTAATGTGGAGAAGCATCACTGATAGAGCTGACATAGCCCTGAATTTTAGAATAGAATTAATAGTTTATTAATTTTTTTTAATTACATGTAAGGAAGTCAAATAACTAACTAGACACTTCCAGAGAGAAAAACAGCACTTCACAGAAATGTTGTTTTACGGGGGTTTGTGTGCATGTGTGTTTGGGCTATTCTGGGGTCTGTGTGTTTTGTGATTTTTGTTCTTTTTTTCTAAATTAACTAGTTATTTGATTTTAAGCAGAAGGGGTTTGGTTTTGCTTGGTTTTTTTTTTTCCCCCCCTCATAATGACAATACAGTGGCAATGAGTATTTTACACTTCAGTGTTAGAGGTTCAATAAGTGTACATGTGGAACCTGGAGCTTTTGTAAGCTGTAAGGTTAGTGACTGAGTCAAATGTATGTCCAAAAGGAATGACTTAGTAAAACAAGGGTAAAACTTTATATTTAATATGAAAGAAGAAATGGATCATCGTGAAGATTTTGTGTTTAGCTCTCCAGGAGCTTGCCCTGATGGGAAGTGGTGTTTGACCTGCTTGCTACAGAACGTTCATAGAGCTGAAAGCACGAGACTGGAATGCTGCCTGTATGTATGTCAAGGGGGATGGACACAGCATAAATACTTTAAACCTTAACATTTAAGTGTGAAGGTAATGTAAGTGGTTATGAAATAGCAATGGTTTGATAGTTTGATGAATATTTTATCTCCAAATGAAATACAATTGATGAGAGCACTTTGTACTAAAAAGCTAAAAGCTCAGGGAACAAAAGAAGGCTGATATGGCAGGAATTATTACAAATCTGAGAATGATAAACAGGACATCAAGGACAACTGAGTGCCTGTTTTCTTCAGTGCAAGCCCTTCCTAACATGTAATAAGAAACGTAGCTAATATAGCCAGCTAATAATAGTTTTCAAGTTAATCAAAGTGGAATAAGTCATGAAGTAGACTGGATAAGAATATAGAAGATGTGGAATGAATAATCACAAATTTATGCAGTATTTTTAAATCCTTGTCTTTTACAGAGGAGTCATCAAGCATGGTGAGGAAAATGTACATGGAGAGAGCCAAATACAACATATGTTTTACAGTAGCATATTTTGCAGTTATCAGCCACATGAAAGAGAAAGATATGGGGAAAAATGTCAGTGTAATTCGTGGATTAGTTGTTACGGTCCATGTTACTTCAGGTAATTAGTGGAGTTGAATTAAATTTTACATACTAAAGATCATAATGGTGCCTAATTTTTATTTGATGCAGGAAATGAGTAGGGGGGTTGTGTGTGTGTTGTGATGTTTTTTAACTAAAAAAGCTCTTTAAGTGCACGTGACTTCAGTTTTGATACAAATCTGCAAGTTTCCATTTTCATCATTCTGCCTTGATCTGTAGCATGGCCTCATTATAGAGAGGTGTCCAAAGGATTAGCCTTCAAACTGGGTAAAGGGGCTAAATATTAATCACAATATAATGTAATCGCTATGTGTAGTCGGTTTCACGTGGAGAAATGTTGGGATGAAAGAGTAAAGACAGCCTCCTGGGACAGGGAATAAAGACCTGGAATGAGATTATTTCTAAAATGAATAGTGATGCTGGAGCTGCTTAGTCAGGGGGAGGAAACTGTCTGACCAGGGGCAGAGCAGAGTCACGAGACACTCTGCAATGTTGGCAGCTGCATGAGGTTGGTGAAATTGTTATATTTGGAGGCAGGGTTGGCGCTGTGAGCTGATCCAAACTGTGCAGAAACTAGTTGACAACAGCCAGCTGAAGGATAAATATACAGCAGAAGAGGAGTTTAATTTGCTTGACATAGACGAAAATAAAATTTACATGTTGCTCAAAATCTGATGAATTGGTAGATAATGTTTTCTGCGTTGAGGATACGTACAGCATGTATGTAGCGTGCCATGTGGGAGATGAAGTTCTATAAACTACAGTTTATTTTACTGTATTTGTATTTATCTCCCTGTCCTAGCCTTCATCCTTCCCCTGGGTCACTGAGAAGTAAGCTAGGTGAATGGTGTCAGTACTGGCACTGTTTTTTTAGACTGGACCTGTAAAAGCATACTGGAATCGTAAAATCTAACTGTAAAGAACACTGGCGAGATCTGTGAAGGAATTTGCAACCCTAAACTATCCTCAGGCAGGGTAAAGCAGAAGACTCCTCACCTGACTGAATTACCTTAGTTTTTCTCAACTGCTTACCAAATGGTAGCAGGATTCTAATCTCTATCAGAATTGCTTTCACCTTTACCCCTCTGTTTTTTCTAACTAACTCAGTTTATTAAATGTATTTAACCCTGCCCTCCAAGCTTGTCTGCTTGGAAAGGTTTCTTGCTATCCTTGCCATAATAAACAGACAAGAGGAAGAATCAAGACTATGCCATTGTATGGAATTATCATCTAGAGATTTGAATTCCAGCATTTTTATGCATGCTTTGCATCTGCTGTTATTTGTGTTTGGTGTCAACCTACAGCATGGAGGGAAGATTAGTTGAGCAAGTTGGCAGAGACATAAACAGCATTGGTGAGACTGATAACACAGGTTCTCATCTGCTTGCCTGTTCTTTTGCCTTCACTTGTGTCCAACTTCAACTTACTGCACACATTTTGCCCATTTGCACTCTTTTGATCTGTCCCTCTCTTCTCTCCATTTGGCATTAACTTTTCTGTAGGAAGCAGATTATTGTGGCACATGAGAGAGGCAGTAGCAGCTTCAGCAGATGTTGCCCAGCATGTCCAAACTGCAAAAGCATTCCCTGTAACAAGAAAATAGCAAAGTTGATACCTGGTACTTTGTCAGTACCGAGGGGGGTCAGGGATGCTCTGGGACTGCCTGAGTATATCAAGAAATTTACAAGTTGGCACTTCTTTCAAATGAGACTTGGAAAATGTTGGTCTTGGTGATCTCAGGGAAATGGTGCTTCTATCATACCTTGGTTGTTGTTCAATTACCTGAAAATTTTACGATACAGCTCTTGCAGCTCCAGAAGATTTAGAAAGGGAGGAGTATGTAGTAGAGAGAACCAGTTTACACTGAGTGTTGCTTTGTGTATCAGATGAAATGTAGAGCAGTTCTTAAATGTGGTGTAGGGAGCACCCAGACAAAATAGTTGGCAGATTAATGAGTCTTGTGCTGCAAGGCATCCTTCCAAGAGAAGAAGGTACTTTGCTATTTTATCTTTTAGCCACAGCTGTATATTTGGTGTTAATAGTGCTCTTGAGATCATCAAGAGGAAAATGCCAGAGGCACGGCAGGATTTGGAATGGCTAGTCATTTATTATCCTTGTGTACAGTCGTCGTGAGAGAAACATGTTAAATTGTCTAGCATATAGTGAGGGTGGGGAATAGGATCTAAAGCTTGCTGAGAACTGCCTGCTGTGACAGAAACAACTCGATTTTTGTGCAAAAGAACGGGCATATATCCAGCTTCAGAAAGAGCACAGCTAATAAAGAATTCTTGAAGACTGCTACTCTCAAAATGATTCAGTGACTATCATCTAAATTTCTTAAAAGTAGCACAGTTTTTGAACAGTCTCAGCAAGTGAAAAAGCCTGTTCCTGGAACCAGTACAAACAACTTTTGACAGAGGGAAACCACTTGTTTGTGAAATCATTGAGGGTTTCTGAAATGATAGCGCTCATAGGTGTTGTTTTTAAAAGGTGAGGATTATGGGATGCCCTACTGCAACATATCTGGCAGCTGAAGCAAGCTGTGGATGACTCAGGATACACTTTCTCCATTTGAAGGGTGCCTTTTAGCAGTGCTGTCATATAGGGTGAAGGTTGGATATGTGAATTACCATTGAGGTCTTCACTGCAAACCCCGGATCAACAGAAAAGGCTTTGACCCACACAGGCAGTAAGGCAAGGGAGCAATTAATCAGTATTGCTTTATGGCACAGTATTGAGGGCCGTGTTCTCCAGACTTGCTGTTCAGTGTCTGAACATTTTGGGAGTGCATACTGGTATGAATTTCAGTGACACAGAGCAGATCCTGATCTCAGCTCTGTGATTTTTATGTAGGAAGCAAGATCAATTCAGACAGTATTGCTTGTAGTTGATGAAGTGGAGTCTAATAAAAGAACTCTGCACAACCTGAAGCTAATATCATGGCAGATCTGAGGGGAGCAAAAGGCATGTGGTTTTGGTGTACTTACCTGGAAGGAAGAGGATTGAGATGTTTTTCTTTTCGAACTGCTCTTGTTAAAAACAAGGAACAAAAACCAAGTAATCAAACAAACAAACAAAAACACCCTGTAAGTTAATGATTGGTACACACTAGTGGGAAGTAAGAGAGTACAAATGTCATAAGAAAAGACTGGTTTCACCAATGGGTCCTTTGGGGTAAAGAGTGTTCAGTGCTGCCACTGTCTCCTCAAGGAAAGTTTTACAGTAAGTGGCATCATGCTGGCTGCTCTTCTGGTGGGCCCTGCAAAGTGGCTCAGAGTCTCATCAGGGAGAATCAAGCCATGTATCAGGAAACCTATTCAGTGTTGATCTGCTCAGCTCCATTTAACCCTTCCTGCTTCTAGTTGTGCCATCAAGGAGACCTTTGCAAGGAATCTCCCCGGTAAAATCGTCCCTGTGTTATGTGTGGCTAGGGAATGAAGACTAGAACACAGGTATTTCAGGCTTAGGCATGTAAATGGTTCTGTGGAGTTTTCTGTAGCCTGTCACCATTTTTAAAGATTCATGAGTTATCTTACAGAATCTGATAAAGCCTGAAGACTGAACATATATGAAATAAAATGAAGGAAATATTTAGCTACAGATGTCAACAATTTCAGATACTTAAGATATAGTTTTGCCATATTTCAGCAGTCTGAAGGCCAAGTACCATAAAAACCTGATGTACAAGAAAGATCTTAGGACAAAGATATCAGAGTAACTTCCTCATCTACTTTTTGTCACAGGAGAATGATTTTTCCACAGATTTATTTTCTATGGATTTATTTTCTATATTATTTGTGATTTGTTCTGTGCACAGATCTGCACTCAGAAGAATCCAGTTCTAATTGTATTAAATTATTCAGTCATGAATATACTTGAAAATAACTGTTAGACAGTTGACAAATAATATTAGATTACAGAAAATAAAACAAATTCCATCTATTTTCAAATTTATGTACTTATTAATAAATTTATATATAAATGCATCAGACAAAACTAAATGGATACACAAATATATACAAAGGCTTTAACATTTTGTTTGATAAAATATGAGCATCTCATTAAAAAGCAACAAGATAGAAAATATGCTGCAGAAATTCTTGGAGCATTTTCATAAAGCAGTAATCTTTTGAAGGTCACTTCATTTTTTATAATAGACCATACTCTGTATAGCAGGTTCTCTCTTAATTCTGTTGACACAATTCAGGCATACATAAGAAATCACAAATGCTGCTGGAATGACAGTAAAAAGGACCAATATCTAATCTCCCATTTAAAAGCACTAAAAGCTATTATGTAGAACCTGCTAAATATTAAAAGCTACTTTATATAAAACTGTTATATAATCTGCAGAGCTGAGCAAGAATAACTTTTTTTTTTAGCTGTCTGAACAAAATAAAATATTAACCAAAAAAAGGTAGATTTTTCAAAAAACTTGCTGTTCTCAGATGACAAAAAGTGGATTACAGAAGTTGTCCCCATAGCAGAAACAGAAGTACTGGAGACATTGAAGTTTTCTCTTTCCCATAAAATTACAGATGAAAGTAGTTTTCCCCTACTGTGTCTTATAAAAATTTTAAGGCTCAATTCTTGGAAAAATTAGACCCTGTGAAATGTTTAGCTTTTTTTAAGTTTTCTTAGACATTGTACTGAAAAATGGTTTTGAAGCGAAAGATCTTTCTGTGAATGTCAGAATCAGAATATAAACTGTCAGAATTTCTTTATAGATTTCAAACTCCAAATAGTAACAAAATTACTTTCCACAGCAGGACTGCTCTTACGAAGGGTATTTTCAAATGTTATATTTATTAAAGAAAACCTCTTGTAGGTAAGATAGGTTCAATTGGCCTGTATTTTGTACAGCAGGACTCTGTGTCCACACTAATACAGTGTTTTATTTTTGTGAGTAGTGCTATAAGCATTTCTACTGATGAAGGCCAAAGTGTCTGGGTTGGAAAGAAGGCAGTAGGTAGTGTAGAGTGGACCTGCTTACTTAAAGTCATAAAAAGATCCCTTTACAAGTTATGAAAAAAGTTCAAGATATTAATGGAGTTTTAGTAACTTTGTACGCTGAGAAATATTCCTTTAGTTTATGAAGCTCATCCACTCTGGGTACCCTTCTTTCATGTCCTCTCTTTTCCACTTAAGTAAGGCTGGAGTGATTAGTTTAAAAATGCAGATTGAGTGCTAGTTATTGTATTATTGTGAATCCAATGACAAGGTGGACACTTTATTGGTCTTTATGATAGAAGTTAAGTAATTATACTTAATTTCATTTTGTTGTGGGGATTTATTACATTGAGAAAAAACATTCAAAGTAATATTTTTTGCCCTATTGAGGAAAAGTATTCCTCTCCTTGGTTTAGATGATGTCACGTTCAGCACTGATGAGATGTAAGGTCCAAAGTTCTTGTCTCAGAATAAGATGGCAGAGAAGGAACTAGGTCACACAGAGATGATGAGAAGACAGAGCAGATGTTGTACATCAATCAATCTTGCACCCATGCCATATGTGTTTCACTATTGTAAAGCTTTTTTTTTTTACCTTTCTCTCTTCAAAGTACTGCATAAGCTTTCTAAAGCAATAGAATTAGAGTGATGCTCTCAAGGAATGTAAGGAAATTTGTCTTCAAAATAAAAGTTTGAACAAATAGGTGAATGCATTTTTCTCATATTTAACACATAGGAAAGGAATAATTTCAAGAGTTTTTGGAATGTTATATTGCCTGTAAAATCCTGATTTCTTTTAACAATAATGTTCTCCATAGACATTTATACAAAAGTTACACCCACTACAGTGATCCAAACTGCAGCCCTATTTTGTAGTAATCTATATAGATTGAACAGAGCAGATGGAATTTTGAAAAGTAAGTTTTTCAGCCTTCCTGTGGAAGTTCACTGAAGACTAAATTGCATTGATTTCCCATGAAATTTCAATTTCAAGTTGTTCAGTTACTTCACAAGAGAAATCTATGTCTCCCCCATACTTTTCTTGTGTGTCATCTTGATATAAACTAAAATACTCTCCATAAACCAGATAAACTCAATTGTCTGGGCTTCCATTAAGTAAACACCTGAAATGAAAATGATATGACATGTGTTTTTCAGATGTCTTGCTGTGGTTTGACTCTACCTTCTCAATCACCTCTACCAAACTGCAGTGCAATCTCACTTATATAGTGAATGTCTAAAATGAAGGACAAGAGTCAAGGGCTTGTGAACAGAGCGACAATTTTTGGTTTTGCTTGAAAATATAACTGAAAATATTTCAAAATATTCTGGTTGTGATGTTTACTTTTCTTTTTCTCACATTGTCTTAGCTGAAATGCCTGATATTCCCAGATAAAGAATTTCTAATATTCATATGTGAAATTAGCTTTAATTATGTTTTTGGGTTTGTTTGTTTGGTTGGTTTTTTGGGGGGAGTTTTTGTTTTTTTTTTTTAATTTTTGCAAATACCCTTGTTAGGCTGTATCTGTGCTATGGTAATAGGGTTGATGAGTATATGATTCTGATTTTTCTGTGTTGTGCAACTCATCTCTGCAAACATTTTCTGTGATTCTGTGCATTGCTCATAGTTTTTGGTAGAGTTTTGGTACAACATTTGTACAGGATATGAAAAAAATAATGCCACAGGTGCAGGACAGAGTGAAATATTCAGAAACAGTCTTTTTTTTTTTTTTTTTCTTTCCTCCTCTGCTAATATATTTGTTTGGAATTGATCATACTGATTCTTTACTCTTGAATCCTTATTCAGGAGGTTTTGGTTAAGATAAAGAAATTATGAAGGTCTTAGTGAACAAAAATAAACTGCAGGGCACTGTTTTGACAATGGGAGGTGCATTTGTGGTTTTAGTATTGGCAAAAATGTGAGTTCAAGCATATCAAAACCACCCCAAAAGTTAGTGTAGGAAAAAGAGAACCAAGTGAGATATATATCTAAGAGTTTCAGCAATGGAAGATCATCACGTATTGTTCATTTGAATTGAAAAATGCACTTCTTGTGCCTCTAAAATATGATGGGACAGCAGTGGAAACAGTAATAACTTTGTGACTGTTGGCTAATTATATAGAAGTTCTACCAAAAAGGTTATACACAGCCTAAAGTACTAAAGACTTAATGAAACTGTCATCACTATGGTGATAAATATCTCTGCTCAGAATGTCTTCTTGGACATTCATAAATAAATAGTTGGCCATAATTCTGCAATGGCACCTTATTTTTTTAAAAAATATAGGCCTTTAGCTAGGCTATATGTAAAATTTAGGGAATTGTAGTAAAAGTAGTTGGAACTAGTTAAAATAAGTTAGAATTATGTCATTGAATTCCAAAGTTCAAAACACTGATAATTTTGTCCAGTTACCTCGTGGAATAAGTTACAATTCGCTTGAAAGCTTCCGATTCAAATTCAACCATTACATAAATGATGGCTTAAGCTGATCATAAAAATGGACACATATAGAAATACAGCTTGTATTTGTTTAGCATTTGGTAGGACTGAAGAATGGATACAGCAGCCAAGGAAGACAACAGGAATAAGTAACATAAATCAGACACTTCCCTGCTTAATGTATACTTCTGCCATTCCTAACAGCCTGACAGAATCTCAAATCAGTGGAAGCTACTCTGTTCTCAATTTAAAGTGACGACTGTATGCTGGTTCTGTGTCATTTGGTGTACATTTGTTACATGACTTTGGCTTTCCCTTAAATATGTTACACATTTAGCCTGCAAAGAGTAAGAACTAATTTCAGTAATGTATGTTGATTAGGCTCTTGTTAGGCATAAATAAGGGTTATCTTGTGCTATAGGGTAAACTACGTCGCCTGTGTAATACGCACATAGCTTCCTCTGTCTTCTTCCATTTCCACCCACAGGCATTTAGACAAAGAGCAGAAGCTGAAGAGGGAATCTCTTGGCTATGAGCAAAGCCTGATACAAGAAACAGCAATGCGCTTATTGATTACTTGCATTGTTTAGACACTAAAATACCAGAAGAACATAAGGGTACAGAGATGTAGAAACTAGAGTTTAAACTACTTCTTCAGTGCAAAGACATGAGTTTTTCACTAAAATATGAACAATATATGTGAAGATTTAGCTCAAAAGTATGAAAGAAGGTAACTCATCTGGATTTATCAAAGTTTTGCAAAACGCAAGGACATGTTGATTTAGTATATCAGACTTATTGCTGTTAGTAAAATTGGCAAGAGCAGAAAGAAAAGCAATATTAGAAGGTAGATGAACAATGAAATAGTATTTGTAAGTAGGACTTCTGATGTTGATACAGTTTTCAAAGTGAATGAGATCATATGTTAAAAAAAAAAAATACAAGGATGACAACACATAGGGGGAAGAAGGAGAAGCAGTTTAATAATCTAAATGAACACCCAGGAAGGTGTTCAAGGAAGATAAACAGTTGGAGAATGAAATTCTCCACTCTGTCAAATGGACTAGATAAAATGAGAGAGTAGGAACAGAGGAGTAAAATTGGGATTTCAGGAATTAATGTGTGCATAGGTACTCGTGCAAATAAAAAAGCTGCTCAAGTACAGAGGAAAGAGAAATTGGAAGGCATCTGGAGAAGGAGCAGTGGCTAGAAAAACACTTTTTTCTGGGATCAGTGAAAATTGGATATTTCAAAGAAATAGACTGAATGCAGTCATACTTTCAATTCAAGAAGATCAAATCCTTTAACCAAGTCCTCTAATCTGAGGAACAATTAATAGCTTACCACTGTTGCTACTGAAGAATTAAAATTCAACTGGTTCACTCAAACATATCTGTGATGTTTAAGATTATCTTCTTGTGTTGAAGATACCATAAACACGTCTGGAAATGACACACTCCCACAGTTTCTATACAGCAGAGTATGATGAAACCAGCCACCAAAGAATATTACATTTTCCACTTGTGTTCATATCAGCTAACAGAATAATATCCATGTGATTTAGAAGTAGGCATTTCAAAAGTCTCTAAAGAACTTGAGAATCAAGTTATAAACTATGTTTTATCCTATAAAGTTCTCTAATAAATATATTATTTCTATGTGATGTGTAAAGGAGAGGAAAGAGATGTGGTATAGAATATTTTGTTCCTTTATTTTCCCTGTTGTTCATGCATACTTTGCACATTGTTTATAAGAACTACATCGGTTTAGAAATAGTAATTCTCGTCTAAAATATGAATACTTAGTAAATGAAGAGATTGCTGATGTGCGATTATTTTTTCTTCAGCAAACTCTAGGTTTCTAACCCAGTTCTGTCACTTGGATGTTATCATTTTGAGACAGGGTCTATGGTATCAGTAGTATTTATTTTCATGTTTAAGTTATTATAGTAACATTTAAAAAATATTTTAAATAGTCCCTTTCACAAATCTTTTAATAGTGCTGACTACCATGTTATTATTAGTGAGGTTGGGTTCAAGTTGGTGGTACTGATACTTTCAATGTTGAATTCCACTGAAAGCAAATAAGCACCTGAATGGAAATAGGATGATTAATCTTGATTTTTTTTTAAGGATTATTTATTTACTACTTTTCAAAATTTCACCACAAAATGGTGAATGATAATTTGAGTATGTTCAACTGATGGATCTGACAGGTGGCAAAAGTTTGGTTCCAGTAGACCCACACCATTACGATTTTATACTTCTTGCAAAGGTATTACATGTAACTACATGGTCATTTCTGATATCTATGCACAGACTTGTAATGTAATAATTTGCATTAAACACTTCTAAAGTGCAAATTGTTTTTGTTGTACTGGAAGTACCTGGCAGCTTTGACACTGCTCCTAAACCTGACATCCCTACACCTCTCTAAAGTCAGGGAAAAAAAAAATCCCTGAGGGTTAGTAAACACCTTTCTCAATACTGAAAGAGAATGATAAGGCCAAAGATTAAAGAATGTTGATAAAGAAACCTAACATTGAAGAGGGATGACTTTAAACTTAAGCGAAGCATAAAACACATAATGTAAGAAATGAGCAGGTGCATCCTGAAGAGGAATGGTCAAAGCCTCATAGACACATGTATTATATATTTAGTGCTATACACTCAGTGTCAGTGTAAAGCAAGAAATAGCCAACAGTTTTGAATACAGACCTTGTGAGGAGTGGACCAAAAAAACACCTAAAGCTTCCTGCACCTTGTTTTCAGTTAGAACTGAGAGAAATATTCTTAGCAAACCTCCAAACCACTCAAATAGTTCAGTATGCAATTCACTGCAGTAGAACTGAACTGAAAATGTGTCTGTTGAAATAGCAATTAACATCTTTCTCTCTGTTTTAAATGAAAGTGAATATCTAAAATACATGGTGACATTACGAAATATCTAAAGATGTATTAATGAGAAACATTGAGGATTTTAACTTTTACAGGACTATGCAATAACTTTGAGAAGAAAATAATAGGTAGTACTGTATTCATTACTTCATGAATATATAAATAAATATTTATAATAAATATATATACAAGAAATTAAGTAGAGGTATCATTAGAGGAGACTTTTCTGAGAAATCAAAATGTGCTGAGAATGCAGACTCCATTGATTTTTCTCTCTTACTCACAGGCCTTTGAAATCTCTTCTAATATTATTTAAAAAATGATTCCTGAAGTAAAAAATAAGTCTGATCATTTTATCAGTTGAAGAATGCCTGGTAAGTAAAGTGCAGCAAACATTGGTTGTGTTTGCCCAGCAGGATTCTGGGCTGAGAAAATGCCATCCAATGGCATGCATAAAAGAGAGGCATAACTGAGGCATAAAATCAGGAACACAGAGAGTCAGGGAGGGGCTAGGCAGACAGTGAGGCAAATTGACTTGGTTCCAATTACTTGGATTAAGTTTGCATTAGAGATGCAACTTAAGAGAAACTAGAAAGATGACTGTGGTGATGCTTGACATCTAGGAAGCCAAGTGATACTTTTAGATTTTTTAATATATACCTTGTATTAAACCATTCAGTTTTAGCAGTGGTTTATAATAATACAAGACAAGTAAGAAACTGGTAAATGTTTAATTTGCACTGGGAGTTTTTTTAGCTGATACGTAATACTGTATTTTCTTAAAGGAAATTATTTTTATTTCCAGAACTAACCATTTCATAAAAATTCACATGAACAATACTGACCCCCAAGCACTGGAAACTCATGTGACCTTTCAAACCCTCATGTTTGGCAAGAGTTTTGCTCTGAAGGTTTTGTCTTTGGCACATTAAGGAAAGTGGGAACTCACATAAGTCTCTGACCTTCATCCCACTGCAGCTTTTGATAAAATCATGAAAGTTGGCAGTAGTGTGCATTTAGTTATATTTTCTAACTACTTAGCCTGGAGATGGAATTTGGTTTATTTTTTGCCTCGGACAAAATTTAAATTGATAACAATGATACTAAATGTAAAAAACCTATTTTCTTGAGAAGATAAAAGCTCTACAAACCACCTAAGTACACACACATTACAATGTAAACTTGCTGTATTTCTGTGTTTTAATATGTGCAATAAATATAAAGTCCAAATGTAATTCCCTTTTTTTTTTTAGGTAAGAATTATTTTATTTACAAAGCTGCATTCAAGTCTGAGAAAGTTGTGGACAGCTTAATAATTTATTAAAAAAAAAAGATTAAAAATGAAAAGGCAGCATTGTTTTTTAACCAAACTATACTTTCTAAACAGTGGTTTGTAAAAGCCCTTATGGATTTACCAATTCCAACTACTTTAACTGATTTTCTATTTCTGAATCTAGATTATTAAAAAGTTTATATTTTTGTAAAGTTATTGTCATAACGGAAGGACTGTGTTTTATCAGAAGTTAAGACCTGGCTTCCCAAATTACAAAGCTTGTTGTAGCTAACAAATACAGACATGAAGATGGATCTTGCATGACCATTTCAGCTTATGATGCCGTTTGTTCATTAAATCAGGAAAATATTATTCAGTGGCCTTTTATATCTGCTGACAATTTTTGATATTTTGCTTACCTAGAGGAACATCTTGCCCTCTACAGAAAAATCAACTTATGTTGAGAATTAGTTAAAGGAAAACTTGTACATATAAGATGTTGCCCTTTTGAATCCAATTTCAGCATTTTGCTGGTGATTCTCAATGCGTTTCAGGTAGGGAAATAAGTTCAGCTCTTCTACAGGTGAAACTAGTGTGAGTTCAAAATGAGAACTGTGGCTACAGTAAAGTCAATGTCTTTTTATTTTTTTCTTTTAATTAAACTTTATTGGAGACAGATTCACCTTCAAAGCCTAAGATTCCTCGTAATAGAAAGCAGCACATAGTCAGAAGTTCTGCTATTAATTTTGTAGTAACAAAGACATCTATTTTATTTGTCATTATCAGGCAACAGCATTTGATATGTTACATTTCAACAGAATTAATTTTTAACAGTTTGCTAAAACATATTTGAAAGGTTCTTGTTTTACTTATTTATTTAATGCATCTGTTACTGATATTTCTGATATGTTACTGATTCTAATTCTTTGTAGGGTTGTTAAGATCAGGTTCTTAATATTTTAGAGAGAGAGATGCCTCTGCCTGAATTAAGGTGCAAAGGAGACCAAATGTCAATAGTATGGGTTTTACTTGACAGTAAACGAGAGAGAGAGAGAGAGAGAGTGAGAGAGAGAGACAGTGAAAGACAATGAAAGAGGTGGGGGAACAGAAAGAGAGTTAAACGAGAGAGAGAGACAGAGAGAGAGACAGTTAAAGACATAGAAAAAAGTGGGGGGGACAGAAAGAGAGTTACAGAGACAGAGAAAATATCACCACTCCATGGATCCCAGTGATGTCCCGTTGATCCTCTCCATCAGCTCTTCTTCGTGGTGAGGGTCCCCCCGTGAATCACAGAGTCCGATGGGTTAATCTACGCTCAGGCCAGGTGGCAATGTCCAGGCACGTCCCCTGGAGGGGGGCCAGTTTGCCATTGTCTCTTGCAGCAGACTTTGGATCTGTTGCCTCACTTTGCATCACGTGCGGTCTGGCGGTGCAAGGCCCCGAGAGTCACTCTGGGGAGCACTTCAGGGGGTCTCTGATGGATTAAGACACCCCCTCAGCTGCTTCTCACGTGAATGTCCTGTGGTTGTGGCCTTCCTGGGGTTGGGGGTTCCACAGCCACTTTGCACAAGGGAGGATGGGTTCCCTGCCCCTGAGCAGAGGTTATGGGACACCCAAACCTGCTCCCCCCATCTGGGCTGGGGGGGAAATCTGTGCAAACCTGCTCCCAGCAAATGGGTCTGTAGGCTATGGCCTCCCCCACCCCAAACCAAGCCAGAGATGATCCCTAGCACAGCTGCTGGCTTTGGCTTTCATTCTTTTCCTCCAGCCTTGTTTGCTTCTCCCCAGCCCTGAGCTGACTGAAGAATAGGTTTCCCTTTATCTAATTTCAGTGGTTTTACTTACAGTCCAAAGTCTCAGTCTTCAGGGAGGCTTCTTTGGAGGCTTCTTTATAATGAACAAAACTTTATATCAATGTTTGAGGCATGAACTATTTCAGTCTCTGACAAGGGTGTTTAAGAGTAACTTTCATTTTTATGTCTAATACCAGTTCAGAGTTATTTTGAACTGAACCACATAGAAGTGGAAATCTGTTAGGACTTAATTCTGTCTTTTAGTTACTTTACGTTTCAGTTTCACAATTATCATTAACACTTGTTGTCCCTTGACAGGTAGTAGAATGTGTCATCTCTTTTATAAAGTATTTTTGAACAGTCTTTTTATTGGAGTGAACACCATATTGGTTTGATCATTTAAATTCTATCCCTGAAAAAAAAAGGTTTATGTATCTATCTCCAGTTTGTTTTAATACTCGTTTCAATGTATGTGTCTCCTTTGTTAGTTTTATTAAACTAATGTGTCTGGAGTTCTTTGGAAGATATTTTTTATTTACTTGTTTTTGATGTATGGAAACTTCTTGAAAGATTGGAATTCAAACCTAAGAAGCGGGTTTCTTCCCATGTAACAGAGTTTATAAGCTGTCTTCTAGACCCTATCATATACTGAAATATATCTTGTTCTACTAAAAGTTCAATTATACTGCATTGGTTCTTAGCATCACAACATATTAAAGATTCTCAGTCCTTTGTTTTAAAAGTCAAAAATAAGAAATATCTTTTTTGGTCTTATAATCTCTACTGTTAAGAGAAAGCTTGAACATAATGCATAAAAATGTGTTTCAATATGACACTTCACTACAGTGCAGTTTGCTTTTTCTTAGTAAGGCAATTAGTGCCTGTGGAATAATTCACTTTGGCCTCCAACTTGTGCTACCTTGACATATGAAGTTATCTAAAATAACTTCAAATTTCTCATGGTGAAGATAAAGTGAAAACCTTGCATGCTTGTCAGTGAAAGTACAACTTTAAGTTTTATTTCAGAAAAGCTGAACATTTATGTCAGTTGTGAAATTCAAAATTTGATTTACTACCAGCTAGCAGTAGGCATTTAGGAGTGTACAGCTTGTGTTAATGGTGATAAGCCAATTTAAGTATATAAGGGAGAAATTTGCTTTGCAAATCTTAAAGAATCATAACTGAATTATTTTCAAGAACATGAGTTAAAGTTTATTTGGAAGCTCGTAATTTTATTTTTCTTTCCAGAAGAAAAAAGAGCCTTATTGTCATAGGGAAAAGCTGGGAGATGCAACACTGTCTATTCAAAGAGGTGATAGATAAATGCCTAACATGGATTTTTTTATGCCTAACCAATCAAATATCCTTGCTCTTATGTAACTGTCAGTGCTAGAGTGTAAATCCTAACAAAACTGTCATATTCAGATGAAAATAAAAGACAAAGTTAGTAAAGAAGAGGGTGGAGGAAGTATGATACTTAAAATGAACAGGATGGGACTGTAAGAAATGATAGGTTTCAAAGGCAGAGTCATCTCTAGAAGATAAACATCTCTTCATGTTTGGCAGCAAATGCATAACCTAAGGTTCCAAATTGGAAGGCCAGATGTCCTTGGTAACCTAAAGATTGTGTTGAAAAAGGTGGTCATAATTGTTGTAGACTTTAAAAAAAATTCTATACATTTGGAGGCCTGACTCACAAGATGTATTCAGTCGTCAAGGCAAATAATAAAAATGAAAGTGACTGACAGACCTCAAGTGATCAAATCACTCAGCTGATGTCTTGAATCAGGCAACTACAGTATGAATAGGTGGCCTAGATAGAAGAGGAAATAAGTGTACAATGCGGGGTCATGACTGATTTATTTACTTGTCCTACTGTAGGTGATCTCTGTCAAATTAAAAAAAAAAATTATATATTAAATATAGAGAAATTTTGTTTCCACTCAGAACTTTTTTTGTGAAAATCAAATAGATGAATATTTGTGATACCAAAACCAACGAAGTTCAGCAACAAATCAGATAAACCCAAAACATTTAGCTGACAAAATGATGCCTCTTGGTGACTATATTCTGTTGGCAGCTGCTGTTTTCTAAACTCACAGTTAGCAACTGGTCTTTATTTTTTCTGACTAGTCAGGAATTCTATTCTCACTATTATTTTGTAGGTTTGACACTTTTACCACTGAAGGTACTGATCATGCAGACTGTGGGGGAGGTGTGTGTGTGTGTATAATAGGGATGAATGTACAAGTACATCCAAGTGGTGGGTGCCCAGCTTGTCCAATACAGGATTTTGTTGATTTTGTTTGTTTGGGATATGTGCATTAATTTGGCATCCGCTAGCTCAGACAGGACCAGAGTTTCTGGGAGTTACTGGATATTAGCAACTCAGATAGGACCAGAGTGTCTGGGAGTTACTGGATATTAGCAACAAGAACTTTTCTTAGTGATGGGTCTGTCCAAGAGAGGGACTTACCAGTAAAATCAATATTGTCATTAATATTAATATAATAAATGCACCTGGAACTGAGTGGAGCATATAATAAATGGGTTTGGGTATAAGTGGAACTTAGTGCTTCAATTCAGGGAATGTGCTGTTAAGAGAAGTATCTGTAGTTGTCCCAATACCTTATATGAGTATGTGCAATATTTTTCTGCTTCTGAACACTTGAACTTTTGTTTTACGAGCTACTGAAGTTTTGAATACTTTCCCATCTGAGGGATTGGAAATGTATTTTTAATAGCAGACAGAGCGTAATGTAGGGATAATTCTGATAGCAATGTTGAAACAAGGTCTTCTGACAGGGGAAGAGTGAGAAAAAGCATTTTAGCAGAGACCTTAGAAAATATACGTATAACCGCTTTACAACAGCAACCCCAGTGAGATCAATGTGTTGTGCTGTATTTATATTACTTCCAGTACAACATTGATATTCTGGTAAAAGATTGTAGAGAAAAGCAGAGCAAATAGCTTTTTAGTGATTATTCTGTATCCTGAGTATGCAGGATCATATGTTGTATCCAAAAGCAATTTGTCTGCATTAGAAACATATAATTTTTTACCTCCCTGAAAGCAAAGAGTACCAACAGCAGGATTACATTTATTAAGCTGCAGTTAATGAGATTTGGAAGTGCTTAATGTAAAACTGTGGCATCATATATATTTCATTTAATTTGAAAAATATGTAAGGAAGAGGAGTGAGACTGTTTACTGATGAGAACCAAAACCATTCCCTTTACCACTGGAATGAGGACACCAACCAAGAGTAAACTAATTTAGTCACCTGCTGTGCAAAACACTGCTGGAAACTATCATGACAAAACCTAAACCACAGAAATCTAGAGATTTTGAACCCAGAGGTTGGCAAAAGCAAGTACTAAACACCAACCTTCAAAATCTGTTGGGTTTGTACGAGTGTCTAAGAGAAGGTTTATGCCTAGCCACTTCCTCTCATGTGGTGCAGCATGAGCAGCATTTTACTTCTTTGATGCCCCAAGTCTGTCAGTGTTTGAGGTGTTTGGACAATGCCCTTAATAGCTTGCTTTAATTTTTGGCTATCCTGAAGTGATCAGGGTGGGTCACCTGCTAAGTACTATGCATTAATAGGACATGATCTTTAGAAAGTTTGTCAGTTGTGCTGGGGACCCAACATCCACACCAACCTCTTTTATTTTTATACATTTGTTTGTTTTTAGTTTCTTATGAGCCCTATTAAGGTCTCATGGAGTGAATGAAGTATACTAGGGATGCTTCCAGAGGGCATCTTCCAGCTTTTTTTTTTTTTAATCTGGAAGGTTTCCAAATCATGTGCTTTGAAACCATTTCACAGGGAGGACCAAAATGCAGAAAATGGAGATGATCATGCTATTTTCTTCAAAAGCACCAGTCAGCTGAGCTAGAGAAGCTGTAGGTATGTCCCAAAAAATTTCCACTGTTTTTGGAATTAATACAATGGTTTTGTTTTTGCTGTCTGTCTGCCCTCCTAGGAATAGATTTGAGACCTTTGACTGAAGTTAATACAGCAATTAATTCTCTACTATCCCCATATATCATGACAAAACACTTGTTTGCTTCTTTGAGACAGGGAAATAGAATATATGGTTTTAATACTTGCTCATTTGCTATTCCTCTCCTAGTCTTATTCATAATGAGGTCAAGGTGAAGCAAAAATGAGTGCACTTTTCAGTAGCTGTGCAGTTTTCCCTAGTTTTAGCTGTTCTTGAATTTTTCTCCTCTTTTGCTCTTTTCTTTCTGATGCCCATATAGGAAACTAGTATAATTTTATTGTTATATGCTTTTCCTAGGAGATGTGCCATTTTGTATGCATACAAGCCCCTAAATCTTCTTTTTTTTAATCCCTCTATTCTGTGTCAAGTCTAGCTTATTTAGTTGAAGTCAATAATGTTTCTAAGCGAAGTGTGCATGCTGGAATATTACCTTTATATGATAATTAATTGAATATGATAATGAGGACATGATGTCAAAGTCAAAGAACAAGCTGGAAACAAGTAGTCAGACTATTTTTTAACAAGTAAACTAATTTAATAGAGGCCAGGCCAAGTGTCTGCAAATTTAGTTTGCTTCATGTGAGTACAAGTCCTGTGGGCCAAATCCTGAGGAGATAACACTGTCTTTATTTCTGCTTTTCTGTATTAAATCTGGTACACTTGCCTATAGAAAGAATATTTCTTGTGGAGGGATATTCAGGATCTCATGATTCTAGGACAGGCTCTGTTGTGTAGGCCTTGATTCTGGGAGTTCTAAACTGAGATCAAGCCTTGCCAAGAGTTAGAGGACGTGTACCACTTAACCTGAAGAACTCAGATCCCAGCATTGCCAGTGGTATCTGCCTCAGTCACCTCTGTTTTCTTCCTCCTAAATAGGGCAATGTGGATTATTGTTGAAGATGACCAAAGGACAGCCTGGTTATCTGGCATATAACATAGTCCAGGGAAGGAAGCGATCTTCAAATGCTCACAAGATATATGCAAGATTTGCAAGAGCTGTAGATTGGAAACTCCTCATTTAGTGGTCATAACTCATGTCATTTTATTAAAGTAGATTCCTTTGTATTTTGCACCACTGAGACATCGCTGCTCTCTTGAACTATTATGTGTTTTGGGAACTTTGGAACTGGAAATTCTTCCCAGGAAAGGAAGTTCTATGATCAGAAGAGCATAAAGATAAATTTTATTTCACTTTCTAACTTCTAATACTTTCTTTATGTATTGCATTGTGTTAGAGCTATTCTCCCAGCTGCTCACCAGCACATTTACGTTGATAAGATAATATCCTGCTTTCTGATTCAATTTTCTCCTCCACTCACTGTTGTGCACTACTTTTCTTTTGTTCTAATTTTCCTTCTAACATCTGATCCAGAAATGCATATCCTTTACAGTGCTAACTCATAGTTGTTGAAACACTTGGGAATGAAAGGTGTCACCATCACATATTTGCAAGGAACATCCTTGCCTGTAGACTGCATGTGCTGTCTGGAACAGGCACACAGAACTGTCATTGCCTCTCTCTTATTTCTTCCCGAACTTCAATTTTTCAGTAGAAATATAAACTGTATATTTTAGACAGTCTAAGTTGTACAATTTCATAAGCAAAAGGCTTGGTGTTGAAGCTTTAAACCTAACAAAGCCCTTAATCAGGCTACATATCTGTCATTTTATTCCCTTTTCATATAGGTTATGTGAAAAAATAAGTTCTTATTTTAGTCTATACCTCACACTGATCTCTGGTAAATGTGAGCTTTCTAGACTCCTCTTTATGCACATATTTACAAATACTATTTATACCAATGGGAAAATGGATGTTGTCTCATCTCTATGGAATTTGTATGGGATGAAAGGAGTAACATTGCTAGGATGTCTGCTTGATCTTAGCAAATAACCTCAACAGGATTTGGTGGTTACCAATGACCCTTCAAACATAATATTTTTGAAATGAGAAAATTACCACTTATCAGTAGTGTGACATGACTCAGGCAGCTTGCTGTGTCTGTCAAAATCTACCATCAGCAGAAAGATTTGAAAGAACTGGGGATGATAAGAGCCTTAATTTCTTTTCCTCATAATTTTATGTGGGTAAGCAATTATAAAATGAAAGGACTTGTGTACTGACTTAGATTTAAAATTTAGCCATTTTTCAAACTCTCATGTGAACACTTTTAATTTCATTGAAGATAGCCAAATTACAGTCATGCAAATTGAGAATACTCTTGCCTTGTGATATAAACATTAATTTGGTAAATAAAGCATTGGACTATGTGCACTCAGAGTATGTAGAAATTTTTGCAGTTAAGAATTTATTTTCAGCAAAAGAAATTTGGCAGGACCAACCACTTAAACCACTTTCAGTGAAGAATTCTTGATGTTATTTCTGGATTTTACACAGTTTCTCTAAAATATCTACAAGCTGTTCCATCTCCCTCTTTTTTTTTCTCTTTTTTTTTTTTTCATCAATACTGAGTTATATTCCTTAATACTTCATCTGAAAACCAATATCTTCAACAGACATTAGATCTAAGATTAAGGTGTGACATCTCTGGACACCTAGAAAGAACATCCAAGAGCTTTAGCAGAATGGACAAAAACAGAAAAGAAAGAGTGTGTGTGTGTGTGTGTGTGTGTATAAGTGACAAATGGGTTAGATTAATGTCTTGAGAAATTATTGTGAAAAGCAGACCAGTAAACAAAGGAGAAAGCATGAGGACAACATTTGAGGGGTGTGGAGCTGAGGAATGAAAGTGATAATGAGAAAGTAGAAAGGAGATAAGATGAGCATTGCTGTATGGGATGTGCTATTTTTGGTTGGAGTTTGATAATTCTCTTTCAAGCTGGTGTAGAATACTTTAGATTTTAATAACTGTAAACACATTACAACTAATGTTGTAATTAAAATATTACATACCCACTTACAGCACTTCTCAGGGCCATGCAGTGTCAGTGAAGTGGACTGTCTTGACTGATTTAGAATGATAGTATTTAGCATTGCAAATAGCTATCTAGTAAGCAAGCCTCAATAAATAAATATATGAACACCCCACTAAGCTTAAGAAGAATTTAATTAAAATTTCTTTAGAAGTTTCTTTACAGTTAAAAAAGGCTCTAGAGTATTCTCCTAGAGCTAGATTCACTTGCTTTCCTGATGTTTGAGGAGCCAACCATCACAAATCAAAAAATCTACACTCACCCCCACCAAATGAATCCAGGTCCTCTGACTGTTGGTCAAAGGAAGCCTGTTTCACTGGGAGTAAACCCTCACATTAAATATAATCGGTTTTTTCAACTCTTTCTTCCTCAATGACTTTTGCCTACAACTAGAAATCTTCCTCTTACCCTATTTACTTGCCAGAAACTATTGACTTCTCCCTGTCCTTTTTCTTCTTGACGTTTGTGTGCCAAGTAGCTGGCAGTTCCTTGGTGGGACACGTGCTCAGTTTGTGCTCCTGAGTTCCCTCTAGGAGCTGACTCTCCACCTGTATTTAACTCAAAACAGTTTTCTCTATTGTCTGCTCATTTTAAACAGCTGCTGAAGTGAGTTGGCTATGGCCAGCTGCCAGACACCCCCTGGCTGCTGTCAGTCCCCCTCCTCAAGGACATGGGGACAGAAAATAAGATGTCAAAGCTCAACGGTCATAGGCTCATGGGCTGTCCCTCACATTGTTCCCCTCACCACCAGACAGGTTCTGCCCTTCCTTGGTTTCAACACTACTGTGCACTTTGTGGCCTCAAGAAAAGGATTTCAGTAAGACTATTATAATTCTTAAATATGTTTTTTTTTATGGAGCAGCAGCGTTGTATGAATTGCTTTAAAAGGATTACTGGGACTTTGTAGAGGTAAGATTATAAACTGTTCTTTCCCCTACAAGAGTCAGGGAACAATTTGCAAATATGAAGTACATCTAGAATAAATAGACACAGAAGTAATCAGAAACTTCTAACTACTAGAATAAAGGGGGAAAAAAAAGCACCCAGACCCAGCCATTTTAGCACTGATGGTTTGCAAGGGGTACCCCAGCCTTATATCCTTCATTAAAGGGCCTATTTAATCTGCCTAAAAAATGTGTGATATCTGTAACAGCCTGCATAAGACACTCATGTCTATTGATTCAAGGAATTTGTATATGAGTAGGAATAATAGCTATACTTTGAATACAAGAAAATATTTTTAATATCAGTAGTTTATCAGGAGACAGGACTTCTGTACACCTTCTCTCCTATAAAGTGTGAGTGCATGTGTGTGTATGTATATACATATATATATATATATATATATGTGTTTGTGTTTGAACTTCCTGGATTTTGATTGTCTGAAAAAGGTTATGAGTAGTATTGAGACTTGGTGCCCCCTTCCTGTAAGTCACACTGCAGAAATCTCTGTGTATTATTAATAATCAGGGATTTGTTGATAACCACATATCAGTTACACACCTCTCTTCCTTTTTTTCCTTTGAGTGGCAGGTGCCTCCAAGGCTCTGTCTGTATCTGAATTCTCCAATATCATTGCCTCTGTTTCTGAACTCTGATCTCATTCTATCACTCTACCCAAGTTCAAAGATTAAGTATGATTTAATTCTGAAAAAGATGATGGTTCTTTGGAGGAGGGAAGTATAACTAACCCCTCACTATCTCATCTAATTTTTTTATGCATGCACAACTGGTATCTGAGATACTTCCTCAGGAGACTGTTGGGAAGACAGATATGGCCCGGGTGCTTGGGACAAGGGATAAACACAGGTAAGCACATCACAGGGGCAATCACAACCTGACATGGTCTATTTTATGAACGCAGGTGGATAGGAGGTTCTGAGGTCAACATCAACAATAACTAAAATTCCCTGTTGCACAGATAGCTCACATTTCTGCTCTCTACTTCCATGTTCAAAGTTGAGCTCTAAGTGGGGCACAGCCATGAGACTCTAAAAAGCTGACTTTCATTTGAAATGCTTTGAACTCTGAATTTCAAGATGCTTCAGACTTTGAGACTGCAAGTGTGGCAGACTGCAAATATGGTGCAACTTGGGCACCATATTTTATAATATTTTGTATTTCCCAGACACTATTTTATTTTTCTCTCTTCTTATAGCAGTCTTCTTAAAATAAGAGGATTGTTTTTATTTGATTGAAAAAGAGGAAAGAATGTATTTATAAATAAAAAGTAAACAAATAATGTGTAAGACATTTGTCAAAAGATATAGGCATGTGTTTAGTTTTTTTCTTTTTTTTTTTTGAGTAGTCTAAGCTTCAAGTTATGTGGGACATGTATTTTAAGAACAAAATGAGCTATAAGGTAAAACTGCAACCATAGTTTTGTTGTCAACACAAGTTTGGTTGTCAAATGTTGCTGTGTAAAGAACTTTTAAAAAAACCCTTAAGTTGGCTCTTGTACTACTGAGCTTTATAGCCAAATGTAAAAAAAAAAAAAAAAAAGGAAAGCAAAGCATATGGAAGTTGCACAAGTCTGTCTTTTGGCATGTAATGTTGTCCCTAGATTGTGATCATTTCCTTCTTTATCATTCAAGGTGTGTTCTTAGTTTTCTGGACAAAATCTTAGTCTTGGTTTTGTTTCACAACTGAATTCTGTCTTTTCTTCCTGAACTCTATTAATGGAATTAATTTTGACTGTTCTTGTAATGATCACATTTGCTTTTTCTAGACTTTGTTAGCGGCATCTTATCTCTCAATATAGTATAATTTTTTTCTTGAGCTGTGTGGTTTAAGAATTAAAAAAAAAAAAAGAAACCTCTGCTAATATATGTGAAAGGAGGAGGAAGCACTGTGATTGGAGTAGTATTTTTTTCTACCTGTTAAGAGTAAGGGGATAAAAGTGAAAGAGAGACAATTCATCTGGGAAGGCACTTCCACTTGCTCACTCACGTAATCAGTAAGAAACTACACAGATCAGCATTGGCTCCAGGGGATCTTCCTGAAATTTCAAACTTTATGGCATATACTAAAGCTACTGATCTGGTTTTATACATAGTAGAATAGATGCTGTGTGTGCAGTTGTTGCGAGGCAGTAGAAATGCTGTGAAAACCAACATGTGGCAGAAGTAGCCTGGGAGGAGAGATGACAACTTTATGTGCAACAGCTTTTCTCTCACTCCTCATTTCCATGTGCCAGGCACAGCTGCCATCCAGAGTAGAAGAGCTGCAAAGAGTAGAAGGTGCCAAGAAATGTGTTCCCCTCTCCTATGAGAGCCTTGCCCTGTTGCACACCCTGTGGTATCAGACCTGTTGCAGGTGTTCCCGTCATGTGGCTTTGCTGGAGGGAATGATTCCGTAGCAGAGTGGCTCAGCAGTTGGACAATCCCATTGCTTTCTGGAGTATCCATCCCTGCTGCAACGTGTGTTGTGGAGTTTTGGGGGCGAAAAACACACACAAACCCCAAATAGAGAAGCCAAGTAATTCAAATAAATAATCAAAGTCATATTTTTCAGACTATAAGAGGTATACTTTTTGGCACTCAATCAGTTTGACCACAGAAAGTTTGGAAATTTCAATGTTGTTAGTGGAACTAATTGAAGCTATTTTGGTTGGGTGATCTAGCTCCTTCATTTCAACATGGTATTTCTGCAGCATTATTGTATTGGTGGATGCAGGATGTAAAAATGCAAATAAAACTATACTTCCCTGAAGTAACGCAAGCTAAAATAAAATCAAATCTTGACCAAAACAGTCTTTTCAGTGTAGTTCTGAATGCAATGTCATTGAAAATGAACCTGCCATCACTAATAGGAGGCAGAAGCTTTTTTATAAGCAAGTCACATCAGAAATTATAATGGTGCTTAAAATTGTAAATTTAGTGACTGTTAGATGCCCAAGGATATCCCACACCTCCACCTGCTGCTGCTGCAGAAGAGCAGGAAATCAGGCTCTGTGTTGTAACTGTCTTGTATCCACTTGGGCATTTCAAATGGCACCTGATGCTTGTCTTTAAGTACATGAATCACTCCCTTGGTATAATACTCAGTGTTGTGTTTCTACTTCCAAATCAATAATACAAGAGTTTATTTACAGTGTATTGCCCTCAGCTCTTTTTTCAGCTGGGGAATCTTTTATATTTTATTATTATCTTTACAAATCATATGCAATAACTGTAAAAAGAAGGAGAAGGATGTATAGTTCCCCCCCCCTTTTTTTTACTTTTTTTGGGAAAAAAGGTGAATTAAGTCTCTGCCAGAATGAATGGATAGTTGGACAATGCTATACATTAAAAAGATCCAGCTCTCTCTTAAATTTCTGAGGCAGATGTACAATGAATCTCTTTCATTGGGTTTATGCATCTGATGCTGCACATCTACATGTAAATGAATCTTCAACATAATTAAAATGAAATTTATTGTTGGTAGCAGTATGGCATAGTAGATTTTGGTAGATGACCTAAATTAAGAAGGTTAAGTTAAACAGCAGACCTCAAAACTAAATGAATTTTCTTTTTTTAGTGACTCCTGTCCTTTCTAACATTCTTTTGGTCTTTTAAAAATAAATCTGTTGTTCACCCCTCTGCATTTTTCCTTTTGTTTCTTCCACATGTGTGCACTTTCACTGGTACTTGTATCCTGAAACATTTCTGAGTTTCTGTGACGGTTTGTCTCTCTTGAGGTGCTCTAATGATGATGAGGATCATGAACTCTATTTCCTGTGGCCGGTGATACCTAATTGTGCTTCTTACAAATACCTTGTTAAGTGTAACCTAACTATATCCTTAGATAGTATTTTATAATATATCTTGCTGAGATTGTATAGTGGAACCATTGATTGCCAAAAGAAATTAGCTAGATTGTTTGAAGAAAATGTTCCTTCTTCTGCCTACAAACAGCACAATAGGTTTCAGAACCTGGTGACTGCTTCTAACATGTGAGGTCTTTGAAAAATTTTTTTCCCCTCACATATTTCTCTCTCTGTCTCAACTGGATTAGCATATATTTAAACACATCCTGCAGGAACTTTATCACAGGCTTTGAAAGTCCTGATAAATTTCTATTTTTAAATGAGTATTTAGATTTCTATTAATCTTAAGTACACTAAGCCTCTATAGGCTGGGTTCTGGATGCAGAATTTGTAAAGAAAGAGAGTTGAGTTCCTGACAGGTACTGCATCCAGAATATTTAGTGCCATAAGGCCTTAAATCTATTCATTTATATTTTAAAAAGAAAACCTCAAATCTGCATACAGCAGGATTTCTCTCTTCAAAATAGAAAAAAAAGATGGTGACAGTGGGAACATCTTGTGCTCCAGCAAGTGCACGTATAATGAAACATTGATTTCTGGAGACCACTCGTTTTATTCTGGAAGTATAGATGCAGGAAGGGTATTTTAATGTACATTGGACTAGCATTCAGGAAAAATGAAACCTTAGAAAGCATACCACAACCCTGTCACAATCATTATGTTCTTGTACATTCCTTAATATCTTTACATATATGTTATACTTATGTGTTTGTTTAATTTTTGTCAGTTTAGTGAAATTATATTCATAATTATTTTTCTATGGAATAAGTGATATTTTTGACAGTCCTGAATTTTCCTTATTATATTTTCTTCTTATTTTAATATTTATGCTTTATTTTTCTCTATCTTACTTTCAAGTATCTTGAACCAAGATGCAGTTCAACATGGGCCTTCAGCTGGGCTTCACAAGATTACTTTATGAAAAAATCTGCTTAGCTAATTCTGGCAAATATTTGCTTATAGTTACAGTGACCATACAGCTTACAACTTGTTTCTGTCATCTGGCAAGGGAATCGTTTGAGGAAAAGCAATTAAATATCACTGCCCACTACCACCTTATAAATGCAAACAATGTCACTGTGGAGTATTTCTACATCTATTAAGTGTCAACTTTAAATTACTACTAATATGGGAAGAACATCACTAGATATTTACTGATACATACAAACTGGACTGCACCTTCGTTATAGTGCATAAGACAGGACTAGACTTATAATGACTTGTAGAGACCTAAATAAGACTTTTACAGACTGAAAGAGAAAAATATCTATGAATTCTGTAACTGGTTTTCAGGAAGTATTACTGGAGAGTGTAGTCAGTGCAGTTTTCTTGATTCCCTTGTTGCTGCCTCTTCTGATTCACTCCATTTTATAGTTCTGTAATTCATATACAGGTAAAGAGGAGAATTTTCAATTAAAACTTCTTTCTTGAACACCAGGAAAAAAATGTTTTAAAATGTTTTTTGCAGAAGAGATTAATGAGAGATGAAGGAAAGGGAGGAGTAGAAATTGACTTGGATTTTCTAGGTTAGGCAGCCTTTTTTGCAGAATGCAATTAAGTGTTTGTTAGTAGTGTTAGTATTTATTACTGATATAGTGTCTTTGCTTTGGGATATGTATTCTATAAATACCAAAAGCAGAAAATATGTTATAATATAAGTAGAGAAGACAAGAGAGTGGGAGAGAAAACAGAGGTGGAAAGACGTAAGATAACCCAAAAGAAAATTAGGTTTAAAGTGTAAAGCTGGAATTAAAGTCAGGTCACAAAATCACAGCATGGGTCAGGTTGGAAGAGACCACAGTGGGTCAGCTGGTCCAACCTCCCTGCTCAGGCAGGGTCATTTTAGAGCACATGGCACAGGATTGCATCCAGATGGTTCTGGAATATCTCAGTGAGGGAGACTCCACACCCTCTCTGGGTGACCTGTCACACACACACACACTACAGAAATTTTTTCTCATGTTCAGGTGAAAGTTTCTGTACATCAGTTTCTCCCATTACCTTTTGTTCTGTTACTTGGCACCATCGAGCAGAGCCTGGTCCATCCTCTGATACGTCCCTTCAGACACCGATAGATAGGGATGAGGTTCCCTCTCAGTCGTCTCTTCTCAAGGCTGAACAGGCCCAGCCCCCTCAGCCTTTCCTCGTAAGAGAGATGCTCCAGTCCTTTGATCATCTTTGTTGTCCTCGACTGGATCTGCTCCAGGAGCTCCACATCTCTCTTTTACTGAGAAACCCCCAACTGTACAGAACATTCCGGGTGCACCTCACTAGGGCAGAATCACCTCCCTCGATGCTCTCCCTAATGCACCCCACGACACCATTGGCTCATGGACAGCTTGTTGTCCACCAGGACCCCCAGGTCCTTCTCAGAAGAGCTGCTTTTCAGCAGGTCAGTCCCTAGGCTGTTCTGGTGCCTGGGTTGTTCCTCCCCAGCTGCAGGACCCTGCACTCGCCTTTGTTGAATTTCAGACGGTTCCTCTCTTTCCATGTCTTCAACCTGTTGAGGTCCTTCTGAAGGGCTGCACAGCCCTCTGGAGGATCGGCCACTTCTCTCAACTTTGTGTCTTCTAACTCCCGGTAACCTCTATCAGAGCTGCTGAAATCTCTCTTATAAGTCCTTATGAGTTATCACAATTCAGAAGAAAAAAGTTTAGAAGGAAGGAAGCTCATTAATAAAAAATGAGGAGGTGAAATCAGCTATTTTTTAAAAAATTCCTGAATTACCCAATCTGTTTTAAACTTGAGCATCTAACTAGATAAGTAAAAAAAAAAAAAAAAAAGTTGAGAGCAAAGTATAAATAATTAACTTGAGAATACCTCTGCTGGAAAAATACAATAAAGCAATAGTATGCTTTTTTTTTTAAATGTACAATTTATAGGTCACTCACTTTGTACACAACTAGGCAGCAGAAATACAGGTAATGCACTTAATGAAACAATAGGAACTAACTGTTAAAAATAAGAAAAACGAATATGATACTGTCAGGACTTCCCCTTCCCAAGAGAGACATGCTGAAAAATTCAGGAAATTCTCATTTACCACTTCCCATGTTCAATCTCTGTGGAAACAGAGAGACAATAATCCTGCAATAACTAAAAGAAGCCTAAACAATTATCTTAAGTAATGTAGCAGTTAGCAGTTATGAAAAAAAATGGTAAAATCTATATCAATAAAGACGGATCTAATTAAAAATGCATTTAAAACATACAGACAAACTTACTTTACAGGCAAAGTTGATAATGCCAGCCCCTTCCCTGTTTGGCTGAAGTGATGCCTCTCTGGCTTGGTGCACCTGGAGCTCTTTCTCTTGGCTTTCTCTCCCCGTCCTGCTCCTGGTTCACTGCTCCCAGCTGACCTGGGATTCCTCGCTTGGGGCCCTGATCCTGTGATGGCAGAGCTCACAGCCAGGTCTCTGGGGCCCTGATTTCTGCTGCATGATGAATTCCAGAACGGCTTTTCCAAGCCAATGTGGAAGTGGGTCTTTGTTTCTGGAAAGCAGGTTACTGATGGCTGACAAAGGTGTTTTGTCTGTAATGCTTTGTCCCTGAGGCTTTGAAGTGTGGAAGATGCAGCTTATTGTCACCTTAACAATATCAGTAATATCAAAACAAAAGTAGTAAGAGGTTTTCATTGTCGTGTTTGATGAAATAGGCTTTGACATAGCATGCTATATCAGCTTTTATTATTTGTGTGATTTTTATCTTGTCAGGCTTAATCTGCAGTATGGCTAATCTTTAGTGGATTTTCTGTTGCCTGTGAGGTGTTGGGAATGTTATGTAAAAAGAAGAAAATTATGCTGCCGTTGTTACTTCCCTTAACAGTGACGTATCCAGAGGATAGCATTTAATTATTTTAGTGAAGGATGTACATTTCGAGGAGTATGCTTAAGATTTGGTTGGGAATGATGGCTCCTATTATCACTTGAGGGCCCTGGACATGCATTCAGACCAGATTATGGATGAATTAAAATCACTGAGCCTCATTTTTATTCCCTCCTCCATCAGATCAAACTACAACTGATCTTACCGAGAAAAGGCACTGTTGCAGTCCTTTGCAGATCACGTGCAGGGATTTTTCCACATTGTTACCCTGTAAATGATCTCGGAGGAGCAAGAGAGAAACAGGTCTGTCTGTATGTTTTCTACCCATCTGCTGAAAATTTTGGGAAGGGGAGGCTCTGCTGGAAATGCTTTGTCTTTCTGCATCTGGTGCTTCTGAAAACACAGACTCAAAATTTTAGGCATGTGTCTGTGGCTGCTGTTTTGAAAAAGTGACCTTAATTCTGCACCTGCTGGTTATATAGGTAGAATTTTCTCAGATTAAATAGCATTGTCTGCTACCATTGGCCGCAAAGAAATCAGCTGGTTTGTTCTTTTATTTGTATTTGTATTTGAAATATAGCAGGGATTGCAAATTCACATTTAGTCAAAAAAAATGAGTTGGAAACATGGATGGGATTGTTATATTTACTGTGTGCTTCTGGCAGACTGTGCAAGAGAGAGGGGCAGGTTATGTTCATAGAATCATAGAATGATTAAGGATGATGATAGCGTATGCGGGACCTAAAAGATCATCTACTTTCAATGCCCCTGCCACGGGCAGGGACGTCTTTCACTAGACCAGGTTGCTCAAAGCCCCATCCAACCTAGCCTTGCACACTTCCAGGGATGATTCTCTGGGCACCCTGTGTCAATGTCTCCACTGTAATAAATATCTTCCTAAATCAACAATCTTTTGGTCCAAAGCCATTCCCTTTTGTCCTGTCACTACACGCCCGTGTTGGAAGTCCCTCTGTGTTTCTTGCAGGCCACCTTCACGTACTGGAAGGTGGCCCTGGTGCCTTCTCCAGGCTGAACAACCCAGAGGTGCTTGAGACCCCTGATCATCTTTGTGTTCCTCCTCTGGACTCACTCCCACAGGTACACACCCTTTCTTACATTGGAGGCCCCAGAGCTGAATGCAGGTCTCTAAAACCTTAATTTGCAATGTTTTGAAATATATTCTGGCACTCAATATTTTGCTTGCAGGCAAGAGTTAAAACTAGCTATTAAAAGTTCATTATATGAGCATACTTAGAAGAAAGTAAAGGAAGTGTTTTATGTCTCTACTTGGAAAATGTCAATAGTTGTGCTAAGCAACAATTGTTAACCCAGCTTCTGCAGGTAACTAAGTAGGATTTTCTTTTGATAAATCCCATTTTTACATGGCCATTAACTGCAATAACTGTAATGGAGATTTTGCCAGAAACAGTTGATTTCAACAAAGCCAGATTTTGACATATTTGACTCAGCTGCATAATTTTAACCATCAAGATAACAATGCCAGCCTTTACTAAGCCTCTACTCAAATAACTAGTAAATTTGCTTGAATAATTTTGCTTGCTTTTTTTTTTCTTTTTTAACTGAATACCTCCTGCTGAAATCCAGACTACTGGAGGTCCTGAGGCTCTCCTGTGCATAGCAGTTTTTGTCTAGTATTGGAATCTGGTCTCACAATCTGGGTTATTTTTTTTATTTTTAATATTTTGTTTTGCTTTATACTTTAAGCTTCAGGAAGAATGATTGCAACTTTTTCTCAATACCTGTATATCCCTTGTGAGACTGAACTCTGTGAGGGGAAAAAAACCAAAACCAAAAAAGCAAGCAAAATTTTTTTCATACATTAAATTGTTATTTTAAAATAAGAAATAAGCAAAATCTCTAAACTCTAATTAAGTGAGAAACAGATTTTCTTTATTTTAGAAGTAATAGAGGATATGTAAAAAAAGAGGAGGATAGCTACCTGCTTGATGTTTTTATTTCCTTGTGGGCAGAGGGATACTGAGTTTAATGTCCATAAGACCACAAGTATAACTTACATAGCTTGTGTACCAGCTTTGTTCCACATTTTTCATAAAGAAAAATACCTTTATACTCTAGACTTGAAGCAAGGGAGAAGGAGAGAGGAATGATTGAAGATGATTATGAGCAGAAAACTATCATTTAGAGAGCCATTATTCTAAGGCTTAGCCCTCAAGTGCCTCACTGTAAAGTGCAACTTATATAAAATTTTTCTGAATGACTTGGTTATTCCTATGACCCATTCTAAGATCACCAACATTCATATATCTATAATATTGCCTTCTTTTTAGTTTTGTCTTAGATCTGCTGCTTGTTAGATTGAACTACTACTGCTACTAAGAAGATTTCTTAGCTGAAAAAATATGTGAGAACTAGAAAGCCATAACCATATTTGCTTCCATGTATTTAGCAAATCTCAGTGGCTTTTTCACCGAAGATGATCCTCATCCCTTGAACCCATACAAACTTGAGTAGCCACAATATCCATTGGAGGAGGAAAAGAAAGTTTTGCAGCTCTAGAACACTTTAAATAGGGAAAAAACCCCAGCAAATCCAGAAGATTCTAATCCAGTAAATACTTACTGATCTTGGGATTTTAATGTGGATTCTAGTAGCTTCTTTTGACTTTTAATTTTTCTTCTCTGACTCTTGTTGGAGAGACAGTGAATATTTACTCCTCAACCAGCCTGTGCCATAGACCAGCTCTTACCAGTGTTTTATAGCAGTCTTGTTTGATATTTCCAACATTGGCTTCTGGATGGTGAATTGATATATTATACAAAAAACAACTTGTGCTTGAAGTTACTTTTGCTTAAGTGATTGGAGGATTTTATCCAGAAACACAAACCTCAGAAATTTTGTAACTACTGAAATCAGAGCAGAAATATTCATCTCATTAAAGCCAAGATTCCTTAGAGAATTATGTCTGATTCATCAATGTGTAGAGATAAGAATGAAAGTATAAGGGGCCTTTCTTCAACACTATCAACACTATCAGAGTGGCAAGAATAACCCAAACACAATTTTTTCTAGCTCTTTTTGCAGTTAGAAAGTAGCAAACCCTACCTCTGCCTTCCTCTTTCATGGCCATATTAATGTGAAGCAGGTGAATTAGCTAAACTGATTGATCTAATGAAGTGCTATACAATGCATCCAGGAACTCCAGTCTGTTTGCTTAAAAGTGTCAATATGTCTCAAATGGTCCCTCAAATGATTTAAAGAAATTGTCAGATTTAGTCAAAGAAGCCTCCAGTGATTTACACTATTGTGTAAAGCTCTTAATCATTTAACTATAGGAGTGCTTCAAATCTCTCATCACTTTTTCAGCTACTTATCCTGATGCATACACTAACGTCTAATTTGCTAATTAAAGGAAGAAGATTGCAGTGCTTTGACAGGTAAGGCCAAAAATGGATTCTGTCCATAAAAAAAAGTCACAAAGGTAACAAAGACAATTTTCAAATGAGGAAATAAGGCAGAAATTAAACAATCAAGACTGGAAATCTACAATTAGATCTAATTTACTATAAAATATTAAAATGAATGCAGAATCACAGCAAATGCATACAAATCTAGAGGAAAATCCTAATAGGTTTAAAGAAAACTTTCATACAAATTCCTTTCCACAACAGTTGTAATAGGTTCCCATGTTAAAAAATCTTCTTCAAAAAATTGTCCTCGTTATATAATCTGTTTTAAGAGCAAATAATAGGAATTCCTTATGTTAAAAGGAAGGACAAGACATCATGAAACACTACCAGAAGAATTGTTAATAAAACAGGAACATAAAGGCAAGTGATGAAACATCTTAAAAGCCTCACAGGCTTGTAAAGGATCTGAAAAATCAGAGAAACAATTCATTTAATGGGGAATATATGACAGTGGGTTCTTGTAAAATTAACACAGACTCTGACAGACATGCTTTTATAATCGCAGAAGCAACCATAACTTTGCATTTCTAATTTTCTTTTGTCACATGTTGTATCTTCAAAAATAGACTTCATGGTGTTAAGAGCCCAAATAGAGATCATGGCTAAATTTCAGAAGAACTATGCAAAAATCAGAAAGTAAAATTTGGTATAATAACTTTAGTATTTATCCTGTGAGATTAGCATCAAAATAAATTCAAACATCATAGTGTAATAAAACTTAAATTACACCAAATTACTATAGAGATAGTATATCACATTAATTTTAATATGTTGAAATTGTAATCAGAAATAATTGGACATTCAGTAGAAAAGTAAATGAAGTTGCTGAAGCAAAAGGAAATTAACATTGATTGCAAGTGGAATAAACTGTGCAGATTTGGAACGTCCTGATTTATAGAGGTGGGAACTACTTCTAAGGCCATTAACATAAAGATTTAATTATGTGTCATGATTTTTGCCAGATAGTACAGAGAGAGAGAAGCCATTAAAAATATAATTTCATTTTGATAATGAAAATCAATATGAAAATTGCAGCAGAAGCAATCTCAAATTACAAGACTGGACATTAATAAACTTAGCTATAGAAAACAATTAAGAAACAACAAAAGTTGCTAACAAGTATCACAGTTGTGGCTATTTCAAGCGTGAAAACCTTCTGCCTTTCACATTCTAGTGATGAAATCTTTGCTTCTTGGAGAAAGTAACATGTCTAGGAAAAATTTTTGTTACCTTTTTATCTGTTTCTGTGCTTCCCGGTGTACAGTCCCTCACACTCTTAAATACCTGCCCTTTGAGCAGTAGCCAAAATTCTCTAACACTATTACTTCCATGTTTCATCCTCTTTCTGTGCTCTGCCTAGTTTATACTAGTCCTCAGAGAGAATTTAACAAACTTAGAACATCCCTGCATAGTGTGATACTGTCTTAAAAGCAAGCGACAGCTTTTGTAAAAGTGCCCATAGGTGGATGATGCATTTGGGATTATTTTGTGTTCCTTTACTACACCAGTACAATGAATATTCCATAAAGTACACAAGGAGGGGAAAAGGGTCATTTTGGGAAAGGGTTCTCAAACACAGGTTAATTTCTGATTTGTAAAACTCTTCTGTTTATGACTCAGTAAAGTGTGAATACTTCCTGGGCTTGTTGAAGACCTCAAAGATAAAATCCATTCATGATTTTGTAGCTCTCAAACTGTTTCTGAGGGCCCTGTATGCTGCTAGATAAATAGGAAGAGATAGATATATTGATTTTTATCTATTTATATTCTGCAGACACAAGCATAAAAAATTCTTACCCTCTCTACTTTCCCATTAACTTCAAAATACCAGGTATTTTGTAAACTACACTTGTACTTGCTTTGAGTGGAGAATTTTGAGCTACAGCGCTCATACCCCCTGGTGAATTTTAAATGTTCTTTCTATCACATATGAATCCTACAGAAAATAAAGCGGTCAGTCTCTTTCAGTAATCTAACCCTTTCTACAGTAAGTAGTATCTTTTAATTCACTCAGTATTGAAAGAGAATGTGCAAGATATGATACTGAAAAATTTTGAGACTCAGTTTTTAAACGAGGTGTGAAGGGCCTCCTCCTTACTCATGATGCCTGTGTCCTGAGCACACTGGCAGTGGAACAGTGCAGTTCCTTTTCTTTCACCACTAGAAAGAGAATTGCCCTTTCCTGTGGGGCTTCCTGGGTAAGAATTCAGAAATTGAAGTGGTCTGTTGTGTTGTCCACTGAATTACTGAGATATCTAAGAGGGATGTATTTCAAAACAATTTTTAAAGGAAATCTTGTCTTGAAATGAGGCTGCTCTTGAAGGGAAAGCCAAACTTCTGGAAGCTGTTTTGCTGCAGTGTTCACTGTCAGCCTCTGCTATTCAATAGACATTTTGGGACAGCAAACCAGGAAGCTAAGGCTCTGTAAGAGCAGGCAAGTCACTGTACTGTGCATAGATCCTCTTTTCTGTGTATAACATTACCAGTAGAGCAAGAAAAAGCTAAGTACAGCCATGTCATTGCAAATGCTGAGGCCTTTCAAGTGAATTTTATCAGATGCTCTCTATATCAGGATACAAAGAGCATATGTAAGGATTACTGAAGGTATTTCTTTTCATCAAAATGGTAAACAAAAAATAAATAAAATGACCAAGTGAATAAAAGCTATTCCTAACGTGTCAGCTGGACAAAGGTATTTTAGTATTCTTTCTCCTTCATCCAGTTTTGCTCTATGTCTATGTTGACCACAAATACAATGCTTAAGTTGCCTAAACCTAGATATCTCCTGTTTTCTCTCAGTTTATTATTGTAGCTAAAAGCAATTTATATGGAAAAGAGTAGTTTAAATATAAAACCTGACACTGGAACTCACCTAAATAGTATCCAAAAAAAATCTTCTGAGATGCAGTTCTTATTTATTTTGAACTTTTGTTCTTTCTTTCTATATTGTAGGGCTGTGATTGCACTCCTTTAGCATCATAAAATCAACGGTGAAATGGAAGGGTAGTGGATTATGACATAATAAATAATTTCAAATTGATAGAATATAATTTCTTATATTAATACTTTATCCTTAATTATTGGATTCTTACACTATTCTATTGAGTCTTGCAGGAAAAAAGCTCTTTCTATTATTAGGTCCCAATACAAAGAGTGAAGAGGTTAACAATCCACTACTCAGGCTCTTCTTTAAGAGTGATATTAACATATATAACTTACAAGTTACAATTAACTCATCTCCACAGTCAATCAGAGAAGAGATGATGTATGAAGGATTCTGAGATGGCCAGAAAACTGATAGAATAACTTGACCTGGCTTTTGTACCAGTGAAGTTCTGAGCCCTAGGAGGTGTCCACTGCTATAGAAATGCAGCTGTCTGAGGTCTCCCCTTGCTGAGTGCTTTTACGGTGGATCTGAATGGGTTATGTGAGATATTTCAGGTCAAATTCATGCCCTTACCCCAAAATACAGCTGAGGTGGAGACACCAATATCTGAAGGCAATTGCTCAGCCACAGCAGCCAAATGCCACTGACATACAAAATTGTTGATTTATGTCACACAAAGGCAGCATGGAAAGCAAGCACCTGGGTCAAGTGTGTTTTTCAATTTTTTTCCTTTACTTTTTTCCTGGGTTCAGTCACAAGAAATGATACAGAGCCAGCCTGAAGAGTGGAACTGAATGTTTGTGGGAAGACTGTCAATTTTAAAGCAGACTCAGGTGTACATGTAATGGCTGTATTGGAAAAGAACTTTCACTACCCACACAGCTGAACCAACTGTAGCTACTTCAAATAACCTTAGAGGCAGCATAAACACAAAGAAGAAAACTGTGTCTTTAACACCTGGGCTTGGGAAACTTTAGACTGACATTTTTCTTCATCAGAACCCCTAATACTCTCTTGATGAAAAAGAATGAAAAAAAATAATTAAGAGGGCACATTAGAATCATTTATCTGTTATGAACAGACTGTCACTGTTTATAACATTGAAACTATAAACTTGACCAAATTTACCTTCTCACATTTTTCGAATAATTTCCAGCATAACACAGTGTTGGACCAGCTACAGTCAGCATCTTGTAAGATCAGAGCCTGATGTGTCAGGAAACTTGAAAAGTGTAACAGAGCTGTTTTGTGTTAGAAGCACACTATCATCTGCTGTCACATTGGGAAGAAGAATGTGAAAACCTGGATGTGTGAGAACCTCAAACTCCAAGAATGTGGAAAAAAACCATTTTCTACCTTTCCAACTGTGGAATAAAAGATATCCTCTTGAAGCAAAGGTAAGGATATTCTAGCTACCTTCCAAACAGGTCAGCACTCTTGTCATCCTCCAGTAAGACTGAGCCATGGCCATTGAGACATTGGTTTTCTCAGCCTGTCCCAGGGATTTAATTGATTACCAAAGAGGTGCTACAGTGACTTGGTGTTAGGCTGTTCTGCTCACCCAGCCTGTCAGGAAAAGTTCTGAAAGGTAAGGGTAAATAAAATTCTCTGTTGTTTCCTGTTGTGACTAATGTATTCATTTATCAAAACCAGTATTCTAAAGTTTACCTGAATTTCTTCAAATTTTAGGAAATCTAACTGTCTACGTGTTAAAAAACTAAAAGCTATGAAGCTGCAGTAAGTTCTTGGTATACATCTTATATATAAGTTAAATTTTTTGCCTCATGGAGAACATGAAAGTATATGTTTTAACTTAACTGTTGAGCATCTTCTCACTATTACCAAAGGACAGCGTAATCATCTGATTAATGTCTGCAACATCACATAACATGAATGTATGTTTCAGGCCTTCAGACAGTGTTGGTTATTTCTTCCCTTTCATATATGGAATATATTAAACACTCCTTCCTAAGGTTATTTCAAGAAAAAACAATGTTACTTTTAATTAAAACGACATGTTAAGAATTGAACTGAGGGTGTAGATATCAGATAAGAATTCCCCTCTATAGTTATCTTCCAGGCATTATTACTACGACTTTGTGAGAGAAGAATTAAATAGAAAGTAGGGTTTAGTTTTATTATAAATGTGAATCACATCACTAAGAGATAATACCATATTATTTTTCTGAATTGACAATGAACATGATCACCTTAACAGTCTCCTTTTGATACAGTATTTAAAATGATAAGTGAAGGATGTGTTAGGAATAAAATAGAACCACAGGTGGTATTTTGGTTTCCCTGTCCCACACTTCAAATACCAAGAATAAATTAATGGATTAAAAAAATCTGCCTGAACTTTGGTAAAGACTTTATTAATTCCTAAAATATTTAGTTTCCTGGTTTGACTCTGAATTAGAAACTTCAAATCATAATCAAATATCCCAAAACAGCAAGGTTTTAAGTTAAATGTTAACCATTGTTTAATCATGAGTTTGCTTCTAAGTAGTAGTAATACTGAGATAGGTTGAGAAGTCTTTCAAATTGTAGCATAAATTAATAGATTTAATGAACCTTTTTCCCTGGTTTATTGAGAACATGCTTTCATTCTCAGATTCAGCTTTCACTTTATTGTTGACATCTCCATGATCCTATCCCTTGGAGAGCACGTGTGGGTGGGCTCCCCACGCTTGCCAAGGCAGGTGAAGCTCTGGCAGCTGTGGGGAAGGTCTCAGCACCAGCAGGGTTCTGCTTGTTTGACAAAGCCACTCTGTGTGCTCCTCCATGAAAGGCTGCAACTAATTTTAAAAGTCAGACAAATGACAGGCAGGGGAGTGTGCTGTCCTCCCTGCTGTGCCAGTGTGGCACTGATTCACGAGGAGAACAGATGACTTCACTGAGGCTGGGAAGAAAATATGTGGCAAAGCTGATTACTGGCAGGAGCGTGGTGCAATGCATCAACTGCAAAAGCATCAGTGCTGTATGTTCTGTGGCCTTTGCCTGTGACTGCAAATTATCTGCTGAAAGATTGGGATTCCTGCCTTCTGCAGGAATTAGTGTCAGCTGAGCTCAGAGTGGTGGCTGGCATTGCCTTCCACAGGAACCATCAGTGCGTTCACTGGAGATCCCACTGATCACCACTTTGAAAAAACATGGTGATCAAAAAAGCTGTATAAACAAAGTTCTGATTCAGAATTTCCTGTTTGGTAACTAAAGAGCTGACACTGTCAGCATCTTGACAAGACTAGGTCTCATTAAAGTGATTATTGTCATGTAATAATTAGGGTCAATTACATTTTCAGGCACTGTGAGATGTCTAGCTGCTGCTTGGATGTAGAGAAACTTGTAGAAAGCTAAGCCTTGCTTAATGAAAAAGTAGAGTTCAGAGTAGCGTATAGAGGAGTAAAAAGGGCGTTCATGCAAAAGGCAATACATTAAAAATGTCTAGAGCTGAAAAAGATGCGGAGATAGATGAAAATAAGTATGTGAATTGCTTCTGAAAAAATATTAACGTATGATAG
Source organism: Atrichornis clamosus (assembly GCA_013400975.1). Lineage (NCBI taxonomy): Eukaryota > Metazoa > Chordata > Aves > Passeriformes > Menuridae > Atrichornis > Atrichornis clamosus. Next base: position 479,608 of record WBMZ01009651.1, on the reverse strand, counting down.
CATCTATATCAATTGTAACAACACAATTTATGTTTTAAAAATTCAATTTGTATTTATTTTCATCTAGTTGTATGTCTATTTCTAGTATGAAATATTGCATGCTTTTTCTCAAGTGTTCCCTGTAATAAGGCGTTTGCCATGGTATTACAAGATAATAATAACTCTCTGACAATGCATCTCTCTCACTCTCCATGTTTTCTGGGTGTTTTATTTGCCCTTTAATATTTTTGACAGGTGGGTTGAGATCAGAATAGCAAATCTGCATAATTCAAATGAGAAGGTCATGTAGAGAGGGATTGTTTGAACTGCATACAGATTTGAGTCTGGAAACCAGTCCCATCAAGTTGCTGGAAGGACTAAAGGATTTGAACAACACACAGTCACTTCTTCTTCACCTGTCCTGTAAGGAAAGGTTTAAAACATGCATTAACATCATGATGTGTTACTATTTGCATTATGCATTTTGTGTATAGGTGGCAAATTAGCAGGGGAAGGAGGAAGCCAACACTTTGATCCTAAAGGACCAGGAAGATTGTTGAAACAAAATGTTCCTGACCATTTAAATATGTGTTATTACTGGGGGAAAAAAGTCAAAAATATTTCCTTAATTTTATGAGGAAGGAGGAGATGATAACAGGCTGAAGAGTCATGACAGCCAAATGGGCCAAGTACAGCAGCAGCATCTGGCAGATGCATCTACACTGAACATTGAACTCTGGTTCACTGCCTGGTTTCTTTATAGTTCACACCATTAATCTCCTACATCTGGGTTAAGTCAGCTGTTCCAAGGTTCTTGATGTCCACCATAGCTGCTGCTGGATGGCAAAAGCAAACATATATTGGGGATGAATTAAAAGAGCAGTAATACCTAGAGCAGACTTAAACCCAGTAGGCAGTAGTATCAGCTGTATGAATGCTTCCTTTTTGTGCTCCAAGCCAAGCAGGGATTTCCACAATTACTCAAGTAATTTGAGATCGTTCCAAAGTATTTCAAATCAGCATTTGAAAGCAGTGGTGGGTGTGCTGATTGCGTGTTCCATTATTTTAATAGGTAGACTCATTTGCTACTGTTACTTGTAGAGAGTTGTGTTGTGCCAGTGGTGGTAAGATATTGATGACTTCTGACTTCAGGCAAAAATCTGGTTAGATGCTTGGTTTTGTTAAAAGCATATTCTTCATTATATCTAAGGCAATGCATGCTTTTCAATTTATAATTTCTTTGAGTATGAGAATAAATAATACATTATCATTAATAAATTAGCAGGAGTTGACAAAAAAGTGCAAATGATGGATCTCTATGTAACCCATAGAGTATAATCCTGGATCCATTGAAATAATTGACAGAAGCCTGAATCTTCAGCGGAAAATGTTTTTTTAAAGTATTTCATTATCTTAACTAGATATTAAACTAACATTGATTTAAACCTTCCCTCACTGAGTTGAATTGAAATTAATGTGAGTGGAGAGAGAAAAAAATCTACTACTGAGAAAAAAGTTTCCTTCAGTTGAAATTGATGTGGTCTTGTGCATTCTCTGGGTTATGCATATGTGACACATTATTACCAGTAGAAATAGAGGTGGTGTAATGGCCACCAAAGTTATTAGGGTGCTGTTTATTTTATTGCTCTCAGTAGATTGGTTGATTTCAGAATAACCTGAGTTAATGGAGCTGCTAGTGTAAGTACAGTGAGCACGATTTAGCCCCTGACACATACATATTTATGTATTGTTGTGCCGTGGAGCACTAGTTCAAGCCATGATTATTCTATTAAGTCCTTGCAATCATTCAAATTTTTCACATGCTGCTTCTTATTTACAAAATGTTATCCAGGCCTTGCAAGACCTAATGAATTTTTAATTGTAAGCCAATGATACAGGTTTCTGCAAACACTCTGAAGTCATCCATCATTAAATACATTTTACTAAACAATTTTCTTTTGGTTACTTGAATCTTACCTCTCTCCATCTTATCACTTGACTTCATTAAAATATAAGACATAAGTTAGCTTCTGAATGCCCTCTGTATTATCAAAATTCTGAGAGTGAATGCTCATCAACATACAGTCAAATCTCTAGTTGATTGCTATCTGTCTGGAAAAATCTTAGCATGTATGGATTTTACTATTTTGACTCATTTTTCTTCATACTATTTCCTTGAAATATACACATAGATATTATGTGAGTAAAAAAATGGACTAATTTCTTTACATTGCCTAATTTATAATGATAATCACATCATCCACACTGGCATCAACATTTTAGTAAAAAAAATTGGAAGTGGGGGGTTTTTTTGCTATCTAAATATCTTTGTATGAAAAAATATTTTTGGTTAATATAGCGGTGTTAGAGAAATTGCACTTGCAGTTTTCTCTATTAATGTTCTTCTTTTGCTATCACTCAAGAAGGGTATATTTGTATTGCATTTTATTCCTCAGACAAAAGGCAGCTAATGTGAACATCAGAATATCCTTCTTGTATTTTGAAAGAGCAATTGAACTAGCCAAATTTGAACTGCAAACTCAGTATGTGCATTCACGGATAAGATTAAAACAGCAATTCATGAAAAATGAGATATTACCTCTGAAATTCTGGCAAAATGTACATTAAAGAAAAGAAGTGCAATTTATTTTGACTATGATACACAGCGTAGTGAAAAGTGACACTGTTAAGATGTAAGATAGCTTCACCAGTGGAAAATTAGAGCCTTCCCATAAATTTCATTGATTTTGAAATTTTTCTGTAGAACTCCTGCTCCAGGGCCTGTTACATTCCTTAAGTTTTTTTCAAATAGGCAAGTGTGAGAATATAATTCAACTATGTTAATCAGCTTTTTCAAATGGAAACGTTAGCCGGTGAATCTTTGGCATTGGCAGAAAACAAAGCATGGTAATTTTGTTCTTTCATGAATATCAGAAATTTTAATAACTAAAGAAGAGATAGAATTAGAAACTGTTTAATGTTGGAGAGGTAAATTGGTATATACCAACCATTATTTAATGAAGCCTATAATTCATAGTTCCTCAGAACAATAAAATAAGGGCAAAGGAATGAAGTCAGTTATTTCAGCTACATTTTGATTTGAGTCATAGTGCTAATCTTTCTGATCTTTTTAGAATGATGACACTAAATCTTCTTTGCAACTCAAAGTGCATGACCTAATGCTCATAATATTGACTAACATAGCAGAGATTGAGGTGCCTATAAAGCGCATCAGTAGTTTTGCTTTCCTTAATTGTCATTAAAACGTGTGAAATAAACAATCCATTGGCATTCTGGGGGCTAAGTTCTAGAGTAACATGATGGGCAAAGACTTTTTTTGTAGCCCGCACTCTGCTTTCAGCTGTCTGATGCCTCTGCGCAGCAAGCAGATGCAATGCTATGGCATAATAATGGGGGTATAAAATTGAAAAAGTCCTGCTTTGGGATACATTTGAGAAAACAGCTAAGAAAGTTCAGCACAGGACCACAATGCCTGAAGGGACATTTATTCTCCGTACCCAGCCAGAAGGATGACTGTACTCCAATGCTTTGTCAGTCTTTCAAGGGAAAATCCTCATAGATGTTCTCAGCTGAGTGGTGCGTTTGACAGAAAAGGAGGGGATAATATGGAAATAGACATTTTAAAAAATATATTTGTTTATGCAATACAAGGGAATAATTTCAGATATTAATTAAAACTGTTTATTTAGATATTCTTCTTCTATACTTAGACTAACTGCAAGGTGTTCCAAATTCCAGTCTAAACCAAAGATTCAGTTGGGTTTGGTTTTCAAGCTCCAGAGCTTCACTGAGGTTTATCTTCTCTTTGCAGGCAGCTGTTATATCCTTTGCAATCTGATAATCTTGCCATGTATCATGAGATAGGTTCAGGTAGGTTAAATGTCTCCCTTTCTAAGGTTTTCATGAGTCCACACAGAGAAAGGCTTTTGCATGTGCTATTTTAAATAGTTGGAATGGAAGACCTCTCCAATTTTTGCATTGTCTGAATCTCTTTTTGAAGATATCAGCCCTTGAAAGAGAAGATAATTATCTCTTTTAATGAAATTGGTAACCCACAAAACCCAGCCAACCAATGAACCCAGCCAATCCCTAAATGAATTAAAACCCTTTGTGAGAACAGGGACTTGCCTATAAAATAGTAGTATTGGTTTTGTAACCTTTGTTTCACTAAAGATTACTTTTTATAGCATATGCTAATAGGTATTTTGGTGGAAATCCACTGAAACAAGAGGGTTTTGACATCTAAATCACTGTTGGACATATACAGTGTGCACATAGAAATTTCACTATAGAAATGGCTGGTTTAATTTACTTAAGTGGACAAGATGCATAAAAGCAGCAACAGGGTTAATTTATAAAACCTCTTAACTATTATTTTCTCCTTGAGCAAATACCTTAGATTGGACTATACCCTTGTAGGTGTACAATAGTTAGGAATATAGTATTACATTGAGGAAACCCTCTATTACATTATGTAACTTTTAAAGCCAGTTTTAATAGATATAAAATGTAGCTGGGATTCAGTTAAAGTTGAAATACACTGTCCTTTGAAACGGCTCTTCAGCATTTTTGACTAGCTGTAGAGGTTTTGGGATTTTTGTTGTTTTTTTTTTTTGTAAAGAACAAAAAAGGATGATATTTTTCAAATGTCTGAAATATAGGCAAGAAATGAAAAAGGTTGCCTTTTCAGGAAACTTCCTTCAACTTTTTAATGTAGCCTTTTAGAAAGGGCAGGGTTATACAAACTCAGGATACAAATAGCAAAGAACAGTAGGAATGATCATCCAGAAAATAAGAAGGGGAATATAGGCAGTTCCACACTCTTTACTTAATGAAGGCATTATTTGTTTTACCCCGAATAGGAAAAACTGTTCTGGAGAAAAAACTACATTTTAATATATTAGGCAGGAATTTGCCTGACCCTGTGTAAAATTTGAGGAAAAATTATTTTGCCCTGGACAGGTTTACTTCTAGGTTTAGTTCTATATTTACAACAAAATTCAGTGTTTCTACTGAGGTTTAAAAATACTTATATAAATTATTTGTGTGAGGGTTCTGAAATAAAAAAGGCTCTGAAGAAAACAATTGATCTATAATGTCACAAGTATGTATCTCAACGTATATGATGCTAATACTGTTTGCTGTAGATGACCACAGAATAATGATTCTAGTGCTAAAATTGATGTGGAAAACTATATTTTCCCATGAATTTGACTTAAAACCCTGGCTCTTAGGGTTGACCTTGTGTAAGTGGCAACTAGTCAGTAGTGACAAAAATCCCCTTTTCCATCTGTGGAAAGTTCTTGAAAAGTGATAACAAGGTGAGTAAAATGTAAAGAACAAGAAGTGTAGCACAAATAACTTGTGATGGGATCCAGTGTGAACCTCAAAGAAGCAGAATCATTTTATTGCAGAAAGTCTGTGTTGCAAATTCTAATACCAAGAGAAATTAAGCTATAGTAGACACATGAAGATTTAGCAGGTGTAAACTATAATACGCCAAGGGATATTTTTCTGGTTTTGAGAACTCCCACACTCCTAGTAACTGATATTAATGTTACATTTCTATATGCAGAAAAAAAATTATGTTCAGAAGGTCTTATCTGAAAATTTATGTAGCCTTTCTGCTGTCCTTTCTGGTACTACTTACATGCTATACTTCAAAAATAAATAGTCTGTGTGACAGAATCTGAATTTTTCAATGCACAAGTAATATGTAGCAATGTCACAATGTAAGTAATGGTTTGATATTTCCATGTTATTAAACTCCAATTTAATTCTTCAAAGTTATAAAATACTAAAATTCTCCATATATTTAAAGCTTCAACCCTTAAGAAATACCTTATTGATGAACAGCATTGGTGTATTAGATCTTTTAATCCAATTTAATGAAATGTGGAGAACAATTAATGTTCTTGCATTTTAAATTGCTCATATAATTTTTTTAATTAATATTTTCTGGATTCAGAAATTATCTTCTGTAACACAGCAATATTAATAGATTTTTTTAACCTAGACTAAATGGATGTTTATGCTTGATAGTCTGTACCATTTAACAAAACTCTAAAATCTCAGAGCATTTCTTTTTGGGTAGTCTAAAATATTTGTGTAATGTGGTCTAGCTTAGATTTATATGGTTTAGTGAACACTAACTTTTCTCAACAGGTTTGCAGCTTTTTAAGATTGTACTCTTGCCATGCAGTTCCCCTTGAGCTTCAGTTTGTGACATGTAGAGAGAACTACAGAGATCCTGTTTGGGGTTAGATTTCCAGATGCGCCTTTTCCTTTGCTATTGCTCTGGCTAGACAGAGCCAGTCCTGTGAAGTGCTGTGCGTTTCTCCATTTCAGTGGGAATTGATGGTGCGTTGCAGAGTGTTCACAGACTCAGAAGCACCTCCTAAGACTGTGGATGGGGAAGGAAACATCAGACTAATCCAGAGCTCCTGTGGCCTGTGTGCATGAGTCAAGTGTTTTAAAAGTAAAAACAGAAAAATGCACAGCTTCACAGGTTTTCCCCAGTTGCCTAAGTCGTCAAAGTTCCTTTTATCCAACTGCAGTGTTTTACTTACCTCAGTGTGTTGGTACAGATAAATTATGCTTTTCCTTGTTTATGGCAGTGATTGCATTTTCCCAGTTTTCCCTTAAAGGTTTAAATTGGACTACACCCTATGAATAAAAAAAATTTAAAGAATCGTTATGAGTGCTAAATTTTGTATTAATTTTTATCCATATTAAATTAAAACAAAGCAAACATCTGAAAAAAAAAGAAGAAACAGCAAAAATTTAAAAGACTAAAAGGTTTACTTTAGTGGGCACTGGAGCATACCAAGGACCTCCATGAATCTGCTTAGCTTTCTGAGAGAGATTTACCTTGTTGTTTTCCTATATGTGTTCCATTTATAAGGTGCATGATGTGTGCCAGGAGTGGAGAATAGCTATATTTCTTATAGTTAATTTTAAAACTTTCAGAAGGGTTTTGTTGTCATTGTTTTATTTTCCAGATGGCTGAAAAACTTTCTGTAGTCAGTCTGGGTACAAGACTGGATACAGCCACGGGTCTGAAAATGAGTTTTAGTTATGTACTCAAAAGTATTGTCATGATATGGGGCTGGTGATTGTTTAACGTTTTTTATAGTATAAGAATGGATCAGCCTCATCATTGAACTGATGAACAAGGTAATTCAAGGAAGAACTGACATTGCTTGAGGCCAAAATGCTGAAATGTTCTTCAATAGAATTATAACCACATGAGAGAATTTTGGAGAATGAATAAAGGTCATTTGGTCCAACAAGACATATTCTTTTTAGTAGACTGTTTCCCCGAGGATGATACCTAATTGTTTTTTGAATGACACTGCTGCTTTTTGCCTCAACAACTTTGGCTCCAGGCTATTCTAAGTATTTATTATTCTCCACATGAAAAGGTGCTTTCTGATATATGTGCAGAATTTTTTAATTTCCAGTTAAGTTCTCTTGTCTTATAATCTGTGTTGGAATGGGAATAATAACTTGAGTTGACATTATCTGTGTCAGTTAAGACTATATGCTTCCAAAGAGACAGTTCTACCCTGTCCTTAAAATTAGATGCCCAGATTTATAATCTAAGTAACTACAACTGCATATCAAATGGTGGCCGGGTTCTCCCTTCGAAGATTTCACATCAGAATCAGTCTTATTTCCCTGAATGTGCTTTGCTGATGTTGTTGATGCTCTGTCCCCCATTGGCCAAACACCTGTCCAACACAGAATGCCTGATGACACTTGATGTCTTTTTTTAACATCAGCTAAAGGGAAGACAAATGCAAGATGTGCTTTAAACTTATTTCGACAGGCAGAAAAATGAGAGGCAATAGCTAGGGACATACCAGTAAAAGTTCACTAACTCCTCCTTTGTTCTTTTTTCAAAACAATTCAGTCTTCCTTTAGTTTCAGGTGATTTGAAAGATAAATCAGATTGTCTACACTGTCTAACTTTTAATGGTATCAAACTTCGATTACTGGCCTTAAAGGAGAGGTGCTTCCTCTTCCTGGTGTTTACAGTTTTTGCCCAGTACTGGCCAGACAATCCAAGTGGTTGATTAGGCAGTGCAGTCACAGCCCTATTCATGTGGGGCTTTTTACTGTGTCAGGCTCTAGAAAACCAGTCAAGACAGTGTTTAGTTGTGTGTAACATCAAGTACTGCAGCAGCAGCACAGTCTCCAAGCCACATCTCTTGTTTGTCTGGAGACAGAGAAATCAAAGCTTCTTCCTCTCTCCCCATCCAACTACCCTGCCCTAATTCCATTCGTACCTCTCCTTTAGCAGCGGAATCCTTGCCTGGCTTCAGTTGGCCCTATTCTACCCCCACAAAACCAAGAAAAATCATTTTTCCTCACACTCATAGAAGTTTCTCGAAGCTTCATACTGCAAATAGCCACAGAACACAATATCATCTCCTGTGACAGGCCCTGTGAGCACTCTTCTTCCAGCAGCCTGGATTTCAGATGAGTTGAGGGTCTGTGTTATCAACACCTCCACAAACATGACAGCCAGGTTTTATAGCTCGTGAGCTTCATGGTGTTTAGGGAAGAAAAGCTGACTACCATCAGTTCAGCACTGAGATGTTGCTGTATGTAGGTTGTGTGCAAAGCTTTATAGAAATGTACAAATTTATTTATTTGGAGGCCTATAAAATACCAGGCTTTAGGGAGGACTTTGACATTTCTAGAAATTATTCCTTAGAACAGAATGAACATTATACCCCCTTGCTTTCGGCTAGATAAACATCACTCAAATCAAGGTCTTCAATTTGTAAAAAAACAAAGAAGTGAGAAAAAGTCATTACCAATTTCCAGTCCTGAAGGAGAATTCCTTCTCTGGCTATGAATTCTCGTGTTAACTGCTTTTGCAATCTGGTTCAAGGTAAGACAATTTCAAGCTGTTCTGAATAACCATTTCATTGAAGTGATTTCAGACATAAGAAATCTCTACTGAGACTCTCATCCCTCATTAACAATCATGATAATTATTTCAAATCTTTGTTCCATGGGAATAAGAGATCCATGAACTAGGCAGAATTTGTGCTATCTTCAGTACTTTAATCAGCCGTTTATCCCTGAATGCTTTGCAATATATTGCAAAGTATCCTTGTAATGTTCTGGTCACAAAATTCTTGCCTTAACAGTTTGAGTCTTGCATACCAGTATCTATTTGTGATCATAGGAAGCTGGCCTTCATTCCCAATAATGAATGTGAACATGGGTTAGAGTTTGTGAGTAGATACACTGACTCACATGAAGTGTTTATTTATATTGCCTGATGTATGATTACCATTTCACAAAAACAACTCTGCTATGTATGGACTGAATTGTGGACAACCAAATTTCCCTGTTCATGTTCTGGTCCTAGGTGGGCAGAATTACTGCCCACACCACTGGAGTTGAAAGGGAGGAAAACATTTTAAATCTGACATATGCTTTGTCATTATATTTCTAGTGGTACAGTACAGAAGTTTTGGTAATCAATTTTGACAGTGCTCCTCATGAAATGGGTCTGTTTTCAACCACCACCTTCTGAGAGCTCTCAGATCCACTGGTTTCCACTGACTCAGGTCTGATGGGGACTGCAGTTTCAGGCACGCTAAAGAAGACAGGACTAGGTTGCTGCAAGTCAGAACCCATCTGTGCAATAAATTAATTATACATTATAATGGCATTAACCATTTAGTTCACACTGTCATCATAGTAAATCTATGCTTGATGGGGAAATCCATTCTAGCTTAAATTTAAGGGGGTAACGAAGAGTTCTAACCATTGTCTTGACGTTAAAATAGAAGTTGAGTTGCTCCAGACAATCTTCTTTCCCCATCCATGCTATGATCTAGGTGGGCACAAGGACAAGGTAGTGTACAGATATCTTGCCAGCTATCTTGACAGAGCTTTCTCAGTGAAAATCTTATCACTAGGTGTAACACAACTGGTGTAAATATATATAGAGACAAAATTTGAGTATTACAGAATATTCAGTTTCCTATTTAATGGGAAAATAATGTGAGATAAAAGAGTACTGATTTTTTTTCCCCAGTTTTCTCCTACCAGCTAATGAAACTCATTAAAACTAAATTTGAAAAATTTCTCTACTGTTGCAAGAAAGGGGGAAGAAACTTTTAAAAATGGGTTAAACTGTGTAGTGAATTCCAGCAGAAATTAAATATTCAATGTGACTTTTAAAATTATTTTATTAGGCTTCAGGTTTAGCAGAGATTGTTTTATTAAAAAATTCTATGTAGCTAACTTTGTTTAAGCTCTAAATTAGTATCATAGCATGAGACACATGGTTTTAGCTCATAACTATATTTTCAAAGGATCTGTATATTTACCTAGGAGAGGGCAACTGAATTTCAGTAAATCAATGTTTCACATATATCTAGAGGCCATGTTTTAACTCAATATGCATTCTGTTTAGCCATATTAACAAGGTTTGCTTCCACAGGTGTAAAACAGGGTCAGTTATGCTAATAAAACCAGAAATTATTCCCCTGTGAAGACCAAAACACTGCCAGAAGCAAAGCAGTTGATAAGATTTAGCCAGAAATTGAATATGACATGTTTGTTGCATCCTGAAGTGGTGCATTGGCCTTTCTTGTTCTTCTTGCAGTCTAAATATTTAGAGTTTCTTAATTCACTTAAATGCAATTCTTTATTTTCTTAAATGTAACTTTTTTTTTAAATTGAGCTAAACTTAAAAGGAAGATGCTACCTCAAAATAAGATTATTTTTAATTTATTCAAGCATGTTGTGATTTTACTGTTTTTAATACCTGCTTTGTTTTATAACATACATTTATGCTCAATACCTCACTCCTTACATTTGCAACAAGTTACCTAACTTAACACAGATGTTTAATTTTGTATCTTTTTACCTTCAGGTTGATTCGAACAACTAGTGCAGATTTCAATTTGCCTAAAATAATTTTCTCTGCTGGACGGAGCAGATTATTACAGGGTAATTTAAAATATATATAGAAAGTGGGTAAAACTGTTTACAACAAATGTATTTGTTAACCGTCTGATAATTGCCCACAGTGTTTTGAAGATGTAAACATAAATATGCCATATGAATTTATGCATGAATTTCATCTAAGAAGATCTTAGACTTGTCCTAATAACTAGAAATACATTTTCTAAAGCAAATTGTTATCTGGGAATAAACTGCATGTTGGCTTCATGCTTCTTCCCGCAGCCACTTGTATATCTCCAGTTGCTCGCTCTTTCTGCTTTTCCCTCCTTTTGAGCAAACACATTTAACAGCTGTGGAAACAAACAGGGCATACTTGGCAAAAGTAGGGACCAGATGCCAAACTCTGCAATGCTTGTTCTAGCAGCATCACACGGGTCTGCTGCTAACTCCTTGGTGTCACCTCTGCTGGCTCCTTTTCCACTTTTGCTACTGGCAGGGAACAGAGGTGCATCTGGAGATGCTGTCAAGGTCGTGCAGCTGTGGGGCCATCTTGGCTCTTGTGTCCATATTTCTCTTTTATATTTAAATGTTATTTTTGCATGAATACATTAATTGCTTGAACCTAGCTTATATTTCCCTCGATATTCGTGGAGATGGGGGATAAAATAACTTTTTCTGAATAAGTAGATATTTTGTATGATTAATTACTGTCTTGAATTTGGATGAGACTTGGTTCCTCTTTAATGAGTGGCAAAAATATCAGTTGACACCTGGTTAGCACTGCTGATGTGCTCTGAGAATCTGTGGCATTTTGGTTAGACTGTGTCTGGGTGTGATGTGGGATCACATCAGTGTGGGGATGGAAAAGATGGTTGGGGTAAGGGTTCTGTTATGACCTTTTCAACCTTTTGTGTTGCTTTAAATTACAAGTCACCCTAGAGAGGTATGGAGAGCAACTAATTCCAAACATTAATAGCCTGTAAAATAAATCTGTCATCCCAGAGAAAGCGAGGAAAGAAAAGAGGAAGCTGAAGGGAGAATACATTATCCTCCTCTCTCTGGCAGCCAGTGATAGGACACGAGGAAATGAAAGGAAGATCCTTCAGGGGAAGTTCAGATTGGACATGAGGCAAAGGTTTTTGACTGAGAGGGTGGTCAGTCATTGCAACAGGTTCCCCGGGGAAATGGACTTGGTAACAAGCCTGTCAGAGTTCTAGAAGTGTCTGGACAACTCACCTAGTCAAAGGGTTTAGTTTTAGGTAGTCTTGTGAGGAGGAGGGAGCTGGGCTCTATGATTCTTACTGGTCCCTTCCATCTTGATGGACTCGATGATCCTGTCTCAGCTGAAGTATGTTGGGGAACATATCCTTGGCAAAGACTGAACTCTAAACTCAGATAATGCTGCTGTATGCTTCCTCATTTATAGTCACATAGAAATGGAAATTTAGACCTTTATGGCTTCAGTATTGTGCTTTAATTTGCTACTGCTCTGTGACTAATACTGGGTCTTATTTGGATGCTGATAATCCTTCTCTGCCCAACATATGTTCTGACTGGAAATTTCTTATTGTTCCAGAAGTACCTGTTTCTTTTTCTTTGCCTTCAATGTTCACAGAGCATTGCTCTCTAATTTCCAAATTAGTTTTTTACAGTTAGTCTGTGCTGTCCTGTATTGTTTATCTTCCTGTGACACATTCAACCATCAGACTTCATAAAGACTCTAGGCTCCCAAACTGTTTTATCGACTACTGACACATGAACAAACATAAATTATGTTCCTCTCCTGAGCTGGGGTGGTGGTAGTAAGTTCTGTCTTACCACCAGGTGAAGTCCAGAACCTTGCCTTCCTTGTTGGTTTAGGAAAAGTTTGGAACAATCATGGGAAGAAAGAGAATATACAAGGTGTGTGCTCCATGTGGATGAGGAGATGAGTTTATAAACTAGGCTTTAAGGTGGTCAGTGAAGGGATCCAGCATAAAAAAAAACATGTAGTGCTGGTTTTAGGGAGACTGAATATGCAGTGTGAAAATTGGCAACATGGAGGCTGCCGTTGCAGAAGGAAGTTAGGGACCCCTATCCTTCATTTACCCTTCACACGAAATCAATAATCAGAAATTGGTGTGACTACTGGTCCATACCTATCGGAAAGATTTATCAGAGTCAAAAGGCTTTGCATATTTGTTTTCACTGTGCCGATTTCCATTGTTGTAATGCTCCTTACATGTTGTTACATTTAGTTTTTAGTGAGAATGTGATTGTTTTTTCCATCTGCAATTGTTTGAATTGTCAATTTTACTGAAAAGCAGCACCATTTAAATTAAGAATGGAAAAATAGTATTGCTTCATAGTTAATTTTGATCTGTATTAATGTTTTAACTTCCCCTTATAAAGCAGCTAAAGGTAAGATTGTTCTTTTCAGTAGATATTTGTAGTCATTTCAATAACTTATTGTGCCTAACATTTTTTCTTATAGCCAGATAGTATACATGAATTTACTTAGGCAGCACAATTTTGTAATGCATTATTGAAGGTTTTAGACCATTCTGCATATTTTTCTTGTAAAGGGAATACACATGGTTCTCATACAGAGTTTATGACATGCATCACCAAGCTACTCAAAAGTAGAGAACCAAGATGCTGTAAGACTTAATATGTCCATTTGTATACATTTTAGTAGTTTTAAAGTAAGTGTTGATTTACAGTACATTTGGAGCCAGGTTAGATCTATAAGTGTTTTCCTAGGCTGTGGTAATGAATAGAGGGACCAATTCACCTGGAGGATACAAACTTATTCAGGAGTGGATCATTAAAGACCAAACATACAAAATACCACCTTACTATTTTTCTAAACTCCAAAGCTGCGGTCAGTAATAATAAAAACAAACAAACAAACATACAAATAAAAAACCAACCAAACAAAAAAATTAAAGCATGTTCATTTATAACTTTTTAAAAATATAATTTCCATTATAAAATCTTATCCTTTCTAAGGCCTTACCTCACAACAGATGAGAAAATTGCCAATAATTAAATTTAAAAAGCCCTCTACCTAAAATCATAGAGAGTAGAGCCGGTGCACCTCTCAGGTGATCCTGTTATCCACTTCCTGCTTCCAGCCTGTGATCAGCTACACATGGATAACTAAGGATAACAGAAACGGGTGCATACAGCCTCTGTTTTCCTCATGGCCTTGCTTCATTCAGCTGAATAAGTTTTCATTTTATTCATGCATCAAGTATGATAAAAGTTTTGTGAGACGAGACAAAGTCATTTAAAATTTATCTTTACTTGTTGCTTGCGTGCCAGCTGAAGAGACATAACAGTTGATAGGCCATATTTTGGCATGTTTGTGGTGATTCTTTTTTTTAAGCGAGTTTATTTTTATTTAGGTATAAGGACTGATCAACAAGAGGATAATTTTTAAACATATACAGCTAGAGGTAGTATTTGCCCTGGAAATTTTACAGTGAGAACAGACATGGCATGTGCAATGTAGTGCAGTACACTTCATGTAGTGGAGCAATTTGTAGAGCAGAAAAACAGGGAAATGGAAAATGAAAAGGGTAAATGGAAAATAAGACATGTATGAAAGAGGAAGTGATAGGGTTAAGTAAGTCTCAGAGGGAGTTGCTGTGAGGGCAGTAGAATTTAAAACAAGATTGAAACCAGGCAGCAAAGGACTAAATCAAATCAAAATGGTTTTAGAAAATATTATCTTAAAATGAATCAGTGGACATTGTACTAAACAGCATGCTGTATAATTTAGATAAAGGTGCAAATCCTCCACAACTTGCTCTATAAGAAAAAAGAACTTGTGGAAACAAATTAATATTGAGAGAAATGTATGCTAAAGCTGTTCTTCACAGTATTTCTTTCGTGGTACTTCTTTGTTCTGCTTGCCCACAGAAGAAATACTTCCGTCATGATGATGCAGTTGGCATTATGATTTCAGATACATGTATTTTTAAAAGGTAATTTTTTCAGTATAAAAATTATTAAATCACTAGGAAATAAGTAGTTCTCACTCAACAAAGTATCAGGAATAAATGTTTGTATATATGATACAAATTAATTAAAATTGTCTATATTTCAATACTGTTTTTTGTCAAGGTAAAGAGAAAATAATTTAGCCACCATTGAAAGCTATATAGCAATCATAAACCAGTACACAGCTATATAATTTGTAAAAAATGATTGAATTTCTCAAGTTGTTATTAGTCCTAGAGGCACACAGATTCTAATTTTTCTTTGAAAATGTCTTTTTATTCTTTGAGAGTTCAAGATCTTCATTAATCTTTTTATAGTTGTAGTCGTTACAGTGTACTTCAGGATTTGTACATCAGAATTTCTATTAATGATTCATAAAGATACAGAATAAATGAATGATAAACACATAGGTACACATGAGGAATTTTAGGAATACTGTTTCAAATATGAAATATGCTGAAAATGCAGTGCAGCGGTGTCCTCTGTGCACAAATGGATATCTTGCATATAAACTTATTAATGCTTGCGTAGCCACTGAATTGTGTATGTTAGAAAATGTTTTGAAGAGAGGGATGAAAACAAGGAGATATTGTAAACTTCTCAACATCTGCCCTCATCATGACAGAAAATCTGTGCATTGTGGCAAACAGTCACGTAGCAATTTGCAAAAAGCAACAGAAATTACTGAATAATCCAGAATTGAGTACTAAGGAATGCAAGCAGGAAGAGCAGATGGATTGGATGCGAATCCAGTCATCTTTAAGAATGGAAAGAAATTAATAAAATATCTCAGAAACTGTCTAATAACAGTATAGACATAGCACAAAACTCTCACAGCTTACACAGACATGAAAGGAAAGAAGCAAGAGGGTGCAATGTAATCTTATTAAGCAATTTTTTAGTAGGTGACTACAATGGTTTCTGGTTTTGAAATCAAGGTTCATACCTGGGTAGAATGCACAGCAGTTGGACAAAATATTTAATTTTATTTGAATTCTCTGTGATTGGCGTCTTCTTTACAAAAATATCAACAGATTGACATTGAAAATTATTCCTTAAAGCACTGTGATTATTTTCTGTAAGTGGCGCATCATGCGGAGAAATAAGAATTCTGTGCAATGGCTCTACAGACTGCCTCATGTACTCTTTGGACAGGTTGCTATAGCACTCTTTATCCTTGTCACAGACCTCCTGTAGTCTATCATAGCAGCTTTGCCTTACCCAAGTTAACAATTTGGGACCAGTGCCTCACACTCCAGTGACAGTTTTTACAGATAGTCATATCCTCTTGTAATACATTTTGGCCCTTTGAGTAAGAGTGCATCAAAGTTCTGCGTTGTCTTTAATCTTTCTACTAACCTTTCTTCCATGGGATTGTCATGGAGCAAAACATCATGTAATTGAATATTATATGCATACAAATACTGTTTTCAAATTTCATACCAGATTTTTTATGTCAATATAAAGGTTTTCTCTGTAAAGGAGAGTGGTAGAAGTATTTTTTCATGTACAACACATATCATTTTGGCAAAGACCTGTTTTTGTTGTTGTTGTTGGGTTTTTTTTACAGAAACCCTACTTGTGATCCCTCAGTATTATCTGCAGTCAACAATTAGAATCAATAGCATTAATGATCTCCTGTGTATTTTGTCTCTTGGTTGAATTGTCTTCCGCCTGCAAATGTGAGAATTCCAACTAGGTTTTGTTTTTTTATGTGGCAAAGGCATTTTTGTTTTACGTGGATAGTGATTCTTTATAGAAAACAGAAACAAATATATTCTGTAGTTTTTTATTAATCAAGAGGCACTAATTAAGTCTTTTTTCTTCACTGTTTTAGTGAAAATAGCAGATCTGGGAGGTCTGTCCTGCTGTCCCAAACTTCGTTAAAGCTAGCCAAGAAGCTCAAAGTTAAGAGTGAGGAATCAAAGGATGGTCACACTTTTGTATATCTCAGAGGTGAGAGGAACAAACACAAATATCTTCATTAATCATATCTTGTTGTCTTAGGAAATCAAGCTAAAAAATGTTCATTCAATTATTTAAGTTACTGTTCATCTCTAGAGACTTCTAAAATGTCATTTTGCTCAACGTGAAGTATATCATGCTCCACAGCTGTTTTAGTTTTATGAAGGGAGGACAATGAATCATTGAAGAAATTGCTATGACTTCTGGTTGCCATTACTGGTGAGCTGCTGGTGGTAAATATCTGACATTGGAGGAAGGATGAGTAAACAAAGCAGTCAATTCAAAGAGAGACTTCTTTTCAGAAAACCATGCAAGCTCTGTTATCCACAAAACAGCTTCATGATCACTGTAGTCTGTAGTGAACAGCTGGCTGTAAAACCTGTTTCCTACAATTTGGGGCCATTCTTTTCCTCTTAAGGGTGTGATCTCATACAGGTAATGTTCTAAATGTCATTTTTTTTTTCAGAATCCTTCAGTGAAAGTATATTCTGCCACATGTGAGAGTGGGGCAAGGGAAATTTTAGGACAACGGTAAGGGAAATTTTAGTCATTGCAATGAAAAAGTGTCCATGTATTAAAAGTGTCCAGTGTTAGAATGTTAAACTGATACATCCTGAATATATTCAAGGAGACAATTTTTCATTTTTTGTTTGCCGTATTTCAGTTTTACATTGACCACGGCAAGGCAAGTGTGTGGAAAAATACAGGGTTTGCTGTGCATGACCTTGGAGTAATGTTGTCCATAATCCCATGTCTGTCTTCTGTCTTAAATTCTTTAAATGGTTCACATTAATTACGAATTGGAATGTCAGGTGAGTGCAACAACTACTGCTGCTAGAAAACCAAACAAAACACAGGCTCTGATATAATGAACTGGCATTTCGATAACTTTGGGGCAGTGTGACCAGCTACTGAAAGCGCTTGATGGAAATGCAGGGATTTCTTAGAGTCTCCCTAAAATAAGGGGGTTAGAGATTGTTAGGGCAGTGTCATCTTACGCTAAAGAACTGTTGCGGTGCGGTTGAAACTGTCACTGCTGCAAGGTTCTCCCCTGATTTGGTGTGTCCTATGGCTTGGCCTTATGGTTCTCCCCCTAAGTTACTGTAATGGTTTATCCCCAGTTGGTGTACACCCCATTATGTTAATCCCTCTGTCAATCATTTGCAAATGCTTACCCCAGTTCTGGAAAGTTCTCCATTGTTTAGTCCCCCATTGGCTCTGGCTCCCTTTCTCCTCCCCTCTCCTTCCCCTATTGGTTCTCCCCATGTCACCCCCCCTTACCTCCGCCCCTGGACCCTCTCCTCCTTGGACCCTGATGCTCTCTCCCCCCCTTTTTACCCCCATATAAAACCTGTTGTAAGACCCTCTCTCGGAGTTCTTCGTCTCCGTTGTTTACACCCGTTTTTTGGATCCCCATTAAACCTGCTCCTTGTCACGAAGAACCCCCCTCTGCCTCGTTCCTGCCTCCTCCGCGCACCTTTTCCATCGGTGGGCAAGGTGAACCCGAGCTGGAGTTTCACCTGCCCTCCTGCACCACGACAGCCTCCATCTCCCCTTCCTGTGCAGGCGGCTGCCTGGTGCTTGTGGTCACCTGGTAGCGGGCAGACGGCCCCGCGGCAGCGAACAATGAGTGAACTACCATAAGAGGCCAAGACTATATGATTTATTTACTTTCATATTAATTTTAAAGGTTGTTATTGCTGATGTTTCAAACTAATATCTAAAAGTAAGTCTATGTGATAAGCAGTAATGGACTAATTATTACTGTACTAAGTACAGCGGTTGAAATATTTAGGAAATGGTGGTTAATTTGAAATATAGAAAAAACCCAACAACTGTCAAGCCTTACTTAAAATTCTACAACTGCAGACATGCTACTTTTGGATATGTGTAAATTATTGGCCAAAATTCTGTCACGGGGTTGATGGGGAAAATAGAAAATTTAGTCATTTGCAAATTCATGTCATATATAACATTTCTGTACACAGAAAATAGTCTGGCTCATTGGTTTCTATTATTTGTCAGAGGGTACAAGTATATACATTTTTGGACACTCCAGGTTAGAGTCATATTTCTCCAAAGATATT
This sequence comes from Atrichornis clamosus, assembly GCA_013400975.1. NCBI lineage: Eukaryota > Metazoa > Chordata > Aves > Passeriformes > Menuridae > Atrichornis > Atrichornis clamosus. Next base: position 460,631 of record WBMZ01009651.1, on the reverse strand, counting down.
TTAAGCTGAAAAAATGCAAAAGGAAATAAGTAACTCAGTAAAAATTAACTGTTTTGAAAACATGGAAAATCAGACACTGATACAGACATTTACAGAAACAGATCTTTCTTTAGTTTCATATTCCTAAGCCATCTGCTAAAGACCACTAGTGCACTGAGAACTTTTTTAATTGCAAATTTGGGTTGAAATTCTTACTTTTATGTATTATATTCATACATAGAAAATGCTGCTAGAACTAGTGAGATTTTTTCATTTTTTGGGTTTTTTTAATGAGGTATTTGATGGTTTGCAAAACCATTAGAGTTGATTTTTTTTTTTTAGCACATTACTTCTACAGCCTCTTGAAGTGAGTGACTGTACACAGCTTTTTCATATGCAGCATAAAAGGCAAATGAAAAGAAGGGAAATAAGATTTGAGCTGAACTTAAGGTAGTAAATTTGTTAAAAATACAAAATAAAACCCAACTACTTTCATGTCTTTTAAATTTTTCCAAGGGTCCTTGCTGTTTCAATACTCATGAAAGCACCCAAAACTTGGAAATACAGTTTATATTTTTGAAAAGAATGCACTGGTTTCAGTTCTTGCATCTTTCAATGTATTTTCTCTTTTAAAGTGTTTCTGAGTGTCTGAGTTTTCTCCTCAGGCTTTCAAAATGCAAAACCCAGTGGTGACATTGCTGGAGCTCCTGAGAATGTGGACAATGGTCACTAAGTCTTTTTCATTCCCTTTTGCAGGCGTAAACCAGTAACCTCCTTGGGGTGAGAATCCCCAAAACACTGCGGAGGGGTTGGAACTGTAATGCTTTTAGCAGAGAATAAACTGTGACATGGTAATGTTTTACAAGAGAACATTTGGAGTGAGGCAAACTTGTTTGGAAGCCATTGTAATTTTATCTGTGCCTGCTCAATGTGTCCCTGTAGGACTGAGGCATTTTACTCTACAACCAGCAGTAATTTTTAACATCTCAGAGCTATGGCATCCCTCTCCAGGCTGTTCAGAAAAGGTTTTCATCTTCCCTCAACTCTGATGTGTGGGTCATGGGTGTAGTCCCAGCTCCTCTCTGTAGACCACTACTCTCCATCTCTGCCACCATCCCTCTGCTTTGAAAGCTTCCTTGGGCTCTCCAGGAGTTTTTCCCAGTTTGGCATGATCAGCTGGTTCCAGGTAAGGGGAGAAAGTTCTGCCTCCTCCAGGAGCTTTTACCATGTAACAACTTATCTCCATGCTTTCAGCCTCTCATTTTTATCCAAACAACAAAGTAGCATCATCTGGAAGCAAACAAAATCTTGGGCTCACTTATTGTGTGAACAAAGAGAGAACATCCCCTCAGCTTGGGAAAATGGCAATTAAAGAGGCAAAGGATGGCCACTTCCTATGTGAAGCTGTGATCACTCAGCATTCAGGCATTAGCCAGCTCTCAAGTCAAAGTTCTTTAAATGCTGAGCTGCAAAATAAGGAAAATAGAGAAGTCTTGTGGTAATGCAAAAAATGAAAGTACTTACAGGTGATCGCTACAAGAAATCACTTTCCTTTGTCTTAATAACATTCAAGTTTAGTTTCTATGTAAATAAGGAAAAAAAAAGTCAAGCTCTAGAGAACAGATTGGTACAAAATCACTTGTTTTTCCTTTCTCAAACTTTGTTAAAAACGTTTTTTACTTGCAAAAGGATAGGACATAATCAAGGTATTGGAAACTGATTGCTGCAAACTGTTGCCATCTCAAAAGAAAATGATGACTGTATCATTTGCAGTTTTTTAGATCATGCTAATGATTTAGAACAATTTCCTTTTAAAGATGCAACATTGCAGTGTCTTATGAATTGTACGCTGGAACTGGAAATTAACTGCATAGATCAAAAAGCTATGATTCAATCTGCATTCCTTGTCTAGCAAGTTACTGGCAGCCTAAAGTAGTTTAGAAGTAAGATAGGAACTGTGTCACTACAAAAAACCTTGCCTACAGGTTTTTTTAAATTTTGTTTGTTTTTATATATGTACTAAGTACTGCTTGAAGGTAAGATCAGAAAAGGAGGGAGAAATTGAAAATAGTTATAGAAATGTCAAGTTTATCTAGGTTCAATTTTCAAAAGCAACTTACAAGTAATATTCATGCAACTTTATACATTTTAATTATATATATTGAGAAGGCAGTTAATATATTTCCGTCTTGGTTGTTCATCTTTAATTCATCTCTGTTCTGCTCCCAGTTTCTTCTTATAGTTTCTCATTATAGTTGACTATTTTTGGAATGGATTTAAGTCCTTTTGTTTTTATGGATTACTTAGTATCTCAGTTTTTTCTGCTCTACATAATGATAATTAAATGGTTTAGAAGTTCAGAAACATCATTAAATCAAAGTAAGTAAATATTGTTTTATAAGAAATGGAGAAGATTTTGCAAATTTTAAATAGTTGTTTTTAAGGAAAGAAAATGGGGGATGAAAAGTTGTGATATGATTTTCTACTGCAATGAAGAACTAACATTGAGCACACAAATACTGTATTATGAATGCTATCTTTTTAAGATTCTGGTCTGGAACTCTGAGCCTTGCTTGTTTAGTAAAACTGGAGTTAAACAGATGCCAAGGAATCAGAAAATATGACTACATGCAAATCACAAATATTTCTAGGTCAAAATATGGACTATATCTTCAGAATCGATGGAAATGAAATGTCACTTACTAAGAGTCCTTTGCAATCCCTTAAAAGGCTGTAGGCCTTCAAAGGACTTGTATCCTTGGATACTTTCCACTTCCTTTTCACTTACTATATGCTGTTCTTCTGAACACCTCAAAGTACCGTATAAATAATGAATTAAGATTTACAAAAAGTTCTATCGTGTATAGGCAGTATTGCAGCCCATTTGCCAGGGAACAAAGTGAAATATAGAGAGTGAACACTGTAGCTACTGTTTAAAGAGGCAGAAAAACAAAAAAGCAAAAATTAGCAATAGAACAATGATCACATGACAACAACTGGCATTCTTTAACTATATTTTAGCAATCAAATAAGAAGCATAAATTTGCCCTCCTCCCAAAAAAAACACTTAACAATTATATTTGCTATGTACGCATTCACAACCCAATCTGTTTTAATCTGTAAATATATCAGGAAAATTAAATTAATATTTGAACATTCTTTTAAATTTAATGCTGCACTCCTCTGTCACATTTATGTTGATCATTAGTTAATAACACTTGTGTCAGTGTACATCAGATATGTACTTGAGAGGGAACAAATATATTCTTTTTTATTTTTATGTTCCTAATCTTACTTTTATAAAGAGAAAGCTGCAAATGCAGCATATGATTTGAGTGAAAACAGTGGTCTGATTATTTCTGTAAAAGATTAAATCTCACAAGCTTTCTATGAAGTATTTTATGGAGTGGAAGGTAACTTATGTTAGAGTGTTAAAGAATTTAAAACAATTTGACTACTTCTTTTCAATTTTTTTTTCTTAATACTATGGATCATCATTAACTGCTATTTAATTACAAAAATATTTCAAATGTTTATGGATAGTTCTACAACTTCATTATGGATGCAGTTTCTATTCACAGAAGATGACAAATTTCTGTTGTTCCTATTTTTGATGAAATAACCCTCCTTAATGAATTTAATTTGATTTAGATATGAAAGCTCTATCTAAAACTGTTGGATTTTTTTCGTTGAAGTTATTGCAAGAGTCCTTGAAAAAGGATACCTGAAAACAAATCAGTATGATGAACTCTGCCCATTCAGTGGGAAATACATTAGGTCTTGGATTTTTCTGAAATAGGAGATTGTGATAATTCAGGCACCATCTTTGTTACTTTGTTCTGAGACTTTCTTTTTGCAAAAGTAGTGTGAAGCAGCACTCTTAAAGCATTTTATTTGCATTTCAATCAAAGCCAATGTTCTTTATCTTGGTTATTAGTTACTTCTTCTAATGTAAAAGTGGGAACAAGATAACACTTATCTTCATTGCAGTGTAGGGCTGCTGGTCAAAGAGACAAAGTATGAGGGTAGATGCAAACACTGATCCACTCCATGGATTACTGAACATTCAGAGTTCCTAAGCCCTGCTTTTGTTCCTTTGTATGCACACTTGTAACATCCTCTTCTCCTTAGAGTCCCACTTGGAATTTGTCAGTGTAGACACTCAGCAAAGAACTAAATCCTCAGAGTGCTTCTCTACCAGTGAGTTGTGTGTGTCATTACAATAGGAGCCAGCAAACCCTCTTTCATACGTTACTGTGTCACATTTATGAAAGGCAAATAAATAAATAAGTCTCCAGTTAGTGTAGAAGTACTGTAGGGTCTGTTCTGGCAGTGAGTGTATGTCCCTACATTAAAAAAGTGCAGGCCTAGGCCCTAAGAATTTTTTAAGAGGTTGATTTTTCTAACCCCTCTGTTTGTAGGCCTGTTCTCAATCAGGATGTGCAAACCACTGAGAAATAATTTATAGCGGTATCAAAAAAACCCCTTTAAAGCCGTAAGATCCTGTTTTCATACTGAGCGTTTTGCTACCATTAAAAGTTACTATTTTGAACAGATGAAATGAAACCTATTTCTATTAGAAAGATCTGGGTCTTCTTTTTCTGTCTTCCATTTCTATCCTGGCTGGTCAAAAGATATCAGTCTTTGACTTGTCCCAGGTGCAGGATTGCATATTGCCATTTCTGGGCTTCAGGCCAGTGTAAATTTCCAAGTAGAGGGAAAAATGAATGTTTTTCAGGCAGTCTGGCCATTGTGGTTGCTCTTTTGTTTGTTTTCTAATTTTATTAATTCTTGCCTGTCTGAGTTATTTACATTCTAGTTATTGGTTGAGATAATTCTGGAAGACTTAAGGTAAAGCAGGAAAGTGTATGTAATAAAATTAATGCTGTTCTTTGGCAGTGATTTATAAAATAAATTCATAGCGGTATGCACTGAATTGACTAAAAAAAATACTCATTTTTTAGTTAAATTTCATTTACTTCCTTCATTGTCTGACCTATGCTAATAGTCTTTAAACAACTCAGGTTTATTTCCTTTTTGCATTACCTAAAGGAATAGAGAGGATGCTAACATTTTCTCTTCTACCACTTGTGTTATTCAAACGCACTCTGTCTCACATTTGTATTTGTATTTTTTACTAAATGAGGATTTTTTTTCCCCAAATTTGACTGCATCAAATAAGTTAAATGATAAAATCAAAATTTTCAAAGAAATAATACTTCTTTTTGAGTGAGTGTGCATATATGTGTTTTGTTATGGGGGACACCCAGAATATTTTACTTTTATCACTCTCTTTCCTCAGTTCTGTGCAGTTTGTGTAACATAGCAAGGTGAAGTTCTATTAAATTCCCGTCTAGACTACTTTTAATGAAAATATCTGTCTTTTAGCCCTAATATCTTCCAGTTGGAAAACAGAAATCACAGATGGCACATGTTTACAGAGTTTTCAGGTGAGGATGGTGTGGGGGCTGTGCCAACTAGGAGAACAGCACATATCAGAAACCTGGAATTCCACATCAGTGTGGTCCAACTTGATCTTGTTTTAGAGGAATCTAGTATTGACTAGACCATTAACATTGTTTAAAAGTCTCATCTATATCATGAATTGAATACATTTTCCTATGAAAAAGTTATTGTTCATTCTGAATATTCTATCTCTAGAGTCTATTTGTGTTTAGATAACTGCAATCTATAACAGATTTTCTGTCTCTTTTGTATAAGACATTAATGAGTTACTGGATCAAGTGCAACATAATAAAGGCAGTTTTCCTCTTTACCCTTTTGGTCAGGTCCATAGCAAAGCGTCTAGAACTAAATTTTCACAAATGTGCCTTGACAACCTCGGTCATGTTTTGGTAATCAGATCACTGTTTTCAGACCCTTAAAATGCCTTTTCTTTTTTTTCCTTTTTTTTTTTTCTCCCTCTAATATATGAAGTAATGGTCCCAGGCAGCAGACTTGCTTTGTTTTACTTGTGTGTATACTGAAATTATTTTTATGACTCTTCTCCTAAAACATGTTTTAGAATTTTTTGATGTATTTTTTTCCCTTGAGAGAAGCATAATATTTTATGAACACATATATGTTTGTCATCAGTTTTAAATTGGTGCAGGAACAAGATATTTATTCCAATTCCACGTGGGTTCAAGGGATATTAGAAAGTAACATACCTATATTTAAGCATTTTTAACTGGTTTTGACCTAGAATAAAATACAGACTAAGTAAGTTCTGATTTTTGAAATTGCAATGACCTAAAATCCAAAATTAAATTTTCTGTTTCTCAAAAGTCAAAACATTCATAACTTTCTCTTAATTTTAATTGTCAATGTCATCTTCCTGGAAAAAAAAAAAAGTTTTAGGAAAGCCATTATGTGAAATGATTAAAAATAATTGATTACTGCCAACAGTTCATTATATATTTCCTTCTCAGAACCTGTAGATTATTTGTCACATACACATTTTTCCTACACTTTTGATAGTATTTTATCATGAGAGTAATATTCCTTTCTCTTATTTAACACACATACCAAATACTCAATAGATTGCACCTTGCCAGAGAAGAGTGGAGTGATGCTCCTCCTCTGTAGCTGCATTTAAGTGTGAATCATTCTCATTTCACACATCAGTATAAGGAAATAGCCCTTTTTCTGTGCTATGACCAGTGTCCCTGCTGTTGGATTGCAGCGTGGACTGGTTCAGAATGTTCATAGACAAGTACTACGCTCCCCTCTTCTTCCCTTTCAAAACAGAAGTAATTCACATCAAAATAACACAGCAGTAGAAGGAGAATTTGCCTGAGGCCCACGGAAAGAAACAATTTAAATATTACTTAAAATATACAGTTGCATTCATGTTGAGCCTCTCTACTTCTGTTATTCAGCCATGTAGCCTTAATTGAGCTTGTTTAATATTATCATAGTTTACATTTAATTTGGCCTACATATTGCCAAACTACAAAGGGGATATCCCTCTGATTCCCATGGGAGCTCAAAATTTAGCCAAGCTTTTGATTTGGATATCTTCTGGTTACATTGGAGAATTCCACTCTCTCCCTTGGGGTCATTTGAGAGAAAAATTCAGTCAGTGCAGAAGATGAATTGCATTGAACTTGCATTTCTAATTACATTTCCAATAATACATTGAGGCTTTATCCAAAGAATCTTGTGGCTTCTCCTCTTAGAATATTTTTAGAGACTGGGCTGGTATTCTCCTGTACACATTAGATTCTGGGGTGTGCTCAAGGCTTGTGCAGCTTCAAGGGCAGCTGAAATATCCTAGTTCTCCATCTGAAACACCCACAGTGTAAGGGAAAGCCCTGAGTGACATGAAAACCAGTGAAGCTTTTCTCAGTTTATTTAAGACAGGTGAAAAAGTGCATGGCAGGAACACCACAGCTTTCTGGTGACTGCTAATTAGCACACTTGTACTGAGACCACAGTACATCAACTAGACAGGGCTGGTGAGTGGCCAAAAGCTCACTGCAGCTTGTTTTAGCTCATTCACCTTCCAGAACTATGCATTCACTTGAGTCCCTCTTTTTTGCTTCGATTTATTAATGAGAGAACTGTTTAAGGTTCTGCAACTCTGAGCCATAATTTCTCCTGATGTCACTGGTGGTTAGAGTCTGTCATCAGGTGTTTTAGCCTGACCGTATCAAGATTTGTTGTCTGGCAAAGAGCATTCCTCAGACAGTAGGATTAATGCTTGATTTGCCTCTTATCCATCTAAAAACCTTGAAGACAGAAATGAACCAGAACAGATCAGACAGAAATAGTGTGGTTTACGTGTAGGTTTGAGTTTATATAATTCCACATTCTGGTTTTTATGTGTGTTTTCACACACACATTCACAGGAGGGCACAAGCATGCGTCAGTACTTCTGACTGCAGGAAAACCTTGCACGTAGGGCCCACAAACCCATCCTCATTATGCTCAGTGTTAATGTAAGTTCCTGATGACCTGAACCTCCTGCTGGGTCAGGTGTTCCCACCTCTTAGCAGCTGCCATTCAGTGGAGTGTTGGACTTCTTTGTCCTTCCTTCCTGGTTGTCTTACCACTTGTACTGCTTTGGCTAAATCTTGCTCAGAATCCTTCTTCCAGAGACCAGTCATTTCACACGGAGCCATTCCTTACCTCATTTAATAAACTATGCTGTGCTGTGAATTTTTTTTTTCCTTCTTCTTTTCAATCAATCAGAAGTTGTTGAGAGAACACCTAATCTAGAGCCTCCAGTAGTTACTGCTTATCAAGTACAAGCCTTCTGGCTGTGTGAAGAATTCACCTCTGAATCCTTGTCTCAGAAGGAACCACAAGTTCTTTTATTCCTTAAATTACCATAATTGTGTCTTGCAGTTGTGGTATTTTCATGCTAATGTTGTAATTTTCTCCTTTCTTTTTTGGTTGATTTGCTGAATTGGTTTCAATGCCCTCTGAAGTATTTCCTGTTCAATAACTTGGGAGTGGTCTATTTGTGATTTTTTTTCCTTCATTTTTTTGGTTGTTTTTTTTTTTTTCTCTCCAGGTGCTAATATCAGGTGACAGCTGAACCAGCTTTGGTGATAAATCTTTGTTTCGTGTCACACTCAATGGGTTGTTAGAGGAAACCTGGTATTTAAATGATGTTAAGTGATAAAAATCTAAAAAAAAGACTTTCCAGTTCATAAGATTGATTTGAGATAAGGCTGTTTTTTCTTAACATCCGCAATTAATACATGTACACCTTTAAGTTTTATTAACTCTTTTGAATTAATTTATTCAGGGGACTTTACTGAAAATGTATAAGACTTAGCCTCTTGTTTGAATACTTGCCTAGTAAAAAATATGTAATCATGTTGAATTAATTCGTGTTTAAAAAAAAAAGAAAAATACTATGCTATTTTCAGACTTGGCCCAGGTACAGCAGAAATATTTTCTTTTACTCTCCAAATGCTTAGAGGGATTATTTAATTCAAATTCACCAGTGCTAAAGTCTCTCATAATAATTCATTACATAATAGGATTACCTTAAAAGAGAGCTAGATGGCACAGTTGGTCAATACAGTATGATACATTTCTGGAGGTCTAGGCTTAAATCTGACCCTGGGACACAAAAGCATCATGTTTACTGGTTTGAGTATAAGTCCAAGTAGATGTTTATTTATATTGCAAACAATCTGGCATTACTTCATGCAGCTGGCAGACTGTTCAGTAAAGACCTGAGACTCAACTAGCAGTTTTGGACAGAGGAACATTGGCACAGCTGTTTGGAGAACCTGATTTAGCACATCTGAACTGTTCTTGGCTTTAGCCAATGGGGGTAGTTATTCATTTCCCTGACTGCTAAAATTTATCAAATTCACATAATAATTTGGTTGAAAATGAAGAACAACAGTGCTACTGGAACTCAGCTACTGTGTCTAGTTGTTGTTCCTAATTATAACTGGGATAGAAAAACTGGCTTACATAAAATTTTGTAATAAAGCCCTGTGTTGAAGTATTCAAGTAGCTTAGTTATCTCTCAAAATTAGGAAATATGAAAGAATAAACTTCCAATAACAAGAACCAGTTCTGAGGTTTTAGGACATAATCTATAACTACAGTAATCAGTTGGGAAAACCTGTGTCACTTTGTGCTAGATATAGTCTAATTATATTTTACTTATCCATTAGTATCTCATTTGGTAGTTATTTCTGAATTAAGTTATATGTATATTAAAATAAGGTACATTATCTAGGATAAAAGTATAAGTAAAGAGGAGAGTTGTGAGAAATATTAATAATGCCAACTTTTGCTGAAATTCAAAGTGTTTTCATTTTTCTCTGTTGCCATAAAAATGAAAATTTTATATAGTAGCATATTTCACACAAAACTTCAATTCTTTATTCTGACATTGTGCTACATCTTCTATAGGCTGAAGTAGGAACACTGTTTTTTAGCACATGCAGATTTAATGTCAAACTGTTTAAAATTTTTTTATTATTTGTGTTATGTAAGTTAAAATTTCTTACCCTTCCTTTCTAAAACAAAGGTTTCATTGTTATTTCATGTAAGAAGGAATTCTAGTTTGCATGTCCTTCCCAAAAGATTGATGAGTTATTCACAGCGTTTAAGTTATCCATCAAATGACCTTTAAAAATGAGTTTCAGAAGGGGGCACACATAAACCAGCAGGCAGAAAGAAAACCTCCTCAACTAGACAGTAGAAAGTACAGCAAGCAGGTCAAAAGAACTTGTGGGTTCTTCTGGGTGCCTGGGAAGCAGCAGCCAGGATTCATGGCTCCTTCCTTAGGTGATGAGGAGACTGGGTGCTTTCAGGGCTGAAGGCTGGCCAGGCCAAAGGAGAGCTCTGCCTCCTGATTCGAGAGTGTGGAGGAGTGTTCCTCACGCTCCTGGAGAAGTACCCTGAATGAGGTAACACTCAGTCTGTTGCTCTTCCTTAGGCACAATAAATATATAGTATTGTGTGCTAAGAGAGGCTCTAAGTTTCTTCTTTATGCATTTAGAAACTCAGAGACCAGATATGCTATTTTAGTCCTTGTCTCCATTCTCTTTATCCATTTTGTTTGAAAATGGCAAAGTGGTGATACATCTGATGTGTTGCTAGATAAGCTGTTCTGATAATTTGTTTCCTAAATATTCCAAACTGATCTTTGTCTGTAGCTTCCATTTGCTTTTCTTCCAAATGTTGACTTCTATTGAAATGTAACATTACGTACTTTTACCATTTCCACCATGGACATCTTTCTAAATTCTTTGTGTGATCGAAGGCAGGAGGTTTTTATAAAGTTTTTTGTTCAAGATTCTCTGGTTTGTAGCATGTAGTTGAGATGAAGAGCTCTCTTATCTTAGAAAAAAAAAACAACAAACATTTAAATACAGTGCATTGTGATGGATATGCCATATGTATGGTATATGTATTGAAAAAGTTGAAGATTGCAGCTTTATAACAATTTGGAATTCAAGAAATAAGATCTAGAGAGTCCATATTTCAACTATTCTACCACAACTTCAGCTACTGTTAAATTGAACATGTGGTGCATTTCACAAATCTAATACTGTTAGATATTAAAGGTGAGGCAGAATCTCTGTTGTTGAGGAAGCCTCAGATATGATTAAAAATCCAGAATGTCCTACACTGTATCTGATCATACTTTTACTCTATAACATAATTAATTGTATTTTGTAATGGCCTTAATTGTTATAAGAACTCGCTACCTGTACCTGGGCATTATTCAAGTTTAGTGATGACCATGAAAATCTTGAAATTCTCCAATATCATTAAAGTAAACTTATAAAGCAACATGTTGTCTGAGAAGAATAAAAGTAATTTGAAATTAGTCAATATTAGAATAGGAAACACTATAAAATTGAGCAGATTGATTTGCTCCTTATTACAGGAATTGTTCCTTATTCCTCAGTAATATTCCCTATAATGTTTTGGACATCTTCTTAGTCCCAAATATGTCCAATAATGAACACATTATTAGACCAAAATATTAATTGGTTTAACCATTTAAGAGAAATGCAAGTAGATATAATCACTAATTCAGAACTACTCTTCATCAAAATCAGACTGGAAACGCACCCCTTTACTGTTTTGTGTTAACATTATCTGGATTGTGTGTTACTGTTATCTGTACAGACATTTAATTTTTTACTGACTCTTTGAGAACCTTTGAGAGATGGTTAAAAAGTATTTATCTCTTTGCAGTACTGCCTGTATGTGAGTTCCTTGCCTGATGGATGCTCCTGACCACTGCTGAATAGAAAACATAAAAGCAAAATCTTCAGGCTGAACTTCTTGGAAAATGCTACATATAAGGTACAAAACTCCAAATCGTAAAACACTATTGATGTTCTAAATTTTAACCAACTGCAATCTCAAAATAGTGTTTGGAAACAGTGTGCCTGTTACTTTAGATTGTACCAGAAAGCAGTGAATCATAACCAGGTCTGTGTTGTTTACTTTACCTGAATGCCTCATGTTGTAGGCAGTTGCACAGCTTTTGGAAGCCAAAGAATCCAATGATTTTCTGTAGCACAGGAATTCTCCTGGCATGTCTGAAAAAAGGCAAACATGTAAAAAAGGTCATCCTCAAAAATCCATGCATTTGATTTCAGATGAAATCTACAGAAACAGAGAAAATTGCAATTCCTCCCACCTTTATATTAATGTATGAAAATCTATGAACATTTGGGCTTTGACCTTTTGCTGGAATATATATTTATTTTTTATTCCCCAAGTGTTTTTGTTTTATATGTGCCACTGAAGCCCCCATGACTGTATATGCAACAAAGCAAAATAAGAATAGTAACTTATTAAAAAGTAATATTTAATGTTTTAGCTGTCATATGATATCTTCTAGGAGATCCAGCCATGAATCCTATTTGACACATTATGGCTATGTTCTTTTGATCCTATACAGTTTGTAATGCATAGGCAGTGGAAAATAGCAATGATTAAAAACAGGTCAAAAACCAGGCAGTTTTCAGTAACAGCAGTTGTGCAGATTTTTAGAATATGTGGTCCATAATTATTGCAAAATTACTTTTGCTGGTTCTGAATTTTGAACCGTTGTTATGTTTTTGCAAAACAACCCACAGCTATTAACTGATCAGTGATTTAGTAGAAAGCGATTGGATTGGGAACATGAGAAAATAAGGATGTGGCATCAATCTGCATTGTCTGTGAGACATCTTCGTGTGGCAGAGAGCATGTACTGCATTAGAAAATGCTAATAGACAAACTATGGCATTCCCCCATCCCATTAAGCCTGAAGGAGTGTCAGGGTTTGCCATATGGCTCCCCATGTGCACCAGTTTTTTTCAAATTCACTCTTCTTGCTCAGTTTTGTGTCCTTTTTTTTTTTTTTTTTTTTTTTTTTCTTCTGTGCTGTCACCACCAGTCCTTTCATCCTTCCTCCCTTTGGAACAGAAATCTTCATTTTAGCTAGGGATGCTTTTCTCCCGTCTGTTTCTGCCTGCCCACAGATGCTAATAACAACTCCTTCCTAGGCTGATGACTGGTCTCTATAGCAATCAGGCAGCACAAGCACTCAGCACTAAAAACCAGGAAATCTTGGTAGCAGCCTCCAATTTTTTTCTTTTTCCTTTCTCTTCAACAGTTGCCACTTGCCTTTACCTCGGCAGAAATCTGTAAATATGCTGGTATTCATCCAATGGAACGGATCATGAAGAAGGAAACAGGCACGTATGGATCAGCTTCCTAAATATATTAAACTGAATTAAAAATTAATTTATTTTGCCCCTTTTTAAGAAGCTAGTGAAGCATCACAAATATACATAAATATTCTGCTTCTGTTCAGTGTAGCTAAAATGCCTGGTGAAAGTGATATAAGTAAGAATGTTGACTGCTTTCATATTAAACATAGAATACTGGAATAGTGAATAAAGTGTATGTATTTTGTGTGAAAATACAATAAATATTCTAAATCATAAGGGAACAAATTCTCAGACTGAGAGAAGACAATAATATTTAATTTTCTATGTGCGAATATCTATGTAATATTACAGAGAAAAGGTGAATAAGTAGAGTTTGTTTTTATTGCAAAGACAAGGTTGGGGTACTGTATGCTGTGCAAGAAAATCAAATAAGACGTTCTGTCAGGAAGATAAAAAATAAATAGCATTAGTTCTCTAGGCTGATTCTGAGCTATCAAAAATATGTCCAGCCTAACATAGATGGCATTTAGTTACGGAACAGATGAATATTTATTAATATTCTTCAGAGACTGAAAGGATGGCTTTTGTTTTGCTAGACACTTGAAGACAAGATACTGAAAATGTTTCCTTTGTTTGGCATCGGTAAGTATTATGATCATTTTGGCAAACAGCACACATACAAAGCTATCAGTGAATGTACCGTACTGACAGAGTTGAGTTAGAAGATTAATTTTGAATGAACAAAACTTCAAGTAATTTGCAAGGTCTTTCAGTCAAATGTAGGACAGATGTTTTATAAATAGTGTAGCACATAACATAATATGTGGCTTTAAAGATTTTCAATAAAGTCAGAGAAAAACCTATTTTGGGGGCAATTGGCAGGTAACGACAAGTAAAGTATAAATTAAATCTCAAAGCTGTTTTTCAAGACCAAAACAAGTGTGATCTAGATTTGGTAATGAATGGACAGTTTCAGAGAGGCAGTTGAATTAAAAAGCAGCAGCAAGTGTGCACTTCTATAAGCAAGAAAGAGTGCAACTTTAACTGTTCCTTCACAGCGTCTTTATTGAGCTTTTCAAGGGATGCCATAATAGGAGATATAGTCCTTTATGGATTGATATCCACACTGACATGACCCACTTGTGGGAACAGGAGGGACTATCTGCATAAAGGTACTAGAATAATTTATGTCCTCTTTTATAGGAATGACTTATCCATAGGAAGATGATCCAGTTTGCATCGACACTGGGACAGTCATTTGCTGTACAGAAGCTCATGTTTGACGCAGTTCTCCAGGTGCAACACAGGCAATGAGTGAGGCAGATTGCTGTTGGAATTCTATGTCTAGAGATTAACTAACAGTGTAGGTGGTGCTGTACTGGCTGCACCAGCCTAGCTTCTGGCAGAGACAAGGCCTCAGCATACACTGGCTGTGCAGATGATCGTGCAGGGATAGGTCCCTTCCAACTGCTGTATCCCACTGTGTGTTCCAAGGTCAGCAAAGAGTCTGAGCACAGGATAAACAGACTGTCTGTACTCCTCAGCTTAAAAGCACACAGCCGTAGTCTCTGCTGCATCAGGGCTGGTGCCAACATGGAAAATTAACTGGCTTTGCTTGCAAATGCAGAAGAGGGGTGTTTTACATGCAATCTTAAAAGCAACATTGACAAAACAATAGAATAAAAGGCTCTTGAAAAATGCCAGCAGGGCAAGAGCAGGATGGAATATACCGTATGAAGAAAAAAATTGTTTCTTTAAGTCAGATGAATTGTGCACCAGAGTCTTAGCATTCACTTAATGGGAAAATAACTTTCTCTTTGATAAAAATGCAAAGAATAACTTGAAAGCATGAACCGGATGGTGAGTGATGTACTTTGTTAGGCTTCAGCAGTAAAGCCTGAAAACTGCAACCTTTGTATATTATAATAACCCATTCATTTCCACACTGCATTCTTCTGGCTACCAAATGATGACACCTACAAATGTACGTCACTGCTTGGCTCTAATTCAGCAGCAGCCGGAAGCAAAAAGACGGCTGATTACAATACAAAAGGAGTGTGTCTGCAGGGAGTAACTTCTTTGTTGTAGCAGAGGAGATAATTTGGCAATTGAAAAGAAGGACCACTGATTTTCTTCTTTATTTCAGGAGAAGAAAAGCCCAAAATTCTCAGTAGGATGAAACTTGTCTTTCTGTTCCAATAAACACACAGGGAAACACACAAGCAAAAAGGGTAACATTCCTGTATATCTAGTCTGTAACAACATAGTAATAATACTACTTTTGACTTTCTCTTATATATAAATATATATGTGTGTGTTGTACTGATTATGGCTACAGCTTGGCATTCCAAGTCAGCAGATCTAGAACTGCATCCTTAGTATTTGTTTCATTCCATGACTCATGATTAATATTTGGCAACATTTGTTACAGAAACCGCTTAACTCTTGCCACCCTTTATAAATGCTGTTGTTTACAAGCTATTAGAAGAGCTATTAAGAGCTACTCTTGTGTGTATATGATCCAAAGCTACAGTTATCTGTGTATGTAAATTGTTTCTCTAGATGTGTACTTTCGGAGCCATTACAAAATACAGTGAGATAGGCAGGTGGTTGCATGATTAATCTCTTAAGTTATTGCAAAATCATACTGCTTCATATTTTGATCTTCTTGATTGTTAGGCTCTGATTACTAAAAGATGCCTCTGCCTGAATTAAGGTGCAAATGAGACAATATGCCAATGTCAATAGTATGGATTTTATTTAACAGTAAAAGTGAGTGGTGGAGAATGAGATTAAAGTAGAAAGACAGTCACCACCACATGGGTCCCTGTGGTGTCCCACAGGCCCTTCTTCTTCTGGTCTCAGTGGTGGGGTCCGAGCATGTTCTTCTGGAGGCACCACCTTTGTACTGTCCAAGTCCCAGGTATGCACAGAGTGCAGATGCTGTTTCCACAGCTTGGACCGGCATGTGTATAAGGACTTGCTTCCTTTCCCACAGTTTGCCACGGTGGGAATTTCTGTCTGGATAGGTTGCCCAGAGCTGCCTCACCGGGCCTGGCATCTTCTGGTTATTGCTGTCTGCTTATCACAAGTTCCCTCAGTGGAATTTTGTCCAGTATGCGAATTCCAAACCTTCACCTTTGTTTAGGCCTGGAATTAATACCTTCCTGTTTGCCATCTGTGCCTGTTGTGGTGGCTTATGTTATGGGAATTTCCTTCTTTGACAGAACTCTTTAAGTACTGATAATCTACCTCTGGATATAATGTAATAATTTACCTCTGGATATTTTTAGAAACTTCAGAGAACAACCAAAAAGTTTATAATATGCAGCAGTTGCTTTCCTGCTATAATCTTTATTGATCTTTAATTATTATTATATTTAATAATATTTGCTTTAGGCTGTGGCTTCCAAGCTTGTTTATTGTAATCTTTTCTTCTCTTGTATTTCTATTTGCAACTAGAAATATAAATCTGTGAACAAGCAGAAGAATTGGGAATCTAATGTTTTAGGCTGTCAATTTGAATTTGTCAGACTTCTCAAATCATTTGTTGTCATTAATTGTCATTGTTCAACTTAGAGTGTTGTTGAATGTGCTAAATTCTCCTATTTTAATAATATCCTTCAGCAATATATTCTATCTGGGGAAAAAACCCAAAAAACAACAACAAAAAAATCCCCCGAAAACCCCCACCTCAGATTATAAATTTTAAACTGATGTTCTTTCTATCAGTGTGCATTCCTGAATTGTAAATTAGGGAGAATAGAAACTCCCAGTCTTTTCACTTTGTTCTAGTCAATATTAATGCTTGTTTTTATTATGCATTCATGTCTTTTTCTTTTCTTGGAGTGAATGAAGTGCATTGCTGTATATTTTAAGGAGTTTTTGTGCCTTTTCATATTCCTCTCATTCCTCTTTGACTTCTTTTGCTTTGTTTTCTTTGCACCTCCTTGATAATAGTCAAAGCTTTTGACTGTTGAGTCAGGCAACTTGATAATTCTATCTTAGGGACTAACACATGGTTTATCATTGGGGTATAACAGCTAATATTTTCTCTGTTCAGAAGCTCTCCTAAAGATAAATTGTTTCAGGTCAGTCTGAAGCCAATACTTTTCCAGGTTTTTGAAGAAAATTTTTTTATCAGTATTTTAATACAAGTGTAAAATTATATTAATAAAGGGAGTTAGATGACTCTCACAGAGTCCATCAAGTACTAGGACTGATTGTTGTCATTCACAATCCAATTACATGGTTTCATACTTGTTCCTTCAGGTTTTTGCTCTAGTATATTTTAAATCTTTTTTTTTACAAAATGGAATTTCTTCAAGGGAAGGCCTGCTCTCTTGAATGTGTGAGACAGACTTTGGACAATTAAAGGTGACCTTCTATGTCCAGGCCAAAGAGCTCAAGACTAGGACTCGTGTGACTATCTTATCCACAGGTAAAGTGAGGGGCAGAAAATGGAACAGGAAGGAGACCTAAGTTAGAGAAGGCTGTCACCTGAATATTACTTCATTACTTGCTATAAAATTTGAATTTTTTAAACAAAATTAAATCACTTATTCTAACCTTTCCGAATGTTTGTTCTCAGTTGAAAATGTTTGGATTTGGCACAATTGTTAACTCATTTTTCAGTAAAATTATTAACCAAAATGTTTTATTAGTTTATTCCAGGTTAATGTAAAGTGCCTAATTTTAATATGTGTAAATATGCTTTTTAAAAAGTTAGGAGCTTTTCAGAAGTTTAATACAACTTGCATTTTGTATCATTATTTCATTATAAAATTAATCAAATGTCCATGTAGATATAGAAGGGAGTTACCTGCATATCCTTTAGCTATGTCACACTTGTGTGGCGAATGTGGTGCGCCATAAAAATTGCTCAGGTATGTCTGCAATATTTTCTTTATAACAAGAAAACAAATCAATGGTTTCGAGTACCGTTGAAAGAACAAGCATGGTGTTGTGTTGCTTTATGATCTGTGCTCAGACTGTCTGTAATACAATCCTGACCTTTCAAAGAACGGCGTTCTTCTCTCAAATGCAGATTCTTTTTTTATGAGTCTACGTGTCTCTGGGTCGAGGAGGACAGCAGTGGAGTATTGCAGTAAATTGACCAGCATACAATGCCACTGTCTCTGCAATTGAATCAGAGTTGTTCCACATAACCCCTGTACTAAAATAGCTGAAGAGTGTGTTTTGCTTCATGTGGTAGGAAGCTGGATTTCCACAGGGAAAAGTTTGTTATATCTGTTCTTTCTGCAAGTGTGTGTCATGATACCAGTGAATATTAAAACACGCAAATAACCAATTTTATTGGACAACTACTTCTGTTTGTAAATCAAACTCCCATCAAAGCCAGTTTCTCTGTGGATATGAAGAGATCAAAATACAAGATTATATTGGAACAGTTTTGACATAGAAATATAATGCAGTGGAATGCTGATGATGACTAATAATGAAATAACTGAGAGTCTTCAGACAGAAATAAGAGAGGGTCATTACTTTGGTACCTACTGCTGCTGCCTTGGCTTCTGTGTCTCATTGTCATGTGAGTATGAATGTTCAGATACTACTTCAGTGTTTTTCTTGTCAGTCTGTGACGTGTGCTAAATGATAATTTGGGAAAAAACCCCAAAGTATATGTTCCTTGGATGTACAAGTTAAGAATTTGAGGGAGCTTTTGAATAAGGACTGGAGGAAACAGTTATTCTGGTGAGTAAAATACAGCTCTTGAAGTTGAAAGCTTCCTTTTCTCTTATTCAACAGGACTGGAAGATTACTGTTTCTGATGTCAAAGGACTTTAAGTGATGGAAACTAATTTTCTTTAAGTAAACATTAGAAAAGTTAGAGAAGCTTTTGTTATTTGCCTTCAGTGCAAAGCATGGTTTATATAAGGAAGGTTGGGGGGTTTTTAAGTGTGTGATGGTTTGTTCCCCTTAAATAACAATGAAGTTGCAAGTGAGAATATTGATTGTGATATTGATCAGCTCGGTGATGGTGATGAGACGTCACTATATTAATTATAAGGTCCTACGTTTACTGAATAAATGTTGATTCCTCTCTCTTTCTCTCTCTTTTTACTTCTTTCTCATAGCTATGCAATATAGACTAAGAGTGTTTTATTTTGTGATGTTTTTGTCCAGGTGAAGTCATAGCACTAAGAACAAATGAGAAACTGTGAATCCTCATCCAGTAGCCATTTCAGTGAGGAGTTGTTTTGGTTTTATTTCCCCCCATCAATTTCAAATGTACTTTTCTTCATAGCCAATGAAAATCAAGGAGAAAGAAGCCAAGTCATGCTTCCCTGATTCTCTGTAATTTTAAATATTTTTTATTATTATTATTCTACTTATTGCATTAAAATGATTAGTCCTTATGTGTTCATAATACCAACACTATATTAGGTAAAGAATCCACTATTTCAAAAAACATGCGAATGTGACACTGGAGTCATGGTTTAGTAATGAACACTGGTGCTGGGTTAAGAGTTGGAAAAATGATCTTAGAGGTCTTTTACAACCTTAACAATTCTATTATTCTATAATTTAGCTAATAAAGCTAACACCAAGAGAAATGTTGCATCAATATTACTTACACCAATCCAGAAAACAACTTTCTCTTATGTGATTGCTACTGGTATAGCATCAGATATATTGGAGCCATTGTCAGTATGGAGACATCACTCTAATAGACAGCAGAAGTATCCAAAGTGCTTTTTGTGGCCCTAGCCTAAGGCATTCTCTACCCACAAACATAACCAATTTACCTGTAAATGCTATAGTTTGAGGGGTCTGTATATTTGCATGTCTGTATCCTGCCCAGCTGGGATACACGTACACAGACATTTAATAAATTTGTACCTCTATACCCCACACAGGAAAACATATAGACTGTCTTCTTACAGGCTACCTTGGCAAAGCTTAGCTTCACATTAGCAGATGTGTTAGCCTAGCTATTTTAGAGAATAGCTGAATTTCATGGACAGTTTTAAGTGGCAAAAAATTACACAGGGTTGTGTGGGTCAGTACAGTCGTTGGAATATAGCAATATTTTCCTACATGTATAAGCTGAATTCCAGGTCTTCCTTTCTGTCTTCCCCAGAGGCTTTGCCCCACTGAGTGTGCTTATGCAGAGCCATGTCCCTCTGCATGCCATGGGGTGGTTTAATAGTCTGGCACGCAAAAGAAAAGGGAAAAAAGCTTCTATATCACAAAAATTGAGTAAGTGGCTGAATTAAAAATAAGTGCTGTCAGAAGTGAAGAAAGGTATCTTCTGAAACATTTTAAATCACATGTAGAAGTACATTATGCTCTGAATGTCACTTTCATTTTGGCTGTTTCAGTGGCCCCATACTTGAAAAAAATCAGAATTCCTCTCACGTCGTAGGACTGTTTCTCACTGTTTAATTTTAAGTTCACTTGTCCCAGTGTGTCCCACTGAATCATTCAAGTTTGTGTTGAAGCCTGCTGGACAAGTGACAGGAAGTTTATGAGCCTAGGGGAGACTTGTAATAGCAATACATAGGCAGTGTGAGCAGCTCACTGTGTCTTCAGGTCACCTTATTTATTGATTTTATTTTAAATGTTGTTCCATAGAAATAACTCTACAAGGTACACAGCAGATCTTCTTAGGACTTGAATAGACATCAGTATGATACAAACAAAAAGATACAAGAGCAGCATGTCATCACTCTGAAAAGTTATCACTATCAACAAATCTTTTTAAAGAAACTTAAACGTTTCAGTCTTTGTAAACCAAGCTGATTTATTCTTATGAAAAAGACAGAGTATCATCAAACAGTGAAAGCAGCTGAGGAGATGGAAAGCTAAAGTTAGTTTAGTCTGTTACTGTTAGACCAAGTACTGCACCTTTTTTAACTTTTTTTGATTTTTTTAAAGGTGCAAGTGCTCTGCTAAAGGTATGGAGACACTGAGCACAGATGTGAGCTTCTAGACGCACTGAGATCTCTGAGGGATAGTTGCTGGTGAATCTTGTTGCAGCCACTTAGAAGATGTCATTTCCAACCTTTCATCCTTGTCCTTTGTGGAGGTTCCCTTTCGTGCAGCAAAGCTGACAGAAGTGCATGTTTGTCTCTACTTTTGCTGTTTTCTCATGTGGCTCAGTAAAGACACTGGACTATGAACTGGAATGACGGAAGCATAGAATGGTCCTTTTTACCAACTCTGGCATGTCAAGCAAAAGAATGAAAATTAAGAAACTGGAGAACTACTAGGTTATGAATCCTCAAGGATAAAATTAACATATTCTCTGATTTGGAGTTGACAGCTTCACTGGGTCTTCTCCTGACATGATGTGAGGTAGGCTGGAGAGTATAGTCATCTCCCCCTGTCATAGATTTAGATTGATAGGAAAAATATGGCCACTGACAGAAGGCCAGTAACTAAGACAAAGCTTCCTGAGCTGCTTTCTTGATATTCAGCTCTAGAAACGCATATAGTGCAGTTCTACCCTCTTGTGCTTGGAATGGTGATGGATTAATAAAGAGATTAAATTTCCCCTTGTGTCAGTCCAGAGGGAAGCAATCTGAATCAGGGCTTTGGTCTTTCACACACAAATCTTGTGCACCAACCCAACCCTTGTTTGCAAACGAGTACCATAGCAATAGGCCTAAGGTTGATATGACATTGGGTATGCCTTACTATAAATTATTTCTTCTTGTGTGGTTATCCAATGTTCTCTCAGCATAAATTGTGAAATGTCTTCTTTCGGGCCTGGTGGGAAATGAAATTTACTTGATTTTATTTGTTTTTTCATTTGGTTAGATTTGATTTTTTGTAATTCTCTTGTGTTATGAAAGAAAAAAAACCAAAAACCAATCAAATAAATATTTTCTGCTTACAAGCTAAGAAAGCATAGAGCATAGATACAGCACATTGTTCAAACTGTGATCAGGCATTGAGAGTTGGAGTTGTAGTCTTAGAATTGAGGAAAATTTTCATTTGAGTCTGTTCTTAGTAAGCTGCATATATCATACATTCAAATATATGTATATACATGAACATATAATTGAGATAGATGTACAGGTGGTATGCTTTAAGAAAGAGTCAGAAGTAGAGATTAAGGTTAAATGTGTATTTAAAAGTAGGGTTTTAAAAATGCTTGCCTTTCTTAAATTCAAATTCAGATGTTTTGAGAAGTTAAATAAGATTCAGTTGTTTGAGGATTACTTTGCATATGACTTGGATTTAAATCACAGGGCATTTCAGATCAGCTACTCTGTTCAAAGTGGCTGCTGTTAAAGGATTTATACATTATATTACTTCCAGGGTATTAGTATAGCAGGTTGTCTTCTAGCTAGATTTGAAGTGAAATGTAGATTTTACATTGTCCTTGGCCAATATGCATTTTTTGAGCAATCTCGATGTGCTGTTTAAAGGTATTAACTAGTTCAAAATCATTGGCATTGTTTAGAGGATTTTAAATAGAGGAATACAGATTTAAGCTGTGAAACCATGCTTTCCATTAAACCGTAAAAGTGTAAAAATAAAGTCTCTAGAGTGAAAGAAGTGCTTAGAATCATGCATTCAGTGATTTAGATCCTAAAGAAACTCACAGATGATACTTCAGTGAGGGTAATGTGAGTGTCTTGGATTATCATTATGTAGCATTTTCTAAACAGGGTGAAAAGAACATGGAGTATTTATGAGAGGGGGAAAAAAAAAAGATAAGATTTTGGTATGCATTTTAAGCAAAGTCAAAAGAAAATGAAATATGCCTACAGTATTTCACCCACAAACAGATGGCCAAACATAACAAATCAATAGTATGTAAATAACAGTGTTAAGAAGATCTGTCACAATGCATGAAAAATTACTGGTTTCTTGGCTGCTACCTTCATACAGACTAACACTTCACAGAGAAGAGTAGGATATATGTTATTTTTTTCACAGAGACAGATGTAGTGACTCAAAGTTGCCATCTTTATTTAAAAGGTCCATTTTTTTAAAAAGTGCTATGCAAAATCAACAGATGCCCTTTAAAACTTGTAAAGGTGGTACAAGAAAGGTCTGAAGATGCAGGCAGCAAAAGGAAATGCTGCTGTGTTTTCATGAGGCCTGCAAGTCACCAGCACCTACATAAGTCAGTGATGGAGAATTTGTGTTGGAAATTCTTGAAAATTAGAGCAGAGTGGTTGCAGCAGGCAGACTGTGAAATACTGAACTTCTGGGTTTGTGGTACAGCATCATCAGAGCATTGGTACAAACGTGTGTACTCCTGTTTAAATTCACAGGAGAAGCAATGATCCAGATTGCATCTCTGTGTGCTGCTCCAGGAAGTGCAATTTATTAATTCCTGTCAAGACCTACAGTCTCTTTCCAGGTGTGTTGCCAATAGCATCTCTAGTATTTTAAGACACATTTTGCTACTGTAGTATGCTAAGAGTGTTTGCTCATTTGAATTGTGATAATGGGGGATTTCATTTTAGTTTTAAAAAAGGGCCGTGCAAGTGACTTAACTTGTGACCTCAGGCAATTGATTTAAAATCTCTCTCCCACAATGGCTTCTCATAAGTGGAATGTGAATGATGTTTTACTTCCTTACTCTAGTAAAGCATTTTGAGTTCCTTGGATTAGGAATTTTTGTCTGGCCTTGGTTCTGTATAGCATTGTTCAAGGTAGAAGTCAAACATTACAAAATATGAAATGAGCAGAGATCCCAGTTTTAAACTGAGATTTTTCTGTTTATTATTTTAGAAGAATCAGGAAAACATACTATAGTGTTCTGAAAGTACTAAGATATTATAAAGTGAATATTGATCATTTATAGTCTAAGTAATTAGTTAGGAATTGAAAGTGCTTAAACAAGCCATTCTTTAAGAAAATTACCAGTTTCAAAAGACTACTTTTAGTGCAGTTGATCCCAAAACGTTTTTGAATATTTTCTAATAAAAAACTCAAAAATATAGCATATATATTTTATATAAAGACTGTTTTGATTTTTCCGTATTGTTCTTACTAAAATAGTAAGATTCTCTTGAGCCCTTGACTATTATTCCCACTTTCCTCAGGGTCAGGGAAAGAATTCCCTGGTTTGAGATTTTCATAAAGTACTACGTCTTTTCCCAAAGCAGAGTAAAACAACCCAATACCCTTTCATCTCACCATTTAAAAAGTATTTTTTCCTGATACTATACATGTTCAAATAATTAGAAATAATGTGTGGTACCATGCTTTTGGGAATCTGCTGTTGACTGTTGCCATGTCTTTTTAAAAAAGCTTTTTTATAGATTTGTTTGCAGTTATGCCATTATATCAGTGATGTAGACCATTTCAGGAATATCATGACGAACCCAAACTGAAACGTTTAGGAAACTGATCTGAAAACTATCTGTTAAGATGTTTAAACATTTTTTGCCTTATTCTGTAGTTATAGGATGATGGTTAGGAAAGATGTAAAGGTACTTTTTTAGAAAAAAAACAAGTCAAGAGAAAAAAAAAGCAACAAAACCAGACAATTTAATTTTATTGTATAGAATCAAAGACTATCCTCTGTTGGAAGGGACCCGCAAGGATCATTGAGTCCAACTCCTGGCCTTGCACATGGCACCCCAGAATCACACCCTGTGTCTGAGAGCATTGTCCAAACATGTCTTGAACTCTGTCAGGCTTGTGCTGTGACCACTGCCCTGGGGAGCCTGTTCCAGTGCCCAACGACTCTCTGGGTGAAGAACCTTTTCCTGATATCCAACCTAAACCTCCCCTGACTCAGTTTCAGGCCATTCTCTTGTGTCCTGTCACTGGTCACCACAGAGATCAGTGTCTGTCCCTCCTCTTACCCTCGTGAGGGTGTTGAAAAGCACAGAGGTCTCCCCTCAGTCTCCTCTTCAGGCTGAACAGACCACGTGACCTCAGCCACTCTTCAGACACTCCTTTGTTGGATGTTATCTAAGGGAAAATTAAGGTTGTTTAGGTGCTATAAATTTATTATGCAGGAACAGTATTTAAAAAGACACTGGGAAAGAGAACAGGTACTCACAGAGAGAAGGATTATCTCTAAACATGCAAAACTGTCTGTTTTCCGAAGAGAATGCTGGTTCCTGAAATTGCAACAAAATGTTCTTCGTGTTTCCTTCCTCCTCTCCCTTAGGAATCATGTCTCTTATTGAGGTAATGCCTCCTGAAATTCCTGTTCTGTCAGTATTCCCTTGGTTAATCCTAAAACCTTTTATCTAGTATGGAAGTACATGGGTCAGTAGGCATTAGAAAGTCTGAGTTGCTGATGTAAACAGAAGAGAAATACAATTAATAAGAACATTTTTCTGACACTGAATAGACACTAAAGTACTCTTTCAAATTTGTCAGCATTAATATTTCAGAGTAAAGCATGAAGTGCATAACAAATACATTTATAATTTTGTCTCAGTTTTGATACCATATATCTTCATTGTTAAATTTGCTTCATTTTCTTTCTTTAGTTCCTTCAGGTCTGTTCTCACTTTGGGTAAGACTTTCCCTTGTGTCCATTCTCTTTCCATACTTTGTTGGCTTTCCTTGTAGAGAATTGAAAATATGCTATAGACCATTAATGTGACTAACCTCAAGGTACTTGTACAAAATAAACATTGCTTGCTCTAGCAAGATAGACCATTTCCCCCTCTATGTTCTCAAATAATCACCTGGGTTACCTGAAAAAGAGCAAAGCTGGTGAAGGGAAAATGGAATTAACATCCTAAACATCAGTTTTGTAATGAAAATTATTGATAATGTTTGCATTTAAAGTGCAAACTATAGCAAATACAATGTTAATCTGGTTGCATTAATATGAAGAGAAACAGAGAAACATTATTATAATAATAATTTATTACTTGTACAATTTAATAAAGAACATTTTCTGGTGACAAGCTGGTTATTAAGATCAGGCAGTCAGAGCTGAATATGCTTAGGGAGCTAATGATAATTTTTATTCCTCTGGGTTTGGTTTCAAATTCTCCTGGTTTTCGGCAAATGGAGAAATGAGAAAGCATCTAATAGTAATTGGGTAAATTTCTTCCTCCTGTGTTTTTTAACCACATGATCAGTTTCCTATTGCAGGATCCATTTACAGCTTGCTCAATTTTGAATTAGATAAGCAACTATTTAGCTTTTTCTTACCAGATTTGGGCTTCGGGATTTTCTTCTCGTAGTTCTGACTTTCTGTATTAATCTTTTTCCATTCTCCCCCCTTTCTTTTTTTAGCTTTGTGAAGGTCAAAAATCTATCCTTGCTTTATGGTATGCACAATTACTAAATTTCCCGTTTACTCCTCTTCCCCTTTCTTGTGTCCCTGTGCAAGTTTCCTCATGAGTATCTCCTGTCATATGGAAATACCCACACGAACCTACTGCCAACCTCAGGAAAATGTGGCTTAACACCTAACTCTGCATGTTCATGGAAAGGTATTTATGGTGTTCTATTACCAACGAACAGTATTATGGAGTGAAAGAATGCTGTAGTGTTATCTCAGTGCTGAAGTTGCTAGAAATCGTTGCCAGAATAATCTAAAAGATGATTAATTTTTCCTATGAGTTACTATTTGGACTCTTTACTTAGAAGCTGGTTTCATGTTTTCCTGGAAGGACTCAGTTTTCAGCTGTTAGCAGTTTTTATCCAGCTGAATTACAATAACACGCAAAATGTGAGTGGTGCATTCCAAGCATAAAATGATACATCTTTTGCTCAGAGGGTTTATGTTCCATATCACTGAATCAATGGACTTATGCCAGGTTATGCCATCTGAAGATTTGGCCCTCAGTAACACAGAATATTCTGTTTTCAAGGACCATTACTCAAATAGAATAACCTAATCACACTACAGGCCAAACGTCTGCTGCACCAAACTTTGGTACAGGACCTTCTCTTCTCTAATTGTTGTGATAGGAAACAAAAGTACAGGTGGATAAGTATAAAATTTATATGGCATTTATTTTGCCCTCTTCTAGAAGTTATTTAAGATCCTGTGGAAGTAATAGTACCAGAGAGCTTTATGTAAGTGAGGAAATGGAGAAGTACTTACAGCAAAGTTGAAATAGAGGTTTATGGACTGCATTTAGCCTTGACAAGTCAAAATAAAACAGAAAGGTTTCCTCAGTTTCCATTTATATTTCATTAGCACACAAGCAGCCACAATAAAAGTGGTAACCAAGTACGTTTTTGATGAGTTAGCATTGACACAGATGCCATCAGGCAAATATTTTGTGGAGATAAAAGATTTTCTGTGGCTTTGCAATGAAAAATGCATGTTACACTTGATAGTGATGAAGGTTAGCTGAAAGTATGGTGTGAGGAAATTGTATTCCATTGTATTTATGTGTAAAAATAGATTGGAATATAAAGGATTATTAGATATAAAGATATTATTGCTACCAATATACTTTCGAAAGGTTAGGGATGACCTAAGTCCGTGATGTTTCTGAAACAAAAAGTTAGTGATGGCAATCATTTTAATTCACAGGGAGAGCTCAGGTGGGCAGTCGCGCACAGTGACTTCCATTTCCATCTGCTCTGACAGTAGTAATGCCTTGCTCAAGAAACTCCTTGTTGCAAGTGGTCAGCCTGTGAGCCCAAGTCATTCACTGCCTCCCACCAGGCCACACTACTGCAACTCTGAAATTTAATTAAAGCTAATCCATGGAGTTACAATCTGTCTGGCTTTGAGCATTCATGGAAAAGCAACCAAATATGTCGAACCCAGGAGAAAGACCCTTTCTTTCAGACTGCATGAGAGAGAGTGCATTTTTTCCCTGAAGCATTGTACTGGGAGAGGGATGATATTTAAAATCATTAGAGTAATATTGAATTGATGAGATGTTGACAAATAGTTTTCCTTTATGTATTTAAGGTGAAATAATAGATGGTATCTAAGATTAATTTTATTTTAGTGTAATCTTTGTTTTATTCAAAATGTGTAGTAGATTTTTTTTTTAGCTGTTACCTAAATGAGTAGTTAAGAATGTGCTGAATGTTGCAATCTCACTTTAAATCCATCTGACACCCTGATAACTTAGAACGCTTAGAGTGGTTTAGGATGGTAAGAAGTGAGAAAACAAAATGAGTATTTTGGGGGGAATTTAACCAAAGTGGCAATATACCAGGATGGACTGAGTTGTCCGTGTATATCTCCTATCATGCTTACTCTCTTCCCAACCTGTCAGCTGGTTAAAGCACAAAATGAGAATATAGTTCCCTGATACCGCAATGACAGTTTAAGTAGTACCTTTCCCTGACCATATCTTCTATCGCCAAGTCCCTGAAAATTGCTTGCGAGGGTGTGAAGTGCATCAAATCAGATCAGAGAACTGATTTAGATTAAAAATAAAGCCTCCTTCTCCTCACCTTTATTCTTTTATCCCATTTCATTCCCTGGGCCGGGCTGACAGCTGTGCCGGCGGCTGTGTTAGCACAGCACGGAGCAGAGGAGGGGCGTGAGGAAGGCAGAGTGACACGGGGCAGGAGGTGGCTGCTGCTCACCAGGATCAGTATTGAACACCTCTTCTTATTGAACTGCGGCCTGTGTGCTGGCACACTGGATGTCTAAGGTCAGGAATGCCAGCGGAACAGGGAGGAAAGTTTCTGGACACTTTAATATTTGTACAGGTGCAATTGGTAAGGAATTGGGACCAGTGATACCTTGGGAAAGTGTGTGAAACCTATTGTATGAAACTATTTTAAACCAACCCTCTGAGGAAATATAAAACTTGTTTGATGTAGATACAGGAAGTAGTACTGAATTAGGACTGTATTTTCCAATCTTGTGTTTCCCAACTAATTAAGATTTATACAGTACTTTCTCTTGTTGCAAGAGCCCCTCAAGCATACACAAAGCAGATATCCAGGGAGTTAAAACTTCGGCTGTTTTT
This sequence comes from Atrichornis clamosus, assembly GCA_013400975.1. Classification (NCBI taxonomy): domain Eukaryota; kingdom Metazoa; phylum Chordata; class Aves; order Passeriformes; family Menuridae; genus Atrichornis; species Atrichornis clamosus. The sequence continues at coordinate 431,632 of WBMZ01009651.1, read as the reverse complement.
TAAGTGACTCTTTTCCTGTAGCAGGTTGCAACCCTCTTTGACTTGATGGAGTTGGCCAAATTGTTTACAATTTTGCATCACTACTAATACATTTTGACAGTACTTCGTATTATTGTATAATTTACTTCTAATAAATACACGTGGTCTTCTCAATTTATGAATCATCCATAAACCTATTATTGACTACTTTAGAACTGCTTAAAGGTATCTGTTAGTTCAGGTAGGATATTTTAAGATCAATGCAGATAGTGTGCCCTTCACGATCTTTTGAATGTTTCTTCTAGTAAGTTCTTACAAATGGCTGTTGGAAATCAGTGTGAATATGGATTTTTCTTTCCCTAGTATTTAACCACTGTTGCAATCTGTGGTCCAAATTATTTGTATAAAGTGATTTATCTGTAAATTGGGATATTTATATGTGTACATGTGTTTACATAGATGCACATAGATGCAAGTTATAAGCATGCATCTATACCATTATTATACTATTATCTATACCATTATTATACTATTATCTGTGAGTGCAAAAGGCTTTTGGAATATATATTTCAGATTAATTTTTGAACCGCGTAAGTCTGAAAAATGTTGAAATTAACAGCACCATATTTGTTAGCTTGTATCTACTGCACTTTTTTGCTGGTATTCAATTAAACACTTAACTTGCCTACTCATTGATCCCATGTATTTATGCAGAGCTGTGCTCACTTTTAAATTCAATTTCCTCAGGGAGAATACAAATATTTTTAATTTTGTTTTGTGAGCCATATGTTCAAGAGCCGCTACTAGTTTGCTGTTTCAACTTTCTTTGCCTTTTTCTGCCTTTACAACATTCCAGACATTCAGTAGTACAGTCTAAATAGAGCACTGTAAACATGCCACTAGAAAAAGTTTCTTGTGCAATGTAATTTTATGATGAGCTCAACAGTTATGTAGTTTTATCCTAATAACCTGTGTTCTTCTCTGAACAGGCATTCCTCTCTGTCTTCTGAGTCAGCTTTTATAAATGTATGACTATTCTTTCCTTTTGTCTTAGCTGCAGCATTGTGGGCTTGCTACAGGACTACTTAGGGTGTTCTTTATTTGTATTTTTAAAGTTTCTGGCCACAGAACATAGTAAAAGTGTCTTCATTGAATGCTGCCTATTTTTTTTTTTTTCCCCTTTGTGTAATAAACTTGTCTCTCTCTTGTGGTCATCTACCCACTTTCATGACTGATCCCTGTTCTTCCGTTTGGTCTTGACAAGGAAGGAGAGTCTCCAGGGATCAGAGGAAGAGCAATTGAGACCCCAGGAGCAAATGGGCAGGAGAGGCCAGTAGCTAAAATGATGCAGTCAGACTGGATGACAGTTTAAGCCTGCTGGCGATGGGGGAAGGCTACAAAGCCTGCTCCAGGGAAAACAGCGGAGAGGCAAAAGTGGCCTCATCTCATAAAAGAGACAAAAGGTGTGACTAAACCTATGTGAGAAGAAAGAAGAAGAGACAGAATCTGGTTTTACCTTGAGTGTATCTGTACTGAGAGCTGTGTGTGTTAAATTTCAGCTTGGGAAATAACCAAAATTGCTTAATTGCATCCTTTAATTTTACCATCTGCAGATTTTAATTGATGCTTAAATATCAGAGTGAGATGTTCCGTCCACATTTTGAATAATAAATTCAAAATTGGACTTGAAGCACAGTTGCAATTCCAGTGATGTGGATCCTTTGCAGGATCAAGTTATAAAAAATGTGGACACCTGTCTATAAAAGTGTATTCCCTCCTTTGCTATATGATGGTGTTTCTGTAACCACTGGGTTCCTCTATGAGATATTGAGGATTCTAGTCTGAAACACTTGTGTAGGTCACATTTCCTTTCTGTTGAAGTGTTTTCCTGGCCTATAAACTTGAGATGCAGGATGAATGGTCTTCATTTCCTATTCCACAGGAAATACTGCACCCTTAAAAATCCAAAGATCTAGATACTATCTTGTAGGAAATTTTTAGCATGTTCCAGATGTAGCAATCATTTTTTATTCAAAACAGTACTCTACTCTTCTTTATCAATAATTTTGGCATCTTGCCCACTGTAAATTCTATCTCTGTCTTCCCCCACCCCTATTACTTGATATTTTAAATCTTGAAAATGTTTTACATATGGTATTACTCTCAAGGTTTATCTCAAAATTTCATGATATATTGCTTATCTGTAAATGTCGATACTGATTTGACATATCTTGGCAAGCATTTTTTGCAGCACAAGGTAGGGGAAAGTAACATCAAAATTCTGTGTCTTGACATTACAGAGTCCCCGTGGAGCAGCTTCATCAAATTTTTCACATTTTTTATGACTGCAGCAAAAGTAACTTTCTGATTGTTCTCATTTTTGCAATTTGTACCCTACTCAATGTCACGCCTGTTTCCCTCTAGATGAAATATTTTGGGATCATTAGTCAGACGGAAGATCACATAACTTTTGTAATTATTTGAGGTGGTTAGATACCATCTAACCATCTAGGTAATTCAGTCTTATACATTGAGCTAATTTAAATATCAAGTGTCCTAAAAATCACTACCCACTGCCGCTCCAAAAAAATCACCACCTACATTTTAGGTGCTGCTTTTGTGATCTTCTGGGATCACTTTGTGTTAAATTTAACTTCGATATTGCTAACTTCTTCATACTCTTTCTACTGCTGAGTCTTTTCTTGTTTGATTATGATTGTTTCTCTTTCTATAATAAGATTGTATCAAAGAGGGGGTCGATCTCTTTTCCGAAGTAACAGATGATAGGCAAGAGAAAATGGCCTCAAGTTGTGCCAGGAGTGGTTTAGATTAGATATGAGGTAAAATTTCTTTACCAAAAGGGTTGTCAAGAATTGGAACAGGCTGCTGGGGGAGATGGTTGGTTCACCATTCCTGGAGGTGTTTAGAAGAGGTGTAGCACTTATGGACATGTGATGGACTTGGCAGTGATGAGTTAATGGTTTGACTTGATGCTCTTAAAGGTCTTTTCCAACCTGAATGATTCCGTGGTGCTATAAATAATTTTCTGTTCAGTCTAGAAGAAAGGCGGACTTTGTGGCTGCTGGTCAATGGGTAGTAAAGTCTATGCCTGACTAATATTGAAGCAGCTGTGGAATTTACCCCTTTCTTTAAAACAAAGGTGTAATTCCCAAGCTTAGTCACAAAGAAAAAATATATAGTCCATGAAGACTTTAATGTCTATTCCTTTGAATGCTAAAGGAAGAAAAAACCCCCCAAAAAAATAGGGCACTGTGCAACCTTTATAGCCAAGTCTTTTTTAAGAATGCAGGGATATAACCAAATAAATAAATTATTAAGTATCCATAACAAAGAATTACTCTTTATCTGTTTGTTTGTTTGTTTGTTTTTCCCCTTGAGTTGATCCTCTGTTTCCTGGGTTGTATGAGTTCCTCCTTTACTTTTTTTGTCTCAGATTAGTGCTTTCATTTTTTTCTTCCTAGGTCCATAGTTATTTTAAGCATCCTTCTACTTCTATGACTTGGAAAATGATGAACCTTTGTTGAATTCTGCCTTTTAAGTGGAACTGTTATTACTGTCCTAAGTTGTGCTCTATTATCAAGTTTTCTAAGCACTTACCAGCTCTGCACTAAGCACTTTGGAGGCTTAGTAAACACAGAAAAAATAATTATATTAAATCTGGAATTGCAGCTGGGGCCATGAACAGGAAATCCATGCCTAAGTGCATTTTCATCCTTGTTTAAAGAAAATGAGTTTTGGGGAATTGGTTCTTAACATAATATTATAGCATGAAAGTAAGTTATTTGGTGAAATATTTTCAGGTAATTGTTATGCCTACTTAAAACACAGTGAAAAAATGACATCAGTGCTATCTTAAACAAATAGGACGTTGGGATGAAAATCATTTGAAACTGTTGAAGAAATCTGGAGGTTGGGCAGAAAAGTTCTGACACAAGAAAAAGCGAGAGTGAGATTAAACAGCAACATAGAAAACTATTTGTTTAAAATCACATAGTCAAATAATTACATAATTGAAGTGAAAAAGGGAAATTTCATTAAAATAATTAGAGGTATTCATTTGAATATTAGAAGTGATATTAAAAGATAATAAATTCAGACCTCCTCCTCTGCAGGTTAGCGATGTGAACTGATGATCACTTGTGCTGTTTGACTATTTCCATGCATCCTTATTGATTTTTATTCTAATGGCCTCCCATTCACCTGATATTTTTCCCATTCATATATCCAAACTGCATGACTGTAGGACTGGTTATGCATAGGGTAAAGTTTAAGAATTTGAATTTAATTTTTTCAAAGACGCAGAGGATGTCGCAGAGTCATTTGAACACAACAGGATGTATAGGCTCTCGGCCCCTCAGCAAATCAAAATCTTAGTGATCCTCAACTCCTTTGTGAATTTAACTATGTTTGAAAATGGAGGTAGAGTGCTCCTACCAATAGAAAGCAAATGTAGGCTGTATAAACACAAAATATTAAATATAAGAATGCACAGTTCCTAAATTTTACTGTACATTTCTATAGTGTTTTATTTTTACATGAGAATATATGATTTTTTTTTCCAAATTTTATTTCATCATTCAAGTAATAACTACTGTTAACTGCATTATGATAGTCTAATAATGGTTTCCACTATAAAATTCTAAACATTAAAGAGAAAAATCTCTGTAAACAATGGGGAAAAGAATGCTGAGGTTTGACATTTTATTCCTAAAAACAAGTATTCAAGAAGCTATAGTGTGTATAATTTGTGCTCAAACTGTATTACTGTTTTAAAATCCTATCTTTCATTTATTAATAAATTATTATATACTACTTTAGGCATTCTCTCAGCTACTGTGTTCCTGAAACATCAGGGGTGTGTTTAATTTGCTGAGTATATAGGATGTATGATGTAATGACTTAAAATGCCTGTCTTGTGTGCGAAGGTAGTGCCAGATAATTGACTTTATGCTCATGAACCTAATTTTCTTGAGAGAAAATTATTTATATTAATTCAGTAAAGACTAATGGGCCTGTTAAAATTAGTTGCTTTCAAAACAGTGCATTTATTGCCATAAATATCCCTGCTTTCTCCAGAAGCAGAGGAAAGCTCAAGGTCTTAGTTTTCTCCACAGAAAGAGTCTTGGCTGCAAAATTGTTCACATTACACACACAACACCCTAGACACGTTTGTGGAACTCTATAAAATCATTCTCATTATTTCAATTTATGGTGTAACGGGGTGCCAAAGCCTTTGAGCTTTGGCTCAATGTGAGCACAATACAGGTTATGAAAGAACAGTATAAATGAAAAATACCTGACCATTACACAAAGGATACTGACACTATTGTGCTCTATCCAGTTGTTTACTGTGCAATAGTATGGAAAGTCTATTATACTAGTTTTATAGTTACAGGTGCTGTTTTGGGACATTCATCACATGGACTTGAACAAACATGGGGAAATAACCAGTTGCCTGTTATATACTATATTCTCAAGACAACAACCCTTTTCTTATCTAGGGGAATGCATTTTCAACAATATTGATTTTTCTTTCATTCTTCTCCCTCTTCTCTCTCCTTGAGAACCCACTTTTAGAATTGTTTTTGGCCCTTAAACTTTACTCTACATTAATCTGTTTAGTCTTTCTGTCTTTTGTTGTTGTGGTTTTGTTTGTTTTATTTTAAACAACCTTGTATTCATTGAAATTATGTGTAAGTGGTGTGCTGGACTATGATCAAAAAAGGACAGCATTTTTGTGGGTCAGCCCCCTGCAGGACATAAGTCATTTTTGGCTTCTGCTCTCAAACAGCTGGAGAAATCTGTAAAAAGTAGTGATTTCTTTCAAATGTTACTCAGAAGCTGTTAATCAGGCAAAAGCCTTCTGAATCAAAAGTTCTCTCCAATGGGTCCTTGGTTTGATTTGTTACTGATGTACCTCAGACAGATTCAATGAAATTGCAAGGCCAATTAACAATGTTATTTACAGCTTTAAGACAAGGATTAAGAAACCTGGGTGTTTAAAAGCTTCTTGTCTGTGCTTTGATGAAAACTCACGTGCATGGGTTGCCCATGCACAACAAAGCAACAAGCTTAAAAATTCAAGGGGAGCTTGCAACCTGCCCGCAGTTGCCTTCTGTGTAGAGGGACCTTTGACCAAAGTATTGAAGCTCAGTCCCCCTGAAAATGTTTTGATATAACTCTGGCCTTTTCCAGGTAAATGTAAACGTCTTTTGAACAGTATTGCTGTAAATGTGATTTGTGAGAAGAGCAAACACAGAGTTTTGAGCAACCTGTTTGACAGGTAGTTATTCATTTGAGGTTTGCTATTTATGTATTTGAAACTTCTTCCTTTATCCCACCTTTTTTCAAATCTCTCTCTTTAAATTGAGAAGAGTTCATGCCTGCATATTTCCAATGTGAATTAAAAAGTTTTTTTCCTCAAAGTGTGTTCACATAAATTTTACTTTTCTATGAGAACAATCTGTGTAGGTGACGGCAAGTGTATGTCAAAACAGGATGGAGAAACTATTTCATCCAAGTCCTAGTGCATTTGTTTCAGGTTTTATTGTTCTTTTTATGGCTACTATTAATCTTATCTTTGAGTTGAAGTTTTACCTTCCAAAGGGGTTTATGAAATAGATACATAAGAGCTTGATAGGGTTAATTAGCACATTCCAATGATAGATTTAATTTTAAAAAAAGAAATTTCCTTTAGTTGAAGAGTAAAGGCTTTTCTTATTTTTAGATGCTAGTTTCATTATAATATGTTTTGAAAAAAATGCTCTGATCCCCACATGAAAAGCATAAACGAAAAGAACTGTTGTAGGAACTTCATCTGGGTATTCATAGAACAACCTACAATTTATGACTTATGTTTGATCATAGCCTTTTTAATTAGAAACATATTGCATCTGTGTAACATTGCTACTGTTTAGTTGCAAAAGGTTTTCTGTATCAATTAATCTAGTAATATCCCTAAGCAATCTGAAATTGTTGAAGAAGATGGAAATTGGCTGATGAATGTATTGGTCACTTCAGAGGCATGTTCAAATCTATCTTCTTGCTGTCCTAATGAATATGGAAGCCTGCCCAGTGCGTGATTGGATTTTAATGACTTCAAGGTCAGGGACTTTGTAAGGTGTGAATCTGCTTGCAAGGTCACTAGTGGCAAACAGTGCATGGATCTGAAAATAAACAAGGAGCTGTCAGGGATATTAACTTTTTGTAGAAAAACCCTTGGGATGAAAAGGTTAATAGGTGATTGCATTGTAACTTGTTTTGAAACTCAAAATGAGCTCTAAAGCTACGTGCATCATCCTACATTATACCTTGCATATGAAATAGTAGTAATTTAAAATGTCGGCAATGCTTGATTATAATACTACCCTAGCTTATCAAAAGCTTGCATTTGCCACTATATAAGTTGGTCCAGATAATCAACATATGCTGCAAATGCAGACCTTTTGGGGAAACAGGTGAAATTACCTGGTCTGAACTATCCATGGATATACAAACATATTTGCCTCCCACAGATAGCCCAGACTAGCAATTACCCAAGAAATTCAGGTCACATGTACAGCAGTTATATCCTATATTAATTTGCTATTCTGCAGAGATTGTTCAAGCTGTAGAAAATCATAATAGGGAACGAGTCTGAAAGTATTAAGAAAGTTTACAAATGACTTGTCATAAGGTACTTGAGTTCTGACAGAACAGCACAGAAATTACTCCTACATAAGGGAAATACAGTGAAAATCTGCTGAGGGATAGAAATGCAGAGAGTTGATGACACTTGTTTCCTAGGATAAAAATTTAATTTACTAAGAACAAAAAATCAGAGTTTTTGAAAAATTTAACCCTGCTGGTTTGGGACAGTGAGAGGTTTCAAGCATGGCTACCACAGTTGCAGTTTCTCTCAAGTTGTTTGTGCCAATGGGAGGCTTCATCTGATGGAGCAGTTCAACATAATAGTGTAGAAGGAGTGATGTATTAACTGCTTCCTCTCTCTGGAAAGTCTACAAGCTTAGTGATTGAAGAGCCAGGAAAAAGTACCACAAGTACCCCATAGCTTTGGGGCAAAAATCAGTTTTACTGAAGTCTGAAGAAATTTTTTTTTGTTTTAACAGACAGTGTGTGTGTGTGTGTATACATACATATATATATATGTGTGTGTGGATACAGCTCTTTGTATGTTGTCTACTCCACATCTCTGGATTTGATGCCTATGTGGAAACTGCTAACAGTGCTTTGGCCTGTATGATTCATGATTTCATTATTAAACTCATCAGTATATCAGCAGTAAATAAACCAAATTTAGCTGCATATTCAATTGCCACCTAAATTCTGCATTTAAAACAAGGACTTTTTGCTGTAAATGAAAAATGTTATATCCTTCCCAGAATAATATTTAGTTTTTGCATGCTTTATGATGTAACATAGCCAACAGTGATATAAAAAGTGTAGCAGTAGAGTTTTGCTAAAATGGAAGAATTACTTGGTTCTGAATTCACCCTAGGTACATTCATTGTAGTCTTTTATGGTATGTCAGTGTTTCATTGATTTCACTGCTGAATGCATAAGCTCATGTTTCTATTTGCATCTGGTTTTGGAATATAAGGGACAAGGAGAAAAGTGGTTTGTTTTCCCTTGCTCACTCAGTTATCGATTATCAAGGATCCCTTTTAACTTCTGCATCCTACTTGGCTCCAAGAAAGAGAGGGCATCAACTGGGCTCTCTCTAAATCTTGTTTTGATTTCATCACAGTTTGAAAACAGAAATTTTCAGTTTCAATTTTCTTTCTTTAAGATAAATTGAAAACATCATCACTGACATTACAGGATTTTGATTATTTTGAAAAATAATAAATTTGAAATAGTCTGCTGCAGTTTTATAGTAAAAGCAGTGAAACCTGTTAATAGAATGAATTTTACCTTGGAAGTTCCTTTGTTTAATGACTAATTCTAATGATTAGAGTAACTTCATGTTCTTTGTTTTTGCAAGTATTTTTTGTTTGTATAATCTGTAATGGTTTTGTAGGAATAGGAGCTGAATGTACATTTTTGCATCCAATTGATGCAGAGCTGCTGAAGGCATATTTTTATGACTCTGAAAAGCATTTCTTAAGGCAAAATGTTCATATACTAATGTCTATTAGTTGCTCTTCTATAATGTCAATTTTCAAACCATATGCCACATGTTAATATCATTGTGTACATGAATTCATTAGTATCCTGTTCTTTTTATTTAGTTGTTGTTTATAATTTTTGAGGTTGAAAACTGCAGGCAAGTTTGTCAGCCTCTTCCATACTGGCAGTTTCTGCTTTTGACCTCTGCACTGCCTCTTACATAAACACATTGATAGTAAATTTGGTGTCCAACTCCCCTTCCGTTCTTCTATCCTTCTCTCACTCCTATTACATTTTCTCATGTTCTAGATATGTTTCATTATAGCTTTAAATTTTGATGATTTTAACAACTAATCAGTCAAAACTGTCTCCACTGGTTTTCTATGCACTTTGTGATAAAGTGATATTTCTGAAATTTCAGATGTTTAGTCAGCTTTGGTAAATCAAAATCTTGACATCTGGAAAAAAAAAATTCTATCTGCTATCCTTTTGGATAATTTTCGGTTTCAGCTTGTCTGATATTGAATTATGCAGTCATTCTTATTTAAATTCTGTGTTTTAGGGACACACATCAGTGCTCCATGAGTGGTGTAATTGTAGTGCTGAGTTATATTTCAGAATTCTATAACACCAAATCTGCACTATATAAAATGGCAATCCTAGACACAAATGACTTTTCTCATTAAAAATATCTGCTAATTTTCTGCAAATTGCACTTAATTGCTCATTCAACAGTAGTAATGCACACAGCTTTGTATGTGGAGAAGATCTCATTTTCAGTGGATTTCTGCTCTCTCTACAAACTCCAGTCACACATTGCAGAGCTGGAAACAGTGCCAATGAATCAAAGAAACCACTGGCCTCTTTTATTCTATTTTTAGTATCCTCCCCATTGCTAGTAGAACCTTTGCTGTGAAAATATACTGTTGGATTTTTCTGAAAATATGATGAGTAATTATTTTTTAAAACATAGCCAAAAAGGGGAATAATCTAAGGGAATCTGATCCAGAGCCTTTTACAGTGGGTAATTAGCGAGCCACCATGAGACAGTTCTGCTAGCATGAGTGTTAAACATTTATGCCACTGACAAGTGATTGAGCTCTCTCCACCCCAGTGTGAGGATAAGGGGCCACCAGGTTCCTCCATCAAGAGAAAGCCCATAATGTTACTGTACCCCTGCGGAAACAGAGCGGGAAGGAAAAATGAAGAGAAGCTTGGTTGTACAAAGGACTCCTGCTTCTTTCTAATTTTCCCTTGATAGCTGAGCCTCCTTAAAAGCAGTGATTGGTGAAGATGTGAGAAAGACGGGGTTGGGGGAAGAATGGAGGTTGTTCACAGAAATTAAATTAGAATTTAGTGGAAGAGTGACACGCCAGGCACTATGGAAAGCAGAATGCGCTGCTGCTAAACTGTGTGACAGGAGAGGCTCTAAAACGTAAAGTCAGCTGTGAGAAGAATAGAGAAATGGGATCAGTTCTGACTGAGTACGTGACTGAAACATTCAAAGCTCTCCCAAAAATCCTTTAATCTATCTGCAGCTGTCAAGCCCTTCTCACCTTATACTTCTGAGGTGGCCTTACCTGGTGCTATGCTGTGAGACCTCAGCTGATTCCTGCTATGTTGCAGAAAAAGGACTTTTATTTTTTCATTATGTCTGTAATGGGAAAGTTGTACTTAGTACAGTCGCTGGCTTTATGATTGTCTAAAAACCAGAAGAATCAAACACCTGCTTTTTATAAACAAGTGGCAAAACAGCAATATTAGGAAATTACTGAAGGCACCTACCTCAAAAAGTCTCCGTATTGGATGTTCCACAGTCGTATGTTTGACCTGCTTGTTTAAGTTTGTAAGCTCCTGAGGAAAATTACTGTGTTATCTGTTTTTACGGATCACTATGTTGTAAAGCTTCAAAGCTTTCTTTTGTTGTTTGAGTATGTTTGGAACACAAACTCAAAATATGAATCACAGTACATCCAATCCTGCAAGCAGAATACCGTGGGTGAAAAGACAGGTCTTCTCTGACAGTGCTTCTGCAGGGTAGAGGACCTTTCCCTGCACCACTGGTCATTTGGTGGCTGAATTAGCACTGCCATATGGGAGGTCTGGGCTTCACTTGCAGCCAATGCAACAATCATCTACTTGGCTTGTAAAATTCCCAGTGGCAGGTGGATATTGCTGGAGATTTTTATGGAACATTGCTTTTTTACTTTATAACCAGAAAAGGCTTTTATTTTCCTTTAGTTCCCCACCATCTCCAGAAGGTTTTCTCTGAAAATGAATCACAGTCTCAGGGGGGATGAGTGGGTTCTGTTTGTCTTCTGAAAGGTCAGTAGCCAAGGTTTGCATGATTCTATCTTCAATAAGGGGAAAAAAAAGAAAAAAAAAAAAAGAACAAGATGTTTCAGAGATTTTAGGAGACGTAAGAGCAAGATTTCTCTCACTGAATTGGCTGTCCCATCAGTTGTAGTATGAAGATAAGAGGAGTTGACAGCTGGGCAAATTTATGCTTTTGGATAAGTGTTTAACTTTTCTTCCATTTCCCAGTGAACAAGAGAAGTTTAAATTTCTGAATGACAAGGGATATTAACATATATTTTTAAATGTCCCAGTCCCTCCTAATGGCTAGTACCATTGATGCTGCCTAAGCTAAGACAGAGAACAAAGATTTATGAGAACAACTTTCTCTCTCAGACTGGCTTCACTATTTGATAGAAATGCTCAGATGCTTCATGTCAAGGGTCAAAAGCATGGGAATTCTGGTCTGGGTTCATCCATCTAATTCCAGTTTTTTATATGTGAGTTTTGGTATTTTGACTCCTTTTGTTGCTGATGGAAATAACTAGGTGCTTTTCAGGCACGGATTGTACCTGTCCTGACTCTAACTTTGGATGAGATATCTGACCTCTAGAAGCCTGTTCCCATTACGTATAGTCCTCTCTAGCTCAGACGTACTCAAGTGGAAAGAAACACATCCTGAATCCTAATTGTTAGGAATGCTGACAACTTACAATTTTGTTCAAACATGGGAGCATTTCCAATATGAAAAATATATATCTTGTCATCAAGCTAACACCCCAAATTAGATTTCCTAAATGTTATATTTATATATGACTCAGTTTCCCATCTGTGAAATATTCACAGAGAACTTCCTCACTTCAAAGACATGCTGTAGATTTTTAGAAAATAGTAAGAGAAGCCCTTTAAGGTGATAAAATATTCTATATAGAGATACAAAATGCTTTTGAAACTGTTTCAACAAAATGGGGTATATAAGGAATTAGGCCACACCATGCCTAACAGAGAAGTTTAAAATAAAGAGCAAAAAGAAAAAGAAAAGAGAAGGAGTTAAAGTAGAAGAAAATACACTGAATAAAAATACCGTTCAACAACTATCACTCATTCTCTGCATAAATATGACAAAAGTTGTGTAGATGTCAGATTATGATTTCGCATTTCCAAACTTTACTATGGTTAAGAGGGTAGAAATCAGATTACATAAGCAACATACATGTGGTGCTTTTGTTATATTCTAATTCTTGAATTGGCTGTCTTAATGCTCTTTTTAGTTAAGCACTGTATTTATTTTGTGATTTGACCGAATAATTGGCAAATACTTGTGAACACAATTTCAAAATTTAATTACTCATTAGAATTATGCATGTCTTTTAATTTTTTTAATGAGCATTTGAACAATCTTTTTTGAATTTGAAGACATGTTGGTGCTCATACGGATATTCATTTTCTTGGGCAAACAACAGTATTTATCATCCAAAAAAGAATGCTTGTTGTTTGCTATTCAATTAATTAATATTTGCTTTACATTTGACTCATTTTTTCTTATTAACAATATTATGTTCCCCTAGCATACAAAAATAGCTGCTGTGGTAACATTCTTATGTTTATAAACTTTAAATGATAAATTACTTTGTCTTTCACTCTGTCTAGATATTGTAAATCCTAATCCCCTTGAAACTGAGTTAGAGTAATTTTGTCATCCCTCTTTTACTGACTGGGGCTTGAGAGGTACACAGATAAAGCTGATGGCAGTCAGAGGAAAGGAGGTGAGGAAACAGCAGTCAGCAGCTGAGACTCTACAACCACTTGAAGGGAGGGTGCAGCCAGGTGAGAGTGGGCCACTTTTCTCAAGGGTGGTTCAGGCTGGACATCAGGAGGAATTTCTTCACTGAAATGGTTGTTAAACATTGGAATGGGCTGCTCAGGGAGGTGGTGGAATCACTGTCCCTGGAGGTGTTTAAGGAAAGACTCTGCGCCATGGTCTGGCTGACAGGGGGATGTTCAGCCTTAGGCTGGGCTAGATCTCAGAGGTCTTGTCCAGCCTGTTTGATTCCCTGTGTGTGAGTGTGTATATGTGTCACAATTATCTACCAGATTGGTGCAAAGGCACTTTAAGCAGCCGTAAGCCAGGTAAACTGGGGTAGCTGAATTTAAGATGAAGCAGAGGGTGTTGCAGCTGAAATAGACGGGGAGTTCCCATGGTCTGTTCTGCCAGCAGCACTGTGGATCTGGCACAGAACAATTTCATTATTTCCTCCATCAAGTTTTGTGCTGCTGGCTGGTGCAGGCACACACACACATGCACAACTGCTCTGGACTCAGTTTGCAATGATGTAAAGCTCTGGTTTGAGGAAACATTTTCATTAACACAATTACAGTGTTAATAAACCCATAAAATAAACAGCAGAAATTTTTCTTAACCTGCAAATAAGGGTGTCTTATCTAGTAAACAGCTGGAGTAACATGAACCAAGTATTACTCACTCTTAAAAGGGTTGTTTGTAATTTCCTGCCCAAGGTAGAATTGATTCCAACTGGAAAGAAGGAGTGATTAATATATTTCTTCTTCTCATAAGACCACAGCATATAAGATAGCCAAGGATGTCTTGGGCTGTCAGTCCCAGACCTGTCATGTCATATTTTAATCATGTATGCCAAAACCTGAAAATGATAATTTTTTACTTTGTTTTTACTCTTTCTAATAGAAAATAGTTTTAGAATCTTGCTTTGCTGGTGGTGTGAAGCCTTTTTCCAATATCCAGCCTGAATTTATTCTCAGTCAGTTCACATGTGTTTGTTTCAATGCCAGTGTTGATAATACCATTGCCAGGGTGAAGCAGCTCAATTTCCTCCTTCTTATTTAGGGATAACAGCTGTATGTCTTCTGGCTCTTCATTTTGTTTAAGTAAATACTTCAAGCTCTTTTGCTGTCCTTTTGTAAAATAAGTTTTTCACTTTTCAGCTTGTGCAGGGCTAGAACAAAAAGGACTTACTTCATAACTTGAGGCAAAACTAGTATGTCAATAATGTACATTTCTCCTTGCAGAAACTTCTGTAGCTATTACATCAGGTTGGAGATTGCCACGAGGTGAATGCATTTGGGGTCAAAGGGAATATGGCTACTTAAGTCTCTGAAATACAGCATCTTCATCTCTGAATCTGGGAAAGATTGCTCTGAGCAGCTTCTGTAGAGCAGAGTTGATAGTCATCTCACTGAGTCAATACAAGTTCACCAGTTTAGAGAAGTTGAAGATCAATCTGATACATTTATTTTTCTAAGTTTATCTGTGTTTACCCTTGCACCTCTTTTATACTGTATAAATGTCCCAAGTGACAGAAATCACTGTAAGAGGAAATAGAAGCAAAGCTATGGGCAAAATATATGTTGAACTGTTTTAAATAGATTTATGTATACTGTGTTATTGAATACAGGCACAGTATATTTTAAGCTCAAAATATAACATCTTCACTGAAAAAAACCAAGGAGATTCTTCTGTCACTTCCTGTATTTTATTTTCAGGATATAAATACAATAGCATTTTAATATGCAGAATTATTTTATATTATGATTATAATTTCACACTGTACCTGTATTACTTCTAGGTGAACTGCTTTCTATCTCAGTTTCCAGGGTGAAGTGGGTTTGGGTGGGATTTTTGGCTTTTTTTTTTCCCTGCTAGAGTTTTCTAAATTATAGTCATTGATTCTTGTTAATTGAAATCTTATTTGAACCTTTCTTTCTCTAACACGCAGCCACTTCAGGCCTCCTGAAGATTATAACAATATAAAAATATTTGCTTAAATCAAATTTTCAAAATGGTTTCTGTCTAATCTTTGATTATTTTTTTATGTCTTGTATTATGGTTATGGAAACCTGAAGATGAATTTCTGAGCACTTAATGTTTTCTGGTCTCCCTACTGAGACTTTTGCTTGTCCAAGCAACTTCTGCACAGGAAAAGGTCACATAAGAGGATAATCCAAATTGTGGATCCTTTGTCTTACACGAGTTTATAAACTCAAATTTGGAGACTATGTTTTAAATCTTAGCCTTTTAAGTTTCTTTACCCTTCTTGAGAAGATTAATGTTTGAGATTGTAATGCATAATATTTGAATTATTCATTTTAATTAAAATTGATCATGAGAACTAATTAAAAGACACGCAACTGGTTACTGGCAGCGAAGTTGGACTACTTTACAAAAATGCCATTTGGTGTTCAACATTAGGCTCATGTTGATTTTAGAAATTATATTCTATAAATAAAAAAGGGCTATAATTAATTCTGCATAAGAATTTGGAAATCTAATCTTTCATTAAAAAATATTGAGCAATGCTTTCTGGTTTTGAAAAAAAAACATGGGTTCTCTTTTTGTATAAAGCTTTATGCAGCAGTCAAAAATATCACCTAAAAAAGGCTTATAATGACCTCATATTGATTTCTTTTTCTCTATATTTTAAAGTGAGATTAATCTCCCTTCCCAACTCATCACCCCTGATGGAATTTTTTGGGAAGATATCTAGAATCATAATAATAAATCAGCTATTAGAAAAAAAAATATTTTGAGTGATCTTCTGGATCAACAAATCCAGGAAATCAAGTCTAACTATTATGGTCAATCTGTTTACAAAAAAGAAGTTTCACTTCAGTAAGAGGTAGATTGTTGACTTCATTATTATTGTTCTGGAAATTACTTCAAATTCTCGCTATTCTTATTATAGGAAACCCTCAGATTTCCAGTCTAAATGTATTAATTGCCAGTTCATGCTCATTTTCTCTGAAAAGCACTTTATTTGACCTCATCTTGTGACTTGATGACTAATTTTGATAGCTATGATGGGAATCCATTATCACCTGCTCAAAGAGATTCTCTCAATGCATTCCCTAATTTCCACTACGTGAAATATAGTTTCACCATTGCTATTCTGTGTCTGCTTGAGGTTGTTGAAAGGAATAGGACCAAAATAAATATTTAAAGAAAGAGTTTTTAGCCGCCTTAGCCTAAGACTTGTGTGGTGATTTCAAAAGGATGGATGGATAGATGTCAGGGACTGTAAAAGTCGAATTTGATAGCTGGAGGTGAACTAAGATGTACTTACTTCTATTTGTGATGAAGATATCCCACTGAAGGGAAGCAGATTGTGCAGAGAAGAATAAATGAGACCTTCTCTAGAAAACGTGCCACCCTATGTCTTAATTTGGTTGAAAATTTTCCTTTGAGTCTATTCTTCAGAGAAAATTTGGAGTTTTGACTATGTAATTTAATTTTTTTTCTGAAGTGTCATGTGCTTCCTGGAACTCTTACATAGTTGCCTTTCCTTTGAAATAAATTCTTCCGGTGTCAGAGGAAAGTTGCATTATATTCCACATCCATACTGAGAATTGATTACTCAAAATACAAGTCTTTTCAAACACATGAAGGATTCAAGGATGAGTCGGACATATTTGAGTTGATCACCTAGGATGAAAATGCTTGAAGAACACTGATAAGGAAGGGTCCTGTCTGTTGTTACTAGGGAAGCATTAGTGGGATCTTGGGATCTTTACTTAAAGTTGAATTTAAAAGCCTTTGACGTTGATCCTGACGTTCAGCCTCATAATTTTTTCGAAGACCAGAGCTGTTCCCAGTAGAGCAGCTTACACAGACTGTAGAATTTTCTTGTTACCCACCTCTCACATGCATTTTTTCCCTCTCTGTTGAATGAACTAGGTGGGAAACATTTCCTAAGCAGTGAAGAACTCTGCCCGACATTTCCATGGCATCAAAAAATGCCTTCTCAGGCAGTGTGGAAAGGTGCTGCCCTCCAAAAGATGAGCAACATACTAAAGGCCTAAAGACTTGCCTCAGAACACTTTGTGCTATGGTCCAGGGAGAGCTGGGTTAACCCTGTCAAACGCCAAGGATATTTGGAGAGGGAAGAAACCATCAGTTAATATCAGCTGCATGCTCCCTGGCCAGAAAAGGGACGGGCAAAGGGGAAGAAATAGTTTTTCAGATTTAGGCCATTCTGAGTAAAAGAACTAAGAGATTAATTAGATGTGTGTCATCTTTTTATGAAAAGAGGAAAGACGGCATAAACAACTGTAATGGTGTCAAAGAACGTTGTGCTGAACTGCAAAGATCAAAAAGCCCCAAATAGATGGACCCCAAAACATTTTTTGTACTATAGGGTAAAGTTACAATGATACAAAAATTTGCAAAATGAATACACTTTTCTGACTCTAAAGAGGCTGGATGTGGAGGATGTTTTACTTCTATGCTTCTGCTGTATAGTAAAAAGAAGGGTGGATGGGTTTATATTTCCTTCAGCAACAGTAAATGGATTTGAAGCAGCAACATTCTCTCTAAAAGGACTTTAACAAATTAGGAAGCACAGAAGACTTTAAAATTAAGGGTAAATTTTCATGTACCCCAAAGTCTTTAAACTGTCTTTGTGACTAAAGTTTCTTACATACAGAGGTTCCATTAGTTACTGTTGCATTGCCACTGATTAAAAGTAGGTGTGAGCAACTGAAATCTCCAATAAGGTACACTTAAGTAACAAATGTTTTCATTGACTTGGAGACAGTTATAGCAGGAGATTTTAATTTCCAGCGTACCTACAGTAATTATCCATGTTCTGCTGATAGTTATTTATTGTTTAATTAAAATGTATTCAGGGGACAAAAGCCCATTAGGATAAAGCGTTGTGTCAAAACCAAAAAGTTACAATGAAGTTTGAGCATGGAAATGCCTACTGCTGACTCCTGTATATTTATGGCCAAGCTCTGGTGTCAAGCTTCAGAGAAGTAGATTATTTTACTCTAAAGGAACCACCTGCTTCTATAAAATTAGAAAAGACTTTGCATTATGCATCCAGCAAGCCTAACCAGAACAAAGTACTTTCATGAACTGCTATGCTGTAATATTAGGATCACACCCTAGTTAAGGAGCAGTTTTCATTCCAACCTTGATTCAGTATGAGTGAGGAAGAACTGATTAAAAAGGAAAGGTTCTGCTAGTTAGGAATTGCAATAAATTTTTCAGGAAATGTACCAGCTCATACATATGCCTAAAAAATTAGCTCATCTTTATAGAGAAAACTGCAAATATATTTTATTCAAAGGTAAATTCCTTGTTTTGAATCTTAAATTCGTTAATCTCTGTGAATTTTTACATTTGTCTGATATGGTTTGAAATGCTTCTTCTGACATATCAGCTGAAGGTAATAACCTATTTGAATGTATGGGGAACAATATCATTGTGAAATGTGGGAATTTGTATATGTAACTTGAGAAATGTGTAAATTCCTGGGTACTGGGATGTGTGAGTGAAAACATTCCTTTTTTTTTTTTTTTTTTTAATAAATCATTGTCGTTTTAGTTAAAGGTAATTCAACTAAATTCGAGTATGTGACACATCTCATGATTTCTGCAATTTTTTTTAACCTTTTCAGCATAACCAGTCCACTCTCACTGTGTGTCCTTAAATTTTTCAGGAGCAAAATCCTTTCATTTACCAATTCCTTGACCTGACTGTGTTTCAAATCAGTGATTTTTTTCTTCATCCCTGCACTGCCCATTTTCCAGAAAGAGGTAACATATGGGAAGATTGACTTCAGGACAGTGGGTTTGGGTTTTGCTGGGTTTTGGTTTTTTGTTTTTTTTTTTTTTTTTCTGTAATAATCCCTGGATGAAGGTTCCTGGATAAGTTAGAACAGCTCAATCACATCCCTAAATTGTGCTAAACTGTGGTGAAACTGAGGGGGAACCTCCACAGCCAAGAGTGATTGGAGAGCAGCATGCTCTGATTAGGCCCTGTTTGTCCCTTGGCAAAGCTTGTGTGTTGGTGTTATGTATGTGTATGTCCTTTCTGTCAGCTGGTGCTAGGTTTTCCATGCCAGAACTATTTCTGTTTGGTATTCAGGTCTTCCTGCTGTGGAAATGGCACAGAGGGAGTAGGTTTTGACAGGGAAATTTTATAGATAATTATTAGAAACTTTTTCAAGGCTGCATTCTGGATGCTGCTTTATTCCCAAACAAGGATTTTACTGTATTGCAATAATATTTTTAAAATACTGGCCTATTTGCAAATGCTATGACACATCTAGAACACTGGTCAAATTCATATTACCTGAACAGAGTTGCTTAATTCAGGAGCCTGGGCTTACTTGTTGCATAAGGTTGGTGGAGACTGAGGCAAGGAAAGGCTGTGCTCCTCGGTAGCATGAGTGCTCAGGGTCTTCTGGAAGTTTTATGCAAAAAATTCCCAATTAGTGACAGGA
This sequence comes from Atrichornis clamosus, assembly GCA_013400975.1. Classification (NCBI taxonomy): domain Eukaryota; kingdom Metazoa; phylum Chordata; class Aves; order Passeriformes; family Menuridae; genus Atrichornis; species Atrichornis clamosus. The sequence goes on along the minus strand of WBMZ01009651.1, from coordinate 411,968 downwards.
GAATGTTCTCTGGCAGTGCAGTTGACGTTTGCTGCCCTTTCATGACAAATTATAGTTGTGAACTTGTGACCTTTATTAAAATTTTAAAGTGTGTGTCAAGATATCATAAGCTGTTAAGTTGCTCATAATCATGTTAATCATCAGTTACTCGCACTGAATTGGATAAGGTGGTGCAGGTACTTCGAGGAGTCCTTAAATTGGATATTCCATTGCATTGCTGTCCTCAGCCATGAGAGGCTGAGCTCCGTGAGCTCTTCTGATCCTTTGTACCTACCTACTGATACTTCCATAGTGGGTGAAGAGACAAAAAGCCATATTCAACCATTCATGTACTAAATTACCTTCTGGAATTTTCTACGTTGACTGTACAGGAAGTAAAGGCCTCAAATGTGTGTGGTAGAGCTTAAAAACTAGTGGACTTGGGCACCTAAACCACATTTTCTTTCCTGAACATTGAACATTGGTCTAAAATTAAGCTGATGAAAGCTTGGCTTCTTGGTTTCAAACGTCTGAAGTCTGAGTGACAATCTTGCACCCTGAATGTTGCCCTCTTACATCCATCTCTTGCTGTTTCCTGAGACCACGATGGTGGTCTGCCTTATGTACTGGTTATGCATGTCACTAAATTTGTACTGAGGAGAATCATATACCATGAAGTGTTGCAATAGTATCTTTTGATAACCCCACTCTGTTCCTTTGGGTGAAATGTGTTTACTGTGGGATTTTGTCAGATTTCATTGAAAATCCTAAGGGATTCAAAGTAACTGCTGCATGGTCTTTGTGCATTTTTTGTAATGCAGCATCTTAAAAGCTGCTGTCACAAGAAAAACGGTACCCAGAGATTAATCTCTCAAGTAAACCTGTTTGTTGTTTTTTGTTGTTTTTTTTTAATTTTAATTCAGAAAGCTAGATTGTCATGTTCTTCTTAAAAAATTATAGAAATTGCTATTTGAAAAAGAACCTACAGGAGAAGGAAGGCATTTGTTCAATTTCCATTTTACTTCCCCATACTAGGTAATGTTGAAAACTGAGATGTTATTTTTCCCCCTTGTTTGTCACCAGACAGGAAAAAACCCACATTCCTTTTAATTTCAACATTGTTTCTCTGTAATCAGAGGAGAGACAATGCTTAAATTAAGACTTTCAATATTCCCATCCTGATTCACAAAGCTCTAGAAGCTGGTATTTTGCTGACTAGCTATTTTCAAACAAGGAATCATTAGGATTGCCCATGCACAAAGACTGCTTAGGAAACAAAGTCTCCTAGTATGCAACTACTAGAGAAAGTAATGATTGCCTTACAGGGTTGGTTGTTTAGTTTTTTAGTTCAGTGACAATTTTATACAAGTTCCCAGGCAATTGTGAATTACTGTATATTTGTGTGTGCTGATGTCACTTTAGAATTGTAGAACCATAGAGTGCCTTGGGTTGGACGAGACCTTTAGAGATCATCTATTCTAATCTCTTTCCATAGGCAGAGGCATCTTTCACTAAATCAAGTTGCTCAAAGCCTTGTCCTACATAATCGTGAACACGTCCAAAGATGGATCACCTGCAGCTTTTCTTCTCAATGTGTTCCAGTGTCTTGGCACCCTTATCATTACAGAATTCATCCTTATGTCCTATCCACACCTACCTTCTTTTGGTTTAAAATTGTTGCTTTTTTGTCTTGTCTCTACAGACGCTGGTAGAAAATCTTCCACTGTCTTTCTAATAAACCTCCTTTGTACATTGAAAATCTGCAGTAAGATCTCCCTGGAGACTTCTCGAGGTTGAACAATCCCAACTCTCTCAGCCTGTCTTCATAGGCGAGGTGTTCCAGCTTAATACCTTTGCTTTTGTTATTTAAGCAAGGCAAATGCTCCGGACCATCACCTGCCTTGTAATGAGCTACCAAATACCACCTACCCAACTGCCTTCCACTACGACTCCACTGCTCCTATGCCCAACCATTAAACTTCTTTTGATTGAATCCCCCAGCAATATAGGTCACTCAGAAGATCAAATTTCTACAAGGACTCTGAAGCACAAGATGTTACTGAGTACTTTTTGTCTGTATTTTATCTTTTATTCTAAAAATGGACCAAAGTTGTATTTTTCTAGCAGTTCTCTACAACATCAGTCGAAGGTCTCTGCAGTCCTGGGCTTCAGACTGATTGAAAAGTGTTGCAGATTTATTCAAGATTGGATAAGGAAGGTTGGAGTTCAACAGAAAATCTCAGCTTACTTTTTGCCTTTTTTTTTTCACAAAATTGTCACATGAAGGAAACAAACCTATTAGGAAAAGAATCCACCACCATATCAGCATTGCCACATGTAGTTTACAAGAATGATGTGCACAACCTGCTGTGAAATTTCTAACTGTCTTAGAAATTACTCTGAAGAAAACCAGATTTTTTTTTTTTTAATGTAGAGTCATGCCATTTATACCTAAAGCCCCCCTGATCCTTTGTACTGACAGTGACCATTATTGGATGCTTGGGAATTAATACAAGTTATATATGAATTAAAGAAACAATAGAAGAATGAAGTGATCACTTTTGGGGATGTGGGTTTTCTCTGACTGGTTTAAGTCTGTCTTATTTCTGAGCTGAAGTCCGTTTATATTTACAGTTAATATTAAGAGACTATTAAGCACTTACGGTATTTTAAGATTTATACCTATTTAATTACTTCAATACTTTATTTTACTGGATCCTTTTGTAAACTGGCTGACTAGACCAATATTTAACAGTCAAAAGAGTGAATGCACACTGTGTTTATAAAACATTATAGTTACATCCACTGCTTGTGGGTATTCCTAGTATTCCTAACATCCTACCTGACCACAGCTGAATGTCAAGGTGGTGTTGTTAGAAAAGTATACACAGACTCTTAGGGACCTCTCCAACATATTAGTAAGAAATAAGACTTTCTACAGCTCTGTCTCTGCTACAACTATTCCTAACTGTAGTTTTTGCTAATTTGGTTGGTACAGTGATTTGTCCAACTGGTTTTTAAGGATCAGATTTGTGGATCATTGGAGGCTGAAGTGGAATTCTGAGGAGATACTGCTGGTGTGCTTGCCCCTGTGTCCACATGTTACTGTCTTTTTCTCCCTATATTTTCTCATATTGTACCTGCGATATCCATTGTTAGACACCTGCATGGATTGGTTCGAGGTCCAGCACTTCAGATTTTGCTTGAAATGTCAAACAAGCAGGTATCATTTAGGGAAATCTATTTATTACTGCAAAGAATCCTTTCATGAATCATTATGAGGATTTCTAATATTCAGTTTGTGAAGCACTGGTATTGTTGTGTATGAACAGAAAATTTCATTCTACTTCATTTTGCATACAGTTTCATTATTCTGTGCTCTTGTGAAGGGATCTTCATTCACCTCGCTGACTCAATTACAAAGTGATACTTTCTTTTCTGCTTAACTAAATCATTTTTCAAGGTGGATGGATTCTAAATGTATTCCAATTTATGTATTGGGAATGAAATTATTTACATCCAGACTAACAAGAAGCTTGGGCATTGTTAGACTAAGCACAGCAAAGCAAGGAGCCAGACCTATAAATTTACCAAGCCAGAGCAGGCAGCTCTCATATGCAGATGCAGTGAATAAGGGAAGTAGGTGCCTGTGGCTGTGACACAATAGCCATCACACTGCTGGCTCACACTTGTCAAGAAGCAATGATGAAGTAAGGAGCGTGTTTGAAAGCCTACCTGTCTCCTGGCCTAGAGCAGCCAGATTAAACTAAACACTGAGTTCAGAAGGTTTTTGTGTGTGTGGTATATATCTAGACAGAACAGTTTACGTCCGTGACTAGGCTACCTCATAGTGTTGTGTTACAGGAAATGAATTTTGAAAAAGAATGTCAGCATTGCCTTACACCACCAAAAAGATAACTTTACATGACAAGGAAAAAAGTTAAGAATATATGTACCCGTAACCTGATAACAGTTTGTGTAGACAGATCTGACATAATATTCAGCAGATTGCTGTCAAGTTTGTGTACTGAGAGATTATTTCTAGACTCTGTACTCCTGTAGAGCATGTAGGACTGGATAGCCATGCTTCAAAGGAATTCTTTTTCAAGTATATAATATAAGTATTCTTTGTGAGCAGTAAAGGCAAATACTGGTCATAGGTCAAAGCCTTAGAAATCAAGGTGATAACCTTCAAAAGGAGCTGCTTCTGCAGCAAATGAACCGACACTTTATGTTCTATCTAATTAATTGGAGGCTTGCAATGTTCTTTCAGCCCCGAGGTGGGAGGGAGATGGCCATTAGCCATACAAATCAGCAATGTGGTGATCGGGGTTACAAGGCAGGTCACCCCCTTGCGCTACGATGGAAAATGCATTTTTCTTCAGCCCTCTTGTCAAGCACCGGAAATTCCCAAGTGGATCCAGTCTATGACAAATTTATCTCATTAATGGGAGATCCCATGACTTTTTGTACCTCATTAGAGATGCCACACTGTCCTTGACATAGCTTTCTGGTTTTGGCTGGGGTAGAGTTAAATTTCTTCACAGTGTGGCTGGTAAGGGTGGGGCTGAGTTTTGGATTTGTGCTGAAAATAGGGTTGATAATACAGAGATGTTTAATTATTGCTGAGCAGAGCTCACACAGAGCCAAGGCCTTTTCTACTTCTAGTAGTGACCCACCGACGAGTGGGCTGGGGATGCACAAACTGGGAGGAGACTCAGCTGGGACTGCTGACCCCACCCTACCACAGGGATATTCTAGGCCATATGACATCATGCTCTGTATACAAATTTGGGGAAAGAAGGAGGAAGGAGGAGATATTTGGAGCGATGGCATTTGTCTTCCCAAGTCACCATTACACCTGATGAGGCCCTGCTATCCTGGGGTTGGCTGAACACCTGCCTGCCCATGGAAAGTGGTTAAAGCATTCCTTGTTTTGCTTTGCTTGTGTGTGCAGCTTTTGCTTTCCCTATTAAACTGTCTTTCTCACACCCCACAAATTTTTCTCACTTTTACCCTTCTGATTCTCTCCCCCAACCTGTCCCACTGAGGGTGGGGTGAGGGGAAGTGATCGAGTGGCTGTGTGGGATTTGGTTGCTGGCTGGGTTTAAACACAATGCAGAGGTAGACTATATCAGTAGTTGTATTATTACGCATGTTTTTATTAGAATTTTTTGCCCTTCCTCATCTCTCTGGCAAAATCCCAGTCGGACTATTATCAGGAAGATGGGAGCAGACTCAGCTCCACTACATTTATAAAAAGAGAAGGCTGTGATCATTCCAAGTTCCATCAACATTTTGAGATACAAGGTATTCACTGTTTTGTACATAGCAGGTAATTTCACTGGATACTTGTTACAGTTTCTTAACCTTTCTGTAATATTTCTGATGAACAAGAGAAGGAGAATATGCAGCTCACTGCTGCATGTGAGATTCACTTAGACATGCAAATCTGTGAAATACAGCTCCAAAACAGCTCCAAATTCCCAAGTAGGAAGATCAGATTAATTTTAATCTTTATTTTGTATCTCTTGAGAATGTTAACATTTTCTAAATATTGCTCTTGCTGAAGCAATTCAGTATTTAAAATATATATATATATTTAATAGAAACAATTTCTCTGGTTTAAATTTGGACTAAGCCTTGTCAATAGGAAAATTTAAGAAGATTGGGCTGGTTTTTAGTTCTTCATCAAGATCATCTTCACTACTTTTATAAGATCCCAAAGGGGTGTATTAATAGGGGGTTTTTGCTTTATATCTTTCCTAAGTTTAGTAAGAAATAGCCTCTGTTCCCCACCAAGAGCATCAGTTGTCAACTGTAGGAAAAGATGAGACAAATTCACCTCTCTGTTTTGTCTTTTTGAAACAGAGTTTGCAGAGTTTAAATTCTTCTGCCTCTTTGTTTATCTTCTCTCTCACATTGTTACTGTTCCACTCTTGTTCTTGTTTGCAGGCTTGCTTTGGTTGCCCTGCTTCCCTATTCTGTTGGCTTGCAAAAGTGATGGTTCTTGATTTGGGGATATTTTTTTCTGCATAGAACGTTCTAAAACATAATAATTCAGCACGCTGGCCAAACCCCAATACTTATTTTTCTCAGTCAGCTGGATCCAAAGTCCATTGTAATCAATGGAAATAACACGGGTATGATCCAATAGGATTAACTCCAATGTTAGTAGAAATGGAACATAACTAAAAAGCATGGCCAGTGCATAAAATAATGGTGATGATATTCAAAGTCAGTCTTCCTCTTTACTGGGTAGTGGTGGTGGCAAATTGCAGAAGTAGGCCTGGTTATTTCTCTTCTCTGAAGGGTGACACTTGAGATGACTTAAATGTTAAAGCTAAGACTAAGGGAAGCTTTTTGTGTTTAAAATCAAGGTTTGAGGAGCAAAACCCAATGGAGCTTCAAGTAATTCAAGGAACAGATACTGAAGAAGTTATTTTTATCTTTTACTCTCTGCTTTTAGCTTAAAAGGTAGCATGAACACCCTTGTCCTGAAAATTTCTAACAAAAGAAAGAAAAAGCAAATATAATCAGAAAAATTTTAGTGGAGTCCTACTCAGAGAATTTAGCCCAAGATTTTCTGTGACTTAAGAACAAAGGCTAATGAAGAAATTATTGGGCATCATTAAGTCTTACATTGCTGTTTTGTTCTGTAATAGAGGGCTATAACTCATTCTGGAACCTGATTTTTTTTTAAACAGAATGAACATAAAAAACTATTAGCTACGAAAATAACAAATATATAGAGGTATCTATATATTATTCATTGCAGTTCTGGCTAAGTAGGCAAAATTGCTTGAAATTAATGTCTAAACTATTTGAATTTTTTTGATCCAGAAGTACTACTGATAGCTAAAGCTGAAATCTAACATGATTCTTAAAATATTGGTTTGTTTTTTCACCTGTTTATGTCTCCCTTCATCATCCCCACTGAATAAAACAACACCTAAGTGCAGTGATTTATGGGTGGTTGTAAGCTATAACTTCTGTTACCGGTGTTGAGTCTGTCACTGCTAATTTGCTTCTGTCCTTCTGCACAACAAGGCCTTTCGCCTCTCTCGTAGTTTTTATTTATGCGTGTGTCTGTTCTACATCATATAATTTACCTAGTCTGGGAAAAAACCTGAAGAAGAGAAAGTAGATTCCTAATTTTAGAGAAATTATCCTTCAAACAAGTGGATCAAGAAAAACTAACAGCATCTAATTATCCCATTTGTATGTTCCGCTGATTTGGGTGTTTGAAAGACATTTAGCTTGCTGACTTGAATCTACATTTGCTATAACTGGAATGGCATTTCCTTTTATTTTGACACTTGCAGACTTCAGTCAAATGGGATAATGTTATGTTAACCATACTTTCTCCAAAATTCTGACTCTTTAGCTTGAGCCATTAGCCATTGTAGGTCATTGTTATTGTTATACTGTCTTGTTGCTAGAATTGGAGATTTTCTTTTAATTATAAACATAATTTCAGTGTTGTCATTCACAGATATTCACCATGCTTTTGTTAGATAGCATATGCTCAGCAGATGGTATAAAAGACTAAGCATTTTTTTGCTCCAGTAGCATAAGTGAGGAAGAGATAAACCCAAGTGCCACTGACACCAGGTATTAAAAATCAGGAGATGAGGAATATTGGTATGTATGAGAAGTATTTAGCTGTATACCAAATATTGGCTGTTTCTACCGTGGATGTTTCAGCAACATGTCTGTCCTCTGAAACAAATTCTCAGCAGGTTCTTCTCTTTAAGAGTAGCTTCCCTTTAACTGGTCTTTTACTTCCTTGTTGTCTTGTAATACTAGCCTGAGATTTTTGTTTCTTCTTTGGCTGTATGGATAAATATTTAATATGTGGATGAATTCGGAACACTAACTTCTGCCAAAAGCATAAGATGTCAGCATTTGCCAGGTTTCAGTTTTTTAACAGCTTCATCCCAACAACAGGCCATAGTCTTTTCTCACTTTCTCACAAATCTTTTCCCAATATATTCTTTGATGGCCAGCAGTATAGAAGGGGAAGAAAATTCTGGATGCTCTTTAATTAGAGTGAGTGATGTTTTCACTGAGGTTTGCAGACAGCGCTGACACTTCAGTGTGGTTTTCTGAGAAAATAGCTTAGTGACAATTGACAGAAGAACAACATCTGCAATACTGAGAAGTAGTATGTTTATCTACTTCTGGTATTTCTGGGAGCCTTACAGCTCGATCTCAAGGTCATAAAGTCCCAGCTCTACTGCAGTAAATATAGAAGTGACTTCCAGAGTTTAGAGCTCTGCAAAAACTCAAGGTACTGTCCCATTTCAACAAGGCTTTCCAAATTAAGTCAGCATGGCTGCTGCTGTTGGTAGCAGCCTTCAGGTCTGTGTCAGGTCTATCACACAGAGGAGGTGTAGTAGCTTCAATCCCTTCCTTTCCCTTCCCTGAGCACCATCGCTGTCTCCTGAAAGCCGGGGCTGCTGCAGGGCTCATCCCTGCAGGCTACAGCTGCTTACATCCATTAGGAACTGCTACTTTCCCAATGCTGCTGCAGTATCTGCACGTACATCATCTTCTGCAATTTAACTTTCCCCTCCTGTACTTAACAGTCACAAGTTGGGCTCATGGAGCAATTATTTGCTCTGCTTTCAATCCACACGTACCTATTCCTGTAAATCTGGGCTACAACACTGCACCTTCCCACAGAGGCTTCACCTGGAGGTGAAGTGGACACACTTTCCATTTCACAACACCTGGGGCTTGTTCCTGTAGAACAAGAATAGACTGGACCATGCTGTTCAGGGACCAGCTGGACTATGGGGGAAGCTGTGAAGCCTGCAGGTCTAAGCTCCTGTAGTGTCAGAGCAGGAACCACCATCTGAATAGATTTACCCTGGCTTTGTGGCTGGATTGAGATTTGGAATAAACTGGGCAAAACACGGTAGCTACAGCTCCTGTTTGTGATACTCCTCACCAATCAAGTTGGAGTGAACAGCAGTGTCTGTAATGCTTATGGCTAAAATTAAGCAGTATTTAGGGATAAATTATTGCTAAAAAAAAAGAGAAAGGATTAAGGAGAATAATTTGTCCTGAATCTGTTCAAACGTTCAATCTTTAAAAAAGTGATTTATGGTTTTTTTGGGTTTTTTTTTTTTTTTTGGATTTGGAGCATTTTGTTTCATTATTCTCAGATGAAATGTTTTGATGTTTAGTTTTGAAACAACAAAAGATACGTATCTTCTGATTCATGTTTTTAATTGGCATAAATGATTTCTTTCTGAAAGAACACAGATCTTGACTATATTATTTTCTCTGAGGATAAGTCTTTATTCATTGCTAAGTCTGTTAGGAATCTCCTTGAGTTGCACATGTCTACTGTGATACAACACTGAAGCGTCTGTTATTCTGATCTACCATATGCTTATTTATTCTGAAAAAAATCTGTTACTAACTTATTGTTCAGAGACATCCTTTGTCTCCATACTAAGATACTTCTGGGCTATTTAACTGGCCCGGTTCAATAGTCAGTTGCAATGGATTTTACATTGACTGAGACCCACATTTCCTTTTGCAAAAACCACTGTAAGGGAAGTGGAGGTCTAACGGTGAATACGGTTTTGGAGGGGTGAAAGTTTTTCTCACTTATATGTATTTTAATACAGGAAAAATAAAACTTTGGCTCTAGAACACTAGCTTCACATAGAAGTGTGAAGAAATAAATCAGAAATACTATTAATATCCCACTGTCAGTAGTTACTAGTTTCATTCTTTTGTCAGCTACACACATCACACTCTATCTTATGATGATCTCACATTGACCTTAAGGAAACTTTCTATTAAGTATTTGTCATATCAATTCTGTCAGATACAAACTAAACTCTTTATAATTAATAGAGTATCTATTTTGGGCCAACAAAGCTACAGAGTTCTGACTAGGGCTGATGTTTGTAGAAGTAACCTTCAGACTTTGGGCTGCACAGCTTTTTGTCTTGCTAGTGTGCTGAACCATCTTTTGTTTGGAAGACGTAATTTTTATATCCTCCATATATTCCACAGATATAGAAGGCAAGCCAAGAACCTGTTTTTCTTGCCTGAAATTTGGGTTCAGTAGAATTATTTATTTTAATAGAAAATTGATCCTAAAGGGGAGATCACTTCTCAGGAAGCCAGAAATAGGTATTGCTTTACCTGTTTAAACAACTGGTACTTATCACCTTCTAAACAGTACTTATTCCCAGCGCACTCCCAATAAATCTAACAATGTGTGGTAGCCAGCAGTCTGTTATCCCCATAAATGCTGCATGTGACCAGGTACTGAAAGGTTTTGTTAAAAATTATTCACAGAGGGGAATAGAATTAAAGCTTCTGTGGGAGATGTAAATTTAAATATCTTTCCTTTACAGTTTTTAAGAAGCCAAGGTACCCTTCTTTCATATAGATATGTCATAAAAAGAGATAAATATGAGTCATATTGAAGATAAATTTAAATTAACTTCAATACAGCAACTTCATATTTTTCAAAATGTACAAAAGCTGAACTTATTTGCCACGGACTAAGTGATTGTGCCACTTCATTTCATTTTAAATTTTAGATCTAAGAACTAATTTTAAAATAGTGCAGAATGAGCTTGGGATGAGATGTTAAGAAGTAAAAATCACCTCAAAATCATGTGTGAGCAAAGGTGACACTAAGGTGTCTGTATCACTCAGGTGGTTATCTGGGCACTGACTCTGCTCCTTTAATTACTAAGTGAAGTCTTGTGCTGATGCAAGATGCAGTTGAGGATGAAGTAAAGCAGTTCAAGAAAGATTTAATCCTAAATTAGTATAGCTCCTGGGAAGTAGTAAAGACACAAATACCCAGTTAATCTATTTAAAACTCTTCCAGCTCTAGAACACTCTTTTAAAGCACATTCTTAAAAATGGATGCTCTATAAACAGCAACGAGGAATGAGCTCCCAGTGCTACTTCAATAGAAATGAGCAAGAACTGTGTCAATCTCCTGGTCTTAAAATTTGCAATGCAATTGTGTTTAAATTCAGACATTTTAGATGCTTCTGGGAGAAACTATCATTAACAAAATGTAGACTACATTAAGCATGGCAGGGAGCAGTTGATCTCTTTATACAGGCTCGATTATATCCTTGTTAGGCACTTCTTCATGCAGCTTTTTCATGCAGAAATGCCTACTATCATAAGAAAATGTTTAAACTGATATGCCTCTGAATCTTGCAAGAGGAAAAAGCAACTCAATAGCGTGACTAGGCTTTGAAGTTTTGTAAAGACTTCTGTGAGTTTATAACTACCTCTCTAGATATATTTATGCAGAAGCAGCATTAAATTGTATTCTTATGTGCATCCCATTGTTAGTTTAAAACCCAAGACATTTCAAAGTCACCTAGTCACTAGTGCAGTCCTGTGTTCAGGGAGAAAAAAATGGGCATGAATGATACACCAAAATCCAAGAGGACACATGAAAAATTAATAAAAATATTTTCTGGTGGAATTTTTCTTTCCCTGTGCGCAGAGACATTTTATACAACTGGAATTCATTGTTTGGGTGTTGTTTTTTGTGGGGTTTTTTTTTGTGTGTTTTGGGGCTTTTTTGGGCTGTTTTTTTTGTTTGTTCTGTTTGCTTGTTTGTGTTTGGGGTTTTTTTGTTGTTGTAGTTATTTTTTTGTTGGTTGGGGGTTTTCTTAGGAAAAAGAAAAAGTGAGGCCATGTGGAAATGTGAGCTGTTGTATAAGCTGTATGTTGATTTCTTCTTGAGTGGCCTGAGCTGTTGTCTTCAATCTGAAAGGCAGAGGTGCTCTGGTAATGCAGTTGTTTTCAACTGGCTTTCCTTGGTTCATACAAAACTAAAACTGGCGGGGTAGAAAACTCTTGTCCCTTTCCCAGATGTGTGGCTGGTCCTAGTTCATGATACAGAGTGGTTCTGCAAAGCAGCTCTGACCTCGCTCTTGGTGCAGCTGCAGTTGGGATGATGGGACTGAGCATCAGAGCCATCTGCTGTATTGACCAGGAAAGATGACAGCTTTGAATAGGAGACAACATCTCCTTCCCACCCAAAACAGATTATAAACAAAAAATGTTTATTTCTTATCTCATCCCTCTTCATTTCCATCAATGACTCTCTCCTGTTCATACACATTTTCTTGTCCATTTTCAGAGTTATCCCTGCTCTCAACTTCTTTGAATTCAAACACATTTTCTTTGATTCCAACATGGAAAATGAAATATGAAATTTCTTAAAGCTTTGAATGGCAACTTCTGGATTTATCTGGTACTATTATGTTTATATCCATTGTTGTGCCTGAATACATTATTTTCTGTAGAAATTATAGCATGATCACCTCTCTAGAGCCATTTTGAATGGACTTCAAATGGTCTTTAAAGGGCTTGTTTGCTAATACATGGAGTCACCTGCAGCTGTGAATGCCCTCCTTCCACTGCCACCAGAGAACGGTATTAACTTCTCTGATTTTACACTTTGCTAGTGGTAGGTGCCCTTTGAATGTGTCTAGGACAAGCATTTCTCCTTTTTGTTAATAGCACACCTGGTCACCTCCTGCAAACAACGTTCAGCCAATCCTTCATTAAGTCTTTAGACATCCATCCTGGTTCTGACACCTAGCAATTATTCCAGTAGGCAGCTGTTCCTTCGGCATTGTTTTACGCTTTGGAATCACATATGGTGGCAATTTCATGCCATCTGCTAGCACTGCCAACACGACTGTAATGTGCATTTTTTCATTCCCCAAAGTTTTTTTTATGATGACAAATTTTGTGCCTATTTCTTCAATGGTGTAATTGGGTGGTGTGTCAAAATAAGCTGGAGTCTCATTGGCATTACCCATTTGGCTCAGCAAGTGTTTGCCATCTCTGTATAATCCAATCACACACTGCAGGAAGGCATTGATTTTTCTGAAGAAGTTAGAAAGTAGGCGTAGGTATAACAAAGTCCTTCACTGTAGGTAGAATCCATTGTGCCACATCATTTTTACACATTGACTATTACTTGCCTTGAATTCCCTCTGTGGAGCATTTTGTGCTTGTGCTATTTCTTGATCTTTCAGTTTAATGATTTCCTATGTAAAGGGGTTTCTGTCTTTTCTTGCAGTGTGCAACAATTCTACAACTTATTCTTCTACTATGTGAGATTTCTATTTTGGGTGCACTTACATATATATATATATATATATATATATATATGTCCTCCCAGAATATCCTTTTTAATGTTTTTTTTTGTTTTTTTCTCATAGGAGGTACCAACAGGCTTAAAATATGGATTGTCTACCTTTGGTCCCTTTCCTGTTACACTCGTTTTTCTCAACTCCTTATGATCTGCTATTTCACACATAACTTATAAGATTCAGGGAGACCCATAAAACTGTGAAAGATCACTGTGGAGTTTTCTGAGTTACAGTACGCCACACAAGCTTCACAAGTCAGTGAGAAAAACAGCTAACATACTAACACTGTGTTTTATTTAAACTTAGAGTTGCTATGGGCATATTTGTGCTTCTCCTTCACTAGGAGACCTCCTACCGTGCACACTTGTTTTACCTTCATTAATCATAAAGGAAGAGAAACTAAATTTTTAAGTTGAACTACTTGGGAAAAAAACCTAAATTTCCTCTTCTTTTTTGCTAAGCATGGTAACTTGAATTTAACTTTTTGGTTTTAAGTATTTATTCTAGGCTCGCTTTGTAGTTGAATAAGTTTTCCATTTTCTCCTGTGGTAGGTGACTAAAAAAAGTGGAAAAAGTTCCTTTCTGTAGCTGCCTTATTGTCCCCACTATGGGAGTATAAATGGGTACCTGCATCAAAAGTCAAAATTTCAGACTGCAGAAGTTAAAACAGGGGCAAACAGCTGAGAATAAGCATGCTGATGGTGTGAAGAGATATTGAAAATACATGGTAAGGTTTGCCCAGGCAGCTGAAAATTGTTTTATAGAGAGAAACAATTGAAAACTGTCTTTCAGTTGGTCAGACCAGCCGTTCTCTGGGTACCCAGTCCCCTGGTCTGAAAGACAGGCATGGGAGCAGAAGGAAGCTCCCATAATGAAAGGGGGAATAATGAATAATGAATGGTTGGTGATCTGCCACACCACTTAAACACACACAGGTGTATGGGGCAAGATGGGATCCATCTCAGAGTGCCAAGGAAACTGGCAGAACAGCTCAGTGAGCCACTTTCAGTCATTTACCAGCAGCCCTGCTCAAATGGGAAGGGTCCCAGCTGACTGGAGGTTAGCAAATGTAATGCACATCCAAAGGAATGGATGGGTGGAGAACTCCCGGCCTCTCAGCCTCACCTCAGTGCCAGGGAAGGTCGTGGAGTAGATTATCTTGAGTGCCATCACACAACATGTGTGGGATTATCCGGGGATCAGGCCCAGACAGCACAGATTTGTGACAGGCTCTGGTGAGCCTGAACCTCAAATCCTGTGTTCAGTTTTGGATCCCTCACTACAGGAAGGACACTGAGGGGCTGGAGAGTGTCCAGAGAAGGGCAGCAGAGTGGGGGAAGGGTCTGGAGCACAAGTCTGATGAGGCTGGGGATGTTTAGGTTGGAGAAAAGAAGGCTCAGGGGGAACCTTATAGCTCTCTACAATTCCCTGAAAGGAGGGCTCTGCCAAGATGGGGCTGGTCTGTTCTCCCAGGTAATCAGCAATAGGATGAAAGAAAACAGCCTCAAGTTGTGCCTAGCAGAGGTTTAGATTGGCTATTAAAAAAAAAAGTAAAATTCTTCACCAGAAGGATTTTGAAGCCTTGGAACAGGCTGCCTAGGGCAGTGGTGGAGTCACCAAACCTGGATGTATTAAAGAGACATATAGATGTGGCACTGAGGGATATGAGTTAGTGGTTGGACTTGATGGCCTTAAAAGTCTTTTCCAACGTAAGTAATTCTATGATTATGTTGAGGTGGGGGTCAATCTTTCAGGTAACACGTGTCAGGATGAGAGGAAATGGCTTCAAATTGCGCCATGGGAGGCTTACATTGGATATTAGAAAAAAGATCCTCACTGGAAGGGTGGTCAGACATTGGAACAAACTACCCATGGAAGAGGTGCAATCACCATCCCTGGAAGTGTTCAAAAGGTGTGTGGATGTGTCACTTGGTTTACTGGTGAGCATGGTGGGTGCTGGCTTAGTGGTTGGTCTCAAAGACCTTAGGGGTCTTTTTCAACATTCACGATTTAATGATTCTCTTTCTCCATTTCTAAAAGGAATAGAGTGGAGGTTAAGAGATCTGGAAATATAAGAGAGAAGTGAGAAGGTAATGGGATCATGATTGAAGGGAAGTTTTATGGAGTAATTAAGTATTGAAATGTTAGGGTCTCTCTGCCATTTTCCTCAATGCAAACCTTTGGATGTTTTCTTTTTTTCTGAGAAAATTAATTCAAACGCAAGCCAGGTTTTTGTGTCTGTAAATATATGCCGGAGTGTTTATTGTTTTGTTGCCAGTAGGTTTGCCTACTGAGGCCTCCCAGCCCCTGTATTTACACAATTTTCACACTGTAAAGGGATCATAGCTCCTTGGGAGACACAGCACTAACATTTCTGTGGTGCAGAAAATAGAGAAATAGTGGTAGGCCAGAGCTGATGTATTGTTAAAACTCCTAACTTCATTATGTGGGAGTCTACTAAATCTTTATTTTGCAATCTGAATTCAGCAAGGGGAAAAGCGATGCTGAATTATTTTCTTTCTCGCCGGGAGCAGTCTCACGCTTGCTGCCTGTGCTTTGTAAAGGCTGCATACACAGCTAAGCACCTTTAGCATTTACAGATGCCTTTACATTTACAAATGCCTTTATCTTCAGAAGCATATTTGACACACTAGGCTGGCTTACAGCTTGAAAAGCCGGTGAATCATTCTGTGAATAGCTGAATACAGAACATTTGAAACAATCAATGACAACTTGCCAGGGCTTGGGCAGAATGCTCCCTATTGTAAAAAAGAGCTGTAGAGCAGCCTGTGAAACTCGAGTGGTCATCTGATAGGAAATGAATGCAACCAGTCTCCAAGGAGCTGAGCAGATATTAGCATCACCAGTTGCCTGTAGTCATAGTGTAAGTTATCTCCCTGCATTTGACTGAGCTTCTCATGTTCTGCTTAGGAATGAAAGGATTGCTACTTTTGCTAGTCTTCATATCTTAAGTATTTTCATATTTAGCAAATTGTGGGTTTATTTATTTATTTTTCATATTATATTCATATACAAATGCACTTTTTTCCTGAATTTGTGAAACCGTAATAAAAGCTACAAATAGAGAGAGTTCCTGAATCTTGTGACATTATGCAGGATTGAAGGTGAAATCCTATTACATGAACATTTGCAGATTTATCTTTTAGTTGTTAAACTCTTAATAGCCCACAGCTACTAGAAGAAAACAAAATTAGAAGCTAGTGACTTGCTTTTCTTCTTTATTCTCTACATCCACTTAAAATAGGGTGACATATCTCTGGGTGTGAGATGTAAAGAGAGTGTATAGAGGCATATGGGGATGGGGTGTAAATATTTCAGTACTGCTAGAAAATCTTGTTTGTTCAATTTACAGTAAATTGCATTGTTATATTGCTTCTCATTCAGTTGCTCACATCTCAAAATCTCAAGTTTCTGCCATTCTAGATATATCTACAAGATTTGGGTGAGAAAAAAGTATTTTCCTAAATCTATTGAATACGGATTTTGACTTGCAACCCTGCTGAAAATCAGTGTAAATTATTGCTTTGACAGTTACACATTTTAGATGAGTACCATAAAGAATTAAACCTAAACAAGCTTTCACATAATCTGTATTATCATCACTTCTTCTCCAGTAAAACAAAGAAAATCATCAGTATTCCAAGTTTCCTCCAGAAATATTATAGATACTGATAAAACATAGGTAGGGTGAACTCTCTTACACTTTTGAACTTACGAGCAGGGTTATAGAATTTTGCACACAGGAGGAATGGTATTTGTTGTTAACACATCTCTCCTCTTTATTTTTATTGTGCATATAATTGTATACCCAGTGTATTTAATAAGTATTACTGTGCCACAGTGTAATGCAGCAGAGTGCTCAGAGATTCAAACCACAATGATTGTGAATGAAATTAGATGCCATTACTAAGGGGCTCTTCTATATTTTATTTCTTTGTGGTTTGTGCGAGTATAATTCTGTGGCTACAGAGGAAATTATGACAAATCATTACAAAAGATACACACTCTGCAAATGGTGATTATATTGCTCTGTTATCAGGGTGTCTAAAAATGTGTGGTTATGTATTCTAGCTTTTGCCCTACCACATAGTTTGATTTATAGACTTTTGGGGGGTATACTTTTTCTGTGGGAATTGTTCTAAGTCACTGTAGAAGAGGAAGAATTAAATGGATATAAGTTTTTCTGTTCTGGTACATTTCCACCAGAGGTCTTGGAAATTCTTTCATGGAACCTGTCTAAATTAGCAGTAAATTATGTGCTTTTCTACCAGGTGGATGCTGAATTGATTCAAAGGTGATCAGGTGCTGCATCATCTTTATTTTCACACATCAAAGGTAGGCATATTGCAAGCAATTAATCATGTACTTGTTTATTGTTTTGGAGTAAATGCATTTTGCACACCTTTTGTTGCTGATTTTAATTTAATTACAAATCATCCCTAAGTGTATCTGTCATTACCTTAGCGAACACAAAAATGAAAAGATGAGAGGAAAAAAAGAAGCTTTTGCATCTGTGACACTTGTTACTTTTGAAACAAGAAGCATAGAACAGGTTACTTACCATTGGTGTTTTTAAAACAAATGAACACTTAAAAGTATTTACAAACATATTTGTCTACTAATAGTAAAATACTTGTGTTTTGCCTGAAAACATTTAGTCGGTCATTAGAATCAAGTCATTTTGTTCTGAGGGCCCAGTTTCATGATTCAATGAATCTTAAAAAACTGAATTTTACTTTTTTTGTCTTTTCTACCTACTAGTGTAGACATTAGTTGTTTCTAGTATAACTATTTCTTTTTGCAAACATCCCCCAAGACTGTTTGTTAACGGCTGAGGAAATGGGATTGTAGGATCTTTCTGTACCTCTGAAGCTGCTATTTGGTGTATGGGCATGGTTTTCACCACAATATATTCAACATGAATGTTAAAAAAACATATAGGTGCTACTCTGTGGGACCTTTTCAGCTGCCCATTGCCATTTTATTGAGAACAAGGGTTCTAAAGGGTTCTAAGGGTTTTAAACTTTTAAAATTGTGACAGGTAGGAATTCTTTACAAAACCCCACAGGCAGCAAAACAATTTTCATCAGTTAAAACTAAGGCAAGGTTCCTATTTGAAGTATAAATGCTCCTCTTTATGGAGCAACCAAACATGAAGCTCCTGTGTCATCTGGTCTTCATTAAAAGTGTACATTTACAGACAAGGGAAGTTTGGAAACATTGAAATTAATGGTTGTGGAGTGTGCTAGCAGAGGTATGTCTGTACTTGCAATTAAAAAGTACCTTAGGGAACAAAATTAATGAATTTGTGACAAACAAACATAATTTCTCCATTTCTCTTTTCTTTCCCATCCCTTTCCAAAATGGCCCTTCTTGTAATGCACTGTAGGAAGTATTAATTATTTATGTTTCCTGATAGATTTAAGTCTCTGGTTTTATTTTGCTATAATTTCAATATTACAGTTCTTTGAAAAAAAGAATAGGTAGGTGTTTCTGAGTAATTCCTGGTTTTGAGTGGAAAGATAGGAAGATGTGGTGGTGTGACATTGGCATTCAAATTCGTATCTCCCAGTACTGAGTTTTATTCACTTAATGGATAAGCCCATTTAGCTTTTTATTCTTTTTAATTGATTAATTATTTTATGATTTCCTAAAGCTTGCTCTCCATCCTTTGTGTATTATACCCTTTCTTTGAACCCCATTGCGTAAGTCTAACTTCTTTGTAGTTTCAGATGGGTTTTGAACAATCTCTGACTTAAATTGGGGTGAACTGATAACTGAATGTGGAAGATGACCCTTGGGGTCTAATACTAATTTTTTTCCCTTTAAGCCAAGATTGAGCTGATAAATGTTCAGAAAGCTCTTTTAATCAGTAGATACTTTTTGGGGGCAAGAAAAAAAAGGAAAAAAAAAGCCTCCCAAAACCCAGAGAAAACTCTCTTCACCACGTTTTTCACAGTAGTTTAATTTCCGTGGAACTTTTGTAGTTTCAGACACTTAAGCCATAAAGCCCAAGTTCCTTACAAAAATGAAATGGGTAAGACTTTTATTAATACTTTTGCTCTTTGATTAAAACCACAGAGTTTCAGCTTTAAAAGTTCTTAGCAAAAGGACAAATTCTGCTCTTGGTCTCATTCTGTAACATCAATGAGTCTTTGCAGCTAAGTTCTCTTAGAGAGAAAAATGTAGATTCTTTACCTCAAAAGCCCCATGTTATACTGTTGATCATAACAGAGAAATCTTGCATTAAATTTAGGCAGCATATGAGGAGGAGGAGGATATAAATCCAAAGTACCAACAATGTGAGATGGGTTCAAGCTGTAATGCCTTGTGTACCATAAGTGGAATCTTGAAATTGAAATGTTGGATAACTGGGGACTAATTCAGTGAATCAAGTATTTGCATAACATGTGTACATAAGCCTGGTTATAGCACTCAATTAGTCCTTTGATCTTCATAACGTTGGAATATATTATTATAACACAGTAAAAAAAAATTGAAAAATACTGATTTTATTAGTGGCAAAATTCTGCACTTTGAATAAAAATTTTAATGGCCGTTTGCATGTGATGCATCATGGGTTTAAATAATTGTGAATTGCTGGCTGGGATAAGCATATCCATTCTCCTGGAGCAAGGATTTGATTGCACCAGAATCTGAGCCTCTGAATTTGGGTTTCAAACATCAAAATATTTACCCCTGTTTACCTGGTGCTCTTTCACCAGAAGGAGGTGGGACTGGAGCATCGCACGGACGAAGAGAACAGCACGGCAGAGAAGGGAAAAGAGCACTAAGTTCTAGTTCAGTGGTAGCTCTACATAACTTCAGATGGACCCCAAGGCACCAGTTTTTACGGCAAGGCACCATATCTTGCCCAGAAGTGCTAGCATGTACTTTATCACTATTATCATCTATAGATGACACTAACTAAATCTTAACTTATGTCCTTGCAAATCTAGGTGTCAGCCAGAAACCGTGAAACTGGGCATCATCACATCATCATCTCACAAAAGCCAGGCACGAGAAGATGTATGGTGTGGAAACGGATTTGTTTTCCGTGGTTTAGAAACTACTAAAAGCTTTCCAAAACCCCAGCCCTCAGTCCTCGTGTGTAGCATGATCTGATTATTTAGGATTAATTTTTCTCAGCTGCAGCCATATGACAGGGAACGTATTTCAGAATTAGGTGGATTTAAGAATGGCTGCAGAGTTAACTTAGAATGGAAACTGCAGGCTTCAGCCACTAAGAAATGAACACCAAAACTATAAATTGTGAAGGATTACTGAATAGTGACTGTGAAGAGGAAACAGTCTGGTTCTACAGCCCAGCTGATAAAGAAAAATAAGGGTAATATAAATATTGAGCAAGTAAATTGCTATAAAATAGAGGAAAGTTGTTGATCCAGATCCCTTACCTAGAAAAGGAAATAAATTTACTTTATTCTTTCAAGGCTGATGCAGGACATATCTGCGTAGAAATTTTGTGTGATAGCTGGGAAGCCCAAGAGAAGTCATAAAACCTTTAAAGATGTGATCTGATTCCTGAAGCCTGCAGTGATGTGAATGTTAATTCTATCCTCTCCACAACACCTCCAAAAATTTGCAGCACAAGAGGGCTAAAAGAGTTCCAGCCTTATCTTCATTACCCTTCTTCTACCTATAAATGTTTTCTCCACCAGCAAAAGACCTCCAGAGTAGTAAGCTGAGTGCTGTATTAGTGCATAGTGTGGGATGGGGTTTTGGGAACATGCAAAAATGTCTTTATGCATTCCAGCCACAGTAATAACAATATCTGGTTAACCCCTTTACAATCTACGTATAAATCAGAGCTTATTTTGCTAGGTCTCAATAAAATCACTGAGGATGCAGAATGCTTTAGTGTAAATACACAGTTGTTGGACTGAAACAAAGTTCATTCCACAACACCAATCTTTGTTTCTAACAGGAAACAAGTATCTGCTTAGCTGAAGTAGAAGTGCACTCACCCTTTATTGACCTGTAAATGTCTTAAACTTCATCAAGCAATTTATAGAAATTTTTTGTTTCTCCAAATACCAGATCTGGATCATGAGAATGTCATTAAGTTTATGTTCAGTCATTTTAACTGCATTGATTCCTAATCTTTGGATTGCTAATTCATTACTCTGCAGTGGATTTTGCTCCTAGTCACTGAATAATATATGTACTGAGGATTTGGCATATAAATGTGTGATACTGTACATATTTTGTATTGAAACTGTTACCATGGAACATCAATTAATGTTTCAAGTAAATGAAAATCCAATTTGTTATAAAGACTATTTTAGAAATTTAAAACAATAATAATTAGGTAGAATTATATGGATTTTGCTGTTCCTTTTTCAGGAACAGGAACTTGAAGCTCCTTAAGACGCTGTACAATGTAAAGTAATGTTTGTCAAAATTTGCTTTAACAAATCAGGTGGGTTTCTGAACTTTACAGAGGTTTTTTACAGAAGAGCTTAATCAGCACACCTGGGTATTTTGCAAGCACCACCCCAGCTCATAGAGTGACACCTTTCTCAGCCTCTAAGATTTGCCTTCATTTATGCCTAAGAGCTATTTACTACTAATAGGACATTTTAATAGGAGACAAAAGAACAACAAAGTGGTGTAGGGGATGTGATGGAGGGGCTGGACCTACCTTCTGCACAGGTTCTGAGAATGAGCACAAGGGGATTAGAATTTTTAGGTTAAATCTACCATAATTATCTAGACTGGAATCTTATCTTAGGTACTACTACATGGAACATTCAAGGCAAAAGGAAACTTTAAGCATAGAAGTGCACCATAGAAATGTGCTGGATGTAGAGTGAGTTTACCTGAACTCTGATGTATCTGTAATTGATCTAAGTCATCACCAATGGAAAATGAAAAACAGCTCATAAAGAGAGTAACATATTTTTCTTTGTTTTCTCCTTTATGCACACCCCAAAGGAAGAACCTTCTAAAGGAAAAAAGTTGTTTTGTGAGCACTGCAATTCTTGATGCTCTGTTTCTAAGTATTTATATCTAATAGGTGATTTTTTTTCTCCTTCCCTTTTCTTTTCCCCCGAATAGCAATCACTTTTAAGTCCAGACTCTACTCCCTATGTTCTTCCACAGTACCTTGACCTTCTCAGGTGTCCAAATCCCCAGATGGGTAGAAAAGTACTTTGTGACTTCTTTCAGGCAACTGCTGAGCTAATTTTTTGAAATGAATATATGTGCTGTTTGGTTGACCAGCTGATGAATGAGAACTCAAATAGTTGCTTGTTCTGCAGGGATACAAATTTGATCTTTTTTTCCTCTTCAGAAGCTGATTTTCTCAGGCTTAATGTTTCTGATGCAACCAGACATATATAGTCAGAATTAGGTGATTTATTGAAAAGGTATTTAGAAGGAAGGTAGGCAGCATGCCTGAATAAGCTTTGTTTCTTAGGATATCCAGGTACAATTTGAAAGAAGGATGTTTGTTCTGGGATAAATTTTAGACTACTTCTGCTTCCCAGAAAATCAAGGAAGGTACAACAACACAGTAAGGCTTACTTGAGCAATATATCTTTGTAACACTAAGTCTGATTACTGGATAAATTCTCAAGCTATGTAGTAATCTGAAAATTATATTTCCAGAACCAATTTATCCTCATCCTTTCAGGCTTTTTTTCCCCCCATAACCTTTATAGCATCTGGTTTCCTAAAGTTTGTCTATCCATCCAGAATTTAATTTTCTCCTTTACCCTTCCAAATTCTATATTTTTTCTCATAGTGATGGAATAGCACCATCCTCACCTGTCAATCAAAACCATAATACTACAACTTTCAGTACTAATCTCATTTACTTTTACTACCTCTTCAATAGTATCATCTGCATTTCTGAAATCCATGCTTTGGCTCCCAATTTCATAGCAATTTCAATTCACATCACTTTTCCTTATTTCTAAGGTCATCCACAGCTGTGATACTCCCTGCTTATCTGACTTATGCTCTCTATTTCCTCATCCACAATTTCCTCACTGGCACTGTAACACTGTTTTCTATCTGTTTGTCCATCTTTATCACAGCTTTCTCCATGCTGCTTCCTAAATAGATGCAATACTTAAAGGTTTATGTTTTCTGAGGCTGCTTTCCAGGCAAATTTGTATCATGAGGCCTGTAAGAAATTAGAGTGAACAGTAGCCAGAGAAAATGATATTACTATTATTATTTAAAAGGAAAAAAGGAATTCTTGACACATTAACACATACATGCACGTGTGTATATATAAATTAGTGTGTAACACAAACTAAAGATCAAGACATTCTAAAAGAAAATTTTGCTCTTTGCATCATTCCAGAGACTGAAAAATGCAGAATTTTATTTATTCATTTATTTATTTATTTTCCAGGTAGAAACGCTACGTACAGCTTCTGCTATTATTAAAAAAAAAAAAAAAAAAGAAAGAAAAATGAGCCTAATTCTCTGTTTTGAACATATATCCTGAAAAACCATGTGTAGGATCTGTGTGATGTTCCAGGGGAGTGAGGATGCTCAGCATTGTCCCATTTTCTTTTTTAGCCTAGTCAGTATTTCATTTACACACACTTTTAATATTCCTGTTGCCTAAATCATATATTAATGTTTTTGGTCTCTGTGGCTGAAAGGCATAATTCCAGTAATGAGGGGAAATAAGCAGAATGCTTGATGAAGTATCTAAGATACCAAGCAACAAACAGAATGTTTCATCAACTGTGTTTTAACGACTGGTATATGAAGCTGCTACAGTTTTGTCATTTCTTCACCAAGAAATGCATCTCTTTTTATTATAATGTGGTATATTGTGGTTATTATAATATCCTACGGTACCAAAAGGTTGACCTTAACTAAAATGTTGGGAAAGCATAAAATGCAACAGGAATAGACAGCAAGCTATGATAAAATTGTAGAAAAAACAGTGTTTTCAAAATTATTTCATAAAATGCTCCTGTTTTTCCTTCTGTGAGACCTCCAGCACACCTACTAAAACCCATGAAAATCAGCAGTTACCCCAAGGTAAATCTCCTAGCTAAATTAATTATTTTGTTACTTATCCTTCCAGTGTTTCATATTGAAAAGGAAGTTTGATATTTCTAAGACAGAACTAGACTTCTAAATACCTCTTCCTTTTGTCCTTTTATTTTTTTTTTTTAATTCTAGGCTATTTTCAGAGTAGAAACCTACAACTGAGAGGAAGAGGAAAAATCAGAGATGATGAAGTCAACTTCTAACTTACTGACAGTTGAGTTCCCAAGCTTGTGGGCTTTCTGCATTGTTTTTAATACATCTTTTCTAGGTGTAGAATATAGCTCTATAATACTTAATTACTTTTTAATTAATTTCTTCAGTTATTTTTATCATTATTACCTGAAAATTACTATTTAAAAAATTTTTAAAAGAATCTTGGGATTATTTTTTTTTTTTTATCTGATACATTGCAGAGAATCTTAATTATCTTCTATTAAAACTTTTATTTTTCATTTTCCCTTTTGGCTAGTGCATTATGATACCCTTTCTAAACAGTATTAACTTCCTCTACAGAAGTATGCATATATACAGAAACTCTGTTAAGAGTTTTTGTTCACAGTGCAGTGGGATGCAGATGTTACAGAGTGGAACACCTGAACATTTCTATTTACTGTGAATTTAATTGACTCCCATGGTTTAGGTGCACATGAACTGAGCCTCTTTTGGAGGACACAAAGTTAGGAGCTGTGCTCCTCTGTGCTCCCAATGCCGTCAGGAGCACAGCAATTCTGAATCAATGCACTAAAACCAGCCCTAGAGAAACTGGAGAGTAGATGAAAATAGCTACAATTTTTTTGAAGTGCACCACTGATACGTGGGGAGAGACAGGATCTACTTGGAAAGTATCTTGATTCTGTTAATTGCTTGCTCATTATTCCATGAGCAAGCTTACACATTATTTCCTGGTTTCAGATAAAGCACAGCTGGAAATCTGTCTGATGCTATCAGCTCTTTTGAAGTGATTGGGAAATACCTGAATGATTACAAAGAAAATTCTACAGAAAGAGATTTTTATTAAATACATTTTCCTCATTGTGCAAACTGACATGAAATGTTGTTTCAGCTATTTCTTATGTATTTAGTCAAATATATCCGTACCATATCTAGTGCTGTCTTTTTTCTGAGTACAATTAATGTACAATTTAAAAAATCCACACTCATGAGACAGCCAAAGATTGCATTCAGTCTGGCAGTAGTGAATTGTCTCAAAGTTACATGAGTAACATGAGAGAGACCAAATCAGTTCAGACACTTTCTGACTAAGGCTTCTGTCTGACAAAGGCCAGCAGTGGATCTCCAGAACATGACAAAAGTGTAATGGCATTTCCTGGAATACTGTCCCAACATCCCATGGCCTCTGCTCAGAGGCTTTCCTAGAGAGTAGCAATTCTTTGCATTTTATCACCTTCAAAGGACTAGAGTTTTCCTTTAAATGTACACTAATATTTATTCACTGCAGCTCTTCGTGGGGAGAGAGCAAGGTCGTACTTGCTCTGCGTGTTCTGCTCATGACTGTGTGTATTTGTGCCATGTACCACTCACCCTGACGTGCCTTTTTCTGGCTGAAGGGTCCTAGTCTGATTTGTCACTTCTTGCACAGAAACATTTCCTACCTTGATAATCACTTTCATTCTCCTGTAAAACTTCACATTTTCAGTGTACCCTTTTTGATGTGACAGCACTCTATACTTAGAGCACTTAACAGGAAGGTGCAGTTTTCTACATACTCATAATGAAATTACCTGAATTATTTTCTGTTCCTTTCTTAGTTATTCTCAAATATGTTTTTGCTTTTTCTTAATTTCTGTTGATCATTTGATTGATGTTCCTGATTGACCAGAGCACTTAGATGTATTTGTAGTGCTGAAATTGTTTTGTTTCCATACATGATTAACTTTTATTTATCTATGATGAAGTCCATCAGCCCATCCTGGAGTCTTCTGAAGTTTCTCTCTTTGTCGAAAGCAGCCATTGTTTTTGCTACTGTGAATATGTCAGGATCATCAACACACTCCATACTTGATTGTTCATCCAGTTTTCTGTATCAAATTATGAATATAACTCATAACTTTCCATTTGACACTTCTGGCTCTGTGAAAATGAATCACTTTGCTTTACGTTTCTGTTTTCCAACCATGTGAAAACCTTTGTCATCATCCTATGTCTAGGTTTCTTAAGTGCTCATTTTTGATCCTGTGAGACACCTTTTGGCATTCTAAGTGGATGTATACAGATCTGATTTATTACTATACTTGTTCATTCCTTCAGACGACTCCTATAATTTAGAAGGAAATATTTCTATTTAGAAGTGTTGTATTTAACCTTCACAATGCATTTTATTCCAATACTCACTAATTCAATTCTTTATTATGAGCAACAGATCAGCTGTTTAACCCTGGATTTCCCTTTGAACTCTGTGCCAAGTATCATCTTCTACTGAAAAATCATTAATTTGTCAACTTAATTGATAAATTCTTCTACTAGCATTTCAGCTCGGGATGTATTTATGTTATTTTCCTTGCAAAGGAAGATTTTTCAGAATAGGCATTTAAGTGGATGCACAGATTAAAAAAATAATTGCTTTGGCACAATCTACTCCTCATATTCCTGCTACACTTAAGTATTCTATTTTTTCTGTAACCTTTTTGCAGGTGTCTTTTTATGTGTTTTAAAATTTAAAAGTGTTTTATTATGTATCATCTGAATTTAGTTCTTTTGAAAGTTATGTTTTGAGCTCATGTTAGGCCTGGTAAAGATTATTCTATCTTCCTCATTTGCACACATCTTTCCTATTGGAAAGCAGACTTCTGGACTTTTACTACCTTCTACTTTGATATTTTCGCAAGATTTTATTATCCAGATTTTCTCAACTTTATAAAATTTTCTTAGAAGTGGTATGCATATGACTTGTGCATCTAATATTGTGATTTAAAACAGTTTGGGGCCTACTGCAATAATTTAGTCTTTTGACTGTCTTTCGAATATTTTCACAGCTTCCTTATTCTTTGTTATTCTGCTTTTCACAATTTGTAGTACCAGCGAGTATTAGACTTTGCGAGTCTGTTTGTTCCTATATGGGTGTCCAACCCAGGCACCTCTTTGTCTGCTTGATTTATGCAGAGCAGCTCTTAAACCATAATCTGTGAGCCACACCTTACTACTAGTCAGGACCTGGTTAGAAGTTTCTTCTTCTATTTCCTGAATAGGGTCTACTAAAGCAGTCATATAACATGCCTAAAAATTTGAATTTTAACTTATGTTCTAATGAAATATCTGTCAAATTCAAGATACAGCTGATTTTCCATACCTATTGCAGTGACCACTCTTGCAGCATCCCTGAGCACTTCAAATGAAATATTTAATGTTGTTTTTCACCATGTTGATTGGGCAACAGTATGCTTTACATTCATGATTGTCTTCAAGGATATGTAGGCTTGAGTAATTGAAATGCACAATTCAATGAATGAGATGTGTGTGTCTTCCAGTATCTTCAGTGTGTTGGGACTTTGGAGATTCTCTTTAAATTTGTATGACATAAACATATGTTGTTTGTCTCCAGGTGACTGTTTAAAAGATAAATTTTGAGGACCTGTTGATTACTGAGTTTAATACTTCCTCTGAGCTTTGAAAAGACTTCTTGCATACAAATAATTGACTTTAATTGAAAAGAAATGATATTGTCTCTGCAAATGCTAAGTGTTGGATGTGTGAATCTAGTTTTCATGTTTAGGCTTGAGTTTTGATGAGTTTCTAAATTAAACCTCACAATGATTCCATTTAAAATGATTCCTTAGTAAAGGTTGTTATTTTGATGATGATAAAGCTAAAAAACAAAATCCCCAAAAAGTCACTCCTTTTAATATTGGGGTTGGTCTAAGCAGTTATTAGGGTTGGACATAGTGGTTTCCTCTGCTTCTGCACTCATTCAGCTCTGAAAATGTGTTGTTTCCATAAGAAACAAGTCACATAGAGACACAGTTATTTTTAAGCTGTTAATTTTGTTTCTTGCTGTATTTTTATTGTAATTCACTTTTTGCTCTTGACCTTGAGCTTTCTTAAAAAGCCATTATCTGGATAATTTGCAGGCTTGGCAAGTTCTGTAGGTATGGCGGATATTGATTACAGGTAGTACATTGTTTTCCCTCTGTGAATGAGACTTGTGTGAAAGTCTTGTTTATGCTGTTAACTGGCTAAGAGTGTTTGGCATTACCCTTCTCACACACTACTTGTAAGTCAGTGGCATGTGACATCCCCTAAAACATTTAAAAGTGGCTGAAAACTCAATAAGATCTTACTGGAATCATGGTACCGTATCTTCAATTTCAACATGGCATTTGTTTAATTTTTAGCTCAGCTGCCGCTGTTGGCTCAAGCTCAGGTCTTTGGGTGGGACTGGGATAATTATCTTCTGTGCCAATGACAAAACAGTTCATTCAAAATGATGCCTGGAGCTGAAAACAACATTTTCAGGAAAACAGCAAACTAGGCTTTTTAACACGATGCTAATCATTCCCTAAACAATTACTGAGAGCTGACCTTTAACTTCTCTCTTTAACAAGTTTGGGCTTACTGTACATGGCTGGGTTTTCTAAAATGAGATTTGAATATCTCTTTCTTTTGAAAAAATAAATGTGTACAGAAAATTTTACAGAATAGCTGATTCAGTTTTGTTTACTGGAAGTAATAAATGCCTTATTTTGCAATACAAATAATCATTGTTAAAAGCAATTCCATTTCATCTGCTGAAAAAAGACAAAATGGTAGTTTTGAAACTGAAGATGTTTGTCTACCACAAAGCTACGATAATGACAGCTGTGGTGCAAAAATTTGTGCTTCATCATACCAGTACTGCTCTGTTCATTTTCTGAATGGGCAGTGAAAGGAAGCAAGAGCTAAAGGATAGATTTTTTTATTAGCATAGTTTGTCATGCAATTATCCAGCATTGCAACCAGCAAGTGCTTGTTCCTTTCTTATCTTAAACTCTAGCAAAGATCAATAAAAGTTTTTCTTCTTCAAAAACTGTTGCTCTAGAGTAAAATTTTCATCATTTGTCTCTTAACTACAAGGAAAAAGGCCTCATGGATTGCAGCAGGATATTTTACTCTAACCCTGGACCAACATGTTGCTATGCTGTGGCAATGTTTCCCAGTCATTACTTTCCCTCTGGCATCAGTATTTCCTAATTTATTGTTGGCAACTTGCCCTTCTTTTCAGGTCATGTCTGACATTTAAATGTGTGGTGACACTGGGGAAGCAGCTTTTAAGTGAGCTCTGGGATAACAAATGTTAAGCTGTGGTTAACTGTAGAAACTTTCCACTTTGAGCATCATGCGTAGACTTTACCACCTCCTACTAGTACCCTCTAAGCTCTTGTAGGGCAAGCAGAAAATCCCAATCTGACAAGTCTCTTTCAGCCTTCCAAAAGTTGACCTGTGCACTGCTCACAACAGAGTGAAATAATAGTGCAGGAGGGAAGCTGGTCATGGATATCTGTATGTGGGACAAGGATGAGTGAAGAAAAATAGTTGGATGTGGCCTGAGAACTTTAGAGGGAAGAAGTTTTGCTGCCTGATCACGCCCAAGAGGTGCTCAAGGAGTGCCCGAAGGTCTTCCATCCCTGACCTCCTTGGAGATGTTTGGCCTGGCCAGCTGAAGAGGGTGGGAGCACAGT
Organism: Atrichornis clamosus; assembly: GCA_013400975.1. Classification (NCBI taxonomy): domain Eukaryota; kingdom Metazoa; phylum Chordata; class Aves; order Passeriformes; family Menuridae; genus Atrichornis; species Atrichornis clamosus. Next base: position 382,081 of record WBMZ01009651.1, on the reverse strand, counting down.
GCACGACAGCCTGCAGGCTCAGCTGGTAGCAGAGGCCCAAGCGCTGCTGGTGGCCACTGCCAGCACCCAGGACCTGGTGGGGACAGCTCCCAGCTCCCACTGGGATAAGGCGCCTGGTTTAGGGGAGGAGACTGCTCTGTGCCTCGCTTTCCCTCGGCACCACAGAACGGCCCTGACCTCTTCAATTAAGGAAGACATCTGCAAAATAGTGACACTGATTAAAACTTCTATGATTTATATGTGTGTGCATTAGAAATCAAGCTGGGGCCACCAACATTTTGGTTATAAAAGTCTTCACATTGTTTTTAGCTTTAATCTGGTTTCAGAAGATTTAAACCAGTTAGTTAGGTACGTGTAGTTCTCTAGCCCACTGCCATTTCTGAACTATCCAATTTCTTCTCAGGTTAATTTTTTTATATGGCTGACATCCTTTTTTTTCATAATAATTACTAGATGAACCTTCAACATTAGCTCAGTACAGTCATCAAGATATTGCAAGTGGCTATATTTTCTACACTAGAATAGCAGAAACTGATACATAATTAGCTCTTTGTATAACTCAGCGGCAAAGAAGGAAATGATAGTAAGAAGCAGCGATGTACAAGAGGATTGGTGATGAATGTCTTTGGAAAAACAGCTGAAGGACAAAAAAGAAAAAAAAAGAAAAAAAATCTGTGAGATGAGGCATGCCTGCACAGTGGTATAAGCTCCTTCACCTAACGTCTGACTGCAAGGATGTGAGGAAGCTTTAGTTTGGAATCTCTGTAGGCACAGTTCATACTGACTGAAATACTGATCCTACAAGCTCAAGCTCAGGATTGCCCGCATATGGATTCGTGTCCTCTGGAGCAGAACAGCTTTGAGCAGAGGAGCTTTTGTCAGTACTACTTCTACTCTCGGATCTGTCTAAAAACAAGAGGTTCAGAAACATGCTACAATTAGTGTTGTCTAAGCAGTATATGACACCTGTAAAATAAATAAAATTCAAAAAATGAAATTTATCCTAGTAAAATACCAGGTTTAGCAACAGTGATTTGGCTATGTACGTGCAGACACTCCCTGAAGATGTAATTCAATTTTCATTTGTTGCATATTCAATGTATTTCTCATTTTGTTCATGTAATGATTGATTTTCTGCTAGAAACTGGCAATCATGCTAAACTGAACACAATTATTTTCCCTTTCCTGCAATATTAAAATCTTTCACAAAATCTAGAGTTGTGCTAGGTGAGCTGCACACTCAAAACTTAAGAGAATGTTACCCATTTCTTTTTAGCAGAGGAACAAATTGATTTATCTGAAAAACTGATATGTTTACATTCTCCTCAGAGATAACCAAAAGCCCCCCAAAACCAAAAAAAACCCCCAAAAACAAACAAACAAAACCCCAAAACCCAAAAACCAAAAACCAACCAAACAAAAAAAACCCCAAACCCAAAAAGCCAACAAACCACCAGAAAAGAAGATATGAACATCTGCTTTGTTGGGAATGTACCTATGGCTTTAAAAAAAAAAAAAAGAAAAGGCAGGGCAGCAACTTTCTTCATGCGTTAGGTAAATAATGTTACTACAAATTAAATAGAAATAGAAACAGTGGTTTCTTTGCTGGTGGGGTCCAACTCAAAGAAAGCGTCTTCAAAGTGATGTAAACTGTTAAGAGAAGGAATAAAGACTTTCTTTGCAAGTTCAAGACAACCTTTAATATAAAGGGAATATATATCCTGAGAAATTTATTTCCAAGCAGCTGTGAAGGAGAACTGCCTGGCCTATGCTGCACCCAGTTGTTCACCTTCTCCACAGAGTAAAAAATGTGAGGACGCAGCTGATTCATGTCATGGCTCCTCAAATGGGAGCTGCTCTGCCCTCTGGGAAGGTGAAGGAAGGAGGAACTCTGGGCTCGGGCAGCTGAAGCCCAGCCTTTGGTGGTAGGAGAGCTGCTGCCAGGCTCCTGGACTTGAAGCCATATCTGACTGGCTGACTCACAGGATGTAACCTCTGACTTTGGGCTGTGGTCAGAATGAACAGAGACTTCTGCAGGAAAGAGACTGAACTTAAAGTACGTGGTAAGTTAAACAGCTCAGTATTTTCACTGTAGCACATAGGAAGAGTGATGGGCCCTTGTTAGGGTTATGAATGGGTTTAATCACATGTCTGGTAAATAGAATTTAGCAATCTACCTTCAGCTCAAAATATTTATCAGGCCCTGGGAGACTTGATCAGTGTTGTCAGGGTGACCTTGAGAAGATGGTCTTCTATGACGAAATTTGAAAAACCGGTTTATTTTATTAATATAAGACACTTTAGGGTGGATAGGTGACAACACAGATGATGGCTTGTTTGTGTTTAGGTAAAGAAAACTGTCATTGGGTTTTGATCTACTTTGACTCTCAGTTCCCTATTGAGCATTTGTATGCCTGAGTAGAAGAGTGTACTTCCAGGCTAGTGACATTTATTGATATAATACTTGTAAAAGGTTGCAAATTCCTGCATGCCAAGGCATTAAAATAAAATTAAAAAGGTATGAGTATATATTGTAAAAGTACAATTGAAATACATTCCTCACCAAATGCTAGAGCAGACCTGGATTTATCTTGAAAGAAGGATGCTCTGTAGCATAGTCAAAAGACATTCCTTCTGCCTCTCCCTTCTGGATTTCTTTGAGCTTCCACATCTCTCTGTACTCATTTATAATGTATTTTCTAAGTCACTTAGATTTAGTATCTGAATGCTGAGCTACCCATCATTTCATTTATACTTAGTCTTCCTATGTATTATAAATATTGAAATGTCTTATTAATATTAATAAAGTAGTTGCTTATTTAGACGGTTAAGACTACAGATTAGGTGGCAGTGGGATGCTCAGGAGGAAAAACACATTAAAGGTATCTGTTTAAAGGAAAACCATAGGTAAGATAGTAAATTTTCATCTGCATGTAGCCATCATTATGTCTTCAGTAAAAAGCCTGGGTTTCTCATTTGTCACACTTTTTAACATGGGTAGAAGAGGGATGGAGTAGAATGAACCATTGTAATCTTCTATCAGCACTTCCCATTACCGTGATCACAGCTAATGCTACATTTAGCTCCCTGTTGTGTGCTCCATAATTCTGCCAGAGAAGTAAAGGATCCTGCTGAAACTTGCAATTCCTATGTTGCAGGGATATTTCATAATTTCATAATTATTGTGTTTTGTAAAGTATAATTTTCCAAAACTTGTTGTATTATGGTTTTATAGTATTTTAAAGATATAGTTTTGGAGAAATTGGAGTTGGAACAGAGTAGTGTTTATCACATCTGGTTTGCTTTTTTTCTTCACACAATCAAAATTTCAAACACTTTCCATCAGCAAAAAAGATGTTTCAAACTAAAATAACACTCATCACTAGAGGGAAATTCCATTCCTAATGGTTTTAACAAATAAGGTGCAATCATTAATAGATTTTATCAGTTTTGTGATGTGAGCAGTAAGATAATATTTTACAGCCTTTAGTGATGGTTGGATACAAGATTTTCTTAAATGCTGATGCTATTAGAGTATTCATGAGTGTATGTAAGCTTTATAGAGACAATATAAATTAAGAAAAGTTTATCTGAGAGGAATACTTCAAAATATATGTGAAATTCTGTGAAAAGAAAGAAAGAAAAGTGACATGCTTTAAAAATTAAGAGTAATGTTAATTCTATCATTTAACAATAAAACTTTTTGAAAATATATTTTATTTTAAAAAGTTTTTTCAGCTTAAGTGCTATTACAAAATATTTTTATGACTTAATATAATTGTGAACATCTTTATGACTTCTGTGACCTTCAAAATCAACATTGTATGCAAAGTTTTTTTCTGTGTATTCTTAGTGTATAAGAGCATAAAGTGCTACAGATATGTCATATGTCATCAAGGAATAGCCATAAGCCTGGAAAAATCTGAAAAACACTATGCCATGCTGATCTTGGGTGTTTGGCTGTACTAATGTGCATAACTGTCTCTGGAAACAAATAAACATGCAGAGAAGCCAGGTTAATGATCAAAACATTATTAGCCTTGCAGATATTTGTAAATAGTTAAATTGGAGGACATTGCATTTAACACTCTATAAACAGTAATAGTTAGCCATCAAAGTATCATGAAGGAAATTATATGTTTCTTTAGAATATTGTCTACGACATCATTATTCTAATGACTGATTGTAGTGGTTTGGCCTTGCCTGGGTGCCAGGTGCCCTCTACGGCACTCTATCACTCCCCTTCCCTGTGGGGTAGGGGAGAGAATAAGATGGGAAACAACTCGTAGGTTGAGATAAAAGCAGTTTACTAAGAGCAAAAAAAAAAAGGAAAAAAAGCAAGGGTTTGCGCGCGCACAAGCAGAAAGAGAAGTTAATCTCTACTTCCCATCAGCGAGCGGTGCTCGGACACTTCCTGGGAAGCAGGGCCTCAGCACACGGAGTGGTTCCTCTGGAAGGCAGACATTGCAGAGCAACAAATGTCCCCGCTTCCTCCTCTCTCCCTGAGCTTTTATATCTGAGTTGATGTCACATGGTATGGAATATCCCTTTGGTTGGTTTGGGTCATCTCGCCTGGCTGTGTCCCCTTCCAGGATCCTGCCCACTCCCAGACCCTTGAGGGGGGCAGGAGTGTCAGAGGGACAGCGCTGCTCAGCAGTAGCCAAAACACTGGCGTGTTATCAACACCCTTCCAGCTGCCAGTGCAAAGCACAGCACTGTGAGGGCTGCTGAGGGGAAGGTGAACTCTATCTCGGCCAGATCCAATACACTGATTTACATATATCTCTTGCCTCTTATTCAGTAATGTTGAGTGACAAAACTTTTTTTTCCTTTTGGAGAGATTTATTTTATACTAAGTGAAAATTTTTAGGAGCAAACTCTTGTGAAAATATACTTTGAGTGCTACTCAGATCCAGCATGATTTTGCCTAGAGGTTGAGGAATTTATCTATCTGCCTGTAGATTCACAGTGTTTAGAGGAGCATTTAGGTTTATTCTACATTTAAAAAACCCCAACAAACTAAGCAAAAAATCTTACCTGTCCTAATTGTATAGGGAGGGATTGCCTAACAGCACAGTAAGTAATTGGGTCTGTTTATCACAGCAGTGCCAGAGTCACATTTTTAGTGGTGTGATTCTCAGCACCGATTTCAACCTGAGTATTCCATGAAGTACTAATAACCATGAGATTAGTGGTTGCTTTTTTTTTGTAAATATTGTCCTCTTAAAAACAAAAACAAAACAAAAAAAAAAAAAACCAAACAAAAAAAAGAAAATTGAAGGTTCTCAATTTTTGATCTAAGGAATAATTAGAAGAAAAAGGAATAAAAAGCTTTAAAAACAAACAAACAAACAAAAAAACACACACACACAAACAAAACAGAAAACAAAAAAACCAGAAGACATATCCCAGTATTTTTCAGGGAAAAAAATCAGTCTTGCTCCTTCAATAATTTCAACTTCTTGCTTTCAACAGATATGCATAAAAAGTGCCTCTAGTCACTCTTTTGCAATAGTTGCCATTTTTGAATAATGAAAGACATTTTAAGATAAGTTTCTAATGGAGCAAAATTGCAATGTTTATCACTTTTTGTGGTTGTTTGTTTATTTTTCTTTTTTCTTTGTTTTGGTTTTGTTTCTTGTTTTGATCTGGTTTGCTTTTTTTAAAAAAAATTGATTTATTTGAAACCATGGAACATGGCTATTAGAAGTGGTTCCAGCAGTCTTTTTGTGTATGAAAAGTTCTGCCAGGTATAAAGATTTCTTTTCATCTGTGAGGCTTTTTTCAACTATAAGAAACCACATTTTTCTGGTTTTGTTGTACATGAACCACAACCTCTGGCCTGTGTGATATCTATTTTAGCCTGTACTTTACTGTTGGTGCCATGATAAATTCCCTTCCATTTCTGTTGAATGTCGTAATTGCTGGCCTCCTCATTGTCTCTGCAGCACAACTGGTGGTAGTACCCTTTTCCAGTTCTCATCAATAATCCATACAAGTTTTACCTGGGAACTGTGCTTTGTTGTGATCCAGCATAAACTAAGCCAGTGCTCCTAGATGAGCAGGCTTAAGTCTCTTTGCAATGAATATTTGATAACAGTCCTTGGGAGAAGGTACTTCTGACAAGACAGGCGACTTGACTGCATCTAATGAGCACCATATGAGGATTTGGGAATAACTTGGAAATGTGGTTTTAATCTCAATTAACTGTTTGTCTAAACATGCTCTTAATGTTAACCATATAGTATTACTAATGTATTGAGTAGGGCAAGATATTAACACGTGCTGCAATTATTGCACACATCAGAACTTAGTTCTTATCTTTGTGTGGAGCATTTTGTACTTCTTTGGTTTTCTTTTTATCATAACACTTTGGAGTCACAGTGTGTTTTTTTTGGTCATCGTTGGAATTCCTTTGTGATTTAGGTAATGTGTAATCTCCGTGCTGAAAGTGGTTCTGTGAGGCACAGAAGAGGATGTAAGTGGAATTTCTAGTGACATTTGGCATCTCTAACAATGAGAAATAAAATCTAGATCTTTTGTATGATTGTTGTGATTAGGAACAGCCGTGCAAGGTAACTGTTTTCCCTTTAGTATGTTCATTAATCAGTGTCCCAGAACTTAACCAAACCTAGGCATGTATCCTATGCATTTAAAACCAGGGCACTTATATAAATGTAGCCAACTTCTGTATAAATATCTGCTGAACCCTTTTGGCTTTGATTTTACAGTCCTAGTAGGAGATGATAAGCTTTACAGCTTTTCTGCAAGTCTGTGTTCTAATATCCTGGGAATGGAAAAACAGTCAAAATGACAGAAATCTTGTTCCTTCTCAGTGAGTCTGGAATATTTCTCGTGTTAGAGAAGCATATCATCCACAAAGTCTCTAATGGCCCTGCCTGTGTGGAGTCAACATAAGTTATACCAATTCCTCAGCCACTCTCCTTGACCTTCTCATTATCATTACTTCTGTCTGGTCTGCAGGAGGATTGCATCTAATTAATCACATCAAAGTTACAGGTCACACAGACATTTACATTTTTGGTAGCGGGTTGGTTCAAGACCTCAGAGCTGTAAGGCTGTTTTAGACAAGAGTAATATTATTATTAATATCAATATCATTATTATTAATATTAATCTTACGTTCTAAATATAAAATATTTTATTTATTAAAAGATTTTATTACTTTTTTTCTAAATCTCATGATAAAGGAAAAGTTTATTCTTCTGTTAGAGCCTTAAGTTAAATGAGAATAAAGAAATACCAGCTTTCACTAAACAGAGCACTATCCAAAGTTCAAAGTTATACAGAAATCCACAAAAATGCTGAGAAAGCATGTCATGAGCACAAATCTGAAAATAAAAACACCTCTGAAAGCTGTAGAGATTTTTAAACTACTTCTAGGTTTTTTAGATTGTTCGGTTTTTTTAAGAAGATGTCATGACTTTTAAATTTTGTCAATTTGCTGAAATGGAATCTATTAGTTTTCTTTATATCTCAACCTAAACTCTTTCTGCCAGTTGGAAACAACTGAAGAGGTTTTCCTCAGCTATTCTGTCAGTGTCCCAGGTTCAGAAACTGGAAGCAGAGAAGTTTGTGAGAGGTTATCTTCAGCCTGCTTCTTCCTTGTTCATCTCACAATAATGACATCCCAGTCTGAAACTCTCCAATGTCACATATTCTGCTTTTTTTTTTTTTTTTTTTTAACCTGTGTTACTTGTTTTTGTTTAAGGGAAAGAGATGACTTAGGGAGTTCTAACTACTCAGATGAGATCAAATATTGAGGGGGCTTTGCTTCTGGTTGTGGTAGTTTGGTTGTGGTTTCTAAAAATCCAAGATTGACCTGTTAGAAATGTAGTTTGCTAACTACTGACGCCTTTACTCAACATTGCTTAAACTGTGGGATGAATTATAGATGCTGTGTATTCCCTGACATGGTATTTGTTTGTGTTTCCTGTGCAGAGAAGTGTGGGCTTGTCAAACCTTTCCCCAGTATCTCTTACACTGGGGTGGTGAGGGCAGGCTGACTCACTTGGAGCTGGCTGTCAGCTCAGAGCTGCTCTGACAGCTCTGGCAAAAGTCCTTCCCTGTTACAGCAGCTGCCAGTGTCATCTGTCATCCTCAAACATGTTGTCAGCACGGCTACTTAATATTTAGGTGGAATATCGGTCTATACCTACAAATGTTGTGCCTAAGCTATGTATAAATATATTTATAAATAGACTTCGCTTAGTCATACTTGTCTTGGTTTGTTTTCCTCCTAGTCCTCAAGGAAGAAAATCAATAGTGTATGACACTTGGATACAGAAATACAACAGCACAGGTTTCTCTTCTTGCTTCCTCTTTCTTTATATTTTGCAATACTTGGAGAGAAGCTGATAGCAGATGTCTCTCATCTAATCCTGAACCTTTCTTTCATTGATTTCCAAAAGGAAGGTAGAACAGCACAGGTGGATTTGGCAGGGCTAGGTTAATGGACTTGATGAACTTAGAGGTCTTTTTCCAACCTAAATGGTTCTATGATTTTATTATTCTATCTCACATTATTGAACAATTAAAATATTGTATTTGGAATTTTTGTGAGTTATAGTAAAAAACTCTTTGTTTATAAGTCTTGCTATTTTTTATCATAGAATCATAGAATCAGCTGAGTTGAAAGGGACCCATCAGGATCACTGGGTCCCACTCCTGGCCCTGCACAGGACACCCCAAGAGTCACATCCTGTGCCTGAGAGCGTTGTCCAAACACTCCTTGAGCTCTGTCTGCCTTGGTGCTGTGACCACTGCCCTGGGGAGCCTGTTCAGTGCTCAAACACTCTCTGGGTGAAGAACTTTTTCCTGATATCCAGCCTAAACCTCCCCTGACTCAGTGTCAGGCAATTCCCTTGAGTCCTGTCACTGGTCACGAGAGAGAAGAGATCAGTGCCTGCCCCTCCTTTTCCCCTTGTGAGGATATTGAAGACCACAATGAGATCTCCCCTCAGTCTCCTCCAGGCTGAACAGACCAAGTGACTCCAGTTGCTCCTCAAACAGCTTCCCCTCCAGACCCCTCACCATCCTCTTTTTTTTTTTTTTTAGATTTGGAATGAGTTAGTGAAGGAAAAATTAAGGGAGTTTTTCCATTTCTTCAAACTTTTTGAACTTGGATCTGCTTCTGTAAGAGCTAATAATAATAATTTTTTGGGAGATAAATGGATTTCATATTTGGTAATACAAATGGGAGCATGGTATTCTCACAGTAAGGCATATCCTCACAAGACAATCTGAACTAAAAAGATATTTCAGAAAGTTAAGACAAGCCAAAATTTTTCTATTTAAGGATGAAATCTGTGCTCCCCAGGCATAACAGAGTTCACACTTAGAATACATCACCACAGGGACTAGAAATTGATTTCTTAATATTTTTCTTAGTTGCTTTTCTAAGTTTGTAGTATCTGGCCTAAGAAGTAGTTTTATGGAAGCATAGCAAATTTGTTACTTAATAATCTAATCCCCAGCTAGCTATGAGTCAAGGAACATTTGAGTATTTTCTATACCATCTCACAATTTATTTTCCCTTTTATTGTAGATTTTGTGCAAACTAAGAGAGATAGTCTTATGCTATTGGGTGTCAGTGATTGTCGATGATTACCAATGATCGAGGATTTCATTCTTTGTATCTACAGGATAGTAATCTATATTTGCTATGCATCACAACAATTAAACAGAGGTGCTGAGCTCTGCTTGGATCACAGAATGATAGAATCAGATAGGTCAGAAAAATTCTTTAAGGTAATGAGGTCCAACCATTAACCCAGAACTTCCAAGCCCACCACTCAACCATGTCCCTAAGTGTCACATCTGCACAATATTTAAGTGCCTCCAGGAATGGTGACTCCACCACATCCCTGGGCAGCCTGTTCTAATGCTTGATAACCCCTTCAGTGAAGAAATTTTTCCTAAGATCCAAGCTAAACCTCCACTGGCACAACTTGGGGCCGTTTCCTCTAGTCCTGTTGCTTGTTACCTGAGAGAAGAGACCGACCTCCACCTCATCACAACCTCCTTTCAGGTAAGGTCCCCTCTGAGCCTCCTTTTCTCCAGGCTAAACACTCCCAATTTCCACAGCCACTCCTCATCAGACCTGTGCTCCAGACCCTTCATCAACTCCACTGCCCTTTTCTGGACACATTCCCTGTTGCTCCAGGCCTATAGCTAATTTTTTTTGCCAAATGGTTGATTTATGCGATTGAGAGTATTTGTAACTTGCTGTGTGATTTTGTAGCTGGGGACTGTGACCTTTAATGGGTCTCTTCTCTTCACAAGGGCACTTCAGTACTTCTCCAGGCCCCCATGTGTCATGTGCAGGTGGTCAGTGGATGTCTCTGTGCACACCAAGAGCAGCTGTGCAGAGGAACTGCACTGAAAATGTCTTAAAGGAGCAGGTAGTAAACCTGATTGAGCTGTTTTTTCTGAAAAAAAACCCCAGATGTGACAAGTTTGGTGATAATATTAATTAGATGTACTACTGTGTTACTGTGAGGTTTAATACATTAGTATGTTTTAATGTAAGTGTAAATCTTGATTTTGCCTGGGAAACTTATATTAACTCAAGTGATAGAAGAATTATATTGTGCAGATAAAAATCAAATAACTGAGCAGAAAGTAACAGACACAAACTCTTATAAAACTCTTTTTGTAACATCAGTAACAGTAAGAAAATACAGTACTTTCTCTGCTTGGGAGACAAAGGATGTCACAAACAGTTTGAACTCCAAATCTATGGCATTGCTTTGAAATAAAACATAATTATATAATCAGAACACTTTTTCTCTCAGATGGTTAGTCCTGTAGGAGAACACCGCCTGCTACTTTTCTGTAGGTAGATGTGGTTAGAAATGATTGTGAAATATACTCTGTGAAAAGATTGTGAATGAAAAGAATGTGTTAAAAAGCTGAGTGACAAAAACGTACCCCTCTTGCTGAACTTTGGGACATCTGCTCATTCAGCTCATAAATGTGTTTTCTTAGAAGCCAAAAATCAATATGAAGCCCAAAAATGCGGAATCTTCTCTGTAGCTGAAAATATTTATTTGAACTTTATTTCCAAACTTATCAAAATTTATCCAAATATGGCTTTTTCTTGTATTTTGCAAAAGTATGATAGCCTTGCAGATGCTGTTCTGTTTAGTTTTATTGTCAGTAGAGCAGCACAGGAAGAATCAGTTGCTGAATTAACAGTGTATTTGCAATTATTCCTGGGAAACACCTCAGCTTCAACTCTGGAATTGTATTTTTAAAGGAAGTCCTGAACTCAGCCTATCACAGACGATTCATTCTTCTGAAAATAATTTGATTAAATTGCATTTGGCTCTATGGGCTAAATGCCATTCCAAGGCCTTTCTTTTAATCCATCATCCCTGGCTCCATCGCAGCATCTCAGCGCTGCTCCCTGCACACCCCATGGTGTGGCACCTGCTGTGCTGACTGGCAGGTCTGCCTTTCTCAGTAATTACAAGTGAACGTAACAGTTGTGCAAGTGTCCTAATTTCTAGATGACTGATCACTACTGCACCTTGTTGCTGCATTACTTTTAGCCCTCTCTTTAAACCCACAGCTGGATCAACCTGCTTTGATGAAAGAATGCAGCACTGCTGAAATGCAGTCAATGGCACTTAATGACTTTTATCTCCTATAGCTTTTTGGTTTCTTTTGGAGAGTGGTGACCAGGACCATGTCTATATTTAAAATAATTCCATGAAACACTGTCCATCTTTCAGAAATTTAAGAAAGGTATTATATGGTTTGCCTGTTTAAAGGGGCTGTTAGTAGTGCAGATGGTCACAGTCCCACTGATAGAGAGGGTGCTGCCAGGATTTGCTCTGAGGATTAAACTCACATATTTGTATTATATACAAAAGAGTAGCTTACAATTAATGCATTGACATTTTATTTCCAGCATTTTTAAACTGATATCTATTAAACACTATTAATAAAAAATAAAGTTATGAAGTTGAGGTCATGATTCAGAGTTCATTGAAATCAGCAGATAATTCTCTACGTTTTTAATTTGTGTGGAAAAGCATTAAAATAATTTTCAAACTCCTTTGACTTAAATACATATTTTAAATATTTCCCTGAGTGGATGTTGAGCTGAGAGTTTGGACTTCAGTCTGCTGCAAATAAAAAGCAAACGTGTTCATATATGTTGAAAAATAAAATAGATATTTCTGTGGTTTAATAATTTAAGTTGTTAGTGTCTCAGGTAAAGACTTTTAAAATGTGATTTATTTTAATAGCATCACTTAACATGATTTGATCTCTGTAGGAGGAAGGCAGTTCATTACTGAGCTCTCTATTTCTCAGCTGGCTCCACCACTTTGCAGCACAGTACTGTTTATTTTTTTACTAGGTCATTGGTTTCCACAGTAGGTCATACTTTCTGCTAAACAGCTTGGCCTCCTATGGAGACAGAATCTGTGACCTTCTAAAGCTTTCTTACTTGGGGGATGTAAGTTCTGCTTTAAAGAATAACTGTTTAATCAGAAGAAAATTTTCACTGGTGAAGTGTTAGGACATACAGATTATTTCAAGGAAATTTCTAACCTCAGCACTTCATAGGAAAGTACAGCAAAATATTGTTGAAAGAACCCCCATCTTTTCATATAGAATGCTGACAAATAAAACAGATCCTCTCTGTAACTCCAAAGCCTTTTGTAGGTACCTGAGGTGAATTGCATTTTTTGCATTTTTGTGGAGTCACATTCTGTGGAACAGAAATGGAAGGAAGGCGACTTCTTTTTCATTCTTTCTGCAAGCTTCATCGTCTGTTCATGATATACATATTTTCCATATGAGCTTTCAAAGTTTACTCAATATTTCTTTTTACTGAACAGGAGGACTGTTAAAATTCTTTTTCCTCCCCACCTCCACAGTGTTGGTTGGGTTTTGTTTTATTTTTGGGGGGTTTTTGTATGTGTGTGTGTGTGTACACGTTTTGTTTGTTTTAATAGAAAATAGCTTTTAATTAACCAGAACAATGGGGAAAAGAGAGTAAAATGAGATCCCTGATTAATATCCTAAATTTTGTTCTTCAGTGCTATTTGTCTTTTCATTTCTACATTCGTATAATCCTTCCTAAAATACCCTTTAATTAGAAAGGGTGGAATTTCATTTCTTTGCTAACATTGCATATGGAAGTGATATGTATGGCATTGCAGATTTATTAAGAGGATACTCCTGTATTTACAAGACATTATATGTGGCAATGTCATCAATCCTCTGTTTTCACATATATTGTTTATCAGGCAATACAAATAATTTAGAAGAGTTTTTTTAGCTTATCTCCTGGAAACCACCTCTATGAAATTGTGAAATTAATCTGCTCTTCTAATCTCCTCTACATCTTTGTTGCTTTTTATTTGCTGCATTATATTACAAGCACCTCTTTCTCATATATTAAGTGGTTTCACAGCTAAGTGCTTGAAGAAGCAAGTACTTCTTACAAACCTTTTTAGAGAACCTTCTGCATCAGGACTCAGAAGCTGACAAACTCTACATGACCAAACCAAACTCCAAAGGACAAAATCACCACCCACAAATTAGTTTCTAATTTTTGTTCTTTTATACTGTGATAGGACATTTGTCTACATTGAATAAATTCAAAAGCAGTAAAAATAGATCCCTTATTCTGCAATGCATACATGTTTCTCAAAGTGGAATGACAATGAGAATCAGAGGACTTTTATTCACCTACAGTGTTTTTTCCTTCAAAGAACAAAGAGTGTTATAATAAGGTTCCTAGGAAATTTACTTTAGTACTTTTTACTATTGCTTTTTCCCAGAAATATTTCAGAGGTTAATCAGAAAATTTATCACTGTAGGGCTCAAGAGCACACCACCTCTTTCATTGCTAGGCCCAGCCAGGTCCCTAGAACATGTGTTCAGCTCCACATCCTTTCTGAGAATTTAATATGGCAGCAATATATTTAGGGAAATGCATTTTCCAGATGGGAATTTAAATTAAGGGGAACCCCTTACTCTCATCTTAATAGAGTGAAATGCTCCATTCTTTAATATATTATTTGTCATTTTTGGGATTCTAGTCAAAGATTCTGCCTGTGCTGAATTCCCATATTTCTTTTAGAGTGTTCAAACACACCTCATCATTCAACAAAATATTAAGAGATTTAAAAGTGAAATGAAGTTTTTCCTTATGTTCAGATGGACATTTGAATATTCCCAATGCCTCATGTTCTGTCCACTGGACAAAGTCTGTGTCCTGCTTCATTGCAACTTCCCTTTGGGTGTTTATATACCTGGATGAGCAAGTTATATTGCAGCCATATCAATTCTATAATTACATTTTGATCCATAAAGGACTTTTGAAAACTACCACAGGTTTTTATTCTCTTGTCAGATGCTCTCGCCCTTTTGCAGCTCTTCCAAAGAAGCAGTGTGATGGTTCATTTTTGTAGCATATAAGGACAGCACTACATGAGTATGTTGCAAAACCATTTTGAGAATTTGACCCATTTCTGCTGGAAGCCCAAATGTGGCTTCTCTGAGATGTATTTAAAAAAAAAAAAATGTTGTTTCCAAGGTTTTATACTAAGTGTTATTGCATTTTACAGCAATAATGTATGCCAAGGTAATCCCAAAAAAATAAAGTGGAAAACTGAGGATGTAGTAATAATCTTAATAAAGATATGAGAGCAATATTTTAAGGATGTTTATAGAGAATTAACTGACATTTAGGAAATTATATAGAAAAAGAAAGTCTTATTAAATATTTAAAACCTATTTGAAGAAATATTCAATGTAAAGCAATTATAAAAAACAGTGATTTAATTTCTGGAAATTGCTGCTCTGCCACTTAGGGAAAACAGTGAATGTGCTTCTAGACTGCCTGTGTAACAAGTGCAGTAGCTTCAGTAGCCCTTTAAGTTATTTAGGTTCAGTGCACTGCACTGCACAGGAACCCAGTGCTATACATGCTTACAGGTACACATTTGTGGAAGTGATAACTGTGTGAAAAGCATCATAAATGTTTGTAACCATAAGTAGTTATTAGGGATACCATATGCTTGAGATTCCCCACACGTGTTCTTTTATCTTCCCAGAAAGTTTTTTTTTTCTAAGGAGGAGAATCCTACCCCTACCTTGGCCACCTGCTGCAACTCCAGGATGCTTGACATTCCAGTCTGGATGGAGAAGAGATGCTGAGTGAGCTACTGGGCATGCCATAATCAGAAGCAAAAGGAATGTGCCTAAAACCAGGATTCCCATGTGTCCACATCCACAAATGGCCTGCACAGCATGTTTGAGGTACCTCTGGCATGTCCTAGGAGCATCTCGCTTGCTGTGTCTGTCCAGAGACTTGGTCTGCTCAAGCACAGTCATAGCAGATGATTTTGTCTTTACTCTCCAGAAAATACTTGGTAGAAATATGAGTATCCTCTCAGGTCTTAATATCTGCTCTTCCTATCAAGTTATAACTTAGAAAAGTTCTTTGGCTGCCCAAATCTCAGCTCATATATATTTAATTAAATGAGATTTCTGATTTTATTCAAGTAATCTGGTTAAAGAGTAGTTTCTTGCTCTCTATCCCAATATGGGGCCTTGTCCTGAAATTATGTTTGTAAAACTTGCAATGTCTTGTCTAATACAGATACTCTTTACATAGAAAGACCACAGATATAAAATGTCATGTGTTTCTGCTAGAATGAAATCTTGTAACATGGTATAGTATGGTACGGTATGAAAAAGGTACATTGAATTTTTTCAATTTTTTCTCCCTTTTTTTAATGTCTTTAGGGATTCTATGATAATGGAAATTGTATCAATGAGTGTTAAACACTTTTTTATTCACAAAGTCTTGAGTATGTCTTCTCTGAATCTTTTATCAAAATTTGACAGGCTGAGACAGGGATAATAAATTTTGTCCTGTCATCACTGTTTCAAGGCTTAAAGACCATCTCACAAACCTAACTCAAGTAATTTTACTATATTACCAAGAAAATAACATTTGACTAGTACAACATCTTAAAATACTTAAGAATGATCAAAAATCAAATGGCTTTAAAAAAAAAGGTCGTGCTATGTATCAAATTGTACAGAGTACTGGCTCCCTGTCTGAAGTCATAATAACTGGAGATTGTATGTGCATTATAGTAAGCAATATTTACTAGATAAAATAAATTATTTTATACTTTGTAAGGTGTTTTATCTCTAGTATTAGTGAGAATATTAATGAGGAAAGTTTTATCTGTCTTTTTTCTGTCTTTTGTTTATATTTCATGTTAATAGTTATCACAAACTTTATGGTGTAATCTAGTTGTTGGAGCACAAATCAGAGATACTGTTTACTGAATATTAACCCTATTTTGTCCGGTTCTAACTGCATTTCCTTAAGCAGGGCACTTATCTCAGTTTTACAGACAAGAAAGGTTTTTGCCTATCAACCCAACAGGGATTTTAAGAGGATTACTTTGTTAAAAGCATGAAGATTTAAGCAAAAGTGATGCATTGCTATTAATGTGTTTGGCTCCAGTTGGAGTACAGGATCCTAAAGAAAACACAGGTTGGAAAACTCAAGACATCTGTAAGGTAGCATTGCAGACGTAATCACAAAAACCCCTTGTGGTCGCATTTGAGAGGTTTAAGACTTTGCCACTTGGATTTTGTTACCACCCTTGGACTTTGTTCCTTTAACTGATGACTCCTAGTTCATTCCATTAAAGAACTGGTGGTTTTAAGCTTCTCTGGAAAGAGTTTTAAGCCATTTTACTGTAGCCCTACACCTGGTATGATGAGTGTTCAGGTATTCACTCTTTCATTAACCCATTCATTTATTTATTTCAGCCAAAGAGTTGGTACCCTGGAGGAGGCAGAGGGAAATTTCTGGGGGTGTTTGAATTACACTGCAGTAGTCAGTCTGACTGCTTTCTGTCATTGCTTGTTTGGTATAAAGGATGCAGCCCACCCAAGGTTTTACAGGAGAAGGTTGAAAGTGTCTCCCCACAATGCTGTGAACAGTGCTGACCTGTCTTGCTAAAGTTCTTTGAGGCTGTGGGCTATAGCTTTCTGAAGGGAATTATCCCTGTCTCAAAGAACACCTTTTTCTTTCTTTTCCCACTTTACTTTGGGTGACTAGCAGAAAAAGTTTTTAATTTTCAAACTCTCTTCTTTCATTTAGTATGAAGCTTTAATTGTGGCAAGTCTTAATCCTTTTGTTTATACAAACTCTGGTCTGTGGTTTGGGTTTTTCTTTACCACCCTTCCCACGTGTGCCACATGAATAAATTTCTCAGGTTTTTCATGTGCCTAGGAAATTATCTGTGATTCCTCTCTGCCCTCCAGTACACTCTTTTTACTCCCTTTGCGGTTCCAGTCAGCCAGGCAGGAGTCAGGCACACACACATTTACTTTAAGCCAGTCTCAGGCTGGACTGGCACAGCTTCATTGACCAGAGCTGTCAAGTGGGATGACCCCAAATGACCCACAGGGCTGTGGAGGGGTAAGGCTGAGAACAGCAGTGCGAATGATGCAAAGTCTACTGAGTGTAGGGAGGTATCCTCTGCTGTGGTACTGATGGAAAGCCAAGATAAATGCATTTATGCATTCTGCCAGGAAACAAACAAACAAGAGGGGTTTATTGCATTAAGATTAGTAGTGATATTGACAGACTTGAAAACCAGATGGAGCTGCTTGATTAATTTTTGGCAAGGAAAAAGAGAAGCCACAAAGACCCCAAAATAATGTATACTTCATTCTTTTGGTGTTGCCCTTAATGTACCTGTGAAAGAGTTATGTGCTTGAGTTGCAGTGATTAATTACCTCTGGTCTATCAAAACCCAAAGAAAAGAACAAATCTTCGTTCTTGGTTAGGGTTGATTAGACTCAGTGACCTTGCATTGAGCTGTGATTTTGTTGCTACATGAAATTCAGGATACTGAAGAACTTAGTATTCCTGTGGGAGAGTGGAAGAAAAGAGAAATAATTTTTAATGCTTTTATTAGCACAAAGTGTTGCTCATGCAGAAAACAAGATCTCAGTGTCTTTTAGACAATCACAAAAAGATTTTTAGTGGAAAAATAATATGGCTTTAAAGATTCAAGAAGAGATGGCTTTGCTGTACCACTCAAGTGTCTCCCCTTCCCCTTTTGAGGTCACTTGTGCAAAGAAGTGAGCACTTTTTCCCTAAGGTACGTGCAAGTTCCTGCTGATTTGCAGACTGAAAAGGATGTCTTTGGCTGGCCGGTTGTCACTTTTTAGGTGACTGATCTCAAAGGCCATGAAAGTGAACAGACAAGAAGATGGTGGTAATACGTGGAGTGCCTTTCTGCGGGAAGTATGAATGCATTTCTCTGCCAGTTGTGTCAGGGCTTTTGCTGGTCATATTTCTCAACAAGAACTCTCAGCCATCCATTTGTACCTATTTGTTTTGCCCCTTTCACCAGTGCTCTGCAATGAATGGTATCTCCCAGGAGCTGAGTTCCTACAATAGGTAGATCCTGTTTATAGCCTTTAAGCTGCTGCAGGCCCCTCTTCCTGTGTCTCTCATCTTCTCAGAATATGGGTGATCTCCAGATTTTTTGGTCTGTTTGTTTGTTATATGTGTTTAATTATAAACAATAGAGATTGAAAGCATTTAGCTTGAATGGTTTGCAACTAATGTGCAGTGCAAGTTAAAACTTTTGCTGGTTGATTGATATTCACATTCCTTTCAAGTGAGGAAAAATATTTTAATATTTAAAAGCACATGCATAACATAGATAATGGCTAATATACTTTTGAATACTGAATTAATAATTATACTTTGTGTGCATTCAAGTAGTGCCAACAGCAATATTTGTTTAATCTGGGTGATGTGAGTTTTGGCAGACTATCTGTTAAGTTTCCAGAAGGATTTTACAGATATATTTTTATTTGTGCATTGTTCAGAAAAAAATCCCACATAATAATATGCTAAGAAATAATAGACATCCTCTTCATGTCTGAATGCAATAGTGTAACAAAGTAATCAAAGTTCTGAAGATATAAAATTGCTTGATCAAAAGTGTAAAACTTGAGGCTGTAACAAAGAGCTGTTTTTCTTTTACTGTTCCCTTTAAAAAATTGGGAAACCTGTTTGAGTTTAAATTCTCTGTTATTTCATCTGTGCATTTCCAGTGTGTTTCCTTCTTCCACTGAATCTGGGCAACTTCAATAGGAGTGATATCACCCCTCTGGGCCAGATACTGTTACTCATTTTCTGTGTTTATGTGACTGCCCAATCTATACCAAAGAGACTGATGGAGTCCTGCTGGTCATAAGTGCTGATAGCTAAGGCAGGAATGATATCCAACCCCTTTCAGCAAAGCGGTGATTAATCCCTCTAAGTATTGTTCATATTTCCCTCTTTCTAGGGATTTTTGAACGGGGCTTGCTGTCCACAACTGTTCCTTCTCTCACCCTTGCATTATCTTTATGTCAGGAAAGACTAAGGACTTTTTCCCTGATGGGGATGCACTAAGTTTTATATTCCACAGAATGAATGGTTGTGGCTAACCATAAGCTACATTAAAACCTTTACCTCAGTGTTTTATATGTGCTGAAATCAGTCTGTGATTAACATAATAAATACAATAACTGAGACCTTAGGCTTTCATCTAATCTTTCACAACAGGCAACCAGAAAAGTATGTTATTCTCACAGTAGTCCAAGTTATGAAGGAGAAACACTTCAGAAGTTTGACTGTGTGAAATTTGTTCCCAGCATGATGCAATATCATTCACCTTTTGTCCACCATTTGACATCTTCGTTTCTCCGCCAATATAGTCCCCAGCTCGCAGAATCTCACTTTCAAATATCTATTCCTTGTCCATTAACCCATTTTACCAGGGCAGTTTCTCCAGGAGCTGCCTACACTCTGCTAGTGCTGTGCAGCACATTCTCAGTGTACATACAAGCTGATTTAGGAGTTTATCTCCCATAGACGAGAATTTCTCACACCAGAAGAGCAGATTCTCCTAACTGTTGGCATTTGGAAAGTACCTGGGCAGTACTGAAGAAGGTTTAGTATGCTCCCCTGCATATCTGATACTTCTCTCAATAGGAACAGCCATTTCCCTCTTGTTCTAAAGTGCTGAGTGTTTCATAGAACTATGGAGTGGTGAAAGTGACTCTCTCTGTCCATTGGTTGTGGGGAATCAAACAGCCCCAAGTTTGGCTTTCAACACTTCCGACCTGAAAATCAGATGAGACTAGACTAGAATTTCCCAAGTATAGGATGTAGCTTTCAGTTAGATGTGTTGCCTTTCAAATGGCTTCTCCAAACTTACCCAGTGAAAGCAGGTTCGAGTCTTTTTAGAATAGACAGGAATGAGGGAGTGAGTGTGTCCTAATGAGACTTGGCATTAGGTACAGAGGTGCTGTGTGTTCAGGGGAGGAATTGCATTATTAGAAGTTAAGTGCACATGTTCCTGTGTGAACTCTAAAAGTCCAGATTCTTGAATTACAGCTCAGATTAAATCTTGGTAGTTTGAAATCTTTTTTCACTCTATTTTAATATTCTGTTTTAATCTATTACTGCCCCAAATTTATTATAATTAATGCTGCTTTTTCATTAACCAGCCATGATACTGTTTTCTAAAGATAACAATCTGTTAATAATGCATTATTTAAATGTGAATAACAATAAAATAATAGTGTTTTACTGTACTTTTATTATTTATTTGCATATTAATTGCTGGTTTTGTTTTCAATAGGCTTGTGATTTAAAAGAACTCTACGAATTGAATGTAGTTTCAAAATAGTTATCATAGTGTACTGAATATTCGCTATTGATTAAATTATCTTGATCATTAAAAGGAAGAAACCACAATTTTTATTATTTAATAACCAGCAAATAACTATTATTTAATAAAGTATTAAACAGTTAAAATATTTAAAATTTCTTTAGTACAATATGTCAATTTTTCACTTAGTATTGTTACAATATGTTACCATTTTAATGGCTAAGACTATGTTAGCACAGAAGTTAATCACTGCTTTCAGATTCTCTCAAAATATTTATATGTAAATCAACTTTTTTTTTTTTATGAGACAGGTTAGTAGATATCTAAAGAAATATAGAAACATACCTCAACAAAATATGCAATTCTTACATCTGTTTTATAGCATTACCTCCTTTCATATCACTAAGAATCTGCTAGGCAAAAAAGCAGATGTTTCTTTCTATCATTATTGCATGGTTATTTTTCAAGTGGCTTCTTAGCACAGATGTTTCCAGATATATATTTATACATGTACACACACCTTTCATTTGCTAATACTTTTTTCCATGTTTAAACTGGAGATTGCATTGCTGATGCCTTTTTGATGGAAAGAGAGTGAACTCCTCAAGAAACAAAGCAGGTTCTCCAGTGAGGCCTTTTCTATTGTTTCTTACTGATACTTTTTTTTCCTGCTCACGGATGATTTTTTGCTGTTCCTGATGATTGTTATCAGTGTAACTTATGGACTGGATCTGGCTCTCTCTGCCATCTTCCATTTTCAGTAGCACAGAGTGAATCATCCCAGGGCCCCAAACAGCTAAACACTTCAGCATGCATTTTGGGTAACAGTTATTTGAGAATGACAGAAAGCAGTAAATCTAAACTAGAATCATATTAGACACATAGTTAAAAGCTGTGGAAAAATGCTCTCCCTTCACCATCAGATTGCCCTGCTCTCCCCATGGTATCTGTGAATTACATCTCTTTGTCCAGCCCATCACCTTGCAAGGTTTTTCTTTGGTGTCATGCCTGTCAGATAATGGACTTAGGTGAAGTGTTTCTATTTCCAGTCTGTGAGGATCAGTTCAACTGGGAATCTAAAATATTGTGCCTCTCTTTCCCCCATATATTAAAAAAAATATTGCTGTGGAGATGACAATTACAAACTTGCTTCATACATGTAAATGTATATTTTTCTATATGTCAAGGTGAGCAATACATCATCTGGTACACTGGGAGCCACTGGAGAAGAGTCTGAGTTTGGCTGTATAAATCTATAGCATGTAGCTCACATCCAGCCTGCTGGGACTGCAGCAAAATAAATGCACATCTCTCTGCACCAGTCCATGCAGACACAAGTTTAAGGTCTTGGAGCTCTGTAATTGAATTTGCTTGCCAGGTTTTTTTTTTTTTTTTTTAAGTGTGTGCACCATTTTCATAATGTTGATCTTACTGAACTTAAATTTTAGGTTAATTCATGAATTTTTCTTGTGTTGTATGGATATTTCTCTTTTTGTACATAAAGAAGGGAAGTTTAAGGTTTGAGGTGCTGTGTCTTCTTCAGAAATTAATACAAATATGAAGCTGAAATGTTTAATATACCTTGCATCTATATTTAAAAATAAATTAAAATTTGATTGAACCACTTTTTGCTTTCCTTGGTGCTTGTAAACTATACAGGGCTGTATTAGACAGATAAAGTTTTTAAGAGAGTATTATAATAGTGATATCGTATATTTCCTTTACATCCATATCTAAAAAGGAAATAAATCAATGGACTATTTTTAAGCACATTTTCATGCTTTCTCTAGTGTCTAAGTTCTATGATAAAAATTATTTTCTCAATCACTGCTACAGCAGCTTCATGCATTTCACTAACAATTTCTTTTCACCTTTGATAAAACTGCAGAAAATATCTCAAATACAAAATAATTTCTCCCAGTATATGGTTGAACATTTTTAAACTGTAAATTCAGTAGTAATTTCATGGCAGATGTGAAATTTTCTTTACTCTGTTCCTTGTCACTCCCGTCACCCAACATTTTCAGTTTTTAACTCTTTAACTGTCAGATTATTGTTTTCTCAGGCTTTTAAAATGGAATAGCAGAACTATGAGCATGAATCGTTGTCAGAGTTTGAAGGTGCATTCATAGCAACCAGACTTTGAAGACAGGAAGTTAGTCCTTCTGAAGTTAGGAAATATGAGAGAAATAATTTCCTAGTGGACACACAGAGTATATTTGAAAGGATTTAATCACTTTAAATCAAATGCATACATAGAAAAGAATATGGCATGTTTTTGAACAAATATGTGCTGCAAGGCAGAATTTCATAGTGTATGTGTTATCCATAATGATGTACTGCTGGGCTGTCTTGTTAGAGGCATTAAAACCTGTAAAGTTGAAGTGTGGTTTAATAGTCCCTAGATTCTACTGTGGTAGGGTTACCAGGCAACTGCTGGGAAATCTGTTACTTTTTAAGTATTAAAGTAACAATTTCTGAAGCTCCTGATTAATTTTAGATGTTTCCAGATTGGATTTAGATTTTCAGATCTATTTTACTCATAATTTATTGTGTGTTTGTTTCATCTAATTTTGCAAAATCTGTGGCTTTCTACTCATGAGTTAAACCATTCACTTCAAGAACCTGTTCAAAAGTGTTTGATAAATAAGGGAAAGATGAACTTGATCAATGTCTTTTTATATAGCCTCAGGTACCTCCTCTGCAAATCAGCTTAGTCACGTGATTTCTCCTGGTTTCTTATAATTTTGATTTAGTTCCTAAATCTTACACAGTGAGAGCTGTCATATCATGTTTGGATGATAACACAGTGTTTCTTTCTTGAAGACAGTTAAACAACTTTTCTTTTTCACTTTATCTCTTGAACCACTCTAAAGTACTCAATACCTTGTTTTAAGAAAAAAAAAATTCTCTCCTGATCCTCAAGATGAGCAAATGGAGCAGTTACCTGTAGTTGTCCAAATTTAACTTCTGGTAGTTGAAAAAATTGACCTTGTTATTTTTCATTCAGAAATAATTATTTGAAGTGTTTGTCCATATCTGTCATTGACCAAGCTGAGATCAAACTCTGCGCTCTCTTTGTATGACGGTGTCAAGTCTGTAACTCTTAAAGCTAAATATTATTGGTGTTTGAATTCTGGCCTCTCATTTGAAAGTTACAATCTGCATCTGTCTCATCCCAGTCAAAGCTGCTGAGTACTGGTAGACAAATCTCTGTTCCCAGATACTTTCTTTTTGCCCAGTAGCCTCGTGCACGCACATTCTGCCTGAGAGAGGCAAGAAAGGAGGACTGACAGAGTCGTTCTCTTTCCTAGCAGACGGCAGAAACAGGCAAATCGGGCCAAGCTTATAATTATAGCAGCTCTTCCGCATCAAGTATGTGCGTTTCTCCTTTTACTGTTTAAAGGCTGTTCCCACTCTCAGCTAGGTTCTTGGTCTTAATTCTCTGATAACTGTAGGATGAGAATAGCTAGAGAGATAGAAGGTCTTAACAGTAGGCCAAGAAAAAGAAAAGGTGAGAAACTTGTTCTGCTTTTTAAAAAATAAAGACTGTCTGGGCTCTGACATAGGTGAATTTCAATTTGACGTTAGTGATTGATATTAAACAAAAAGTTATCATGAGGCATACCCAGTTAATTTCTCAGGTTTTCTGGATGAGGGGATGTAATAAATTTTCTACAATCTGGTTCAGCAGATTGGCTTGCATCAGTGCAAAAGCTGTGCTCAGATCAGTAATTGTTCATGATCAACGTGCTGAAATGATAACAAAGATTAGAGCTTGGTGAGTTTATTGACTAGGAAATATGTAATCTGAGTATCAGCAAGGCATGTGCGTGCAGTGGTTGAGTACTTTTTTCTCTCAAGAACCAGAGTCCAGCTTTCTGTGAAGTGACTACATGGATTATTTTATTGTCTTGGTATAGGACCAATGATGAGGATCCTGAAAAATCATTAGTAGTGAAATCTGTTTTCTCATCATTGTAGGAAGTTATAGAGATTTCAGATGATTGGTTCAGTGCCAAGACATGCCTCTCAGCTTTGTTGTTGACATTGGGACTTACTATAGAGGCAAATATTTATTCTTTCAAGAGCCCATTCCTTTTCTTGCATCCAAATATGAATAGCCACACAAAGAGAAACCTATCATTTACTCTAGCTCACTGGAACTTTGGTTTCCCTTTCCTGTTCTTCCTCCATAACACTTTCCCTCATAAGCTTAATTCAGTAAAACAAACAAACAAAACCAAAACAACCAAACACCTTTCAGAAAATGAAGAGATGAAAGCTACAGTCAGCAGAGCTGTTCTACAAAGCCCTCACTGCCCCCTCATCTCATCATGTCTGCATGCTCTGTACTTATCTTCTCTCTGAATATCTTGGCTTAGAGAGGAAACTTAAGAAATCTTAATTTTCTCTTTTCCTCTCTGTCAAGTCCTGCTGGTAAGAGCTGAGGTGCCCAATGTGTTCCAGTACCAGGTGCAGAAATTCTGCTCACACTGATAGGGAAGAGAAAGGCTGTAGGTAACCAGGCAGGCTCAAAGGCTCAGCACTCATTGTGAACTTCTCCAAGACAGGTAACAGGACAGAAACAAAAAAGCAGAACTCAGGTAAGCATGAGGCAACAGAACTGTTCTCAACCTTTACCTGGCCTTTATACCTGCAAAAATAATTTTGTCTGGTTTCAGTTTTGAAACCAAAGTTTTCTTTTATA
Source organism: Atrichornis clamosus (assembly GCA_013400975.1). NCBI lineage: Eukaryota > Metazoa > Chordata > Aves > Passeriformes > Menuridae > Atrichornis > Atrichornis clamosus. The sequence continues at coordinate 356,611 of WBMZ01009651.1, read as the reverse complement.
TTGTTTCATTATGCGTTTAGGCACACAGGACACCATCCAACTTGTAAAGTAGTTATAACTTGCTCTGTTACTCTTGCAGTGATGTAAGGAGAGCCCTATTCCACAGAATGATCTGAGTTGGAAGGAACACAGAGGATCATTGAATCCAACCCTTAAGTGAATGGCCCATACGGGGATCCAATCCATGACCTTGGCATTATTAGCACCACACTAACCAACTGAGCTCATCTCAGAGTCGTGTTATACATATGTATATAGAGAATAGATTATTAGAGACACTCGCTGCTTCTAAGTGAAAATAGTATTTCCCTTCATGGGAGCTATCTAGTTAATGCCCTTCAATTCAAGGTGTGCCAAAATTGCTTGATAGGCCTGTTCATTCATGAAATAAATGAAAAATAAAAATAATAAAACAATGACAGAATCTTTCAAAAGCAAAATCTGTTCTTCATGTGAAATGGCATTCAAAGGCAGAGGGCTGAAGTCTCTCTGTGTGGTGGTGTGGCTCCTTAGCAGTGCCTTGTACAGCTGGGAGCTTGTTTGCTCAGCTGTCAGTGTTGTTGCTTGATCACTGGGGTAACAAGTTGGGAAACGCTGCCTTCCCTGCTGCACAGGTCTGGCTCGTGTCTTTGCACTGTTAGACTGGAATAGCCACTGCATCTCTTTGCTTTACCTCTCTGTTTGCCTTCTTCCCTGCAGGATCTGTAAATTTGATATGAAATCAGGAAGAAACAGAGCCCAAACTCTGCCGGAGAGAAATCCTGTTGAGTTGCTGTATTTTAACTTCAATTTTTGTGGGGGTAGGAGAAAAAGGAGGAAGTTGCTAAAACAGTTCTTGCTGTTCTATTTTCACATAGGTTCTTGGCAGTCTGTTCTCCAGGCCTGGAGGTTCAAAGGGATAATAGAAAAATCTGGAGAAATGCCAAGAAGAGAGAACAAGGAAGATCCTCACCACAGTGTATCAATGAAAATGGGTGTTTCTATAATTTCCATATAGTATAATTTCTATATAGTTCTGGGAGGTTACTTACCTCATCAGAATAAAGGCCCTTTCCCATCCATGAAGAATGCAGCAAAATAGGTAAGCTCTATTCTGTGATTCACTTCATTTAAAGAAAAATGTATTTGGAAGTAAAATAGTAATCTGATAATTCTGTTTTAATTAGTATAATTTAGGGGTCTCCTGGGAGTAAGAGTGAAAGGATGTAAAATTCAGGTTAATGACAATCCAAGGGTTCACCAGAACACTGTTATTTATTTCCCATGAACCATGCAGGGCTTTTAAGAAAGACAGTTCCTTTCACCCCATTCTGTCCATCCTCGAACTTCAGCAAAATTAATTTATAACGTGTAATGTTTCTATTTTTCCCTCAGGAACAGCATACTATTAGAATCCACACATCACAGAAGGAGGACTTACTATTACAGCTAAACTTTATTTTTTAATATCTAGGAGTTTGGTTTAGAGTCCTTGGATATATGATCCTCCATCTCTCTGTTGAGCTGTAAGGCCATTTTATTTGTGCAAATGTGGCTACATGGACAGTAAAAATGAGATGTTTAAGATCCTCATCCCCTTCATCATGGATATAGAGCTCTGAGACATTTTACTGCATATTTAATGTTATTTCTAATAAACAGGAACAAAAGTCCCGATTTTAATAGTGTTTGCATATTCAGCGAGAGTCTCTACATAATGAAGCCAAAGCCTAGATCTCCATGGATTTGATGTGCTTTAATTAGGCATTTCCTGAGCATCTCATAGTGTTTCAGTACTGTAAACCCAAGGAGGTTAGAGTGTGAAAAGAAGCAACAAATTTGACAATGATTTTACTGGGGGGGATATCCTTATAAAAGTTAGTCCATCTGAATGTTCTGAAGAAACTTGAAAATTAAATCCCTGTTTTAAAAGGATAATTTTGTTTTGCACACATACATAGTGTCATGTTGAATGAGAAACAAATGTGCTACTCTTTGCATTCTTTTTACACACTTTGACCTGTTATTATCAGCTGTGGGTGTCTGTCTTGAAATACAGCACACACTCAACTGACAGAGCAAAGGTTATCCAGGGATCTTCACCAGTTTAAAATATCAGTCCCTGAAGTACTGATTTATCAGTTAATCTTTTCCTTCCTGATCACACCTTGTACATTAAATAATGGGGAGTTTTTGTGCTTTTTGTAGTTTTCTTTATTTCATCCCTTTAAATACAGCCAATCTTGAAGTACAGGCAGCAGCCAAGTTGATTGTTGCATCCTGTATAGTATCACTTGAAATTAATTAGACCTCAGCTATCAATTAACTGTACTTAAACTGACCAACTCATGTTCTTTGTAAAGGGACCAAAACATTTTGTGTTTGTTTCATGTAGGTCATTTTTTGTTTCTGCTTTTGCTGCAGAATCAGCTGATGCAGACTGTCTCTGATCTCAAACTTCATTCAGTCTTAGCATAATTTAGCAATTTGTTGTCTAAGAGACTGTAACTAGAACTTTCCTCTTCCTACAAAGAGTTTTAAAGTACTTCACTGATCATTTTCTGCTCCTCAGGCTAATCTCTGAGTTCCACTGAATTACTGCTGCTGGAAAAAAAGAAAAAGAAAAAAAAAGAAAAATTGTTTTCCCACTGCATTACATACAAACAGAAATAGAAAAAGGACACAATGGGTAGAAAAACGAGCATCAATACTAGTAAAGACTGACTAATAGAGGGTGTAGTGAAAAAAAATAAAAGGAATATGTCATGCATAATTTCATTCCTTTAGAAGTCCTTACTTTCAACTTCCTGTAACCAGGTCCCTTAACTCCTGCAGCACAAACTGATATCATGACATGTACTACATTTTAGGATAAAGAAAAAGTGGAGGAAGAGCTATGAAATGCAAGAATAAATTGTAGCAGTTAACTGCATAATTTAACGTGTATAATAATATGTAATTAATATGTATCCCCAAAGCAGAGAATGTTTATAACAACCAGCAGTGGTCTGGTTTGTAATTACTGTTCCAAGAAACAGATGAGCCTGTATTAAAGGTCTGCTGGCTGATTAATGGAGATTTCTCACGTACTCGGTTATTACCTGGCTACCAAGTAAGCGACAAACATCTTTCTATCATTCTGTGTTTAAAAATAGAAATTTGTCCCAATTCTGTTTCAATATGTCTTTTTCATATTATGAAATCAGAATAGAAAGTCTTGAAAGACTTTTTGTCTTTTGATCAACTCTAATCAAAACAATCAAAATATGTAACAAGCATTTTCTCGGCATTGCCGTTGTCAGCCTCTCCCCTCATATTTTTATCCATGCTACTCTCTGGAAATAATACAGGAGCTGCTAGGGAAATTTGAGACTTATCCACTTTTTTAAAACACATCTTATATGGTGTTACAATGGCAAAGTTTATCCTGATATCTTTCTTTCACAAAGACTTTTCTTTTAGATATTTCCTAGGCCTTTAACACATTATTTAATATTTTGTTATTCCCAAAGACATAACTTATTTTCTTCAGCTTCTATAGGGAGGAACTCTGAGTCAGTCTACTTTATCTAAAAAAACTCTTTCCAATTCCAGTCCTGAAGTGGCATAAATTATATTTTAGTTTTCTTCATCTTTTGCCCACAAATTATATAGCTCTTTCTCCATATATTTAATTTTAATAATACAAGATTTCCTTACAAACTACAGGGAAGGGTTGTTTCATTATTCTAGCTTCTTCTTTGTAAGGTAGAGCCTTTTTATTTGATGAAGCAAAATAATTGTCCATCAGACTTAAAGAAAATTCCCTTCCTGTGAACAGGTCAGTGATTCATATTTTACAGAAGTCAAGGTAGAACCTATTAATGAACACAATGTCTCACAATTGAGCCTGCTTGATGATGTTTTTCAGACAGAGATGCCTCATGAAAAGAGAGATATTTTTCTTAAAAGGATCTGGAAGCTTACTGTGACATTATTAAAATACTCTATTTTTACATGAGGGTCAAGTTGGAACCGCTTCAGTGGTAAATCTGTGGCTGTCTTACAATGAGCACAGTTGGAGAGGAAATGTCTCCTTGACTTCAATCCCATTAATAACCTCCCACATGAGGGAGGTCTGCCAAAGGGTCTGTAATAGACTCCTTTTAGTGTTATTTTCTGTTGTACCTATCATTAGCTTGTGAAACTTCAGATCACAGGGTCTTTTCAACATATTTCAGGTAACTGGCATGCAATTTTTTTTACTTTGGATCTTGTTTGCCCTACTAATGGTAGTGTCTTTAAAACCAAAATCACTTGTTCCTGCTCAAAATAAGTATTAGGGTGTATAAAGTACTTGTTTCAAGAATTGCCATCTCTCGTAGTTTCATGATTTTTTTGGCATCAAATGCTGAGTTTTGAAACCCTCAATTATCACTGTAAAAGGTTCATAACATTTAGCTTGATGGTTCAGCAAAAGTACAAATATGGATGTCAGAGAAGTTAATAATTAATGCCTTTTAATACAAAAATGTTAGAAATTGGCTTGAATTTATTAAAATCTGCCGCAACTTTAAAGTTTCTCTTAGGCAGCAATCTGATCCAGTACGACCAAGAACACTGAGGATCTTAATAGACCTAATTTTATGTTAAAAAGCCCCTGTTAATAATAGTGTTCACCCTTTAAATTGCCAAATAAGAAATACTGCTAGGATATTAAAATTTTTTAACACTGCCTGATGTCACACACTTTTAGGACTTCAATTATTGCAACTCATTCTTATTTAACTTCTTCAATTAGATTCTGCTGTCTCAGGAGATAGCAAAATGCTGGTATTAAGATATTATTCCATGGATTATCTCTGTCCATCATTCTTCTCTTATATTACATTCCCTTCAATTAATCATTGTACCTATTATCAAGTGTTTATTGACATTTGTATATACCTTTTTATATCAAGACTGACTACATTATCTTTATTCCTGAAAGAATTTTGTTCATGTTTCTGTGTTCCTTTAACCACATCTGTTTAAAGTGCCTCAGCAAAACACAAACCTAATGCCCCATTTTTTCCAGCCTTGAATCACTCTACGTCTCCTTCATACCAACTCCTAATACTCAAGGCTCCTCAGTTCCTTTGAAACTATTCTAAAGTCTCTGCCCTCCCACCTTTAAGGCTGTCATCTCCTTCTCCCCAGAAGTGACTACCTCCTCATTTTCTGCCTCTTTCCAGTCTGTCCTGACCTCTCCCGTCCACTCTGTCGCAGCCATCCTATCAATTCAAGTATCCTTGCTCTCCAATCCCTACTTCCTTCCATGTGCCATCCTTCTTCCAGTCTGATCATCTCACACCTCTTAGATCCTACTCTCCAAACCAAAGCTTCTCAGTCTGTATAACTCCTAGGCCCTTTCTGTTGTTCCTTTCTGATTTCTCCCTCTTTTTAAAATTCTGCTTCTCACAGATGCTGTTGCTACACTTCCTCCAGCACTAATGTCTTTCTTCCTTTACTGCTGGCCACATCTTCTTCCACACCCACAAGGTTTCTGTTCTAAAGAAGTCTTCTGTTCTAAAAAAAGGCTTCAACACATAAAGACTTAGTGCCCTGCCCAAATCTTCCCAGAGGAGTAGAACTCATTTCCTTAGTGGATTACAGACTACTATCCCTTTTTTTTTACATACCCTTCACAGTGAAAGTGAGAGGTAAGGAAGGAAGAGAGATTCCCTGTCATTTTAATGATTGTTTAAATAACTTTTGCAGTTATTGAGTTACTACACCTTAAAAGAATACTTCACAAAATAGAAGTGCAGGATGAAAACCAAATAAGAGCTTTGCTTCACATACACTCTGACATCGTAAGTCTGATGAGAATATCTAACATCAATTCAGAGTTCCTGGTATAAATATCTTTTTAAGAATAAAGAAAAAGAAAATATTGTAAGAACATTGTATTGTTACACTATTGTACATATATTGTCATTTATTGAAAATTGTTTACCGAGTACAGGGGTTACTTTTTTTTTCCCAAGCTGAGCTTCTAAAAATGTAACCTTTTTTCTAATATTCCTTCTGTCTTGTGTAAAGTGATGGGTTATTAACTCATTTTTTTGCCAACTAAACCCTTCTATAATTTTGGGGTTATGTTTTTTGGTGTTTTGGTTGGGGGTTTTTTGGGTGTTTTGTTTGTTTGTTTGTTTTGTTTTTGATTTTTGTTTGTTTGTTTTTTAATATTTTATTATTTGCTAGAACCTAGGACATGGATGTCAAAATGTTTCTGCTGCTGGTTGTCACCTTTGATGTGAGCACATTTCCATCACTGTACCCATTTCCCATTCTTAATTCATCTGAAATGTCAGGTTTTATCACACCACCACCAGGTTCACTACAGCCTAAATTGACAATATCTTGAAATTGGTGAATCTTGCAGTATGAAGAAGGGAGTGGAAAATGTCCAGCTTTGGAAAGACCTTTCTGTGTCTCCTGTAAGTGTGCTCTCAAACAGCCTTTAAAATTCTATTATTATATCTAAATTCAATTCAATAATGCTAACTAAAAGTATTTTCTCCTGTTTCAACCAATACAACAGTCAAAAGTCTAGTGCTTTTCATTTAGTGTTTGTATAAAATGCATTTCTAAAAACTTTATCATAACTGGATTTCTTTTTGAAATAATAGATTAACAGAATTATTTCATAGACTGAACTTTATTTCATAGAACACTTCCTGCTATGTTTGTGTGTGTCATGATATTTTTTTTAAATCTGCTGTCTTGATATAAATATTTACTACCAAAGATCCTGGAAGACACTATGACAATTATCTAAACATTTGTGTTTGGGCATTTTTTTAAGGAGTTGTTTAATGCACGTGTCTTGTTTGCCCTAGACACATCACAGTAAAATAAAAGGGACTATTGTTTCTTGACTTGTTTTTGATGGTCATCTTTGGTATGGTCTCACTTGCTTTGCAAAAATAGGTGATTTTTTCTAATTTATAGATACTTGTGATTTGAATGTCCAGAGCCTCATGTTAGGTACCAAAATTCTTTTGGATTCAGCAGAGTAGCTTTTCAGCAGAAATATTTCTTGTAAATCCCTAAATTGTAAAGATGCAGAGGAGTTCCTTCTTCCTAATCTCTCTATCCTCCACCATGCTATTAATTTTCCTTCACAGTAGATGGTTACCTACATGGACAGATAGCAAGCATGCAAGCAAGAGGGTTTTATGGCCTTGAAATCTGATTCAACTATAATTATAGGAGTGATAAAATCAATTACCATTTATATTTGGAGGGTAATGTTGCTAGCTAACAGCTAACTTGTGAGACATTAGTCAGTAGTCATCACTCTAATATTTTCCTTTATTTCCTGCTGATAGCAGTTGTCCTGCCCGTTACTTGTTCGCACACCACTTTAACCATCCTGCCATCTTTGTCGGGGCTCATCAGTGGTAGGACTTTACCTTTTTATACCAAATGACTGATATAGATAATGCAGGAAGAGGTTACAAGGGACTTAAAAAATGAACACAAGGGGTTATGTTTCTAAAATATGAGTTTCTAAAAATGAATGGAAACCAGTGAAGAGATGACAAAGACAAAGTGAAGGGCTTACAGAAATGATCTCTTGAGCAGTGTTTTCTGGAGGAATATTGACTGTCTGAGATTGCATTTGTCAAGACAAAAGGAAAAGTATCGCAGCTGTTGATATATGAGGAAACTTTAGACAAGCACTGTGTCTGTGAAGGCAAGATAGGAAAGCTGATTCTCACTGTGTGCAAGTCTCCAACAGAACATGAGAATCTAGAGTAGTCAGAAGTGTCACACATGGCTCAGTGACAGACTGGGTATTGTCCACAGAAAGAAGAGAAGGGCTCTGAGGAAGAAGAGTAGTGATAGAAGAGTTTTGAGTTATTAAGGGATTGTGGTCTGAGACCTGAAAAGAAGACCTGAGATGTTATGCAGAGTAATAATAAAGTGCAGCAGCAAATGTTGGTGTATTTGGGTTCTAATTGCTTGATTTCCAGCTCTGCAACAGGCCCCCTCTGGGCTCTTTGATAAGGCATTCAAACTTTCTGTGTCTTTGTTTCCCCATCTGCCAATGAGTGATAAAAATCTAGTTCACAGGTGTATTGTGTGGCTCAGTTAATTAATATTTCTAGGGTTTTTTGCAGTCATCAGATGGCACAATTATAGGAATGCTAAAATTATTCATTAGCAATCACCACTGAAATCAAGAAATGTAGAAAAAGCCCTGGTTTCTGAAGTTCCATATATTTAATGTAAATTACTTTGTGATATATATTGAAACTCTTTGATAACAGAATCACCTGGGACCTAAAGAAAAAAAAAAGATTGAACTGCCTAAAAAGGCAGAAAAACACTTAGCAGGATTAACAAAAACACATGAGCAGGCAAGACATGGAACTAATTTTTAAAGAGAGTGGCAGCCAGCCAGTGCATGGTTAGGCATTTCTGTAAATCCTTTGGCATGCCTAGCTGTATCTTCAGCGGTCTCCGTGCACCTGCAAATCTGGTCCACACATCCTGAGCCACTGGCTTTGAGGCCATTGGCCTGTCCTCTGTAGCTATTTAGGTCTCTGTCCCCAGCCCTGTGGGGTTCATTGTCACAAGATGTCTGAACAGGTGATGACCATGAGGAGATCTTTGAAAGGGACTTTGAACTTGAAATGAATCTCTGTTTAAATAAGAGGAGAAATTATTATAGAAGTGAAGGGGGAAGAAATGAAAAGAGATGGAACAAAAGGGTTTTCTGAGTTGTATTCAGTCAGATCACTGACATCCCCACTTCCCAATACCAAACTGAATGGCTCTGACTCTTACATAAGGGTTCTCAAAAGTTTTCTTCATTCATGCTAAGTTGTGGGGCAGCACAGCTGGAAGCTGTGACAACCCTTATCCACAGGCTGGGTAGCTCTGGATGCTCTGGATGCAGCTCCCAGCACAGCACCATGCTGTGAGTGGCTGGCTGTGCCAAGAAATCCCTGGAAGTGCACACATGGCTGTTTCTTGCCATACGTAGGCAGGACATGCTGTGGTTAAACAGGTACTTGGAGATCTGAGCTGGCTTTGTACATGAAACTTCACATCCTGCCTCCCAGCCTGCATTTTGCTGCTCCCAGGTTGTTTCATATGGATGGATGCATAAACTTTATATTGGAACTATTGGGGGTCTTTAGCATTGGATATTAACAACAGCAAAAGTGCAACTGATTTTTAATTCATTTTCCATATCATGATGACAGCTAACCTAGAGTAAAGAGAATGCTTAGAAAAAATTACCTAGAAGAATTAGGACATACAAGAGGGTGTATCCTTTATTAATGGAAAAAAATCCTGACAAAAAAAGCTCTGAAATTTACCTAGACAGAACTTAATGTCGTGTTTTAGCTCAAGGAGAATGCTGACTGCAGCAGGAACTAGGCACAACTAATAATATGGAATAAAAAATGAATGCTCATAGTATGCAAAAATGTGTAAATAAGACTATATTTCTAGAGAAACAAGGGAGATTGGGGGAAAAAAACCCCACCAGCAGTGCTGATGTCACGAGTCCTGTTCACATTCTGGACTGATTGATTTATTATGAATTTTAAGTATTTTAGGTGTTGATAGAATGTCCATCCCCATCAATCATTTTCAAGTGTTTAATGGAAAGTGCACAGACAGAGAGAAATGTATTTTAACCCTGAGTTCCTATGACTTTTTTGCATGCTTTTCTTTCTTACTATCCTTGATCTGATTTATTTCCTCTAGCATCTTTTCTCCCAATTCTAAATCCTTATTTCCAGTAATTTATAGTGCAAAATAATAATGAAAAGAATTCTTAAGATTGATGTTATGTATTATTGGTTGTGGCTGTTTAACAAACCAGCCTGTTCTATTTGGATTTATTGTTGTGTGCACAGCTTTGTGAGGAGTAAATTTTCTGCTTCATGTTAGGTGCTTGTAACCTGTATTTCAGGTGTGCTCCCATATGAGTTAGTCCAGACATTAAAAAGAACAAAGCATGTTTTTGTTAACTCCTTGCTGAGGTAATTAATGTTCCATTCCTTTGACAACAAAATATTTGGAGGAGGCAAGATTGGAGCAGGGTGAAAGTGGAGATTTGGTAGCAGAGAAGGAGCAGAAGGTGGCAGAACCAGAGTTTACTAAACAGGACCAGGGATACAGCGCCAGGGAAGATGGAGCAGGGCAAGGCTGCAGCAAGGTCTGCAGTTCCTCGCAAAGCTTTCCACAGAGGAGTGCTGGCCACTTGCCATCTTCATTTGGAAGCAAAGGGAGCAGGCAACTTTTGCAACCAGGAGGGGTTGCCTGGGACAACCTCCTCAACAGCAGCCTAGGGAATTTTTCACTTCCAGGGAGTGGGTTACAAAGAGAGGCCTGTAATTTGACAGATTTATCTGACACCTATTAATTAAACACTTTCTTTAACTGTAACGCAGATTCCTTTCTTTCTATTGCCATCCAAAAACCCCTCCCTATATTCAAGTACAGCTGTTGCAAGTTGTTTTTTTGTTTCCCACCTCTTGTGGAAACTGATAATATTTTCACTAACTTTTCTTTATAGGTCCTGCCTGTGTCCACAAAACTGGAAGTACTGTTCTTGAAAATTAATGTAAGGTTATAAAATAGTTCTCTGTTTAACAGATTGCCCATATTTGCCAGCAAATTAAACATAACTTTGTGTTGTGGGAGACATGCTGGAATCTCTGTGTATCATCTTCCAGCACTCAGATGAGCAACAGGAAATAAGAGCAAAGCTCTACATCAGCTTGCTGGCACCTTGTTTCAGCTAATGAAACAGTACAACTCAAGGTAAACTATGTCTGCCAAAACCACCTGAAGTTCATAAGAGTAATTAAGTTATAAGCCCAGAAGAATAATTTAAATATGCAAAACACGTATTGATCTTGGGCATCTGGTGACTTGTCAGTAACCACAGACACTAAACCAGTCCACTTTAACATGCTGCTAATTTGCAGTCTTTGATTAGATAGATTTTTTTGGTATGTATCCGTAAAACGACAAGGATCATCCCTGCCATTCATTATATTCCTTTTAATAAATGACCTCAGGTTTGTATCCCTGCAGGGAGGTTTGCAAAACTAGATGTTCCTGTCAATTGAAAACTGATCTTTTCCACAGGATGTTCCAAAAGATTAAGCAGGTATCTTTAGGCATGAGAGCCAGGTCACCTCTATCCTATAAGCAGCATGTGTAATTTTATTTTGGGTTTTTTTTTTTTTTTTTCAGACCTGCAACTTCAGCCAAGAGCAGTGTCTCTGAGACAACAGGATTTTACCTCTTCTACTAAGTTTGAAACAAAAATGTAACTCACAAGATAGATAGATACATGAAAAAATAAATAGTCCCAGTAGAATAAGACTCAGTGGAATAGTCTCAGATGGATAATGACTATACTTGCATCAAGTGGAAGAGAAAAATACCTTTCTCTATAGAGATGTTTCATAGTATATTGATCTTTGCAAGATTACTTTTTCTCTGCCTCAAAACCTACCACCAAACAACCGACCTTTTCTTTTCAAATAACATATATAGTTTGTGTTTTGATGGACTAGAACCATAGGGCCAGGTCATGCCCTGTTAAATCCCATCAATGGCAGTGGAGTAGAACTGGGAATAATGTCAGCCAAAATATCTTGCTGTCAAATTACCATTTCCAAGTCTGAATAAACTATGCAGTAAAAAACCCCAGCATATCCTACAAGGTATCCTGGGGAAAAAAAAAGAAAAAATGAAAAGAAAAAAAAGACAAACCCATTAAAAAAAAAAGATAATTCCCCAATAAAAAAAAAAATCTAATATGCAATGTTATTATCTGGAAATTGTCTTAGTTGCAGATTGCATTACAATTTGAAGTCAGATACAGATTCATAGAAAGTTAGCTTAGACTCACGACATCACAGAACAATTTTAGGTGATTTTAAGTTATTTTGCTCATAAAATACTGCAATACTTCAAAATGTCTGACTTTAGTGAGACATCCAGAGGAGATCTCTCTTTTCAGCTGAGTTGCTTTTTGAGCAGAGCACATTCACTTGGTGCACATCGAAATTCTGGGTCCTGGGAATGGTTGTATTAAGCCCTGCAGAGCAAAACCACTGGGCTTTGCAAATTCAGAAGTCAGCACTGCATCAGGAGAGTCTGGAGTGCAGCACCTGCCCAGGCAGGTGCAGGAGGTACCGTCAGTAGCATCCACAATCCTTTTTGCAAATGCCCATGCAAATTGCACTGCTGCAGCCCACTCTGTCTGTGTAATGTGTTTGTAATCTACTATTTAACACTTTAAACTCTGCCAGTGACTGTGCCTCTAATGTTGGATCTTCTTTTGAGGCATGAAGTTTGAAATGCAGGATCTGGTCCTGAAACTGCATCTAAGCAGAAGTTAAAGAAGTCGTGGAAGCCACTGTTTCTATCTTCTCTGGACTCATTTCATTTCATTAGTTTAATATCGATGCATATTAGATGAGTTGCTTATTACATCAGGTGAAATGCTGCAGTTTGTTTCTCCTTATGGAGGAACTCATTTTCTTAAACCTTTCTGTTTCCAACTGGTATACTCCTTGACCAGTTTTAATTCAAAGCAGCTGTGTGAATTCCTTCTACAGCAGTTGTCAGTGCTGCAATTACAACATTAACATTGAGCTTTTCACACTTGATAACAGATTCTAATTTTATCCCATCTGGTTTATTGTGGGGATTTTTTTTTGTGCCTGGAGGTGACTTTTCCTTAATCATTTCTTCAGTACAAGATTGCTAGTAGGAGCTTAAAAGGCTTTCTTTGCTGCAAAGACCAACTGCTGGTTTCTTCTCCACCAGGACAATGTACCAGCAGTTCTCTGGATAAATTGTCTGGAAGGCAATCATTTGGAAGCTCTAGCCAAGCCAGAGAGGTTATTAGCTTTTGATCTCTTTTCTTAAATAATATCACTGTAAAGTTGCCCTAGAGTACTGGCATTAGATCTCTTCTGGGTTTTCTTCCTGAGAGAAAAGACTACAGAAAGCTCCTTTTTTTCATCTACCGAAATAAAATAAGTAAAATTTCATCAAAATTAAGGCCTCAGATATTCATGTGAACCTCCCACTGAGGGTACTGGGGAGGACGTGAGGGGAGTGTATATGTGAAGGAACAAATGGGTCCAGCTGCCAAGTGGGATGAACAGGAAAGGAAGGAATAGTAAGAAGAGAACCAAACCAAAGCAAACAAAAAAAACCCCCCAAAACGAACAAAATTTCCCTTCATTAGTAATTTTTTTTTTTAAATTCTTTTGAGACTTGCACTTTATCTTTGCACTTGTGCTGATAATGACATGTCTGGCAGTGCAGTAAGATGTTCGAAGAAGATGGAGGGGTTTAGCTCAGGTTTAGGCTTCTAATGTCCCCAGGCAGTCACCTAAACAATGATAAAAAGTTGGGAATTTCATGAAAAGCTTTTTTTCTTAAAGATAACTTTTTCTAAATGTTTTTATGTCTCACTCATGCTCCCTCTGAATATATATGTTCTGGGGATTACCATGCAGTCTTCAGCTATCTCTGTGAACTTGTAGGGTCTATGAACTTTGTAGGATGTTACCCATTCATGACACCAGATTATACCTTCCAAAGCTAGTGAATGAGGTCTGGCCTGTAGGTGCATATGTATTCCTCATCTGCAAATAGATATTGCCTTGAAGAATCCTTTCTGGATCATCAGAGACTTTGACTGAAACAAGCCCATTCTTCCTGGTAAAGGGTAAAGATTAGAAAATGGGAGTAATTTCAAGCATTTTTTTCAATATCAACAAATTGGCAAACAGCTTTATATAGCTGGACAGTCAAGGAATATGTATATTCTTTAGTTGTGTTGGCTTTTAGGCAGTGATTATGACCTAAAATATACATAATTAACATACTTGTTATAAGCAGCCATAAGTGCTTGTGAATTTATTAAAAGCAGGTTCAGTATTTCTATACTGACCTTGCCACAGGATATACTGTAGTATATGTCACATATATATGTTGGTATTTAATCAGTTTGGACATCATTAAAGTTGGGCCACTCTACCAGCTGGTGATTGCTAGAGCTCTAGCTAAGTATAGTTAAGGTTATGACTGCATTTTTCATTTATATTTCAGATGCCGTTTGCCTCACTGAAAGACAGGCAGTGAAACTGAGATCATATCCAGAACCTCTCTTCAACATATGGGGGAGTAGATCACTGTTTGATCCAGACTTTATGACTCAGTCAAAGCAAATTTTTTTTTCATCTAGAAAATCTTTGACATTTTGGAAGAGACTTCTCCATTTCAGTTAGCTGGTATTGTAAAAATACTTTAGATTGTTATTCAACAGTTTATATGCTCTTTGGGAGCTTGAAATAAACTACAGAAGTTATTGCAGTTTGTTCTTTATATTTCCTGTGGATACTTAAATGCTCTGAGTTTCTTCCTGGTTCTCCCTAGTTGAACTGTAGCTACCCAAACAATATTGCAATATTCCTTACCTGTTGGATTGAGTCCCAGCATAACTATAATAACTCCACTGGCTTCTGTGCTTTCACTGTACAAATCTGTTCAGAATAGGAATTTCTAAGCGAAAAACTTACATTGCCTTTTTTTTTTTTGACAAGGGAGTTTGTCTCATTGCAAATGATGTAATTTCTGCTTTTCATTAGATATGTGTCTGGCTATAGTTTTTTGAATAGTTTTATCTAGTCTTAATAACACTTTTCAATGAGTTTTTTTGATATCCAAGCTCCCTCAGATGGCTGCCCAGTCTTCGTCCTCCCCCTCCTCTCTCAACAGTTGGGCTTTGGTACCTTAAATTTTCTTCAGAAATTAGTGAATCTTTTTGTTTTGTTTTGTTTTATTTGAAACTAAGGTGCTCACAAATGTGGTTGAAAATAATACGTTTTTGTTTTGGTTTGGTTTTTTTACTACATCTAATTGAAAGTATGCCTATTCTATACCAAGCCTATTCCACCAGCTCTAGTTTAGGTGAAACTATTTTATACATGCTATCACTAAAAAGCTGCATTTAATGTTATTACTCACATAATCATCTCATGCATGTTTTTGAAATGAAATTTTAGCTTTCTTTGAAGCATATGTTTAGAGTCACCCTCACCATGTTTTCCCAACAATATTGTTGTTGCAATATTTGTCAGAACTGAAGACTAAATTCTTTGCTTTATCTAATATCTGTCAATGCAAGAAGACAAACCCCAAAACCTGTAGTACCCCAAAAACATCTGTCCTCCATCTCAATCAATAGGTTGTCATTTATCATTACACATTTTAGAACAACTTAGACAGATTTTCATTAATGTGACAATGCTTTTTTTCTGAGCTAATACTGAATTAATTTCTTTCAAATAAATTTTTGCGGGGGACTGTATCAAATGCTTAGAAAAATCCAGAAATATTACATTTACTCTCTTCCCTTTGTTGCTAATTATTTTACTGTCTCTCTTCACATTAGCTTCCTCTTCCAAGCTTGCCTCTAATATGGCATATCTTCTGCACGATAGATAATGAGTGTATTTCTTTAATGAAACATTTCAATTTTGTGAACAGGTGGTCAGGCATCGATTCCACTGACACAAGAAAAATGCTGTCTTGACTAGAAAATAAGTCTGTTGTATGTAAAATACAATACCTGCCATCTCAAATTGAATGGAAAGCATTCTGAGTATGTCACTTTAACAGTGGCTCCATACCCAAATTGTATCCTGTGCATAGCTGTTTTGTTTGGGTTTTTTCCTTTATATTGGCAGCTGCTAAATAAAAGTTGTTTCAATTTCCTTTTCCTGCTGATTGAGTGGTTAGCTCTAAGTCCAGTTCCTGAACAGCATCTGGCACTTTTTATGCGGCTATAAAATATTTAAAAATAAGGTGAACCTCTTTTGGCAAGCCTGTTACTTGAAACCCAAAGGGAATTCCAGAGTCTATAGCAAGCTTTATTATCTCTCTGCCAATGCAGCAGATCCAGTAATATGAGACTGACTGCTGTGTTAATATCAGGCAGTCAGAGAGAAAGAGATGACCCTTGTCACAGCAACCTGCTCTGACTTTGGCCTGACTGGTACCGAGGATTTCCTGATTAAGCAAAATTCTAAGCAATTACAGCTGAGAGGGAGAGGGACACCTCATTGTGCTGTCATACTTTTTGTGATGAATCAAAGTATGACAGATTGTATATGGGCTAGAAACTAAACTTCAGAAAGAGGTTGGTCACGCTGAAAGTTGAAACACATAAGTTTGGTGATTTGTTGGCAGGCTGCTACTCAAAAGGTGGAAATAGGAATTAATTTAATTTTCATAGTATTAATTTTAATGTTATTTTAAAAGCCCCAGCCCTTTGAATGTTTACTGTTAGAAAGGTGGTTAAGGCATACAGCAGTGATGGAGGGAACAAAAAACAATACACCAGGAAGTAGAGAAACACAAATCATGAGGTGCTTGTTGTAGTGGCACCAGGTGCCTGGGGTGATGAGAGAACAGGGAGAGAAGATTCTCCTCTCAGACAAAAAGTACCCGGGAAGTGTGACTGTAAAATGCTTTATTCAGCATTAGCAGGGTGTTGCCTGCTGGGAAAAGTTCTTAGATGTAAAAGCACAGCAAGGAGAAGGTCTGATTTAATAAAATGTTTATTTCTGTTTGCAAAGAGTGCAGGCTTGACGCTCAGCTGGAGTAGGCTGGCATGGCTCCATTGAGATAGAGCTGCCAGTTTCAGGAAGTTATCTATGCTTTCAATACTTTTGTGCTTTTATAAGACATTTCTGTGCCTTTTTTGTTCTATTCCAGGTTTTGCCTTATGGTCCTTGCAATTTTGCTTGTCTCAGAAGAGGTTGCCATGTCGCTTTTATCTCTGATGGGAAAGTGAGGCTAGCCCTCGCAAAGATGGCAATTCTTAAGGCTTAAATATAGTTATCTGTCCCCTCTGTGATTCTTTCAGAGTCCCTGAACTGAGATAACTGTGGCACTGGCACAGAAAGAAGGTTGCAGCAATCCATACATGTTAGTGCCTGTGACACTCTTGAGGGGATGAGAGGATTTCAGATTAGTCAGATACATAGCTAGCCTGAAGCTGAAAGGAAAGAGTCCAGGGACAAGTAGCCTGATGTGTATCACCTTCTCTATTGTATCCTCCATGTTATAGCTTTTGAAAGCTTTGGGCATAGGTATTGCCCTTGGAAACTGCTATCTACCACTGTGCTATAGACTTTATCTGTTGGCTGATAGGAGTATGGTAAATTAGGTTTTAAGCTTTGCATGTAAAATATAATTTAAACTCCTCAAGACTCTGTTTTGAAATCCATAGAGAAAAGGGGAAAAATTCATTTTAAGTTAGTAAATTGAAGATTCTTCTTTATTTTCCTAATATGCTCTCAGGTACAGTGTAAGTGCTGGTTAGGGGCTTAGGGCATGTATTCATTTCTCTCCAGTGTGTTTTCTAATGTCCTTTTTTACAGGAAAAAAAGTGCAGCAGCAAAGTCATTATGCCACTTCACTGTAGACAAGGCGAGTGATTCTGAGGTTTATTAAGCCCCCGAGTAACCTAATGGCATATCGTATGTCCTGTAAAAATGGACATTTTGAAAAAGAAAAGGTGTTGGTTTCCCCACAAGAAACACTGCCTCACTGTCATGCTGGCATGGGAAGGTTCAAGACCATGATAACTGCAAAAAATGCATCCTCATGGGGATAGCACTCTGAAATTCATTTAGCACAATTTTTAGTTATATACAGTGGAAAAGCAAATATTCAGCAGCTCTGCCATTCCTTTGTGTGTGGGTGCACACATATCAGAGGGGTCCAAACAGAGGAGACAGCCCAGGCTGCGATTAGATCGCCTGTTGAGGTGAGAAAATAAGACACAGGGTGAGTAATGAATGAGCACCCCAAGTGCATTTGTGTGTGCTATTTATATGAATTCTTTGGTTTTTTCGTGTTTATATTTTGAGGAAAAGAAGTAAAGAGAAAAGTAAGAAAAACATATGGAAAAGTAAAGTTAAGCATCTATAGCTGTAGTTTTAGAAATATTTGTGATGCAGATATTTCATTTCTTATTTGCTCATATATAAGCAAAGACAAAAAGACTCTTTTGTAGACTGCCAGCACAACAAGAAGAGAAAAAGTGCTAGAACTAAAATCTACCACAACTCCATGACTGGCAGTTCTTCCACCCTCCCTGGTG
Source organism: Atrichornis clamosus (assembly GCA_013400975.1). Classification (NCBI taxonomy): domain Eukaryota; kingdom Metazoa; phylum Chordata; class Aves; order Passeriformes; family Menuridae; genus Atrichornis; species Atrichornis clamosus. The sequence goes on along the minus strand of WBMZ01009651.1, from coordinate 338,433 downwards.
CCACTCTCCATGGCTTTCCCCATGACTGTGCACAGACACTTGTGCCTTCCTGCTCTCTCCTGCCTGCAGATGACCCACACACTTGGGACCACATTAAAAAAAAACAAAACAACAACAAAAGCAACCAACAAACAACTTCCATTCCTAATAAACATTTCAAGCCCTTAAATGTCAGCTTTGGTCTCATCCTAGTACAATCTATAGCAACCTGCCTTCTGCTTGAACTGATATCAGTTCAGAAACAGTTTTAGAAGTGACTTCCAGTCCAGACTGAAGACAGAAATCCTGCTCTAGTGGCCCTTGAGAAGACTGTTTGCAGCACTGAAATAGCTTTTTAATGCAAAATAACATAGCAAATTTAAAAAGCTTTTGCCTCTCTCAACCAAAGACAACATGCAAAGGATATGTGTAAGATGCAGAGTAAGTGTCTGTATGTCTGCATACAAAACATACTACCATGAGCTTTATCAAATACTTCAAAACGTTTGTAAATAATCTAAATAGATGTTTGTAAAACATCATATATATATTTTAGCTTTCTTTTGAGTTATGAATGCAGAAGTTTAAAAACTCATAACGAACATGATTTTAAACTCTTCTGAGATTAAGTTCTTCATTTGCCTGTGTATGTTCAATATATGAAAACAAATCTTGCTCTCTTGCAACACAGCATAGAGCAGTGAAGTTGTTTTTGCAAGTGATTTTGAAATGAGTGAAGGTAGATTATATCTGTTTTACAGGTATTGAACCTTGCTCTATTTGAAATCTTTAAAAACCTGTTAAGAAACCTTTTTTGTTGAACATTCTATGAAGGAATATACATGTTGGAAAGGACCTTCAGTGTACAGAAGAAATTGCATGGACTATAAACTTTTGATATTATGCTATTGTAGGATTCTCTTACAGGGTTATCTGATAAAACTGTGTCAGTAAATATTGTAATTCACACATTTTTATGATTGAGATTAAAAAAAAAATCTTATATGTTTTCCACAAGTGTTTCAGACAATTCTTTTTTAGTTTTTTTTCCCCAAGACCCATCTGGGAGATGTATGCAGCTTATTCAAGTCTTTGAAATTATTCACAGAAGTAATTTGTTACTTCTTTTGCAGAGGGATACAAGAAATCTCCCTCTTTCTCATTTTGATTGCTTCTTTTCCTTTATTATTATTCCCTTGTTGCACAATTTTTTGAACTGCTACAAAATATAAAACTATTTTTATCACAAAAGAATATGCATAATGATATAAAACATATTTCAATTTATTTAGCCTTTTCTGGGATGAACTCCAATTACAATCTCTAAAGTATACCCTAGCTGATATTATTCTTCCATAGAACTTTCAAGATACGTTTTCTGATAAAGACTCCTTTAAATACTGTATCTTGGCTTTTTGCTGATTTAACTGTTCTGCAAAATAGATGCAGTATTGTCAGTTACTGCTGCATAGTTACCATATATATTTATGCTCAAGCTGTCTTTTCCATTTTTAATCTTATCTTTGCATTGAACATTTACATTTGCATGAAACTGATCTCTCTACAGAACATCATATATATTTGTTTTTCATTCATGCTGTATTTTTTACTGACTTAAAATACTTACAGTAAACACAAAACTTGAACCTAGTCAAGTGCTTAGCCAGGTGATTAATTTTCAGGACTCAAAGCTGAGATATTTTGATGGAACAGTTTACAGGAGTATTTTTCCAGGCCCAAGCAAAAATGAACACTGTGAAACCCTGAGGCAAATGTAGGTGCCTGCTAAAGCTTGTAACACTAAAAAGCTCCCCAGACTGAGAGAGACAGAGATTGGTTCTTCTTGTAGTGAAGCAGATTTTACCATGAGATGTGTCCTAGGAAAGGTAGGGTTTAGCATGACTCAGGCAGACACCTACGACTAAGTATTAGGAGAATAATCTTCACTTAACAAAACACATCTAACGTATCCTGTATTTAGGCTGACCCTAAAGACAGAATTTTCAGCAGGTTCATACTGAGTGGGTTAGTTCATTTACCCTCTTCCAAAGATAAATATTTCTCTCCAGTTCATAAATTTCTTTCTCTTGTGCATTTGTATGAAAAGACTGTAGGTTCCCAACTGTTCCTTTGTCAAGCTGGAGTGCTTGATTTACTGTATACATTTCCTGCCACATATTAAGAGCTGCTCTGAGCAAGTTCTATTCACTGTCACTGCAATAACTAAGCCTGCCAGTGTTAAATTTGGGATGTAACAGGTGTAAAATCAATCAATCTCCTCACAGAAACCTAGCAATGTCTTCCTGTTTCATTTCTCATAGAAAGAAAAGGTCTGGTAGCTCAGTCCTATCCTTGTTCAGATTCATGACTCTCTATTGAAAAAATTACTAAGTACTGGTTCCCATCTACATGCAAACTGAACCCCAAGAGTTTTGCAGAAGCAGGGATGCAGAATAATCCCTGAGAACTTCACATTTGTTCCCAATACATTTATGTCTTTAGGAATCTTCCTCCAAAGCATCAGGCACTGCTGAATTACGGAGTCAGGTTGTTGCCCATGCCTTGTTTTTATTTTGCTTCCACCACCCTTATTTTCTCTGGAAGAGAAAAGCTGCATGAGGATGGCAGCTCTCTCTCCCCCTATCCTCCCTCCTGTGCCGTGGTAGTCTGGAGCTCAGGAGGGGTCCTGGAATGTGGAATAGCTCAGGAAGGTGTGAGGGTCTATCCCACACCAGTCTGTCACCAGTGTTACCATGCATGTACAAACTGCCTGTATTGAAAATACAGGTGCTGGCGTGACACAACAGGAATGAGCACCACCAGCATCATAATCTGGAGTGTTTGCAGCTGCCCCTCTGCAGTGACACTGTGGCACATCTGCAGTAAACTGAAGGAGACTCCTGGGTACAGAGCGGTTACTTATTTAATAATATGGGTTTATTAATTTATGTCTGTCTATTGTTTTCATATTGCATTGTAATTTTCTGCCACCCTCATGAATTTCCTTTCTTCCTGGCTTCCAGATGCCTGCCATAGTCTCTAAAGCACGGTAAAGATGACGCATAGCAATCACTCTGCATTTCTCTCTCCCCTTGTTTCCTGCCCAAATAACAGGAAGCGCTTTGGATCAAATTGAAGCTTTCAGGTCTTGTCTTCAAATTTTTCAAGCTATTGTTTTTTATTTACTATATTTGTGGTTTGGGGCTTTTTTTTAAGTGCAAAGCTATTTTTCTCAACTTCATTAAATCAGCAGAAATTCTTGTGCATGCATAAAATACTTATTACTGGAACCAGCTTTTCAGAACAGCCTTTAACTAAAAATATAGACCTTTTTAATCATACCTCTGCTTGAAATGGCAGAGTTTGACATAAAACTGTTTTCTTGATCCAGAAGGAGTTCTAGCAGCAGTAGTCATGTATCTGGAATTACAAATGCAAACTGGATATGAATATGCAGCATCTGTGGTGGTTTTTGCTGTTATAGCTTTGACTTTAAACTATTTTAGCGGGGTTCCTGGTGGTTTACAGCAGGGTTATGTGCTAGTTTATTGTTTGACCTTTTATTTAAGGAATGCAAAAGCAATATAGGAAGTTCTATAATATGGATGAGAATTTCTTTATTTCTAGGAAAACTAGAAGTGATTTAACCTTCCAGAAACACCTATTTCTGAAATGCTAGGAGAAACGGCTAAGATAAAAAAAGAAGCGGGAGAGGTCGGCCTATTAATCTTTATTTTGTTGCTTAGCCTGATAGACTGTTTTAGTGTTTCAGTCTGTTAATTGCAACTAATCACGGAAAAGAAAGTCTATTAAACAGACAAAAAAATCTACAGTGCCTTGCTTTGTGGTGGACTATCAGCTGGTACTTGACAACAGATAAGGTGACACCTGCCAGTTCATTTTATAGCTCTTTGCTTTACCATTACACACAGCTGGCTGGAAAAGTTCTAGATGTTTTTCCCTTTGCTCATATGTAATTTAAAGTTGACCTCAATTGGTTTGATGCTGTGTTTTCTGCTAGGAAAAAAGTCTTCTGTAACTATGTGCTAAGGGTCTCTTTTTGTACATCTAAAAAACTTCCCCACCCCTCCTTCTGTACCTGAATTTTTCCCTAACAGTGTGGAAAAAGTGTTTAGCTTCTGCTATTTTGGATTGTGTTGGGGTCCTGTGGAGCAAGTTCATAAAAGATGCATCCACTGTTTTTTCTCTGTTATTTTCCCCTGTCTACCTACCCTCCCTACACCCCAAATAATGCTTTTAAACACAGCTGTTAATAGGATCCAAAGCTTGGCTTCTGAAATCAAAAGTCAGAAAGTTTCTCTGAGCTTGTGAGCCTGGGTCAATTATGGAGCTAAATAATTTTGCTGATACTATTATCCAATGAGTTGACAATATTCTTTGAATGCTCAGGAATCTCTCTGTTAGGAAGCAGAAATAATCCCAAGTGACAGGCTGGGATTAGTCACGGCAATTACAAACAGTGCTAGGGATTAGCAAAGGTGAAGCATTTTAAAGCATTCAATTAGCTCCTGGATACGTATTGATGCCTCGCATAAAGTTATTCTTAAAGATAAATATATCTATTTCCCAGAAAGCAACAAAAAGATCACAAAGGAACAAACCCCAAACCAAAACAGTCTTCTGGTTTTGAGTGTCTTTTTGGATGAGCTTTGGTTATCCAGTTCTAAAAATCAGAGTGTTTAGTAATTCATGTACAGTTTTATGTACACCACCAGTACAAAACAGGCTTGTTTGCTGTCTGCAGTAATTAATATTTTCATGAAATGTGATTGGGGATATTTATGAAAATCACAGAAACGTACATCTAGATAGAGGCAACTTCACTTACAGTCTTTCAAAAATGAAAATACTTTCAGGTCGCAGTGGTGCCAATAATAGCTTTACTGTAAATTATTCTGAATAATTCATAAGCAGAAGAATGACATTCTGACATTTACCTAATTGAGCCTAAAATATTAGGATCTAATAGAAAACCTGATAATGTACATTAGCTGCTAGTAACAGGACAGCCTTGCAGACCCTTCCCAGGGACACAGGACTCCTCTCCAGACATTCTGCTCTCAGGTGCTTGAACTCTGCATGCAGATGCAAGGTAATTATCACTCTCACAGCACAAGGTGCTGCTTGCTGTTGACCCAATGAGGTTATAAAAAGGAACTGGAGGCTCTTGTGACTGAAAAAAGGTGTTGGAAGTCAAGATCATGTAAGCACAGCTATGAGGTGATCCAAGGTAGGGAAAGAAGCTTACAGTTTCCATTTAATGGTTGCAAAGGCAACCTAAAGTTTTGACCATGACCTTCAGATAAAGTGGTATAAACATAGTAGCTTGATGGTCTGGGAAGAAATGTTTGTGTTGCTTCCTTACAATTTGCATCATTTGAGTAATCTGAGATTTTTTTTTCTTCTACAGTCCAGAAGCTCCAAGGAAAAAAGTATGAAATGAAGCAAATGTGTATTTAGTTTGAGGCATTCACTCATTTTGGTGTTTCTGTAATTATGGAAGATGATGAGTTCTGTGGGGTGTTTACAGAGTGTCTTTGGTTATTGCTGGTAACTCACAAGCTTCACATATCCTAAAATGTGTCTTTTGAATAAAGCTACACAGTATGTTTGATAGCAGTGTCATAAATCATAATAGGCTACCCTTTTTCCCCCCCATTTTGCTACTCTGGAGCTGTGCAGAATGTTTTTCCTACTACCTTTGTCTTTATCACAGTGATCTTTACTGGCAGGTCACACAGTGTACCCTTGTCTGCATATCTTAAGTGCTGTATGATTTAATTTCATTTATGTACCTTCCTCTATTGTTAATTAAACTAAAACTAACACCTCAGGTTCACAACAGCTTTGCTGGTTTAATATCCAACTTTTCTTCTGCTCTGTCCCTAATCAGAACAACTGAATGCCCTAAGGAAAAATAAACAATCTCAGCCTTTATAGGACTGATTTTTATTTGAAAATTGTCAGAGCAAAAAATACTGCCTGTGCTGTTATAATAAGCCATGCAGAAGGAGTCAGATCTTGGCTCCAGGGAAGACCAACCTATTTAATAGAAAGATTGGCTAGCCCAAGGAAGCCATTTTTTAAGCAGATTGAGGTCGCTGTGATCTGCAGGGATATGTGTGTTAGAACTAATAAATTATTGCTGTACCCAGGACGCTTTCCTCCTGATTGTTTTGTTTTAATTCCAGCAAAAGCCATAGAAAGTCCCCCAACAGTTTCTGTTGCTGACCTGCTGGGTTTATGGCCCCAGGTAGCCAAACACTTCAAGCTATTCCTTTTATAATATATCACTGACAGCTTGGAAACGAGGACAAAACTTAAAAGTTGTGAAGCTTGAGAGATGAAAAGAGAGTGGCAGAGATGAAACACAAGTTAGAATTAGTTTTTTTTTTCTCCTCCACTCAGAGTTACTGAGTAGTTGCAACCCAGCCAAATCTATGCAATGAAAATAATTTGTCTTTACAGCAGGCAGCTGCTGTCTTCCTGCTCCTACGGTGGCACCATTTATGTTGCACTTGTCCAGTCATGATATTTTTGGACTCCACCAAATTTGCCTTGCGTATCTCTGAGTACACCCTTCCTCCATGCTACCTGATCTAGCATGTATTTCATTCTCTGCCTTTTAAATCAGCAGGAGCTTTAAGGACTCTAAGCAAAACCAGGAATGTGGCCACCTGGTAGTGAAACAAACAATTGCTAATAAAGCTCGTCCCCTTAGGCAGCTGCCTGGAATCACGTACATTATTTCTGCTTCCTAGTTGAGAGGTACAGCATTACCATGATGAGTCCTAAATTATTTCATTAAGTTTTCTTCACTCTCTGTTCAATCTTTAAAAAATTAATTACCAATTCCTCATTCTGTCAATTAGTGAAAACCTACATAAATTATAAGAAAGAACTACTTGAGTCATGACCATTTTTTCAAAGAGTTCTATTACTATATGAAACTACTCTCCAGAAATTGCTGTGTTTAAGTCAGCGATATGGCTTTTTCCTGTGAAGTGTATGAAATAAAATTGTTAGAAAGGACTCATGTTTAAAAACAAACCAAAAAAAAGGCCTATCTGAGTGCCAGGCAGTGATTTAGGTCATATGACAGTGTTATGTGGACCTCAGAAAACAACGATTGCTGTAGTGCTGCACCAAAATAGGTAAAACTATGTTGATTTGCTCTTTTTCTCCTTTACTTTCAAGCTAAAATGGAGTTCACATTTGAATAAAATTAGAATGTTAGGGACTCTGTAATTTCTGAGCAAGGAAAACTTTAAGTGTACGTGGCCATATGGAACACTGATTAATAAAATAGGGAATATGCCTACGTATTTTGGTATGGAATTCCCTTTCCTCTCCTAGAGCTTCTCCAAACAGGGTTTTGCTGTTGTAGCAAAAGAAGGATGGGATAGTCTCTAGTATAACGTTCAATACCAGCTCCTGGGGTTTTGAATCAATGTTAGTTCAACCATGTAAACTCCCCATGGATAAGATGTAACACAATATTGATAATGGCAAAAATTAAGTAGTTAAGAAAAGGCAATGCTTAATTGCAGTCATCAACAACCCACCAAAGAATTTCAGCTTGTCATTTTTTTTGTCTATTGTAGCCATTTACAGTCTATAAACATATATCTTTTAAAATTGTATCCCCCTATGGTGGGGGTTAAAAGGGTGCTGGGTATGAGTTCAGCTAGGACTTCTGATCCAAAGATCATGGAAAAAGGGGTGTTAGATGACATACTAATAAAACCTAGTATGCAGTAGGTTTTTTTATCCCTGTAGGATAGTTTTTAAAAAAATTCCCAATTTTGATATGTTAAAGTCAAAGAAAATAAATATGAGTTCCATTTGATATATCTCTGAGGGTTATTCTACAGTCTTCAAAACAGGTCAGATAACCTAAATATACCTCACTTAACAGTAGTTCTACTGTGTCCTGTGAGAAACTTTAGGGGTTTTCTTGTTGACTGTTCTTTTAAATGCTACTGAAACGTCAAAATAACCCCAACTCTTACCAAGGCTGTCCCAGCTTAGTTTGTCTGACCTTTCTTAAAAAAAACAATATTCCTTCAGTTTCTGTTCAATGAAGTTTAAAAGCCACCTTGGTCTTTATAGGCCTGCACTACCTATACCCAGAATGTTTCTCCTGTAACATGTAAAACATTACACCAGCGATCTGGTATTAAGAGCTTTGTGTATAGTTTGTGCATAACCTTTGTAATTTAAGTTCCTAGGCTCTCCAACATTTCTATTATCCTGGATTTTCTGTATTAAATAAAATCTGTGTTTTCAGAAGAGGCAAATTTCAGGTGTAAGTGATGAAGTCTCTTTGGCTAAATGAATGTTCTTTATAGGATGGGGGGAAAGGAGGCTGAGTTAAATATGTGCCTGCTGCTATGCAATTTCACCTGCTTGTCTTATAAAACAGGCAAGTAGCTAATTTGTACTTATTACTGCCATAGAGATTTTAAGTTCCTGTTGTCCGATCCCTTTTAAGCCTTTGTTTAAGGCTTAAAAAAGACTCCTAAGTTGTTTGGAGTGAATCTATAACTGGTGACAGCTTTCAGGACACCCTTTAAATTAGGAGAACCATGATTGTTTCTGTTGCCTATGGACCTGCAGTGTATGTAAAACCAGAACTGCACATGTACATCTCCAGACTGCCTGCACGCTTTGTTCAGGCCTGTGGCATCTTCTCAGTCAGTCAGTGGTATTTATGTAACACCTCAAAGTGTTTTACAAATGAGGGTATATTAAAGTAAAATTAAGTTAAACAATCTTATTTAATTTGAACTGTGTCAGGGAGCCCTGATTCTAGTCCTGACAGGAGTAGAATGGAATGGAACTGTGAAAACATTGGCTTCTTTTTTATCTTCATTTATTTCTTCCAGATGAATGAAAAATCACTGGGGAGTGAAAGAATGATCTTGTAGGAATGGATGCAGAAAAGGAGTGGATGACACTAGGACTGTAAGAGATTTCATATTTATCGTTTTTACAAATCAACAGAAATCTTGGGTCTAATTTTGCTGTCCATCATCAAAGAGCAATTCCATCTTTTATTTCTTTCTGTTTTGGAAATATAAAAAGAATTTATAAAAATGAATAGGGATTAGGTAGAGAGTTTAAGAGTGCTATAAGGTACAGTTGTAATTGTATGTATCTAAATAATAATTGGTTTAACACTTACATGTGTCATCAAAGTATATAGCTACCAAGTATGCAAAAGTACTAAATTCTCAAAAATTTATCTTGAATCTGGCTATCTATGGTGTTTCCATGAAAACAGAATGGCTGCAGTGATGTAAACTTGGACTACATGAAACAAAACTGAGAAATAAAGACCACTATAACCACATGGTAGTAGTTGTAGTGTCATAAATTCAATAGCATGTTCAATAAAGGCAACCAATTGTTTTTATTTTGGCTCATTAGCTTTAGGTAAATAATATAACAGATACTGGTCCTCTTTATTATTGACAAAAATAATTTCTTTTTGTGCCCCTTATGATAAATAAAACAATGTGGGAGTGCTACTCTATTAAAGCAAAATAGCTTCTGCTCTTGAACACCAAATTAGAAGCTTGGTGAAAGTTACTATGAACTTTGAAAGAGGATTTTGATGTCAGAAAGACTGTGACATCGGAATATGACTCTGTCTTAAGTTCCCCTTTCCATGAAAGCTAAAGGCCTGAATAAGCCTAAAATTTATTTTCTCCATCCTTCTGTTTCAAATGAAACTGCGTAAAAATGTGTGTAGAAAGAGGCTGACTTTATGGGGCTAAACAGTCAGTCTAGGAGTGTGAGATATTAAAAATTGTACTGATCTTTTTTAAAAAAAATAGCATTATAAGTTGCTGAAAAAGACCAGGCCGCTGCTATACTAAGTGGTAATCTTAACCATGTATGCTTGATTTGAAAAAAAATCAAGCAAAGAAAAAACAACAACAAAAAAAACTTCATGGAAATTCCAATGCATACTAATTCAAAAGGAGTTATTTAACTTTTACATAATGGTGAGGTCTTTATAATCTTCCACTTCTAATTAAAAAAAAAAAAAAAGATATATTAAAATCATCTTAAATAGCTCCCTGAAATAGTTCTCTTATACGTTTAAAATGGTAATTCATTGTCTGGACTCCTGTTTTTGTCTGTGTTAAAAAAAACCAACAACAACAAAAAAACAAACCCAAAACAAAAAAAAAACCCCCACTATTATATAACAGTTTAACTCTTTTTACTGCAGCACAGTTTACAGGAATTACAGGAATATTTGTGCATCATGCACTAAGAAAAGTTCTCTTTCTTACTTTCATGCACATTTATTCTGTATTAGAAAGGAGAGTTTCTTTTGTCTTGTGGTAATAATAGATTATATTATTCAAGGAAGGGGTCCAGAGTTCTAACTCTGTCCTAGTCTGTCAAGAGGTAAAAATCACAGGTGGATCACTTGGTTTCAAAACAAGGACTTTTGTAGCATTCTGTTTTGTAGGGGATGATATGGGTTGAACCTGTGGCTTAAAATCACCTGTCAGATGTAGTTTGAAGTTCAGATGTGGGCTCTTTCTGTCCCACTTCCAGCATCCATGTCCTTCCTGTGGCTAACCCTTTCTACAATATTTCTCCTCATTTCTAGTTCCTGACTGGCCTTTTCCAACAGATATTCTAGGTGCTCACGTAAGACTGGAGATTGCCCTGGGCTCCTGCTGACAGAGGGAAGAAGGGGACAGGCTAATACGCTTGTGATCATGACCAAAATTGCAATACTTCTTCCTGCATTGTGTAGTGTTTGAGAGTTCTGAATTCTATTATAATGCTGTGAGCATACTGGACAGAGGTTAAAGTGTGAATTGGGTAAATGAGCTCTGTGAGGATCCCTCAAGGCCCCTAACTGGTTTAAACAGGGAAATCCGACTAAACATGATGCCAAGAGGAACTGTTAGAAGTTGTTTAGTGCTTCTCATTAGTCTGTTTTATGGTATCCTTGGAAAAAAATATCCTGGTGCCTCCATCCCATGGAGGTTTTAAAGGATAAAGTCAATTATGGTTCCAGTAGAAACATGTCTGGGACCATGTCAGAAATATGAATAGATCATTGAGCTTTTTATATTTGCTTTCTTAATAACCAAGAATAAAAATAATACACAAGGAGGTACTTGTCACAGTCACCACCAATGCAGGAAAAAAAGTGTCTCTGGGGGGGATGGCGCCATCCTAATCAGGTCAGAATCATGAGACACACAGAGGCAGAAAATCAAAGCCGAGAAGACTTCAAAACTTGATAAAACGGATAAATATTTTATACTTGGCTTTAAGGTACTCTTTAAAATATATTCACTTCTTCTGTCTCTGTGACCATAACAAGAGTTTTCTTCACCAGTAGGTTAATTGGTATGCCACGTAAATAATTTTCCCCAAAACTGTGCAGGTAGTCAGTACGAGTCTTGCTTTGAGTCAATGTTTAGTTAAGATGCTGTATTATGACAAAAATCCTTGTATTTTTTTGAATGGAACTTGATAGGCTGTTTCTAATTTGCAATTTGGTAATCACTTTCCTGCTATGTTTTCTCTGAGCTAATTTAAAAATGAGTCAAGGTTCTGTGTTTCAGTAAACTTTTAATGAATGCAATGTGGAAATACTTTGCTGAGGGACTAATCAGGGAAAGCGGACAAAACAAACTATGAACATCTCTCCAGTGCAATTTAAAAATTTAAATAAAATTAAGCAGGCCGCATAACTCTTGAAACAATCTATATCTTATATGGGTAATGAAGAATATTTTTAAAGTCCAAGAGTTTAAAGTAAATAAACTTTAAATTGCATGTAAGAAGTGCATAAAAATTCCCACCTCTTCAATGTGTCTGTTCCAAGCCTCAGACTGGAGGTTAAAAGTGAGTAGTTGTGTTTCCCATTGCTGTTGTTGAACATTAGAAAGAAAAAACTGGGGGAGGGGGAATCCATTGTGTTGACAGGGAAGATAAATTCTTGATGAATGCTGATGAATAGATTAAGAAAAATATGCGAAAATCATGATAATTTTGTTAGTGGAATTAAGAACAGGGATGAACTGAGACAAATAATCACTGTTGAGCCTAAGAATGCTAGATAGCAGTGGTTGACTGATAACTGGATGATAATTTCTCTTGATGTGGCCTTTCTTCTCAGTATTGCTTCTCCTATTAAGCAGCCTCTGCTACTTACTGTGTTACACGTGGGAGGCTGGGAAGTAAATCAGCTTCTCTTGTTTCAGTGTTATCTGCTTGTGGCACTGTGAGCTTTTGGGTTTTTTATGCAGTCTACTATGCTAGCAAAGTTCAGAATTGAGATCGTGCCCTCAGTATTGGGGAGATGATGGAGGAGCTTGTGGGTTTAAAAAAAAAATTCAGAATACTGTCATATTTTCGTTTTAGTTTCTGCAGGATAATCTTGTGTAGGTAATTCCCCTCTTGTTGAACCTATCTATTTTACTGTGCTGTAGGACCCTGAAATTTCTTAGCACAATAGAGCAGAATTTTAAACAAGGTCCAGAAACAAACTTTTCTGGCTAAAATCAAAGTCCCAAGACCGTGTTGCAATTTGGAATAAAATTAGTACAAAATACAAACATTTAAAATTGCAATGACACGTAAAGGTAGATTAGCTGGTACAACTTCTTGGTATAGGCAAAGTTGCATGTGTTTCTGTGCTTTTTTAGACTACACATGGAGATGACCTGTGGAGATAGTTCAAAGCAAACCACATAATTCTAAAACTTTGTTCTTTAAAGAAGCCAATTATTCATTACTTCAATCATTTAATGAATAACTAATCAGCCTTTCATTTTTTAATAATTGAGGATATTTTATCTACCAGAAAATCACTCTGGAATGTAGCAGATAAGTGACTATCTCTTTTAACTGTTTATTGACAGAATAAAGATATTTACAGGATATTTAATGCGGAATTATGGTTGGATACGAAGTAATTAGAATCTAATAGTTCTTCTTGGAATGGTGATGTATTCAGGAAGAAAAAGAAGCCGTTTGTCTTTGCAGTAGAAACAGTCAAATCTTGGCTCTGCAAAACAATTTTTTCTGGAATAGTGATGTTTCAGAAACTTTGCTGGACAGCTACTGCTAGTAGATGTATTGCTGGAATATTTTTCCTACTAGGTTGTATACATTAATGTGTTTTCTGTTTTCCAAGAAAATATGTATTTCTGTTTTTGTTTAAAATATTTTCCTTACAAGTATCATCATGAAGCTCTGCAGGCATTTCAACTGAAATTTCAGTTTGCTTTTGTTTATGTTCTGAAGGCTTCCATTCTGTAACTGTCCCACAGGGATGGAGCTGCCCTAAAAAGTTTTGCAAGATGAGTGTATGTGCTTGATATACGTCTGTCATAAATCAAGATGTCAAAAACATGTTCTGGGAGAAAAAAAATGGAGGCAAATTTGGGACTATCCTAAAATTGTCAAAATATAATTCTAATAGAATGACCTAACTATAGGCCCTTTCTTTTTCTTTTTTTTCTTTTTATTTCTTTTTTTTTTTCTTTTTTTTTAATTGAAAATATAAGCTGCCTTCACAGGGGCACGCATATGGATTTCTCTAGACTGAAAAAAAATTCAGCATTGCTCTCTGGCACTTCAGTTGTCTCAAAGATTTTCAGGAACCCATTTGTCACTACACTGGGTGATGACAGACCAAACCTATTTGTCACTGTGAGTGACAAATAATGTGCACCCCTAGGGACTTCTTGGCTGTATTTCATTTGTAAATCACTAAAGCAGGAAGGCGGATTTGAAATTCCCCACAAAGAGTGAATGACGGACTTGCTACACATTTTATTTGTGTACTGTAGTATGTTAATTCTGTATAATATGTAAGAATAATTGCAAAGAGAAAAAGTTTGTGACTTTTTCTAAGGGTTTGCAAAATGTGCTCATAAACCATTTGAGGAAAATATAGGCTTGAGCTTTATTACTCTGAATTAAGACACTGAAAAAAAGAGAAAAAAACTTTATTTTGCAGCCATCGGTATGAAATTCACCTAAGGTTACTCCTACAACTTATTGACCTGAAAAATCTGACCCAGAAAAGTATTATTATATTATCCATAGTATACAAATACTTGAGGAACAGAAAACTCACAGTCGGGCCAACATTAGCCTCAAAGCAGTAGGGCCTGCCTTGGTTATACCACACCATTGATTTGGCTGCTTTGTGAAGTTTGAGGCCCTATCAGAAATCAGAGACATTGGTGGTTTTGTTCAGCTTGTTTATTTTTTAAAATCATCTCACCCCTATACAAAGCCCTTCAGTGCCTTGGCGTTGAATTTAGTTTTTTATGTGTTTTGTTCATGCAGCAGATTTTTTAAATATTTGAAATATTCCTATGTGTAAAGACGAACTTTGAATGAATCTGAAGAGCTGTTATACTTTAGTACTTTCTATTTAACACATCTTGAATACATGACTCTTGCAGAGTGGAGTTTAGTGGTATCATGACAATCTCACTTCATGAAGCACAATGCTCTTGTCCTGTTACAATTACTTGCACATTCATGCTAAGATATTGTCTGTTATATTGTTTCATATATATGTTGTCTTATTGGCCTTAAAGATCTTTCTCACATAAATTATAACCTGGACCTGTATACCAATTGGCTTAGATGCAGAAATTCAGCTTGCAAGTGCTGCATGGTAGTAATATTGCCATAAGAAAAAGACTACTTAAACAGTTTTTCTGCATGCCTGATAAATATTTATCTCCTGATTAATATCATTCTGAAGTTCACGTTCTTCAGCTCAATAACAGGGATTATCTGTTATTGAAGTATATGATCAACTTTATGGTGACAATCTCAGTTAATTAGGAATTTCTATAAGACCATAATCTTACCAGTAACATGTCCTTCTATCTAAAGCATATTTACTGTTGTACATGTAACTACTGAGGCAAGTTATTAGTAAGGTCAAAGAACTAGCTTTCAACTGAAGTGCTGTCATACTCTTCAAAAGGCAGTCTTTCCTTTAAGGTCTGGTTTTTGGAGGTTTTTTGAGGTTTTCTTTCCCATGACTTTTGAAAGGCATGATCTCCTTGGCTGGGCTAAAATTAGAAAGAAAACAAAACTGCATTTCTACAGAGAGAAACTTTTATCTTGGCTAAAAATAAATCTTCACATCTCATATTTACTGAAGGGCTAGGGGTTTTTTTTGCTTGTAGTATCTTAATTCATTTAATCCTGAACTGCATTCACAGTAATTCTGCTAGCACAGGTAAGTGATATACTAGATTTTCATCTTTTTCCCCTGGAATATGTGGCTGAAACGCTACCTAAGGATGACATTTTTTTTTTCCCATTCCAATACAACAGTTTGCATGTCAATAGAATTGAATAGAATAGAATTCCCACACAGGGATTTCTTCAGTCTTGTTATTTATGATTTTAAATACAATTATTAGTGGTTTCAAATACAATTATCCTTTTCCAAAATGTAGATCAGTACAAGTAGGGAGAGCCTTATTTTTATAACTTTAAATATATTTCAAATCTACTTACACTACACTGAGGAAGCCCACTCCTGGCTAAAAATAGTATGTTTGTATAACAGGGCACCTTTCTGTGAGCACATGCTGTGTAGGAGTGCTTACCTGCTTTTGGCATTCCACACTCCTTCCAGCCTGGGCCTTACAGCTTTTGGAAGTTACAGGTAAGGGGAAAATAAGAAGAAAGCTGAACTTTGATTATTCCAGCAAAAGTGGAATCAGAGCTGTGGGAAGTGAGTGTTGAGGTCCTTAATTATTCACTTATTCAAAAAGAGTTGTGACTGAGCAAGGGTTCCACAGAAAATCAGAGGATGACATAAGGTTTTTAGTGGAGGACTATTGATTCTGATTTTTCGATGATGTTGTGCCAATATGTTGCCCACCCTTTCAAGAATGATTTTTTTTTCCCCTTGGTATTCAGAGGATGAAGATAACAATGCACATGTGAGAAAGATTAAATTCTTGAAAGCGTGTTTGAACATGGGATTTTAAATCAATGCTAGAAATACTGGGACAGTATGAAGATGCCATTAGGCTATGGATGCATATTATAAGAAATAGAAATTGATCCTCAAAACTCAAGTTTTGTTTTTTCCAAATCAGTTTGAAGAGAGGTGGGTAGTTGTTGCCTGAAATTGATCTGTAACTAAACTGGTTGCCCTGCTCATTTTGCACTTAGAGCCTGAGCATTAATGCCAGAACAGAAGCTGTCCTCTGGCCAGAGACAAAGAAAATAACTACTCCTTTTCTCAGAGGAGTCCTACACTTAAGTGGCAAACTAAAAAGAGAACATCTTGAAGGCCAACATTGTGAGAGGTAATCCAAAAATCATTTGCATTGTGTAAAATCATGTCATCCTCTACAAAAAGCTCTTCAGTATCTTGGTATTGAATCTGGCTTTGAATGTGATTTGTTCATGTGATGGATTTTTTTTCCCCTACCGGCCTTCTACAGCGCTAGTGTTTATAGCATTATAAGAGGGGAAAAATAAAATGAAAAGAAAATAAAAACAACTTTAGTGTTTGCTTTTTTTTTTCTTTTAGAGAGAACTACATGTCAAAGCGTATAAAGCTAATGGAAAATCAAATAACCTAGTAGTAAAAACAAAGCACATCTTCTAGGTCCACATAAAATGAAGGGTACATCTGTCTTAGAGTGATGAATTGCTTCATTTCTTTGTGAAATTTGTGTATTGCATTTAAATACTTCTATTAAATACTTTTTAAATAGTCTTTCATCAAGCTGTAACTTCTCAAGTGATACTGAAAGTAAAAGTACTGAGCAAATTGTAAGAGAAAACCAGAAATCTGAAATACAATATAAGCTGTCAATAATGTTTCCATTCATTAAAAGTGACAAAGTCATAATTGCAAAAGCAATACATCAGAACTTAGAAGCTTCATAAGAGTTTCCCCATTGTTCCCTGAATCCAACAGTCAGGTTTTGAGAGAAACACTAATTAAAGGAATAGGTGGCTTTTCTCCAGCACTGAATTATGAGGTCATTACTACTTGTTAAAATACTTATCCCACTCAAATATTCATAATTATCTGCTAGGTTTCTTGCAGACAGGGAGATTATGATAATACAGCTCTTGCTATTAGTGGGTATTTTTCATCAGTATTCCAGATTAGTCCACTACTCTGAGCCATAGCCACATCAACATAAATCACCAGTGCAAATGCTAAACAAAAGAAAGTTCTCTGTGGGAAAGACACTGCTGGTTGCTTTACTTTGAATAGTATTTACTTCTGCATTACTTGGAGCACTTTGAAGCCTGAAAATGAAATTTCTCTTGCTATTGATTTTTTTTTCATTCCCACTTAGTAAGCACTGAGGTAGATGGGGATCTGCATGTACCTTTCCATGGAGTGAGCTTGGAATGCGCTTTATTGTTTCAATGTGTTGCTTCTGCAGCTTGGGACCCTGATCTCACTGTCTGTGGAGAACTCCATCTGCAAAATCAGAAGTGTTATTTGTTTACAGAAAGTTCTGATGAACTCCCTCATTTTAATGGACGTATTATGCAGCACTGCACTGACCTTAGGGTGGTTAAGTATATATTCTTTACACATCCTTTAGATGTCCAATTATGATAGCCTCTCTGAGTATTTGATCACTTGAAGGAGTTTTAAGGTATACAAGTTTGCAACTTCATAACTTCAGGTCTTTGTTATGCTGCAACCTTAATATTTTTTCCTTATTAGCAAAATTTAATACTATTTATTTATAGGTTTCTGTTAATTAAAAGACGTCTATCACCATACAGAGTTTCCCATTAAAGCCGAATCTATTATAGCAGGTCAAGCAGTGGAATTGTAGGAAATATTGTGCTTACACTTCTCCAATGTGGTGGTTACTCTTCCATCCCTCTAAACAACATGGTAGTTAAAGGATTTTTCCAATATGGGACTAGATTGCTATCATAGCTTAAGTGTTTTCTTCTTGCTCAAGTTTTGGTCAAATGAGTGTATGATTTCTTGATGAAATTAAAAGAAATGAGAATAGAACTAAACAAAAAAATAAATTAATATCTCCAAAGTAGTGTACTTACTGTAATAGTCATACTTTTTCACTGGTTCAGACAGAAGCAAAGGGGTCAGCAGTACTTGGTGTCAAGTTTAGCTTCTTTCAGTCTTTTTGTCACTCTGCCAGGTATATAAGTTGCACCTTTCCTGAAAAAAAGTAGAAGCTACTTGTACCACATGGTATGAACAGGAAGGAAACTCGTCTCAAGGATAAGAAAGAGGTTTGAAGCTGATAACCTGATATCTGGTTAATGACAGTGCAATGTGACATTGCCCTGGGGATTTCTCATGAGAAAAATAACTACTGGTCTAATAACTAATAACTCATTGTCCAGTGGGATTATTGCAACAGCAAGCACAGAAAATACCATGGAACTAGGAGAAGGAGGTAGTAGTTAACAAGAGGAGCAGATGAGATCGTGACTGCTACTCTATAGCTTTGAATGAAAACTGTAAAGCACTGTAGGTTATTGAAAGTCAGGTATTTTCACAAAGAAATGAAAGTCCAGGGTGATTACTCCTTGCAGATGCAGATCTCAAATGTGATACTGCAAGAGAGAAAGTGCAGGTTTTTAATCAAATTCAGTCCTGCAATATATATTCCACAGAAGAGATATAAACCAGTTTGGAATTATAGTTGCTGTGTGTGGATGTCTGGGCATCTTTTTCTGGGTTTTTGGGGTTCTTTCAGAACTCGATGAGACTGAGTATTAAAATAGCCTTACTTCAAACTATTCAAGTGCAGTCAGAGAGGAAAAGCTCTGCTGGATGGGACTAGTACATGCTCTTATGAAAGCTAGACATCTAAGGAAGGTGAGCCACATTGACAATCCTTGTTTAGTCTCAACAAGACAAAGAACTGTTTTAAAAAGAATGGCATCAAGAACTCTATAAAAACCCAAAAATCTTTATTTTTTTTCATCAACACTGTAACTGTTCCCAGATATCAAAATATTAAAATGCAGATGGCCCTTTGTCAGCCAGGTTAACTCTCATTCATGAAGAAGTTACTGATTTCCAGCAGGCTGGTGCGTAGTTGTGTGCTCAGTAAAGGGAACAAAGATTATGCTCTACATCCTTCATTTCTTAAATGGGAAAATTTACTTCTGTTTCTCAGGGTTCATTGTGGAGTTTAATAAATAGCAAACACATTTACAAAAGTACTTTAACACAATAAGAATGGGAGATTACATTATCCTCTCCTTTCTGGGCTAAACAGTGGCATAACAAGCTCAAGTGATATATATATTACTAGCCCCTGTGACAAGAGATACATAGACTTAAAGTAAATATTTAATGAGTTAATTCCATGTTATTTGTCATGAA
The DNA here is from genome assembly GCA_013400975.1 of Atrichornis clamosus. Classification (NCBI taxonomy): domain Eukaryota; kingdom Metazoa; phylum Chordata; class Aves; order Passeriformes; family Menuridae; genus Atrichornis; species Atrichornis clamosus. The sequence goes on along the minus strand of WBMZ01009651.1, from coordinate 319,049 downwards.
TCTACAGTCTAACCCCTCCCAAATTCTAAGAAGCATTTGTGCCTTTGACTATATAGTGGGATGAGGATTCATGTTTAGATACAGAGGAATGGCAGTATCAATATCAACAAAACTTGTGTTAATGGCACGCAGGACAAACAATTCTTGATGGCTGCTGGTTAGTGTCACTTCATCCAATCCAAACATTTGTTTTTCTGTAGAAACAATAATTGCACAGTCTCAAGGCTGCATACTGCCAAAACTAAAGGTACTGGGTGCTGTGGTTTGCATGGCAAGCCCCAGTATCTCTCAGATATCTAGGAATTTATGGCATGGGAAAATGTTTTTCACTCTTAGCAGGTGGTTATAAAACCTCTACACATGGCCTCCCCTTCACTGTTATTACAGGTACCTAAGTACCATTTTAGAAAGCAGAGAGGTATAAAATGGAATTGGGAACTGAAGCAGATACCAAGGCATTCTAACCTGTCAAGGTTAAGACCTCAGGTAATCAGGTTCACGTGCATGTGCCTGGATTTTAAGGGTGCTGTACAACACCTGAAAGCACCTTGAGCGCACATGCACTCTCCTTTAAAAGACACAGCTGAGTGTAAAGTGCTAAACAAAGTGATGGCCCCGTCCAAGTATTTTAAATTTGCTGCCAAGGGCTGGGTAAGAGTCAATGTCTTCAGAATCAATTTCAATGTTACAAATATATAGTCTGACTGGAAGCAGCTATTCTGGCACTGATCTTGATGCAACTATTCCTGCAACAGGTATTACAAATTAGGAAGTGTTAGCTGGGCTTTCATTTTCTGTAACTAAGCCTTTGTTGTTTTTTTGTTTGGGGTTGTTTTTTGTGGATTTTTTGTTGGTTGGCTTATTCTGTGGGGTTGTGGGGGTTTTTGTTATCTTTTGGTTTTGGTGGTGGTGGTGGTGGGTTTTTTATCTGAAAGAAAGGAAATTGCTGGTGAATGCCAGTATCATTTCTCACTTTTGTTACAAATAAATAAAGGAGAAATCTGAGGGGAGAATGAAGACCCAAGATGGTTTAAGTTGTTTTTTTTTTTTCTTTCTTTCTTTGATTTAAAGTAACTAGCTTAGAATAGTTTTATGAAATAACTTACTTGAATGGTGTTTTAAAAAACTTTTGGAGAACAAATAACGGAGATATTCTAGAATCACAGTTTCTGTGACTTACTGCATTGTTCCTCTTGGTTTTACAAGGCCAAGTTAGGAGACTTCAAACTGCATTAAAGATGCAGATTAGTTTCTTCAAAATATTGTTAAAACATTGTTCTTTGACTTTTAACAGCTTGGTGTCAACTGTAGGATTTTTTTTTTTTTTCCTGCACCCTGTGCCACAAGAGAAAGAAAAATACTGTTTGGAAAACTGACCTCATGTAAGTGAGGTCAGAATAAGTGGATCAATTTTTGATGTTCTAGTTCTAAAAGTAAAGACATGAGGGAATCAAGTAGAAATAGGATATCAGCATGGACTTTACTGAACTTGTAATTTTCCATTTTTACCAAGGAATTTTTTTTTCAATGGCAGATTCTAATAATTGCTGGATAGACCTGTATAGTTTCTCTAAAAAAAATCCCCATAAAAACAAATGGGTTTCCCTTTAGTTGCAGTTTGGTTTACATGCATGTACAAAGCCAATACATTCAAAGTAGCACTAACGTTACTTTACAAAAACACATTTTTGTTGTTGTCAATCAGTAGCTGCAACATAATCACCTGACCTGTTTCCATAGCTCATCTAACAATATAAATACCTAAAAATAGAGTTGGTCCATTCATGTAACTTGGTCACTGAGCAGGAGAGAAACTGGACTGCAATTGTACTTGCAGTCAAAACCAGAAAGGTGGATAACCTTGTGAGTCAGATGCAACTCTGTGTAGGTTTTGGTGTTCAACTTCCCTCTGATTCACTGCTTATCACAAAAACTTTCAGATGTCAGGAAGTTATAAATAACTGAATATGAGACACGAAATTATAAGAGCTGTGATTAAAATGCAGCCATTTTCTAACTCCTGTTCAGCACAAATCATAATGCAGTGATTTTTTTTTTTTACTTTAGAAATGGGGTGGAGCAGGAACAGGGAACAAGAGTATGGTTGACTAAATCTGCTGCACCAGAGTGAGACAGAACTCAGAGTATTCAGAGAAATTTCTCTGGGTTCTTGGAAAGCTTGTGGAGTGTGATTTCTGGTGGGTGGTGTTCATAGTTATGAAAGCAGTTATGAAAGCTATTAGACTGTTTGCTTATGATGAGCATTTACATCTGTGGTTTCTGTGAAAATTCCTCTCTGGTGCAATAGACCCTTTCTGGATGGGCTCTCTCCTATAACCAGCACCTTCTATTGCTATAATTTAGATGGTATATCCCCGTCCAGCTGAAGGGCTGGCCTTAGGGCGTGCAGGATGTGCAGGCTCTATGTACTGATATTTAAGGTTTGTGACCTGATTGTGTATAAGCTTGGGATCTTGGACTTTTTTCAGTTATGTCGTAAGCTACAATAGCTCTAATTGCCATTGTGGTGAAATGTATCAAATAATTCAGCTACTTGGACAGCACACAGTTTAGAATTTATTAGCTGCTGCTCCGCTCTTAATTTAGTGGCATAGTCTCATCTCAATGAAAGTATAATTGCCATTATTGAGTAATCATTTTGATAGGTTATCCCATTTTCTGCCCTGTTTATCTTCTGTTCTTAAGTGTCTAGCTTTCCTCTTTCAACATTGCCATCTCAATCTGAGCTCCTTCTCACTAATTCTCAATATTTTCTAGTCTATTTTTAATGGCACAATCAGTGCTTGATGGCATCTCTACGTCTTCTGCAATTCTGTCAAATTGGCTGCTATGAAGAGACTTGAGTACTGCAATTTCCCTTCTGAGCTCCTGCTGTTGCACCATTTTGAAACATAGGGTTTTTTTGTCTTCCACCTTTTTTTTTTTTTCAGTTTGGTCCTATGCAACAGGATTTCTTTTATATTTAAATCAATTACCCATTGAAAAAGCTGGATTTCTGCAAAAACTCCTATGCTCAGAGTAACTCCAATGTCTTCCAGGGTGTGTACTTGAAATAATGTATTTTCTAACTTGCAATCATGGTCCATAATGGGTACTTAGAAGGCAAAGTCATGTCTTTTATACTCAATATTTTGTCTATCATAATCAACTTTAAAGTGCTTCTGCCCTGTCATTATGCATATCACATTTTAATGTTTCTTGTAGACATTTGCAAAAGAAAATAAAAATAGCCTAAGATCTCCAAAAGAATCTGATTTTTATTTCATGATTTAGACTGTTTTTATCATTACACTACCTTATTGCATCCTCTGGTAACTCACAGACACACAAATACATGTGTGTGCACCTACCCCACTGCAAAAACCCACTCATAATGGCAACAAGATCCCTGTAAGGGAAATGAGATGTGCTATGCAGCTATGGATTGTATTTGAGTATTTGGAGAGAATGCTAAATATGAGTAGTAATAAAAACTTACCTACATTTTCTGCCTTATTTGATGTTCTTATTTATTTTTTTTCCCAGTATCTCATATTAGTATTACTGACCTCAGGTTCTATTTATTTCATAGCTTTAATTGCTGATATTTTTGAAGTACCAAGTAACATCCAAAGCCTTTTTCTTTCCTGATGGATATTTTAATGTCCGTGATATGGTAGAAGTCTCTGGGCATTTAATGGATGCTTTAATTCCACTGAAAATCTTTTTACAGTAGAAGTGTTTTGCATGACTTGTTCTGAAGTCCAGACTCCTGGCAGGGACCCTGCAGACCTGTGGAGAGAAGCCCATGCTGGAGCAGGTTTGCCGGCAGGACTTGTGACTCCATGGGGGACACACGCTGGAGCAGTTTGTGAAAAACTGCATCCCATGGGAAGGATTCCCTTTGGAGAAGTTCATGGAGATTGTCTCCCATGGGAGGGAGCCCACACTGGAGCAGGGGACGGTGTGAGGAGTCCTGCCCCTGAGGAGAAAGGAGCAGCAGAGACAATGTGTGATGAACTGACCATCACCGCATTCCCTGTCCCCCTGCTCCACTGTAGGGGAGGAGGGAGAGAAAATCAGGAGTGAAGTTGAGGCTGGAAAGAAGAGGGGGGTGAGGGGAAGATATTCAAGATTTGGTTTAATTTCTCATTAACCTGCTCTGATTTTGATGTGTAATAAATTACATTAATCTCCCCAAGTCAAGTCTGTTTTGCCCATGACAATAAGTGATGAGGGTTCTCTCCCTGCCTGTATCTCAACTCATGAGCCTTTTGTTATGTTGTCTCTTCCCTGTTCAGCTGAGGAGGGGAGTGGCAGAGCAGCTTTGGGGGGCACCTGGCGTCCAGACAGGATCAGCCCACAGCAGGTTGGAAACATAACAGAGGAGGCACCACACTGCCAAATGTACCCGGTAAGAATTTGGGGATTATGAGTTTTAAAAAACCAAAATGAAATATCAAAGAGAATGATTCTCTCAACAGGCCTTTGTTCAATGACCAGAAATGGTTACGAATGATATACATGACTAGATAAAAGTTGTATTTCTATTTGTGTAGTATGGCCTACTCCAAAATACTTTATTTTTCCAGGTGATTCTGTCTAGCTGGTTTGCTTCATCTGCTTGGAGTTCTTCAAGAAATAGTGAGTTAGAATGAAAGCACTGGGTGGCTAGTTTAGGAATGTCTGATCCAGATGGAGTTAATTAAACAGGATTATTACTCTAATTCCAATGCTTTTACTACTGTAGCAAAAATGTTCTTTTTATATGTTTTTAAAACTCATGTCCATTGTTTCTTCATAGTAGCTGCAAGAAATTACAGTCACAGCTCTTCATTTCTGTGATGTCACTTCTTCCTCTCCTGGTTTGCTTATCTAAGTACTTGTTTTCTCTATGTCACAGTTCTTTTAATCTCATGGAGATAAATAATAACTTATAGCCAGTCAAAGATAATTTCTATTTGACTTCTATATTTCTACTTTCAAGCTTACTCAAGGTATTTATGTAATGCAAATCTCTGTTTCAGTGAACAACACATAATTTTGTTTCCTATTTTGAATCTGAATTGTCCATTCTGTTAAGAAAAGAGTGAAACAACAGAAATAGATCCAAGAGGAAACCTAATTGTTTGCAGGAATGGAAAAAGACGATTTTAAAAGCCTTTTTTATGTTGTCAGCACTGCATCTCTCATTGTGTACATGCTTGGGATGACTATAAAGAACTGGGGTTTTTTGATTCTTTATTTTAAATGTATCCTCTGTGTGTATATATATATATATATATATTCACTGATGTTTTAACCCTGTACCCTGAGTCACAGGCTCTGCGGTACAGACATATTCATTTACTCTGGAGAGTGAAAAGACCCACCGAGAATTGCAAGTCGTGTACCTGTTGCAGGGTTTCAATTTGCCCTCCCAGCATTAGGGATTGCAAAGGTTTTAAAGTGTGGCAAGTCTCCTGGCTGTTAATATTTTTCCATTCTGCCAGCCTGGAACTTAACCAGACGCAATTTTATTGTGCATGTTTAAGTCAGAATAATTTCTCACAGATGCTCATGTATCTCAATTCCCATTTATGTATCATTTTTATTACCATCTGATATTGCGACCTGCAGTTTGTATTTATTGCCATTACCCAACCATCCAGTCTTCTTTAATAATACTAAACCAAAAGTGTGAACAATTATATAGATTTTTAGAGAAAATGCACACAAACTGAACTGGCTATGAACAGCTGTTAACATTTAAATCCCATCTGTAAGTCGAAACAATTATCTTTAAATTCTACATATAATAAAAATCACAGAATACTTCTGACCTTTTCTGCAATTTCTCTTTAGAGTTTAATACTGGAAATGGGCATTTTCTTCATTACTTTTTTCCTAATACAAACTGTGGGGTGAAATGTTAGTGTAGAGCTGAGATCCGAGGCCTGAATCCCTGTCATTCAGAAAGCCAAGCTTTATCCTCAATTTCAAATAAACAAAAAAACCCAGATTTGTGGGGAGAGATTCCTGAGCTAATTCTAAATACATCCCTTTGGTATAGAATTTCAAAGCTCCAGGATGGCAACTTTTAATAGATATGGATGTGCCAGGACGGGTTCTCTGTGGGGTTTGTTTGGTGGCTGCAGTTGGAGGATCTCTGGTGCATATTGGTACGTGTTTGAAATGCCTAAAGTTTTGCAACTGAAGTTTTATTTTATCATTCTAACTTCTCTTTTCAAAAACTTCTTCCCTTCTGTCTCCCTTTCTGTTGCTAATGGTGGATGGCAGCTGTCACGAGACCTCGGCGCTGCATGCTGCTCTTGTCAATGAAAGCATTTTCATGCTGGCATTGACAGACAGACAGAAATATTTTCATGCCATCCTTATGGGTTCTATGAAGTTTCCTCTGATGGACTGGGTGAGTTCAACTGTTAGCTCTCTTAACTGATTCCACTCTTATTTTTAATTTGTGGCTTTACAGATCAAGAATAAATTTTCACATTTATTGGACAGCTTATAATTAGCCCTCATTAAAGGATGTCCAGCAAGAAGATGCATTATGGTTGCATTAAATCAGCATGACATCCTTTCAAAACCTTGTATCTGACATGTTGTCATAAGGACAAGTAAAGATAGACACAACATCCTGAATAAATAGCTAGCAAGGAACCTAAAGATCAGCAGCTCAATCATCTAATACAGCGACAAGTTTGTATATCTGAGACTAGCTCATCTTTTTTTAATACTTGCAAGAAGGACGTATTTATTTTCTGGCTTAATTAGTTGAGCCCAGGTTGAAATCTAGTCACAACGTTATTGTTCTTGCCCTGAAGAAGTAGCATTAAAATGTGCATAACTGACTTCAAAAGTGAAGGAATATATGCTTGTATTTTCTGAAAACATCTGAACTAAAATGAAAAAGAAGGAAAATTTATTATTGGAGGAAACTTAGGTTATCTGAGATTGATACTGGCATTTTGAGGCACAGGCTGATGAATTACAGCAATATTTAGTAATCTTAAGCACAGCAACCAGGTTACTCTCTCTGAGTACATACAGAGTGATGAGGTACCTCCAGAGTGTGATGAGTCCTTGTCTCTAACTTGCTCTAAAAATTGGAAGGGAGGAATGTGTGTGCTGGGTGATCTGCATTAAGGCAAGTGTCAGTCCAGGACTGTCTGTGTTACTGAACATTTTGCTCTGTTCTATTTTGTCAGGCCAAGCTTGTTCAGTTCCTCACTGGTGTTGCAGAGCTGTAGATATTCTTCTGTAGTATCATCTGGAAGAGTGTGTGGCAAATAGGCAAATCCTGTGCTAGTGACCAACAGGTGCAGCTCATGAAAACTCTGATTGTTGCAGAAAAACTTAAAGCAATTCTGGCCATACTGCAGCCAAGAGGTATTGCTGCCCTTCTCTGAAAAAAAGATGGAAAATATCTTATTCTCCTGCAATTAATTTCTCTGGTTTACTAAATGCCTAAGTGTGCAATCAATGAAGATCACAGGATTATAGAATAGTTTGGTTTGAGAGGGACCTTTATAGGTTATCTAGTCCAACCCTCAAAATGCTTCTCTCAAGCTTCTCTTGACTGTGTTCCTCGCAGTTAGAAAGTGAGACAAATTCCAGCAATGTAGTAATTGGGGCTTTCTCTATCTATTCAACACCCTTACTTATACGAAAAAAAAAATACTCGGGAAGTGAGAAATTGGGGAAAAATTAAAGATAAAATTCTTGTTCTGTGAAGTGTACTGCAAAGAACATAACGCTTTGGGGGGAATCAATGTATAATCTGCAAATTAAATATGCCCATTTCAATATTTACACTCTTTCAGTGCATGTTCACTTTAAATATGTCCTTAGATGCACTCCCATCGCAGGCAAAACATGATGTAGTAAGCTCATAGTTTTGAGCTCCTCTTAGGAAGAAAATGTAAAAGTGTGCTCTGTGCCAGTTCATGTCAGTATCTTTTATTGATACCTACATATCTGAAAAAAGAAACATCTGTTGGGAAACAAGGCCAAAGAGAGAGGAGTTATGTGTTGAGAGGTAATATGTGGAGGCTCCCAGGAATCCATCAGATCTGAAGACTAGTGGCACTGTTGGATCCACAAAAATTTCTAAACTTAAGACACAGTCAGCTGAAAATGTGCAAGACCATTGACACATAGTGGTGTCAAAGGCAGGTGTATAATTCAGACCACATCCAAGAACACAGTGGCTGTAATATGCAGATGAAGTCAACAGGATTAGTTACAGATGTCTCGAAGAAAAAAATGTTCCCTGGAGGACTTTCTGTCTTAAAAGTCAGCAGTGCATCCATGTGATGTTCCACCTCTGAATAAATAGCTGGTGTTGGCCTCCCAGCTGTTGCTCCAACACTGAGAAGTGGGTGTGTATGAGGGACCAGGCAAAGGAATGCACTGTGTGAGCAGTTATCTGCTGGCAATAAACTCAACTTATTTATTATAACACCTTAAGTTATTGGCAGTGATCTTCTTGACTCAGTGACCTTTCTCTCAGTGAGAGAAAACGACATTTATGATAAAGGAATACAATGAATTTGTTTATACCTATTTATGTTCATAATATGTCCTTTCATAGAGATGAATGTAAATTAGATTCCTGATGAGGACAGCCTTCAGAATCAAGTTTAAACTTTGGGTGTGAAAGTTCAGGCTGAAGTACATCACGTATCCACCAGGGAAAGAATCAATGTTTGAAATGTTTACAAGGTGATTTTAAACAGAAACTACTTTTGAACATCCAAAAGCATCTAGTATGGGGGAGAAGCTTTAGGTAATGAAGTTAAAGGCTGAATTTAAGTTTTGACTGGCTTGAAATAAAAGTAAAAGGATGGAAGAAAGGCTATAATTATTGGAAGAACATAATGTGATGCTTAGACAGGATGTGAAATTCGCTGAGGAACATATTGCGGCTATAATTAGAGATAGTGTTTCAGTCACTTTAAAAATGAGTCATTAGAGAATGCATTAAAAAGAAAAATTCTACATCTGTTGGGTCTCCCAGTTGGGACAGAAACATAAGACCTAAAAGGGAAATGCAAATTCTTTCTTCTAAGGAGCTCTGAGGTTAAATTCCAGAAGTGAAGCACAAATAAAACTCTGAAGTTGGAAACAAATAGAAACAAAACAAAAGTATGGATGGCTTGTAATACTTTCCATACATACTTCTAGACCATATACAAGAACACTGATACTTATTCTGCAAGGAGTTGAAATTGATTGCTTAGGAATTTTACAGGGTATTCCTCTCATCTTCCATCACTGCTTCCAATCGTAGGGAGAGGAAAATAGTTCCACTGAATGTTTTTGTAATGTACACAAAATAAGAACAGTGGAGTGACTTGTCTCAGTTCTTCTATGCTCATCTTCAATACCAAATGAGCTAGGTGGAGAACAGCTTTTACTATTCACTGCTCATCTATAATAAACAGTTTTCAATTAATTTATTTTCTAATTGTGCTAGGACTAGGGGTGAGCAGCACAGATGTCAATTTTTGATTGCATTGGCTTATGCAAAGAGTTGAATTTTCTGTGGGAGGAGAATTTTGTAGGAAGGAGGTCAATGCATGTATCTGGAAGCTCATTGTTCTCCGGCTGTCTGTGTGAGGGAATGTTCTACAATAAAATATATTGCCTAGCAATTTTAATCAAGCAGCAAATTAAAGGAAAATGAGCTGCACAGTAAAAAAGACAATGCTACTATTTGGTCCAACAGTTTCCTCTTTTTTTGGCCTCTAATATAGATTACTCTGTAGATCTCTTCATTTCAGATTACCATAACCTGTTTTGAAAGGTGTTTTTCTAGGGAGTTGTGCTACAGATTAAACTTGTATAGACCTGTAATAAAATAAGATGGCTCAGTGTCAGTTTTCTACCTGAAGAAAAAAACTCCACAAACAAACAAAACCTCTAAGATTTGGGGTCTCTGTTAGTACACAAGCAGTATCATTGTGAATTGCTGGGGTAGTCAGGAATGTACCACTTTCCTGAGTCTAGTTATGATTTTTAAAAGTACACTCTGTATTTAGAAGTATGTGTTTAGCTTACAAAGCTTCTTGCTGAGTGCAAATTGTGAAGACCAACATGTAGTTTTAGAAATATTAACTATTGCAACATGCAAAAGCTGATGTGAGACAAGTTTGGAGCTGGTTTTTTTGGCCTTCATGTTATCTGAGTGTGGTTATTGTTATATTTATCAATGGAATAATGGTGTTTCTCCTCAGGTTAAGCTGCCTACACGATCTGAGTTCTCTTAATTTTCTTGCCAGTTAAGCCTTAGCTCTGAGGAAGTGCACAGAAAACGTCATTTTAGAGATGTCTTGATACCAAAATACTGTAGTTGTCTGTCACTCTGCCTTGTGGAAGCTGCCCCTTCTCCTGTTCTGTCTTTTGAAAAGCTGTTTAACAGCATTCAAACAAAGCAGCTTCCAGGCTTTAATGAGAAATGAGAACACCTTAGAATTAACTCAACTCTCATAATAACTGCTATATTTTTTATTTAGCTTTATTAAATAGAGGTTGGAAGACAAGTTATTGACACCTTTCATAAAACTCAAAGATGTTTATTTAATCTATTAATCCTGTCTCTGTTAAGATGTCACAAAGATGATCTCTTGGATAAGGACAAATTGTTCCCTGAGAAACTAATAGAAAAGTTTTGTGCAGTTGTATAGGTTAGCTAATATAATTAACTGTTTATCCCTCATGAAATGGATAAAATCAGGATTTAATTTAAAATTAAAATGGTTTTTACCTTTACATATAATCTCAGGGCAGTTCTGCTCTGTGAGTATTTACATCTGTCTAAGTAAGAGGTATTGTCTAACGCACCCAAACATAAAAGCACACTTTGCTTTTCCCTGAAAAGAGGGGGAACTGCTCATCAGGCAGCAAGCACAGAGGATGCTGGATCAGCTCTCTGCAGCCTAATGTGACCACTGCAGGCCTGGCCTTCCAGCTGGAGACCTACAGATAAACCCAGAGTGGAATAATCTTATTACAACTATTTGGATATGCTTCAAACTAAAAGGTTTTCTCGGGGAGAGGAATTTTGATGCATGATATCTGTAAAACTGATTTAGAACAAATTGTTTGTGCACGCTGGAACACGAGCAACCTCACTAATATATCTGAGCCTGCTCCTGTGTCAGCATTCCTCCATTGCTGGTGAATGGGAAGAGGGGGAGGCAGGTCTCCTGGAAGGTTTTAATTCTTTTAATAAAGCAGAGTGGAAGCACCAGAAATGCAGAATATGAGGGAAGAGAGGCAGAGCTAGTTCAGGATTTTTATTTCTGTATTTTTTTAAAGAATCTATTAGTTTTTGACAGGCCACCTTAGAAAGAGAGAATGAAGATAAAACTGTGTTTTACATTTTACCTTCAGGTGAACCTAAGTGAGACATTCAAGACACACTTAGGATGCTATTAAAAGAGTTGCTCCACTTTTATGTAAATGAAAATATTAATTATCATACTTGAATTATGAAAGTGGAAACATTACAATACCATCTCAATAACAACTGAAGTTGGGTTTGTGACTAGTGTATTTTAAGCCACTCACAGGTTCTATAATTATACTGAAGATGTAAAGCGAAGGTACTGCAAAATAAGGATGACTAGCTTAGTTCAGACAAAGCATAGTTTGAACATCAGGGTTAAAAGAAAATTAGTCAACAATTTTTTAAAAGCTACAGATTAAAGTCTTCTAAAACTCTCCTCACTTTTGAAAGGGAGTGAATTAAAATAATGATGAAGCGCAGTGATATACTTGGATTTTTCACCTGTAGCTTAAGAACTGCTTTTTTATTTTACCCCGTTCAGGCCTTTGACATTTGTTAGACTCAAAATTTACTTTCACAGTATCGAGTACATTTAGGAGAGAATTTTATATAAAGATATCTAGAGTATCACCACTAAAGTTGGTAATTTTTTGGCCTATTGTTCATTCTTCTTTGTGAAACAATTGTCTAGATAATAAGGACATGGGGATAAACGAACATCACAAGCAAAATAGGCAGCTCTTCCTTTTCTGTGTTGTTCTTTTGCAATGATTTAGAGATACTTCAAGACTTAGAAGTTTTGCTAGAATATAGCTATAAACTGGCCTCTAATGCCGCTTGCATCCATGCACCAAATCTGATATAATATTCTTGAAAAATTGACTTGTGTGGGTAATTCTGTTCCTCTGGACGCAATTGGTGTGTTATACTTTGTTGCATGGCATCTCCTGGTTCTGTTTCTAGAAGGCAAATTATGCTGACATAATTTGAGAGTAACTTATTTTTCTGCATTTTCTTCCTGCATGTTTTCTTTGTTGCAAGTGTGTCATACAAAGGTAAATGAGCTGGAAAATCTTCAGTTACTTTGCTTAGTAAATGGCTGTTGAAGAGTTTCACAGAGCAAGCTCTGTGATGGTATTTCTTTTAAAGCACAGACCTGAAGAATAGCAACTATTTCACTGTACATATTTAACTATTTATTATAAAACAAAACTCATGGAGGTCTGAAAGAAAAAAAATGACCTTAAGCACTTTCTCTTCTGTGTAGTTTTTAGATCTGGAACATTCCTCTATCCCTAAACAAACAAATGCAGGAGGCTGCAAACAGCCTCTTTGCAAATTGGACTGCAAGGATTCATAAAATTTCTTATTATGTTTTTTACCCATTGCTTACACACCATAATCAACTAGCTCAGTAGTCAGAATGTCTTGTTGAGCTTGCAGTTTTTCTCAGATCAAATCTTGTGTTGCACCATGCTGTGAAAATAGATTTCCATTGAAATCTCCAGAGCTGTAAAATGCATTGGGCCAAATTCTGCTCTCAGATGTGGCCTAACAAGCATCCCAGCTAACAGATTCTTCCTCATGTCCTTCATCCTCAATGCACACCCTTTTACTTCAAGAATCCACAAATATAAAAAAGCTCCATTCCCCCCAAAATCTTTTCTCCCCACTTAAGGAGTAGTTGAAAGCAAAGTGGGTAAAAAAAGGCAGACTAAGCCAACTGGAGAACTGAGAGTTTCTTTAATTCAGTTTCCAAACCTTCTCTCATGTATTCTTCCAAAAGAATCTGGGAATGAGAATTGTGTAAGAATTCTGAAGGATAACTATAGTTAGTTAATGGCAGAAGCCTCATTCACTATTTTATGTATTCATTTGATATTTATCTTCCTTTCTTTTTGCGTGATCCTTCATGAAATGACTAGGAAAATAAAATAATTATGAATTTATTTTATATTTTTTTCTGTGGTAAGACAGTTGTATTCTGCTATAAGTAATTTGGGGGGAGCTGTTAACAAAAATAACTTTTCCCCTGTATTTTCATCCAATGCTTTCACTTAAAACAGTATACTAACAAATCAAATTCTAAAGCATTTAAAATTAGTATTTCTATTTTTTTTATGATGCAGTTATTAAAATTAAAGGAAAAGCTTTGAGTAAATGAAGTCATACTACAGAATTACTTAACTGGGGTTCTGAAAAATCTCTTAAATAACTGCTGTGACTTTCCTTATTTGACAAATTTGGGAAGAATGGTGAGAGCAAAATCATAGCCTCTAACTAGATTTCAGTGATTGTATTGGGATTTTGATGGGGTCAGCTGATGAGAGCCTGGAAACTCTGTAGAATAACTTTAAATCTGGGAATCCTTCTACTCACAAACACAGGAAATAGAGTGCATGTGGGAATATGCATGAACACATGCACTCATCTGGAGCAAAAGGTATTTAATAGGATATGGTTTATAATGGTGTGGTACATGCTGTTTGTCACATAAAGCTGTGATCTCCAGTAAAATAAAACCAGAAATCTTCAAGTTAGTGTTTTCTTCATATTTGCAGGAGAGCAGTATGCTTCACCAAACTCTGTGTTGTGCTCCAGGCTAGCAGAAATATTACATCAGTGTTCTTGCAGTGACCACGGTAATGATCTGCTTGGGTAGATCCCTCAGAAATTGGTAGGTATGTTTCCAGCATCAACCTTCATCTAATAATTCTCAAATAAAATTTGTCTAGCAGACATAGCAGAAACTCCTATCTCCTATTCCACACCTTGTCAGAGAAGAATTTTGTTGTTAAGGCCGCTTACCTTTCGAACTACTGTGAGAAACCTCCTGGCTCTGCCTGTTTGTGCTGACTGATAGGAACAGCAAAGGAGGACTTTAGGTGCTCTGTAGCTGATTGAGGCTGGCCCACAGGTGCTGAGTGTAGGGGACAGACGGGGAGTGACCAAGTGATCATAAAGTACAAAGATCATGAAGTACAGATATAAGAGGAGGACACAGGTTGACATGAGAGTGAGAGCTTACTGGCTAGTATCAGGGATTGTGGTCTCAAGGAGGCAACAGTGGAGATTAAAAGAAAAGGAGAACATAAATCTGTAGGGTTCCCAGGGCAACAAAAGTGTATGAGGTTAAGGAAACATTTGAGGAAAACCCAGCAGATTATTTCATATATTGAGGAGCACTGCAGACTCTGCAAGGGCTAAAGTGTTTGCTGCCTGCAGTATAGAGCACCCACCTAAGCTTCAACACTAGTCATCTTCACCAACTGCCTTGGGATTGATATCCTCCTTGAGTCTCATACATTTGCCAGGGATCTTGGATAAATCCAAATTTGAAGGGGAAGATGAAGTTAAAAAAGAAAAAATACATATTAACAAAACATTTTTTTGGAATTATTGAAAGAAATAGGAAAGCGTTTTAATTGTTGTTTGGATTTTATCCATCCCAATTGGTTTATTTGTCCATTGCTTTTATGGCTTACTCATATTTTTGCATGTCTATTATGAAATGGGAAAATGGAACTCACCAAAATAGTTAAAAGTCAGTCTGATATTGAGAAAAATGAGATTTATTGGCAGGAGGGAAATGTTACGAGTGAAGCAGTTGAAATAAAACCATATGTAGGGAAGGTAAAAGAAGGTAATAAAGCATGGGATGAATGGAAATAAAAAGACCAAAGATTCCAAATTTGAACAATGGAAGCAGAAGTCAAGCAGTCAGCACGTAACGGATGGAAAGAATTAGTTTAATATGCTGGCAAGAAGTAGGCTATAAATTCTGTGAAAAGAAGTGGAAGTAAGCCACCATGCTGAACTGGACTACAAAACCACTGAAACAGAGACTTTGATGTAGATTTGATGGGGATATCCTGTGGGGAGGAGGTAGGGGAGAAGAGCTAGATGCAGTGATTTCAGAAGATGGAAATACTGCAGAGCACTGTGCTCCCCTGATGAAATCAGCAATGGAGCTACAATGTATGTGGTCATCCTGTAATCTTAATAAGCACCTTGCCTTAAGAATAATACTTTGGTTGCCTTTTTACCTTTTATTTTGAGAGAAATTGGAGGAAATTCCAAGTGCATAATTGCCAGTGCTTGCTCACAATTTCTAGATTCCGTCTCCGTGGTTCCAGTTATTAAAGCTTCCTTCCTACCGTTCCATCTGTCCCGTGAACTGTAGGTACATCCCAGTTTCCTTTGTGATGATTTAGCCACAGCTATTTCTTTCATTGAGGTTTGAGTTTGGGGGTGTGTCTGTGGCTTGGATAAGGCTTTGCCTTGATGACCAGCTGGGAACAGTTTAACAAATGCAAGAACTGTTCTGTTGCTTTTTCTAAAAGGCAGTACATGTATAGACACGCATACATACAGATCAATGACGACCCTTAATAAAATCATACACACCTTTTTTCTTTATGTCAAGATGCATTTTAAACAATTCCTCAGCAAGATTTTCAGTTCTGTGGAAGGCACAGCTGCTCAAGTCCTGTATGCATTACTTTCATGGTGTTATTAGCACTGTTTCCTGCAGCTTACAGCTTTGTAGCTGATGTTTGAAAAGCTAGAAAATGTAGGGGAAATGACAGCTTTTTGACAGTGGCCAGAAATCCTGATATATTTGTTACTGAAGATGTGGAAAGTTGGAGTAAGGAGAGCGCAAGGCTAAGACCTACTTTTGATCATATATGGTATAAAATGTCATTTTCATTTAATACTTTTTCAATATACACTGAATGCAGTGTTTTAAAAAGTCTCTGGGAATGTAAGTGAAAAGGCTGAACTCTCTGTATTTCTAGCTTTAGACACAAGATCTTGAGTTCATAACCCCCTAATCAGACCTTTTCTGAGACCTCTGAAGTTTTGGGGGAGTTTTCATTCTAAATAAAAAATTTAAAAATTAAAAAAAAAAAAAATCAGCAGATTTCTATAGCTAAATTCCATATGTTTTAAAAATTCTACCTTTAATATTTTCTGTTTCTCTGAATAGTTACCAGTACATTCAACCTTTATGAATCAGGAATAAATGTTTGCTGTTATGTGTTTATCATGGAATAGAGACAATACATAGATTTTTCTATATAAAATAAGATAAGCTTGAATTAGTCTGATTTAACCTTTCTGCAATTACCTTAAGGCAAAATCAAGACTTAAAAGAAAAGATTTGATTTGAATTTTGATGGTGCTTCTAAACACGTGATTAATCCTTCTTCTTGGCTCTTTATTGTCGGTATTTTACAGTTCTATCTAACACCTGTGCTTAAACAGGACTGCTTTTTGCACCTGCAATTATTTATGCAGACATTACACAGAATTCTTCACCTTCATTTAGTTGAGGCACACTTACGTTAGAAGGAGTCTACTTAAACACCTAAATGAAACGTGTACCAGGTCTTCATATGCACCGATACTAAAATTCACAGAAACAATAATTTCTTTCAAAAAAAAAAAAAAGAAAAGAAATAGGACCCATGAAGAGTTAATCAAAAACTATGAGGTATAATATAATCTCTGCCATTATCCTGTTCTCCAAATTATGTGCTGAAAAAATCTTGAGAAAAAGTGCTTCAAAGTGACATTATAATTATACTGACAGCTGTATATTGATCAGTATGGAATGACTGAAATTAAACGACCTCCTGTAAGATATCAAGTATGAATGTTCAAGGAATGTGATACTAAGGAATTCTAGTGGATTACAGAGAATGAGCCCCATGTTTGTGCAAAATCATCACTGTATTCATGTTCGAGAAAAGCAGTTTAATTATGTTGCTTGTACTATTTTAATGGATACACAAGTAAAGATTTGCCATGTGTGTATTTCTTTTAAATGAATCACTTTTTTTAAGCTCCTTGTAGCAAGAGTAACACTGTATTGTAAAGGAAAGATTTAGCTGTCATATTTTCAGTCTCCATGAAATATATTCCTCTTCCAGTGTCTCTTGTGACAGATCCTCACTCCTTCCTTCTTAAATCTTGGTATTTTTTATTTCTATTGTAAACAAGTCAAACCCTTCCTATTACAGATCTCTTTGAGCAGCTTCTAGGTAACTGTTTTACCATGTCCCCTTAATGATATTCTGCTACTTATACTCAAGAGAGTTAAGTCTTTTTTGCATTATCACAGAGAAAATTGCTTTTCTAGTTATTGTAAATTACTTTTCTTAGTGTCTTAACCAGAAAGTAGCAAGAAAAAATTGCTAACCGCAATATGGAAGAATAACTTGCAGGCCAAGTGAAATTTTAAATAGCTACTGTTATTTTAAAGCTTCACAATTGCTTGCAGTGACTTGCAGCACTGAATTTGGTATGTCAGAGTGATGAAGTCTGTCTTTGATGTTTGCAATGTGTCTGTCTGTACTCAGTGTCACTCTTTATTTTCTCCAGTGCTTGGGGGTTGCTGTTTAGTTATTAAATATCTGCAGAATTCTCAATCTAGTCTTTCATATCTGACATAAATCTGTCACTTCCCTACTTCTAACCATAACTATCATAAGTGATTTTTTTACTTATCCTGTATTTGACAAGTTTAATTTTAAATTACCTACTTTCATCCAATTATAACTGTGCAGGAAGAGAGTTTGTCATAAGTGCCACTGTTGGGCCAATGTACATACCCTTGGGAGGGGAAAAAAGACAAACCCGTGTAATATTTACTAGAATAATATGTTTGACTTGTGAAAAACTGCATTTTTCTCAGCACTGAAGATTTTTTCAAAGAGACTTCTTTCTACCCTCCCCCCCCCCAAAAAAACCCCCTTTTTAAGGGGTTAAAAGGGGGGAAAATCTCACCTTTTTTCCCCCTTATCAATCGATTTGCCTTATTAAAAATCTTGTCTTATATATATATATCAGACCTTCACAGCTCTAGCTGTTTAACTTCTGGAGTAGTTTCTCGCTGACTACCAGAGTAGATTGAGGTGAGTTACCTGTTCCCACATCTTCTGGGCAGTCACACTAATGAAATGAGAGAAAGTCAAACATGTTTGCCAGAGCAAGAAATGAATTAGACTTAGTGTTTGTTCTTATTGAAGCAAACATAGATATCTCCTTCTTTTCATCCAAATTAAAGAAAGTGACCTGTTTGCTTTGGGCAAAGCACCAGACGCGTTCACTTCTGGTATTTTCTGTTGCAGTCTTCACACACATCAGAAGTATCTGTTAAGCATGTTCATGTCTGAAAGTATTTATTCACATTCATTAGACTTGTAGAAAGACTTTTTTTCTATGGTTATCGCTATATTTTTAACCTGATATTTTCTTTTTCACTGGAAAGAATCTATGGGAAGAAGAAATAAAATGGAAACACAGGATATGAGTGGACTTATCAGGTCTAGAGAAAGGTTGGTCTGTTCTGTCTCTCCAGCCCTGCTGTTTCCAGCTCACAGAGTATTTCTTGATCTGTATGTTTCTCTGTATTTAGAAATACACTGAATTTCTCATGAAAATGTTCAGTGTCTCCTTGAATGCACATAAATTTATAGGATTCATGGCACCTGCGGTAAAGAATTGTGGAGCCCAAGTGTCTTTGACATGAAGTTCCTCCTCTATTTACCTTTACCTTGAGCATGCAACTAACTCAGTTCAGCAGAGCCTCCCAGGCCTAGGGAGTCAGTCTTTTGACTTAGACAAGCCTTACCCACCTCTGTCTCTAACGTGCCTGCCAGTACAGATCAGCCATGTGCTTTTAAAGAAAATCACCCCCTTGTTCTCCCTTGCTGCCATGTGATTCCTTTCCGATTAGAGTGGGGCAGGTGAGGAGCTCCAGGCGTGCACCAAAAGCAGCTCTAACTGCTGATGAGTGTCCTGGCAGTGGCATCTGGCACAGGCAGTTTGGAATAAACCTCCCTTAAAACCTGTATCCTGGGAGTGTAAGCATCAGCTGTTTCACTCCATAAACCTGCTAGTTAAAAAAAAAAAAAAAAAAAAAAAAGCACATCTTCTGTCTGGCAGTGCATCTAGGCTTCCATTCCTTCAGATCAGGAACATTTCTTAGCTCTTGATATCTGCTGCTACATTCTTGAAAACATGAAATAACTCGGTAAAAGCAGCACCTTACTGATTCGTAGTGACTGTTGCCAAACATCACTTATCTCAGATTAGGTGGCAAAAATATATAGAAAACCCAGGACTTAAAAGCATAGTATCCTTTCCACAATGTTTCAGCATCTTGCTATGTATCTATAAAATACGTCATCTCTGAAAGCGCAATTTAACTTGAAACTGAATTAATTTGTTGTGTGCTTTCCATGCTCTTATTTTCTTACCTAAAACAAGATGCAGATGTAGCTGTAGTTCTCTCAGAAATATCAAATCCATCTTGTCAGATTTTTCATTATCTAAATTGTCAACTCACACAACCAAGAGTAGCTGAGGCCTATTTACTATTTTCTAAAGATCAGGATTTTAATGAATATTTCCATGTTAAATCTTACACCCTTAAGAGGTCTCCCATTTCCAATATTTCTAAATAGTTCAGGATGACCTGATGCTGATGAAAAGCTGTAGAACACAACTGTGGTCACCATTCCTGAAGAAAAAATATGTCTTGGTTTAAGGCTTTATTGTAATTTAAAATTTCTAATAGGACATTTTGTATTTTTTTTGTGTGTAATTGATTTGGGATACCTATCCAGGGCTGTGAAAATTACTTATTTACTTGATTGAGTTGATGAACAGAAAAAAATCCCTGAAAACAAAACAACAAAAGACAACAATAACAAACACACCACTCCTCAAACAGACCCAAAATAATTTTTCAAGGAAGAAAAGGAAGCATATGTTTAATTTGACCCCTCCTCTCTCCCTGTCTGCCTTATGAACATCTTGTTTCCTGGCACTTATGATGGAAAATGGCAATGCTTATGAATAAAATTCAACATATAGCTACTATGACTGAAAAGTTAAAGGACCCAATTCACTCCTGTCTTGTTTTCAATGTCTATTTCTGCTGTTAGAAGTGCCAACTATTCTGTTTTAGACAGGAATGGATTTATTTTGTAGACAATTTAAATACCTGTTTGACTCAAGAATGTCTCTTTTTTTCATCTCTAGAAAGTGCTAGAACTCAAAAAGCAAACTGAACAAGTTGGAGTATCAAAATCACAAAGTTTAAGAGCATCTGTATTAAACCAGTTTAAAACATGAGAGTCATAGATCAATATTTAAAGGAATTGTGGCTCATCACCTATACTCCTTTCTGACAATCTTCAAGGGGCCGTCTCTGAATTTTGCCAAAGTAAAATGAGTGGAAGGAACTGAATCTTATACTGGTCTTGTAGCTTTCTAGCAGAATATATAGAATTCTGGATCAATTGAGAATCTGACATTAAAAAAAAAAAGTCAAATAATAAAGGAGAAAGTTAATGAAGTCCAAAGATAGGGAAAAAAGTAAATGCAGTATTTAAGGCTGAGCAGAGCACATATTCCTAATGACAAGTCATTTTGTATCCTGGTTTACCTTGGCATAGCACAGGCTTTAGGGGAGTTTGTGTTGGTTTTCAGTGAGTTACCACTTGTTTCCTTTCTCACCATGGAGCAGTCCTTTTGAAAGCATCAGAAAAAAGTTTGTGTTACCACTAACACTGTGTTGCTTGTCTTCCCATGCCTGAGGACATGAAAGATAGTCCAGTTATACGCTTTAAAATCTGAAAAAAACCCCAAAACCCCAAACAGTTTAAGTCATTATTCTCTCAGTCTTTTGATACCATATATAGCAGTAAATTTTCCAGTTGTTTTTTCTTATTAAATCTGGAAAATAAGTGGGGGAAAAGGTAATGCAATATGTGTCCCATTTTTTCTTTTTAAATAATGTGAAAATAATCACTGAACAGTGAAACTATGTTGTCTATATGACATTAAAGCTTTGCTTTTCTTTGTCAATTTAATAATTATTCTCACAATAAATATAGGTAGTGTATTGCCCTGTTTCTCGAAAAAGTAAAAAAAAAACCCCATCCCAGTTTTAGAAGAGATTTTTGTGGTTGTGGATGTTGAATATTTTCAGTGCCTGCTGCTACATGCCAACGTATTTGTTCCTGAAGAGGAAATAAACATATTGTGTTAGCGAAAGAAGAGTTTGTGAAGGATACAGGCAGCAGATTAAAGACAAGGAACTTAGCATGTTATTTAAAACAATGAATTATTGTATCAGTTGGTGAATATGATTTTAAGTAAGACTGAGAGTCTTAAAAAAAATACTAAAATATAAATATATGGTTTCTCAGGTTAAAAAAAGACATCAAAGTTTCAAAATAAATTCATTCTGTATCCTACAATATGAGAAAAACAGCTCTGTATTACTCTGATGCAGTAGCCTTTGAAGTATCTGCTGAAATATTGAGGTTCTAACATACTTGATCTCTGCAGCCTATTATACTTGCTTTTTTCCTTTCACTTTTCAGACCTTTGCAGTGCCTGTAGTTCCCCTTCCACTTTTGGATAATCTATTAAATTTCTTTCACATGGAATGGGAGTGGAGCTACTTCATTTGGGGATGCTACAGTGAAATACCTGGCAAAATAAACAGGTTACCCAATATAAATAAATCGCAGGTTAAAATTAAATAAAAGTAATATAAACAATAAAAACAATAGCAAAATGCAGATTTATTTGTTAGCAACAATTCCAGCTTCTTTTCAAACACTAACTAAAATGAAGTTCTTATTCAAAGTCAGTTAATATACCAAACTGAAAATTCTGAGGGATACTGGAGGCAACAGATTTGTATATTTATCTTTCAAAATACAAAAAATATTGTTTTGCTATTGTCACTCACACTTGGATATATGAGATTATTTTAACTGAACTTCTCCAGTAAAGAAAATGGTAACATATCGACAAAACCAGATAATTAAATAATTTGTTTGGTAAATTATAAACTGCTTAAAAATAGGGTGGGGAAGATGATATTTAATTGTAACCACACTTAGTAATCTTTTATATTTACATTACCATGTTGTATGATATAGGGATATGGACAACATTAAACCAGAATTGTTTATTCTGACTGTAAGTTACAAAAACATTTTGATTTGCATTGAGGATTAAAACAGGACTTCAGAGAGAGAATGTCTAATACTTATTTATGGAAAAATAACAGGGAAAGAACAAAGCATAATTTAAAAAGCATTAATGAATAATCAACTTTATCAAATGCACAGCAGCAAATATCCCTTGACACCTTTAAGCAGAACTGAAAAAAGTGGGCACATAACCAAAAATCAGTTAACAATTATGTCTACTAACATTATAAGAGAAGCAAAATTGTTTAGCCCAGCATTCTTTCTATCTTAAATACCAAAAGGAAATAATTTGAAAACACATTGTGTGGTTTTATAACGAACTAATCTTACCAGGTAAAAGTACACCCGTTACCGGAGTTCTCTGCTTGATCTCTGAAGAGATAATTATCACAGGCAGAGAAAATTCAAGTTAGAAGGTGAGTTCAAGCAGCATCTGGCACTTCTTCAAGGTAAATAAGTATGCTGGTTGAATTTGGCTGGTGATCTGTACCTGAAAGTATTATCATTGTCAAGACATCAGAAACTGCTGGCTCCTATAGTGATGAAACAGGTGGTTACAGGTAGCAAAACACCAGAGTGGGAAAAAATTTGGAGAAGATTAATTGGAAGAAGGGTTAGCTTGGCAGAAATAACTAATCCTATTTAAGACTTCTGTATCTGCAGGGCTGTAAAACTCCTTTTGTTGCAGTAGGTGCATCAGTAGGGCATGGAAGGATTGTAATAATCACCTTGCCTGACTAAATAGGGTTGGTGAAGCTTTCAGAGCATGGGCTGATCTAAGAGTCTCATAGCATTTTATACTGGGCATTGTAGGAGGTGAGGGATAATCACAAATGTTAAGCACAAAAGGAGCAATTGGTTTCCTTTTATGTTTCGGTTTGGTAGGTGTGAGGATTTTGTTTGTTGTTTGTGGTTTTACTACTAAATATTGTACAAATGGGCTGGAATTTTGCCCTACAAACTAAAACTTATAATGGGATCTAAACACCTCTACAAAAGTTACCTGATGTAAATAAAATCCTGATATTAATTCTCTTTGATTTCTAATTGGGTTTATAATTACTTTAAATGGAGTCTTGCTGTACCAGCACTGTTGCATAATAAATTTCACTTGTGGCTGAAATGTTTTCCTTGATAAGGCTTCTTGATGAGTAACTTCTCCTTTTAGGCTTAACAACAACAAAAAAACCACCCCCTCCCAAAAAACCCCAAACCTCTAAACCTGCCCCCAAAAAAGCAGCTGTTAGACGTCCAACTCTCTGAGAGAGGTGGGGTTTTTTCCTATTATTAATGAAACATTATACTTATTATTAAAATCTTACAGTAGAAACTTTGGCATTAGACTTATCTCAAGTTGTCTTCAACTAAGAATGAAACTTTCAAAGTTGATGTTTGAACTTCTGCTTCTTCTAAGGTTAATGACAAAAATTAAGGAGATAAAAGCAATCTGATCTTAAGTGATAAAGTAACAATGAGTTTAAAGGAGGAGGTAGACCATTGCTGACTTCTGGGTCATCTGCTTTCTGTTTTCTTACTGAAAGTGGCAAAAATGTTAACAAAATTATTTCAAAAATATTTCATTCTATGTTTAGATAGTTATAAGATAAAATTTCTATCTAGAGAAATTCAAACTTGACTTTTAAAACTTTTTATCAGACTCTGACATGTCACCTCCCCCTTTTTTTTTAATATACATGTTCTTTTTACTTTGATTTAAATGAGAACTTGTTCTGCTTGAAAACAAGGACTTGGAGAGTAGTACATATTCAAAAATGTCTGTCATTCATCTGAAAACTGGTTGCTCTTCTAAAGAGTTGTTTCTTCTATTTGATATTGTTTAGATATAAAAAAAACTAGAAAGTCATCAGATTGGAACTGTGTGAAAATGAAGTTGATAACAGGGTCTCTGTTTGGGGTCTTCGAGTCACTTGGGACATAATTCTTCTTAGCAGCTCTTATGCTCTTATTGGTTGCTCTCTACATTAGACATTCATTATTTTAAGTTTTAATTTCTGCAATCTACCAGCACCAGGATTCCAGGCTTACTTATTTGGTTGCTCCATTTTTTCCACTGCTAAATTCTGAGGATATAGGCAACTTGGACTGGTGATAAATAGGTTATTTTTCTTGGTGATAAATACTAACTCAGTAACTTGTTTTCCACTACACAACTTTAAAAAAAATAATCTGTCTTTATCCTGATTTTATTTGCATTAAGAGAATGTTTTGAAATATATATAGGTAAGGTGGAAAGGAAAGATAGTAACAGGAGGCCCAGATAGAGAAAAATTCCATCAAAATTGTCCTTTATAAATGGATTACTGGAATGCTTTAGGAATACATTGGCTCTAAATTTCCTTTGAATGGGAAGAGAGTCAGGGATAAAATTTCAAAGTGCTCAATAGAACAGAGGCGGGCCTTGGAAAACACAGGAAATAAAAAGCTACTAGGAGAAGAAAAGTCTAGGAAAACACCTTCTCAGTTCTAGAAGAGTGTGATAAATCAATCAGTTACACTTTAGTCCTCCTAGTGATGCACATAAGCTGTGTTCAGAGATGTCTCTGTAGATGGCAGTGACACGTCCCTCGTGCCCGGCTGGCCGTGTAGCCCCTCGGCTCATCCCTGTTGTCACACTCCAGGAGCAGAACAGCACGAGCAGGGTGTGTGCTACGGGTTGTATCTGGAACACCAAGGGGGTTGCAATCACACAGTCTGCTAGGCCACTATTTACCCTAATGTTCATCTTGCTTGCTCCGCTGAAACTTGAGGGAAAAGGGAATTGTGTTTTTAGTTACTGTTATGGTATTTCTGCTGTGGGGTACTGAATGTTTGCTGTTTTCTGCTCCGCTTGCTTACGTGGGGCACCTACCTTTGAGGGCCTACGTCCCCCTGCAGCTGCTGCAGAGCTTGCACAGCTCTCTGAGGCACGGTCCACATTTGTTCAATGTGAATCTTTTCATCCTAGCAAGAATTTCTCTGTGGAAAAGAGGACAAAATAAGCCTCATGTCAGCTTCAATGACATTTTAAAAATAAGCATCACAGGCAGATTTCTGTATTATATTAAATATGCATGTATGTCAAAATGAAAAGTTTATGTAAAAGAACGTTTTTTGATCGTCTGGTATTCTCCCTTTCCCTTAAAATTCACTTCACAGGGAGTGTCGGGGGAAGGGCTCTTTTGGTGTTCTGCTTTTGAAACAGACTGTTCTCAATGTTCGTCTGTTCCCACAGAACAAAAATCAATTTCTTGATTATCACTGAACTATGGCAATTTTAAACCTGCCATGTTATACAAGCAAAATATTCTGCTTGCTAACTTGATATTTTTCACCATTGTCTAAATGCAAATGCATATTCTTTCTGATTGTGCCCTCACTTTGTACAGAAAACCCATAAATAGAGCATCTAGTTTTTTTTGGTTTTATTTGTTTCTAAGCTGCTTGCCATATATTTGTTGTATTAGAGAACAACTCAGGTTGGAACAGACCCTGAGAGACCAAACTCTTGCTCAAAACAGGGAGAGCCACAAGGTCAGACAAGGCTGTTCAGGACTTTTTCTGCCTGATTCCTAAACCTCTGAAGACTGAGATTACACAGTCTCCGTGGGCAGCCTGGGCATTTCCCACCTGTCCTTCTTGTGGAAAAAGCTTCTCCTTATCCAGTTGGAGCCTCTCTTGTTTCAGCATCTGCCCCCTGAGTCTCATGCTCCCACCTAGTACCACGGTGAGAGCATGGCCCCAGGAACCACCCCATAAGCACTGGGAGGCTGATGTGAGGTCTGAATATTGAATAGCTCTCTTCTCTTCCCTCTCCACTTCCTTCATAAAAAGCATTAAATTTTTTTTTCCCTCTAAATGGCTCTTTAAGAAGTTAATCTTTGTGTTTTTCATCATTGTATACAAACTTAAAAAATGTTAAAAGGTTACAGTTGAAGAGGTGGCTCACATGAGATATGATCAAATGCACAAAAGTTCTTTAGCTTGGAGAATTGAAAGGAAAATCAGCAATGTTGATTACTTGGTTTGTCTTTGTTTCACTTGCAACTGATACAGAGAAAGTAAGAAGAGTACAGTTGGGCTTTTTAAGGAGATTTATTGGGGTATGAGTGTTAGAAGTTTTCAGTAATTAAAATATAACTTTTTTGATCCCTCTGTCTCAGTCTTTGCACCATTTGAGAAATGTTTTGGCTTAGATATCCCCCCACCCTAAGATATTTGAAAAACTGTTTAGAGAAGATCTGTACAAATCTCTCTTAGTTATGTATGAAATCTATATGTTTATCTGTTTGTAACCTGCCTAACTTGTGAAATAGAGTTCCAATATCCTGTTGTACTGCTGAAGATATGAAGTGACAAGTTAAATGCCTCAGAGTCTAACTGCACTGCACCAATATTCTATAAACAAAACAAAAAAAAAAGCAACCCACCAAAAAAAAAAAAATCTTGTAACCTCACCAAAAATTCCCCCATTTTCCTTTCTTAAAATCTGCATTCCACTTGTTCATGCTGGAATTGATTATAATATCACTCCTTAAATCGTTGTTAATTTCTTTTATCTTTATTCCTCCTGTGTAGGATTTGTCTGTGGTTTATGCCAGTCTGCCAAGTTTTCCAGTTATCTGGATCTCTGTTTACCATTAAAGCATTAACAGAACAGTAGTTTCCTTTTGGTTGTCTGAAATGCTGGCTGGGTGCCAATTTTCAGGTCCAGGGAACTGAAATTTCTTGACCTTAACTTTTCCCTAGTTCTTCATGGTAACTGTTTTGTAAACAACTTTTTTTACTCATATGAAACAGACATCTATATCTTCTACAAGTGGTTCTACTTTTTCCTTCTCATAATGTACTGGGGCCTTCTTCTTGTTAGGATATCATTAAGCTCTTCTTGTTTAAGTAAAATTTCTCTATGCTACACCTGATATCAGCTTTTCTCCTGATGCCATCTATCTTTGTGGAATGCTTTTTTTCACTTTTTTTTTTTCCTTAAGCCTTGTGTACTTCTGGTTTTCACAAGAATGTGAGGTATCTAGAACTTCATCATAAGATTTTATTATGTTTGCTGTCTACTATTCAGGTTTTTAAAATTTTTTTTTTCCAACTTAATTTAAACCATAATAACATTTACTTCAGAGAAAAAGTCCTCTCTCAAGCATGAAAACATATTGCATTTGTAGCAATAGATGTAATAGTTTCACGAACTATTACAGTACTAACTCTTAATCTGGGGCTCAGTTGTTTTCTGCCAAAGTTAAATATAAAATGAGAGTGGAAGAAAATTCAGCAGAAATTCCGAAACATGCTGGTTTCTCTATTGAGAGAGATCCCAGAAGGGAAGAGAGAAAGCTCCACAATAAGGTGAAAGAAACAAATCAGTATGTAGCCTTCTACAGAAGGAATAGAAAATGAGAAAGTCTAAAAGGAACAAAATAGTAAGAACCTACAAACAATGTGACTGTCTCAATGACATTTAAAATAGATTTCTGAAGCCTCACAAATAGGGAATTGAAATGTTACCTTGAATTTTAAGCAGTGCATATTTATGTTGAGGAAACATAATGATCGCAATAAAACTAGTTTAATAATGGATTTGTTCCTCAAACTGCTTGAGATAAGCAATAAGACAAAGAAATGTTATAATACTGTTGTGTATTAGTTATAACTATACAGTTATAGAGACATTGCTCTGCCTCCTAATTTACTAGAGGTGTTATGTTTGAGTGACAGTGAAAATAGAGAGGAATTGCTTTTAAAAGAATGCTACGATACAGCTTCTCACTCTCTTCCTCCAAAGTTTTAGTGAAGCAGTACTGATCTTGTAGTTTAATACTGTGAAAAACAGCTGCTTCTGACCTTAACATTTTTATTTTAAGAGATTATGTTTTAAGCTTTCAAAGCCTTAAACTAAGCCTTTTAGATATAGACTTCTCTTGGAAATAGCAACCTACAACAAGGTCTTGCTACTCTGACTTTTAAATTTATTTTTTTTAAAACACTCTAATCAGTGGCATAAATTTGCTGCAGACTTCACTACAGCTAATTTGTTTTGCATCAGTGAAGATTGTGGTCAGCTCCATTGAGGATTTAAGGCATGTGCCTGTTGTTGGAGTACAGTCAGCCTTCACCACCCTCCAGGTGTGCCCAGCATTACACATAAGGAACCATATGTTCCATTAGCTGTTTGTAGCTATTGTTCCAGCAGGAGATCTAATGATAATTTTAAGCCTCTGGATTTGAGGAAAGCTTTTAAGTTTAGAGAAATATTGACATTAAAATCAGAAAAAATAGAGAAAAATATATGAAGTTCCTTAGGGATTTCACAAAGTGGTTTTCTTTTCTTTGTTTTCCTTTCTTTTTTTTCCTCATTGAAACTGATTTCTTCTACAAATCTGTTGTGCTTTAGCTGAGATATACTTTTAAGTCTTTCTCCATAAAGTGTCAAAATGTCTATAAGGCTATAAGGTTTGTTCAGAAATAAGCCTGCCAGTTATGTGAATGTCCATACCATAACCATACACAAGGAGACGCATCTATATTAGTTATAGTTTTATAAAATTTAATAATCATCTGTGTTCATTTAGAACTAGATGCTCAAGTTTACTTGTTTCCTGCAGCAACCTTTCAAAAGCTGAACTAGTTGAAGTGCCATTCACATACCACAGATCTGAGAGTCTAACTTGGCACCAGAATGTCTTCAAAGAAGGAGAGTACATGGTTCATTACTGCATCTGAATTCATCACTCCTAACACTGCACAGCTTGGGGCATGTCGGACTTCACAAATTAAACAGGTAGTCTTGATCTGTTCCAGGCTGGTTCACCTGCAGCAAAAGCACCTGGTGCACGGAAAAGTGACACTGGGGATTCATTAGGTGGCATTTTCCTTCTGAAGCAGCATTGATTAACTCCATGTTATGCTAATGAACTGCTGGAAGTGCTATCAGTCAGCAGGATGGGGAATGGGCAGGTACAGGAGGTTTAAGGATAGTATTAGCTTTCAGGTTTTGATCAAGTTCTTTGCTTCTTAGTGACGGGTTTAGTGATGGTGATTTTTCATTTTGGTGTTTATTTGTGCTTTTCCTTTTCCCCCCTTTCTCTGTGCTTCCTTAATATTGTGCTATTTTTTTTTTTGTAAATAATAGGTTATATCATTTAAAAAAGAAATATTTAGTACTGAAATACTGAAATACACTAAACTATGTTGTAATGTTTTACCTTGCTTTTGCCACTGGGTTAGTTTTATTTTGCTACAGGGCATGTCAGCTATTGTATGTATTTCAGATTTTCTGGGAAGGGAACATTAGAAGGCAAGCCATCCTTAACCTCATAGTGCATAGTGTTCAGACACAGTCTTCCTCCCCAAGAGGGGCAGTCAAGCCCTCTGCTCACCCAAAGCCCTGTGGACCCTGCAAGGGCTGTGCATTATTGATGTCCATGTTGGTCAGTTTGTTGTACCAGAACTGCTGCAGGTTTTATTTACAGTTTTGCAATAAATGTGTAGTAAATCTCTTCAAGCACAGTAAGGATTTAGACTGATAACACAAGTCTAAAAGAATCACACCCTTTCCCTTAACTCTCTTTTTAGCTCCAGTAAAATTTCCAGCCTCTCCTAGTGTGTTCCTAACTGGTCATACATTAACAAGAAAGTGTATAATGTTGCCTCTATCTTCTGCTTCTCTTTAATGTACAGATAGAGTTGTATAGTGAATACAACAGAAAAGTAGAAGTGTGAAGGTCAGACTTTATATTTAGTTTATATAGATAGCATTGGCTTATGTTAATCATGGAGCCACAGAATCATAGAATCATTAAGGTTGAAAAAGACATTTAAGATCATCAAGAACAACTTTTTTTTTAAGGGAAAAACCAGCTTAACTTTGAAGATGACATCAGCTTCCTAGGCTATGAAATAAAAACTCCCCAAAGGCTCACAAAAGAGAACTCAAAACTGTTAACTGGTTATATATATCTATTTTAGCCTACCCATATTTTAAAAGCTGTGCTTTAAATTGGTGAAGGAGTTGATATAATCCTGCTTGTTGACTTGAATGAAAGACAAATTGAATTAATGGCTGCTAAACAAGGGGGCTAGTGCTTTATTTCAAAAGCAGATAATTGAATCACACTACAAAAAAAAACTGAAATGAGAGATCTTTTGGTCAATGCCTTGTTCTGATATAAATTCAAAATCTCAGTGCAGTTTTCCATTCTTTACCTCTTCTTGACATCTTGGTGATATGAAAGATTGGTGATATCTGGGATTTACTGATGTACCAAAAGGAAGAATAGAAGAATGAAATGTTTGCACCTTGAAAGGAATGGTTATTTTGGGGAAATCTGCTTTAAGCTCTGAAATGAAAGAGCATACTTTCTGAACTTAGGGAGGAGATGAAGGGGACTATTTCTTGTATACCTGTGTGCTTTACTGGTTTTGTCTCTTTGTTTTTGAGTTTTTTTTTAAAAAGGGATGGGAAGGTGAAAGGTGTAGGGAACAAGCCCAAAATGTAATAAAGTGCACATGATAATCTGTATTAAAATGTTACCTAGGTTGAAGAAATGAGTTAGCACTGAATGGAAATAATTTCTTTTCCTATTAATATTATTACTACTAAACTTTGAAAACTAAAAAACTAAAAAAAAAACCAAACCAAAAAAAAACTTAAAAAAACCAAAACAAAGTTAGAGAACATACAACCACTCTTAAAAAGAGTATCTGTAACGTGTAGGGTACTTTTGTTTTTCATATGCGTTTGAAAGATAGATGGGCATATCAGTTAAAACTGGGCGTCAAGCATATGTAAAAAGTTAAGTATATAACAGAAACAAAAAAGAAAGATATGGATGAATGCCTTGGTTTTGCATTTGAATCATATCCAAAGAAGGGGAAAACAACTGTTAGATGTGAGGTTGTGATTTGCAATTTTAGACACATTTTAGTACTTTTTCTCTTTTAGTAATAGGAGCATTGATTAACAATTGAAATCTGTTGGCTATCTGCTATTTGCTCTTGACTCAGAATAGACCAGTATTTCTTTCTACGAGGTTTTCAGTATATGGATAGTGTAGCACCTGGCTCAGGGATGAGCGATTTCTGATAAACAGGATTATTAGGAAGAAGACAGTGAAATTGTACAAATTTTGCAGGGACCCAAACTCACTGTGTTGTGTGGTAACATAAATTCAAGCATAGCATTTTCTTATAAAGTTTCTGTAGACAGAGCATGTGTGTCTGCATTTGTATTCTTAAAGGGAATGATAGTTAGGAATGGTAGAGTGATGATCTACATCTTAAAGAACATAGTTCAGGTGATCTCCTACTGTTAATTTATTCTAACTAGTGGATCTGTTACTTATCTTTTTAGAAAGTGGAAGATCTTGTTTTACATTGACTGCCTTGTTCAAAGGATTTGTTCTTGAGTAGAAGTCCATGATACAAACTTGCCTGGATTATTCTTCCTGAATGTCACTTGGCAGTTTTCATTCATTAATTTTTCATGAGGTGATGAATGTCTCCAATGCTGCTTCAAGCTCATCAATGAGCAATACCAACATGGGAAGACATTGTTTTGCATAGATTTACCAATGTACAAGGAGAATTTGGTCAAACTCAGTGTGATGACACTGAAAGGTCAGCCTTGAAACGCCAAAGAACACCATAAATCTACTTTGTGTGTATCGGTGTTGTCCTGTGATCACAGCTCCATGTGTATACTTATAGGGGAGTTGGAGATCAAGGAGGACTGTAGGAGATAAAGTTATCAGCATGTGATTTAGTATTCTGATTGCTCACTAGGTTTAAATTGTAGAATATGTAGAGAAACCATCTGAGGAGCTATAGAACCTGCCCAGTTGTCAAGGACAAGTTCCCAGGACAACAGAGGTCCACTGGGTAGCAATTTGAACAGTGCTAACACTCTGCTTGAAATAGATATAAAGCAAACTGTATTCATTATTCATCACACAAATGTTTGAGTTGGGTTTGAGTGTTCATTCTTGGGGAAGAAGGGAATTGTTTTTTCCAGAGACAGATGTAAACATGAAAAGATCTATTCTTTGTTTTGCTTTGATGGTTTTTCTATGCCCCTTTTCACACATATCTCCAGTATTTACCCTTTAGCTTTGAATGTACCCCTACCCAGGGAGATCAGTTCTAAAAGGATCCCTCAGAGCACTGAATCCACTACTTGTTACTGATGAGAACCTTCTGCCAAAATACCTGCATGTAAATATCTCTTAACTGGTTTTTCTTCTGTTTAGGTTTGGGATTTGGAGTTCTTTGTGGTTTTGCTATTTACCAAAAATGTTTGTGAATCCTATTGTGTCAGTGACATGAAGATCACTGATCAAAATGGGCCAGTTCAGTCCAGTAAGCTGAGACACTTCATGCTCATGCTTGCCTGTATGCTTGTGTTGAGCTTAATTACTGCTTAAATTTTCTTCTTTCTAATTGCTCTTTGGGAACTGAGGTGACTTTGTTCTTCTACTTGTTGAAGGATACCTCTAAGTATGCCTTTTGTTTTTTTATAAGTTCTCTAATCATCTGCCACTAGTCTCTGTTGGAGGTGAGTTACTAGGCTTTTAAGTTCTGTCTGCTTTTTTGCTAGGTGCTCACCAATCAGAAAATTTTATGTGATCTGTTAAACATTGCAACAAAAAGCTTTCACACTAAACCTTTATCATAATGTCAGTGTGCCATTCCAGTTTTACTGCCATTATTTCTGTGGAGAAAAGGGAGCTGCTTTTGGAGTTAGTTACGGGTCAGTTATCTGTTAAACAGGTTTTAAGATCTTGGTATCCGTGTGCCCTTTCTCCAAGAGGGGGATTGAAAGAGCAAGCTGCAATTTAAAACTGTGTATGCCAGTGATGATATTCAAGGAACTAAAAAAAGACGTTTTTCTTTTCAAGCAAAACAAACCCCTGTGGACAGTCCCAAGCATTTGATCAATAACTTGTGTTCTTATCCATCTACTTTTTATTGTATTAATGTTTTTTGCAGTATGAATGTCCTAAAATGTACATAAGTGCTTGCGAGAGATCATCAAATTGATGCTACTTTAAGTTAAAAAAGTTGAGATAGCAGTTTGTTAATAGAGGCACCACAGTTTAAATTGCTGTACAGCAACCACTGTGCAGCAGAGAAGAGGCAAGGCAGGTATCTACAGAAATTATTTCAGCTGTAGCGATGATGATAAACTGTTGGACAATTTAGTAGGTTTCAGAAGGAAATTCAGGTGTTTTTTACATGTCATCTAACAAGTTCTGTGAGGTGAACACAAATGGAAACTGTTAACCAGGAAAGGTATAAAAATCTTAAATACCTGGGAAAAAATTATATCTGCATATTGCATACCATTATCACTTTAGCTACTGTGAGGTATTTCAATAATTTATGCAGATGACCTAATTTGTTATATAAAGATTGCATTAATAAACAAGCTCAGCTGTGCAGGGTTCCAGCCAAGGCTCCTTTAGGAGTAGATATGTTTGGATACAAGGCAATAGTTTTATATTCATTCTCTTCCCTTCTGGGAAGTTTCATATTTTGTCAATGCTAAATGTCTCCATATAAAAAGCATCTACTTGGTCTATACTCATCAGTTGTTTTTTTTTTTTCTCTCACCTTGCAATGTCTTTTCTTAGTGCTGAAAAATTGTTTCTTCAGATTTCTCACAGTAGTTTTAATGAACAATGAAATTTTAAATAGGTGGGTGAGGCACTTGCTAGTCCATTCCCAGTTGACACCACATATTCACTTCAGAATAAGCCTAGATACTCATTTTCCATTAGATTAAAAAAAAAAAAATTGTACCGTTCTATGTTGTGTTCAGTAAAACAGTAAATGAATATAAATCCTTTTTGCTTATTGAAGATGATGAAATACCTATTTAGACACGCCTGTGACCCATTTCAGAGAATGGTTGAGGTTGGGTGTGATCTCTGTAGAGGTCACCCTGTGCAACTCTCCCTGCTTAAGGAGGGCCACCTGGAGCAGGTGCTGCACAAGACCATGTTCAATCTCTTTGGACAACCTGTTCCAGTGCTCAGACATTCACAGGTAAAAGATGTTTCCTGATGTTCAGAGGGACCCTCCTTTGCTTCAACTTGTGGCCATTGCCTCTTGTCCTGTCACTGAGAACAACTGGAAGATCCTGGTTCTATTTCCTTTGCTCACTCCCTTCAGATATTTATGTACATTAATAAGGTCCCCTTTGCACCTTCACTTCTCCAGACTGAACAGCCCCATCTCTCTCAGCCTTTCCTCATGGGACAGATGCTCCAGTCATCTTAGTAGCACCTCACTGGACTCACAGTTCAGTATTTTCCCTCCATCTTCCTGGATTTTTTTTTTTTTAATGGAGAGTCAGGTCATTGACACCACTCATTTTGAATGTGTTCAGAACCTGGTATTAAACTTCTGTCCTGAGTAACACCTCTGGGCTTTGAGAAACCTGATCTAGTTGAACATTTCCCAGCTTATTGTGGCGGGATTGGACTAGATGACTTTTAAAGGCTCCTTCCAGCCCAAACCATTCCATAATTTTAAGTAAGGTTTCTTTTCCTGAGCACAAGGGTTTATTTATTATTATTATTATTATATTGTTCCCTGATAGAAAATAAAGTGGAAACTTTGAGTCAAAGCATAACATTGTGATTTTTTTATAGTCTGGAAAATAAGAATGAACTCAGAATTCTGGAAAAAAATGGCATGATATGATTTCAAAACAAATTAAATATTAAATAGAGAAGAGAAGAGGAAGGTGACAAATATTGATAGAGCATATACTAGACTCCTTTGAGATTATGTGCTATTAATTTTGACATATCCCCACTACGTGAAAGAGAGGGATGGACAGACAGGGATAGCATTATGCAAAATCAACTCAAAGAGGTTTTCTTAGCAAAATTTTATAAATTCATAGAAAATAATTATAATCTTTTCCCTTTTCCTTTTTATTTTTTCCACAAAACAGGAGGAATATTTTCAATAAAATGTCCTTAAGAATGTTTCTTAATAAAGTTTAATCTGAATGTTTGGGGTTTCTTTAGGGGGAGGGATGTTAGAAGGTTGGGATTTTTTTCTGTTTGATTATTTTGTTTTTATATTATTTGACTTTTTTTTTTGGTTGGTGGCTTGGGTGGGTTTTTTACAGTAATGCCCAAATGTGGGTAATTCTCAGGTACTTATGTATTTATAGGCAGAATGGTTCATATTTTCATCCTGAAAACATATCACAGTCTTGCTTCTAAAGGACAGCAAATTTCTCAGTAAATCCCAAAAATAAATCTTTCCCAGTTTAAGAAGTTTATAAGTTCTAGCAACTCCCTAATGCTGAATTCTTTGACTGAAACAAAATGTTTAAATATTTTAAGTACTTGTATAAGCATACAAATTAATATTACATGTTGCAGAGATGTGAAATCTTAATAGTAACAAATTTTAAAGAGGTTGTGCATCACAATATTAATTTTTTTTTTCTTAAATCCATTGCTATTAATGGAAGAGTGGCTGTTCTCTGTGCGGTATTTCCTACTCCTCCACGTCTATGACATTAAATATATCCATTTAAGGTATTTCTAAGAGCTTCATCACCACAGTGTTAAAATGTCAAACTTTTTCACATTAAAGTTGTTATTCCAAAGGAAATACTATTTTTAGGACTCTTTAAATATATGTTTTATTTTATTTTTTCCATTTCTATGTTCACATGTAATTTACTCTTCCAATATTAACAAAGAAGTTCTTAGTGAAGATACAATGTAAAATCTTTAATAGTCTTCAAATTATTGGGTTTCTTAAGGGTAAATCTAAAGGGTTTTTATGAGAGTGACATTTTTGTGCAAAATAAACAGGTCAATGCACCTGATATTCAGCACAGGTGTGTAACAACGTGCAATATTTAGCATGCTGAAAATTGGCAGGGGATTTCCATGCCAAATTTAGACCTGGTAAATTCATCCAAACTAGAGCAGCTCAAGTTGTTAAGCATTAATCAAGTGTCTCCATAGTGACAGGTCAGTACTGAAGGTGTTGGTTTGTGGAGGAAAATTAGCTATTGTTCAATGGAGTAAAATACATGGTGGAGGCAAGGGAGAAAAATCTCCTTTTTCATCACAAACCTTTTTCTCGGGCATAGCAAAACAGAAAAACTGAGGACCGTTAGATCATGAAAGTGAATTACAATATTTAAATGTTTGACTGGCTGATATAAGGGAAGAACTTAATTAGTTAATCACTGATTACATGAAACCATCCTGAAAATTTTGCTGCTCTTGGAGGGTTCAGGAAAACAAATGAGGGCAAACCATAAGACCCGTAACATCCTCCTCACAAAGTGTAAACTCCTTGAATGCTCACACCCTGGGCTCTCTGAAAGAAGTGTTCACTTTTCCAAAACTCTGGATGAACTCAAAAAGAATAACCTGAAATAGTACATCAATATCTTAGAAATAAAATCAGTCTGGTGTGTCAAAAAACTACTTTTTGTCATTTTATGTGATATTAAGGTTAGTGTATGTCATAATCAGTTGCTTTTTCCTGCAGAGTTCCTGATCCACCATCTCTGTTAGATATATTCTCTATGATTTTTCTATCAGCAGACATGTCTGGTGAAAGAAGGCCTTGCTTTGTTTTTTTCTCTGCTTGCTATTGGTTTTAGTCTTTATTTTTCCAAAGTTTTCTCTCTGATCTGATTTCTTGCTAACTTCAGTTCAGTTTGTGCCAACCTCTGCAGTGGTCAGTAAATAAGGATATAAATTTGGGTGTGAATTTGTTATGACTGAATATATACACCTGATATACCATATTGATGGAATTTCCTTTCATATATTTCTAGGTTTATAAAATGTGCAGTTACTCAAAAAAATAAAAAAAAAAAAACCAAAAAAAGGCTTGTGTTCTACTNACCCCCCCCCCCCCAAAAAAAGGCTTGTGTTCTACCACCAACTGATTAATAATCCTGTCTTCGGGGAAAAAATGATCCATTTTAGACCAAATATATTATTTAATGAAAAAGTAGTAAGTGAAATAGGATGGGTTTATCTGCTTGATGAAGACAGTGTCTTCTCGTGGGGCAAAGACTGATGTTTTTGATAGATGATTCTGTAATGACAAGTGTCAGCTGAAGAGTTTGCATTTGAGACTGTTCCTTGATGACAAGACATTTTTAACATGGAAATTTTTTTTATTTTGCCAGGTTTTTCAGTTTCATTTCAATAGACACTTTCATTTCTTAATATACTGGTGTTTTATTCTCTTATTTCCTCCATAAATCTTGAGTGAAATTATAGATCTGTGTGGTTCTCACAGCAGTGTAGCCAGCAGGGATATATAGAATACAATAGGAAAGGAAACTGTCCTTATATAACATGGGAACAAGTAGCCAATGACTCTTTGATAATAACATGTGGTTTAAGTTTACAGATGAAGGTCTAATGTCAGATGACTCAAAATAGACCAGTTATTTAAGTTTTAAAATGTATAAACAAAGAAGTGATTTAACAATGTGCAGTGAGGAAAGACTGAAGTTGTTGGACTTTTTGTCCCTGGAGAGGAGGAGACTTGGAAGTACCTCATTACACTTTTCTAGTATTTAAAAGGCAGATACAAAAATGATGGAGTCTCTCTCTTAGCAAAAAGTTACATCGAGAAGAAGGAGCCAAGTGTACAAGTTGCACCAGGAGAGGTTTTGTCTCAATAGAAGAAAGAGAATTTTTACAGTAAGAAGAGAGTGGAACAACCACTTCAGGGACGTGGTAGAGTCCTCATCACTGAAAGTTTTCAAGCTACAGATGGGTAGGGTGCTAGATAATCTCTTCTACCTTCCTTTTCCCATGAAGTTCGTCCAGATGACTTTTTGAGGTCATTGTCAACCTAGAATGTTTTATGGTAAATAAGAGAGAAAAGAGGAGTTAAGAAAACTGATTACCAAACTAGACTGCTTTTTGGTTGTGTGCATGTGAAGGCAGTTTTATTATGAAAAAAAAAAAAAGAAAAAAAAAAGTTGGATAGAGGTAAGACAGTTTATTACATCTTCAAATGTTTGGGATATTCACTGCAATCTGCCTAGTGAGCTGGAAAATTTAGATTACAGACAAAATACACCAAGCAAAATTAACCCCTTCCCAAGAAAAATTACTTAAATTTTAAACAAAGTTTTATACATTTGAAAATCAAATTTGAGAATGAGAAGAAAATTGTCAACATTCAATTTAGGTAGGAAAAAACATGAAATGCAGCTTAGTTTTTAACTTCTTTTCCTTGTCTTTACTGCTAAACCAAAGGACAATTAGCAAAGTGATATTTAATGTAAAACAGTGAATTTTATGCGAACGTATATAATTCATTATGACAGAAATTTCAGTCAGAAAGTGACCTCTATGTGTTGTGATGTTGTAAAACATCTTATACGGGTGTTCCCACGGGACTCTGAAATAAAGCTTATGGGAAGACTGTAAAAAGTGGCAACCCTGTCAGCACAATTGATGGGCCATGGACTTTTCTGATCAACACATGCACAGGGAGTTTTATTGTAGAGGGGAAAACCCAACCAAACCAAATCAAACAAAATTATTCTAAAAAAAAAAAAAATTGTGCATTTTATGACACACAAAATAGTAGGTACTCACCCAGGCCTCTGCTTTCACATACCTCAAATCTAAAAATTTTCTCAGAGTCTGTCTGCACTCTTATGTGGTGTTAACCCATGCCCTTAGTCTGATTTCGTCCCTGGATTTTCCCATCAAACTGAAACCCATTGAGAGTCCACAAAAGGCAAAAGAAGGGCTGGTGTATGCTCTTTATACAGACTTTGTTTCTGGGCCCTGTGGGGACACCTAAGGAGAAAATACAGCTATTAAATGTTTTTATTGAAGGCATGGTTATGCCATCTTGAAGTTTTCTCTCAAGGAAACAAAACAAAAAAAACACTTAAAGGTCATTTACTGACTGAAGATTGTATGAAGTACAAACCTTAATGCATAATTTTTCCTCTTAAGCTCAATTGAGATCGAAGCAATTTTCTCTCTATGCTGTGTAAAACTGAACACAGTACAAGTATGCCACAAATATGTATATTAATCCAAAATATGAATATGCTCTCTGGGATTGTTCTTAGTGCTAGGCCAAATATCTTAAATAATTGATTTAACATTTACATGTAAAGTCTTAGAACAAGAACCTTCAGGTTTTGAACTCAAACACTGAAGTTAGAAGCCACAATTAAAGTCGTCATTAATTTCTCTCGTGGTGTCACGTTTGTGTGTGCATTGCTGTGGCCATTATTTACATAATCATTTACTGTAAACCTCTCTATGAAAACTTAGCACTCACCACCACACAGGGGACAAAGCATTTGCTAAATGGAGAACTACTAAATGATTCTTCATTATGCTCATCATTAAATAGTGGTGCTGTATTTTTTTACACACCATCAAATTGCTGCATTTTATACAGAATTATTAATTTCCCTCATGGGGTTTCTTTGGTATTTATCACCACGATCTGAAAGATTCACAGTATTTTATGAAATTTGCTAAACAATAGCATGTTAGGTTAAGCAACTGCTTTACTTTTTATCTTG
This sequence comes from Atrichornis clamosus, assembly GCA_013400975.1. NCBI lineage: Eukaryota > Metazoa > Chordata > Aves > Passeriformes > Menuridae > Atrichornis > Atrichornis clamosus. The sequence goes on along the minus strand of WBMZ01009651.1, from coordinate 279,157 downwards.
CAAAAGTGAACTTAAGCATAGAGAGTTTATGGCTCAAATAAGTTGGGCATTATTAATGTCATAATTTTGAGGTGCCCAATATTTCCTTTTAAGGTGTCATTGCACCTCTTCCCTACTCAGGTAATCAGTAAGATGAGTTTCTTTAGATACACAGCACGATATACACCGCCTGATACACTACACAAGACTTTATGAGTGCGGGCTTCAGCTGTCAGAACCTATTTGCTTTATGGCCTTGAGAGGTGTTTGCTGCTCCTCATTTTACAGCTCTTCTCTTTTCTTCTCATATACCACTTTAGCCTCTATGGTCCTTTCTTCCCAGCCTGGATTCTGTCTCTCCTTTTATTTCCTTCTACATTTATCACATTCTTCCAGAAACTCACAGCTTCCTCTTCCTCACAGCAATAGCAAGGAGAGCCGGTGAGACTGACTTCCTCCCTTTGACCCTGTAAGAAATTACTCTTTTGTTAAATATGGCTGTGAAACTAATTCTTGTTTATGTCCTCTTAGGTGACCTCTAAAGACAAAGGCAGTTGTAACATAACTGCCCAGCTGTAAGGTGTTGTGTAGTGTCTTTGTGACTTTGAATGAGTTTGAACTGCTTTTAACAGAGTCTGAGTGTCTGCGGTGAGTGTGGTACTGCTGCAGGGAAAATCTTTGTGCTGGTTTTCAAAGTACCTGCTACACAAAAAACATGCCCCTGAGAAAAATTTTCTCCCTCCTCATGAAATAATGATGATCTAAGGAGAAATGAAATTCAGAACAACTGCCATGCTATATGGTCACACCACAGGCACATATTGTCACAGAATCACACAATGGGTCAGGTTGACAGGGATGACAGTGGGTCCAACCTCCCTGCTCAGGTAGAGTTATCCTAGTGCACTGGGCACAGAATTGCATCCAGATGGTTCTGGAATATCTCTACAGAGGGAGACTCCACACCCTCTCTGGGTAATCTGTTCCAATGCCATTAACGTTCTTCCTCATGTTCAGGTGTATCTCTTTCAACACTTGTCTTATTGCTGGGCACCACCAAGAAGATCCTGGCTCCATCCTCTTGACACTCACTCCCTTCAGCTACTGACAGAGATTGGTGAGGTCCACTCTCGGTTCCCTCAGTTCTCTCAGCTCCCACAGGTCCAGCTCCCTCAGCCTTTCCTTGTAAGAGATGCTCCAGTCCCAACATCTTTGAAGCCTCTACTGGACCTGCTCCAGGAGCTTCCTGTCTCCAGAGAGACCAGAACTGGGCACAGCACTACAGAAGTGGCCTCACTAGGGCTGAGTAGAGAGGCAGGATCACCACCCTTGACATGCTGGCAATGCTCTGTCCTTTTCTGATGGTTTATGAGCAACAGCCAACAGTATAAGACCAAAACAGGCAGAGAGGGAGAGTTTTCCAGCATACCCTCCCTGATTCCAGAAATGCTGTAGAGATGTTGACATGATTTTAGAGACGTGGTTATGGTTGTGGTAGCCCTTGGTAGATTTTTTTTTTCATGAGTTTATTTAAGAAGTATATATTTATCCCCATCCCATAACACTTGGTTTTAAAATTTCAGTGTAAACTGTTACAAACACTTTGATTTAGAAAACACTACCATGATAACAGCCAGCTTATTTCACCTCAGAAACAAAGCTTACAAAGGCAATAGGCTTGAATTATTTTATGGCATGTATTTTATTCAGAGCAGACCATCATAAACTTTAGATTTACTCTATTTATCTGAAATTAAGTTTGCTAGGCATTATATAGAATCAACATTTTTATTATTTTCATGCTAGACAGCCTTCTTATTCTGGAAAATCAATTAATAGGTAAATGAGAAGGTATTTAAATGATCATTGGTAAATCTGAGACTGTGACTGCTGAGAACTGACAGAGTATTATTCTGATATTTCATATTTCTTTTAGTTACATCAATAAATTATTGGGAAAAAAAGGTATAGCATATTCCCAGAAACCCTGTAGTCTTTGTAGTTATTGATGTTGTTTCTTTTGTCTTTTGTAAAATTTCTAAAATCTCATTGATTTATAATTGTTTCCTAAATATGAAGATCTAGAATATCTTTTGCTGCAACTTGTTTCAACTTTCATCCAACTTTACGAATGTACTGCAAAATCAAACAAATCTGTGCTTGGATTTCTTTAGTATGGTTGGATAAGCTCAGATGGATATTTAAGTGTCGCAATGTAAACAGAGACAGAGGTGTAATTGTTGTAAGTAAGCTGGTGATATTTTAAGATCTTTTCTCCTTGTTTTCTTTCCTTAAACGTCCATTTTAATTGAAATAAGGAGACATAATGGGCAATGACTTAGAAACATGCTTCTCTAGCCACCATTTCATCCAGAATGACAGACCTGCATAATTCTTGCTGGCTGCTCTGTCTCAGAGTGCTGCAATCCTACCAGATGCTCAAGTTTCAGCAGCCCAGCCAGGTTTCATTCAACTCATTTTGGCTTCCCTGCCCTGTAGTCCACAGTACCTTCTGCCCATACCACTGTCCTCTCTGTTATAGCTTTATTTCATATCTTCTATTATATTGCAATTTTCATTACTAAAAAACTTATGTACAAAATGTGTTCTTCTAATGACGCTCTTAAGTAGAATTTTTTTTTTTTCCTTTTTAATTTTTCCCCCCTTTCCAGGATGGTGGTTTTGTGATTGCCTGTTATTTACAGCTTGCATTCACCAAATACCAGCAGCAAGGACGAACCTCATTTTCTCATTCCTTGCCGTACATTAGTGAGCAAGTGAATGTGCTTAATTGTGTTTTTATCTGAGCTAATAAAGCTGTGCCAGGTTGTTAGACATGGAAGACTGCTTAAAGCCAACTTTGTCCCCACCGAGGGTCTCTGCAGACCCTGTTGCCTGGATACGCGGAGGCCAGGGTACCTCAGCGGGCGCCAGCAGGGGCTGAATGTTTGCAGGGGAGCTCTCGTGAGCTGTAATTGCTCAGAGAAGTTGGTGATACTCTGAGTTTCCTTTTTCATCAGTGCCTTAGGAAATAGGAGGAAAAGTGGCATTTCTTTTTTTTTTTTNTTTTTTTTTTTTTTTTTTTTTTTTTTTTGCTTTTGTTCTTTGTTTTAATCTAAAGTTCCTTTTCCTTCCTTTCGCCCTTATTCTTTCATATCTGAAATGCTGTTGTCACAGTTCTGGCATTTTATGAATGCTCTTTTAGGACTGATTAATTTATTTCTTTTGTCTGCTAATGTATGCAGTGTATAAATTTAACATGCATCCTATTAAAATCCCTTAAAGTGAAATTATTTAACTGTATCTTTGAACTTCACTTGATATGCCAAACACATTTTTAAAAATGCATGAATTTGAATGAATTCTTCCCGCTTGACCAAGTATGATTTCCTGCCGAAATTTGAATACTGTATACTAGAACTATCCACAGATTCTTTTGACAGCTTGAGTACATTTCCAGATGGTGTGCAATCACCATTCCTTTTAAAATCTGTTTTTATAATGGTGATAATTAAGAATTATTTTCTAGGACTGAATAGTCAGTACAACAAAACTGAAAATGGTCAAGGAAGTAGCTGGAAACAAAGGTCTTAGCTAAAGTTTATTTCAGTATAATGGGTTCATGATTGTACTGTACTTTTAAAGGAAATGGTATTTTGCTAATTGTTGCACAGAGGAACAAAAGAGTTCACCTTTGTATGTTTTCTGTGACAGAGAAAGGGGTCAGTGGTAACATTTTTCTGGTTTGGTAGATTCTTGACCAGATCAAGCTCAGCACCTTTAAAATACTGCTTTCAACAGTAGACCCTCTTTATATATACACCACTATAAATGCAAAGGTATGCAAAATAACTAAGATTAGCAGTCAGATCCTTCTGGAAATGAAATCTATGAATACGGGCTCAATCCATATGCAAGCTGAATGACTGAACTTTGTTTCTCTCATGTTTTCTAAGTATTTATGCCAAACATCATATTTATTCAGAATCACAGTTATTAGTTACATAGCTGTAATTAGGCATTGTATTTAATTGCACACCATTATTTCCATGTATTTACCTAATTAAAGTAGTTAGCTTGTATGCATAAAACTGTAATGAGAAATTATTATACTATGGAATGGCTGTCTGTTCTTGTCTGAAATCATTGCCATTGTTGGCTTCCAGCAGCAAGCCTTGTGCACAGTGACTTATGTCCTTGTTTTTAAGGATGAAACTTCAGTAATTTAAAATGCTTCATTTTAGTCCTGAATAGTCCTGAAGTTGTGGCAGGAAGGAGAAGATGACTGAAAAAAATCTGATTTTTATTCTAGATAGTTTAATAATTTTAGTGCAACTAATTATTTTAAGCCAGGAACTGCTAATTTAAGAGCTGGACTTCTGACCTTGAGTATAGTATATTCCCAGTGAACCTTTGTAGTTATTGAAGTTGTTTCTTCTGCTTTTCATAATTTTTTTTTAAAATCTCATTGATTGATTCTTGTTTCCTAGGAATTTAGTTTAAGGATTATCCATCTGAAATGGGTTGGATACATTGTAATATATCAGACTGTTTCTGTTCTCAGATTCGACAAACATACAGGTAATATTGATACATGGTCAAACTGGAGCTGCTGCTGCAGTGTTCAAATTGCCCAATAAACTCAGGGGAAAGCCACTAAAATTCAGTAATGTAAAAGCAAACATGATCAAAATGCAACTCAGCTGAAGCAAGCCCTTTCAAGGAAAAAGTAATGTTTTTTGGCTCTTTTGGTACTGATAATTTAGCTCTGGTGTCAAAGAAATATCTTGGTAATTTGTATATCCACTTTTGAAAGCTTAATTAACAAATACATTTATTAGCAATATGTATAGCCCATTTCCTGGAAAAGGCATTGAGTTGCCACAGGACTACTTTGCTAGTGCTGCAAAAGAAATATATCTGACAATTTTATTGGGAAATGGCTTATACATTGATCTGATATACACACACTATTGATCTTTGAGGCACCTTAATGGGATTAAACGGAAAATATATTTATTAATTATAAGACAGAAAATTGTCAAGAAGGGGGAGGACCTGAGTTGTTTTAAAAGAAAAAAAAGTATAAATCTGGCTTGAGTGAACCTGTTAATGAAGATTCTAGATGTCAAGGGATGAGCATAAGTGCTTTGGGTGCCCAGGCTTTGGAATAGCTTTATTTGTTGTGTCCTCTGAACAACTAGAAGACTAGTAGGAGCCAACACAGACAGTAAAGCTAAAAAAGTGTTTGAGTCAGTAATGTTCACTGAGTGCGCTCATATTTTCTCTCACTAAATTAGAGTTGCATACTTTGCCAATGTACGTTCACAGTCATGGCAGGTTCTCCAGTAGGATCACAAATGGAATTGATGAGTTGCTCTTGCCTACAAAAATGTTTCTCCCAGGATGAATTGTGGGAGAGATGTGAGAGGAGGAGGAAGGAAAAAGCAAATGACAAGGGATAAAAAGAGTAGTGTCTTCAGCGTAGGGTTTCTAGAAATGTTCTGTCTATTCTTTATACACAAGATCTCCTAGAGTTTAAACAGCTATTAAAGTTGATAAATTTTAATAATGAAAACAAATTAAGAAAACTCATTGTGAGCCAAACAGTGTTTGTAGCATAATAAATGTAAATTTATTGATGTTACTTTTCAGATACTTTTGTCTTTTCTGTAGAATTTATCTAGTGAAAATTATTTTGTTCACTTTCATAATTCTTTGTTGAAACATTTCTAGCCTTCTGTTCACTACGCCTCAATCCACTGTGAAAGGTAAGAACATGGTTTAGGAAAGACACACAAACAAATAAAAGAAAACAGTCTGGGATGCCTGAAATCCATACATAAGAAAGTAATCCTATTTATCTGCTTAAATAAATATAAGCCTTATATTAATATGATATAATAAAAATATATTAATATAATATAATTAAAAATATAAACACATAAAATAAAGCATAAATATAATAAATAAATATAGGTTTGGAATCGAAAATGCTTTTATCAGTTAAATCAAGCACTACATTTGACATGAGGCTGATGTGAAGTAGGAAGAAGGACCTCTTCTAGTATGAAGAAAAAACTAATTTCTGTCTCTCAAATTTCCTTTTAAACAAGTCCTGAATAAGCATGCATTATGTTTGATTAACAGAGGCAGACATGTTTGTTTAGATGCACTACAATACAAGGTGCATCAACACTGTATTTTTAAGGGAGCACATATATTAAATGAAATTACCTTTGGAAATTATACTGATCAGTTAAGTCTTAAATATTGAAATTACTTGAACAAGCATAATTTATTCTGTTGATGTCTGTGTATACAGAATAGCATAATCTGTAGATTACAGTATCACCAAGTCTCTTTCCCCTTTTTCTAGGTCAGTATAATATTCTGTACTATATCTAAAAGTTAGTGCATTTGCAAAGTGTTTTGCTTTCCCAGAAGTTCATGTGAGTTCAGGAGTGGGTGACCTGAGCCCAGTGCATGAGAGAGTTGCACTGATAAAGCACAAAGAATTCTTGAACTCTGAAGCACTTTGCAAGCAGAACTATCACGAGAAGATGTCTCTTCTGACACTCAGGTCCATTTTTTAATCATCTTGACGCTGGCTTTTCAGACAAAGCATGTCTGGTGAATGGTACAAACTCTCATTTAGCCCTTTCCCCAAAAAGGAAAGCATTTATTTATTCGGGGTTTTTTTTAATGTGAGCACATTTTCATTGTCATGGCTGGTGTATGCTGCAGTGCCTCCAATCCACCAGTGACATTTTCTCACATTAATAAGTAAACATTGATGATTGGATGTTTTTAATTAGGGCAAATGGTGTTTATTTCTCTTTTCCAAGCTCTGAGTAGAAGGTATATGTTGAAATTACATTAATTATGTATTACACATAGACATGGAGTGTTTTGTATAATCAATTAAGGCATGGGAAAAATTATGTCATTTATGATTACATCTGAGGTGGAAGATACGTGTAAATAATGAATGTTAAAGAAATGTTGTCAGTGATTTGCTCTGTTTCTGAATACTAACACTCCAAAGATTAATTTTCAAGTATTTACTACCTCCCTTAAAGGGTGTCAGAGAAAATGCTTCCAAAATAAGGTATTGAATATAAGAAACAAAACAGCAAACAAATCTTTGCATTGAAATATTGAGAAATATATCCATTTGTTCACAATCCTTATCTGATAGTCTTTAGTGTTTCATATTATAAGTACCTTACTTAGAGTGCAAAGTCAAATAGAATTTCAGTCTTTATTAAAACCAAAATGCCTACTCTATCATCTATTCTACCAAATTGGTATAAAAGCTCACACAATTCAGCAGATTTGGTGTTAAAATTGAACTGCCAAAATACAGCCCTGAATAAATTATTCTGCCTAACCTTGTCTCTGCCTTAGCTGTGTGTATGATCTATGACTGGTGTGTTAAAGAGAAAAAATCACATTGTCATCTAAATATTCAGGCTCTGATCCTGAAAAGACCTATGAATATGCTTAATTTTAGCAACACGAGGGTCCCAGTGGCCCTTTAGTTGCCTAATGAAGTGCTCAAAAATAAGCAAGCATGTGTAATAATCTTTGTTAGGAGCTGGGCTTAAGGAAGTCATAAAAATGGCAGTCGTGTCCAAGAGAGTTAAGCATCTTTTCAAATTGCTTTAACAGAAAGGGTAAATTTAGCAGAAAACAAATTACAGTCATGATTAGGGAATGGCTGCAGACTTAATGAGCTTGTTTTTAAAGTGTGTATATATCAGAAAACACTTTCAATGTCATATTACCAAAGGAAATATGAATATAGGAACAAATTAGCTTGTGAATGGGCTTTTATAGAATGCTTTTTAGTGTTTTAAATCAAGGAGGGACATGTTCCATAAATTTTAGGCATTTTTGCAAAGAACTTGTGTAAGAAAAATGTTACAAACTACTTGGAAAACTTATACTGGATGCGTGATGAATTTTATGGTGTTGTGTAAGTAAATCTGTTAATTATTCTGTGTAGAAATTAATCTAAAAATGTAATGTTTATTAAACTCTAGCATGTGTATCAGTTTCTCCTTTGTCCTGCATGCTTTTCCTAATGGATTGATAGACACTTTGCACTTCCTATGTGGTTGAAATTAAAATCTTGTGACTAGACTACAAAGGAAAGCATAAATTGTTAATCAGGAGGATTTATTTGCAATTGTACTTGATTGTGGAAGATTTCTATAGGCTATGGGAAGGGTGAAAACAATACCTGTATTACTTTTAAAGTGGGTCCTTTGTGACCTTCTCTGCCATGTTTGTGTTTATACACAGAATTCATAAGCAGCAACTGTAGTGGTGGCAGAGTCTGTGGGCAGTCAGGGTGTGACAGTGTGTCTGGGAGCTGTGGCAGTAAACTGCACAGCCTGCCCTTTCCTGGTGTGTGCAGGGATGCAAACATTCTTGGCAAAAGGGATGGAAAAAACCTTTCTGTCGTGGCCCTGCTGGATACTGAAGCAACTGGGCAAGATCTCCTCCTGAAGGCTTTCTTGTCCTGTATTTCTCTCTGCTAAAAAAAAAATCCAAACCGACTAATCATGCCTTATTGTTCTAAGTTCTAAGCCTGTTGCAAATTAAGGGGCAGATCTAAATACGACAGGTCCTGGCTTAACTTATTGGTACCTGTCAGCAGATGAAGGCTGTCCCATTTTAGCAGGGACAAAAACAAAGGATGAGGTTATCTCCTTTCCAGTCTGGGAGGGCAGCATCTTGAGTCTGCTTAAGAATGAACCATCTGTCTGAAAATGCCACATTCTAGGAGAGCCCTATTCAAAGATGTTTTTAACTTCTACACAGCTAATTAAATGGCCAGACCCAAACTGCCTAAACTGGGTTATTTTTAGCATTTAAATACCATGATGATACAGTTATGGCACAATCATTGCAATTAATCTGAGATGTACATTAATTTTTAGAAAAATTCCAACCTCTGATATATGTAGAGGAGAGGACATAGCAGCGTGAACAAAAAGGGAAAGTATTTTATATATCAATTAATGTAGTGCAGGCTGTTAAACTTCAAACCACTAGGCTGAGTTTATTTGTGTCCAGCATGTGGTAACTATAGAACAAAGCGGGGTCAGAGAGAGAGGGGGAGAGAGAGAGAGAGAGGTTCCAGATATCCATAGGGTCTGTTTGGGCAGTTGCTTCCTTTCCCACAGTGGGAATTTTTGTCTAGATGTGTTAACCAGGATGCACTAAACAAACCTCAGCCCCGCTAGGCCTGGAATTAGCACCTTTCTGTCACAAAGTCCTCCTTCTTTTACTTCTCTCAAGTTGTCACTGTGGTGGCTTATCTTATAGCAAGTGACTTCTGTGTGCTTGACAGAGTTTGAGGCAGGCAACTCTGCTCAAGTCCTTACAGCAGCTTAACCATCTAATTTTACACCTTAACTTGTAGTATTGTCCAAGGTTTTAGTTTCATTGGATCTTCTCCCACAAAAAAGACTAGAACAATTGAACCATTGTTCTCTAGTAAATTTAAGAGGTGTCTTCTATTCGGAGCCAAACCCAACTGATGGCTATTTAAAGCAACACCAATGTACAGCACTTCATTTACTGTTCTAATTCAAAGTTGTTTTCAATGCTGCCTGCCTGATGAATGGAGGCAGGCAGCTGTTTCTACCCCACCCGGCTTCTTACAGTGTAAATGTAAAAAGCCTCAGCCTATACATCATTTAGTATTGCAGTCCATATAGCAGTAAAACAGTAAATAATTTAATTTCTGTATGCATTCACCTATTCTAGTTTTCTTTAAGTTTGTTACCATGTTCTTGTATTCTACTTTCTAATTATCTATTCTGTGCAGATGCTCTGCAAGTCATGAACATGCATACCATCTGCATAGGCCTTCATTTCCAAGAGCAAACTACTCCCAAGACTAGTTCTGATCAACTGATGGATTGACAATTGGTTTGCTGATCTGTGCCTTCTAAAATGTGTATTGCCAGGATTCTTTTCGCAGTAGTTGTTTTCTCTAATAAAGGGAAAGGTTATAACATAGACCATACACAAATATTGCTCTATTTTTCTGAGGCATACATGCTACTGCTGCAGCTGTTCACCTTCCTGCTTGAACTTCAAAGCAGCCCCAACAGTACCAATAAATCAGCCTTCATCTATCTGGAGTCACTAACTTAGGAAAAGGAGTAGTAATGACTCATTTGGATAACTTATCACAAATATCAAGTGATAGGAGTAAGAATAAAGACATTGGGGGATTATAGATATTCAGCTAATATTTTGGAATTATACATGCAAGTTGGAAGTGGCTACAAATTTTTGTTGGGCTCCATTCTCATCCCTACTGACTCTAATCATAGCAGCATCCTAACCTGGAATGTTTACCACAATGGAGATATTGATGCTATTCATTCAAAGTTCACAGAAATGTTAACTTGATAACAGGACTCTCCTAATCAGTTGACTAAAATCGCTAATTCTTGGAAAGGAACATGCTGCAAAGTTAGTGAGAAACACATCCCTTTCTTTTTCTAACTACAAAACCATAGGGGGAAATTGTACTGTAATTTCTTAACATTGTTTTCTGCTGGGGAGGGGAGAATATAACACAAGAACAAACATGCATTTTTAATGAGGTTAAGGAAAATTTTGTCTACATATTAATCATTTGGTTAAGATTCTCTCTAAACAGCAGAAAAATATATCTAACATGAGGACTTTACAAATTGCTTTTGCATGTGGAATACTTCAGACAGCCTCTGACTAATTCTGTTGGCATCTGGGGGTTTGCATGTTTTTGTGTCCTTTGCATGTTTTTGTTTGTTTACCTTAACAATTTTTAATTAATTTTTCCTTAGCATTTTGTGTATTTGTATCACATTTATAACGTCTGGTGACTGAAGCTAGGGAGCCAAAGTGGGAAAAACTGCTGTGCTGTGAGTCTCTAGAGAGTTCTACAAAAAATTTACTGGGAAATGTTTTTTGATGTTACAGTGATCTCTTTTGTCATCATCATGAAAACATATGAACTGCATGCTTTCGTGCAATGCTTGTATCTTGAGCAATTACTACAGAAAGATAATTTTTGTTGTTTTTCTTTTCTCCTCTTTTTACTACAGTCAGCAGACATTTTAAATTTTCATATAGCATGCTAACTGTTTGGGCTGATTAGTGTGAAATGTGGCTGCATTCATGAGCAAGATGATAAAGTGAGTTTTATTTCTTATATTGTAGTTATAATCCTTTCCTACTGTAGATGTTCAGATGCTCTTTCACTTGAAAAAAAATCAATAGCCATCGGAATTTGAGTTTAACAGAGGCCAATTCCATTTAATGACAGTCTTATTTTGCGTTAATGTTTTTGTTTTCAATAAAAAGTAAGAACAGTTTGTAGACATGGACTTGAGATATGACACTTTGGATCAAAATCTAGGTTTCTGCGTGTCCACAGATAATTAGGACACTGGCTTGGGATGCAAGAAATAAAGATCTGAGTCCTGCTTAACTGATCCAAAATAGTGGGGTAGATGTAGATTCCTCTGAATTATTCACAGAAATTGGATCTGAGTCTCTTACAGGCAGACTAGTCCTTTAACCCGTAGAGTAGACAAGTCTGTCTTTTCTTCTGATTCTCAAACCTTATAATGGAGCACATTGGTATTAATAAATGCCAAAAGTTGGAATATTTTTGACTAGGTAGCATGACTGCTTACAAAATAGCATTAGTAGGTGTTTTCATAGGTTTCACAGTGCCTAAATGACACTTACGGTGGAGGATACCTCCTGAGCTTAGGGCATCATCCTTTGAGTGGATGAAGAGCCTTTGAGGGAAACATATAACTTTACTAGAACTGGCTGATGTGCAAATCAACCTGCAATCTGTCCCAAAGAAAAGGCATATGGATTAGCAGTATGGTTTTCTTTGATAGGTGCCTGAATCAGAGGAAATATTTGTTAGTTGTTAGACCCAGATTCCATGTCATAGGATTTATAAGTTTGTATATGGTCTCCTTCATTCTTACAGAGTTAGCTAAAGGATGATGCACAAATGGAATATCTATAATGGACTGGGCTGGAATCTATGTGGTATCTGCTACACAAAAACCTGAGTCCTTGTAAAAACAGCTTCTAGCTTTGGTATTAACTGAAGTATCTATTGACAAGTTAGTTGGCTTTAATTTTGAGGGATAAGCTTCGTAGTACATTGATTGGTGAGAAGTTGTCTAAGGCTGGTCACTAAAAATAAATTTTTCATTGCAGAAAACTAACAAAGGAGAAATGATGTTGTTCTGTCTTTTAATGAGTGAAATGGCCTTAGTGAAATACCTCTGTATTAATTTTCTTGATATCAGGTCAGTCAGACCATGTTTTAAAAGCCCCACATGCCATATTAGTGATTTTTATTTGTGCATGTGTGCATCATTCACCGCAGAAAGCAGTGCAATTCAGCAACTTCCATTTAATTAATTACTGAAGTCCTTCCTAGAAGAACTGTAAATAATTTCTGTGCTTGTTGCACCAGTATGGACTATAGAGTTAGCACTGGTGCTGATCTGTATTCAGGTCCTATTATTTAGGAGCTTTCATTCATAAAAGACAGACATCAAGAGACAAAACCTCAGAGGCAAAGATCAGAGATGTTCAGAAAGAGACAACTTCTGGTAGTTATTCAGTGGGTACCAGGGAGAAGAAAGTTCATTTTTCATTGGATTGGGAGCAATCAGAAACTCAGTATTTGCTTTGCACCCAGGTACTGGTGGGTCCCCAAGCAGCATGGTAGCCAACATAATTAACCTGTGGATAATAAGGGAGGGGGAGCAGTGAAGAACACGGAATAACTATTAATTCTGCTGCAATTTGCATTGGTTCTATTGTGCATTTAAGTTCTTTGTTGTAGGAAGGAGGGAAATCAACCCTCAGTGTTAAAAATTAGTCATGAAGAAGTTTTAAAGAAAAAAAAAACCATTTTATTTACCACTGTGTTATCAGCAACAACATAAGCAACTGCAAAATGCAAACAGTAGCTATAATGGAGGGTTGAGTCTCTCTTAAGACAAACAAAGCAATATTTATTCCTATGAATTTATGTATTAATGGTTTCCAGCCTGATAATTGTTCAGTGAAGGAAGTCGCAGGTAATTTTCCAATGTTGAAGACAGCAGAACTTTAAGATCCTTTCATAGTTGGAGGCCTTGAGCAGATGTTGTCCATTCCACAGCGTGTCTGTCTCCTGTCGCACTTCCTCCTCTTCCCCGATTACAGCATACTGGATTAATCAATTAGGACAAAACCCCAAAAGTGTGCATTCAATAACAAATTCTATATTTTTCACTCAGCTTTAATAAAAAGTCAACTTCCTCCTGTCAGCCTCTGCTCATAGATAAGTAGCTCTCACTGCGAATAAGCAGTGTATGACAGTGAACCAAACAGTGAATTCAAAGGCTAGGAAGATGACCCTGTTGTAATGATTCCATCTACACTGCAAAACAAATCGATTTATGAAGAGGAATAAACTGGCTTAACAGTGGATATGACACAAAGAGTAAACTGGATTTATTTTCCATTATTCATTTGAAAGTACCGGTCCAATTAAATATCACTTACTGTTCCATCCCCTGCCAGAAAATACTGCGTAAGAAATAGAAATGAAAATAAAAATAATCATAGTCGGGCAAATGAGCTGAAAGTTCTTCCCTCATTATGCTCTCATCATTATTTGGATCACAATGCATGTCTGCCAGTTAACCACAGTTCAATGTCATATTCCTGCTGATTAATGCTAGATACTTACATAAACACACACCACTCATCCACCACGTCATTTATTTTAAATGTAAAATGAGCTTTAATTTTAGGAAGACCTTATTGCAGGAAAATTATGCAACATTGTCCACCTAACAGAAATACGTGATTTATTTTTCTTTTAGATGAGAATCTACTTTGTACAATTTATCAGTTCCAAGAAAAATATAAACCAAATTGGAATAATTTTTTCCATAGCATCTATGGTGCTCATAATAGTAGAAGCAGTTGGCTAATAAACCAAACTGAAGTTCAACTACTGTTCTGCCCTACCCCAATGTTTTAATTTCACCTCACTGAAGGCAAATAATTTTATTTTCAGAGAACATGTTATATGGCAAGCACTATGTGATTATGTGATTTTAATATGGCAGAATACCCTACCTGAGCTAAAATTACCCATCACCCATGTAACTCCTGACTAAATTGATCCTTACAGGAAAGCTGTCATGACAAGTATCAGAAATTGAGTCATTTAAACTTTATGTAACTACAGAAAAGGGGAATACTTCACTCTTAACAGTTGCATCTTTGCTTATTTAAGCTCTTTTTTATTTATAAATTAAACATACTAACCTAAACTTTTTTAACCTCTTATTTTCTCAATTATTTCCATCCATTCTTCATGATTGGGAATCATTATCTGCTCTGGTATGTAAAGACACATAATCTTTGATCTTGAATTTGCATCAGTGAAATAAAAATTACTTGGACTTCTCTCTTTCATGTGAAAATGATGATCTGCTTTATAGGATTGGGGTGGTGGGGGAATTTTGACTATTTCCCACCCCCGCAACCTCTCTAGAAGGGAGAAGCAGATCTCTGCATAGCGGTGCCTATGTCCCAACTCGCATTTGTTGTGCAATAATGTTGTACAGTAGAACAAGGTGTTGTTGAACTGATGCCCAGGGATTTACTGCAGGTGAAGCCTCTACAGGATGGAATTTCCTGCTCAGTCCTGGATTACAGCACTGAGGTGTTCCCCTGCAGCAAGGCAGAGCAGGAAGCAGAGGAGGGATCACTGGGGATCACGTGGTAGGGGGATGTGTGTATCTTTGGGATTCTTAGGGCACAAAAGAGGGGCCAAATATTAGTGGTTCTACCCTGTCCTGCTGTACAGAAGTCCATGGATAGCCTCTGACAGTCCTCAGACTTTAGGAGCAATTCCTTTGCTTCAGCATATGGGAAATATCAGTAGGGACAAACAGCTCTCACTTAGCAAGTTTAAAGTATTTAGTTGACCCTCAAGGGAAGATCTTTCCATGAATGTCTCTTAATTTCTTAAATGTATGCAGTATCTCTTGCTGAAAATATGGAAAGTGTCTCTAGAATTACAATATATGATACAGGATTTCTTCTTAATTGAACAGTGAAGAGATATGCTCTTATTTTTGCCTCTGCATATTCAACCTTTATCAAAGAATTCTTTAAACTTCATACCCTTTGAAGCACCTTAAAGCTGTTATTGAAATATTCTTATTTACACTTTGATCCACAAGTGCACTCTTGCTTTTAGTGTGATCACAGGTTATCAAACCAGGATGCCAGTCTTTTCCCTTCTTTTCTTTTTTTTTTTATTTTTTTTTCTTCTATTTCAGCTATTTTCATGTCTGTGGGTTACTTCTGCACCTTTTACTTAAGGGAAAAAAAAAACAAACAAGGAAGACAGAGACAAAAGAACCACTATTTGTAGGAAAAGTGTAGGTATGAAAGGGAAAAAGTGATCCTTTAATCTCTATACAAGAGAAACAATTCCAGAGCAGGGATAACTTTAGTCTTCGTTTAAGCACTGGATTAGCATTTTCTGTAGTTTGTTAGATCATACATGTTAATATGCAAGGCAAGTCTGGTCAACCTTCATCTGTGAAAATGGACAAATTTGAATAGCTTTAGAAAATATTTGCTGCCAGGATGTTCAGGGTCTGGAGCACTTTTTTTATGGTTCAAACAGGCCTCTTTTAACAAGGTGAAAGGAATACTGTCTACATCTATATGGGGTGCAAGTAGAGGCAGGGAAAAGGATCTTGAGCTAAAGAAACCCCATCTGCAAATAGACGGGAAACTAAATTAAGAATTAGCTTTCAAACAACCCAGAAAACATTATATAAATCAGCCTTTCTCTTAAAGAATATGCAAGCAAGCAAACTTAGCTGAATTCGTGTTTCATTTTATTACTCTAATGAATGTATGAATGCCATATTTGTGCAAAGGTACAACTCGAATAAGTGAGGATTTTCCTTCAAATGCTAGTTCACTCACAGCACATTTCTAGGACTGCAAATTTCAGAAATGTACATTTCGTTTTTTTAGCCTTCATTCTATAGGTGTAAACCCTGTAAGATATCTCTTGCTCTTCAGAAAATACTTATTTAGGAAAAACGAGGAAGTAAAACATCTTTCTTGAAAGTTCTACATATCTGATAGGAAAATGTAATGCAATCTTTCAATTCTTATAGACAGGTTAGCCTTTGACACAATATTGTTTGTAAAAGATTCTTATCAATATTTGTTATTTTTTAGGATACATTGATTGGCTTATTCTGTTCTTTTTTATAATAGATGGAGAAGGAGATTAGTTGTAACTCCCATCTCATGAGATTTGTCTAGCTAGTTACTGACCATAATTTACTATATTTTGTGTTTTAAAACAGATGGGAATGAAAAATAAATGAACACCTCTGTCATGAAGTTATTTTGATTTACTGTCACAGTTGTTATGGATGGCAAATCCTATGAAAATCCAAGCTTGGTCAAGACTAATATACAGCATACTTGTGGATGCAGTTCCATACATGTAATAATGAATACAGTGGTTATGGTTAATATTTTATATCAAGAGACTGTGACTGTCTCTTGTCTAGTATTCTTGTTACTGCAACCCTGCACTGGGAGATGGAGGAGAGAGCAGGAGAGTGCTTCATTCATATTCATGTTGGAAATTCATAGAGATTTTGGTTTTATTCCTTTACAAATGATTACGCTTTTAGTAAAAAGAAGACGACAGTGTAAAGGATCTGGAGATCAATATAATCTGATTTACCAACTGCAAGAGCCAACAGTAGGTTTCGTTGTATGTCCTTTCTTCAGCTAATAATGATTTGTATCAGGAAGGCCATTTTCATTTTGCACATTTTGAAGAGAGTGTACACATACCTCAATGAAATTTGAGGAAAAGAATTTCGTTAAGTAATTAAAGAAAAAAAAATTGAATTATCATGCTGATTTGGGTAGCATGCCAATTTGTGCCCCTCTGAACTAACACAGCTTACTTTCAGAGTCTGGCACTTACATTGAGCTAATTTGAGTATTTAGTACAGTTAACAGAAGCCAGCAGCAGAATCTTGGCAAGGCTTATAAGACTTCAAACTCATATAAGTTCCTTCTAGAGAAGGTTTCAAATATGTCTACATCCACACCTGGTAGATTTGTGTTGTAGAAAAAACTTGGAACACTTGTGTCCCTTCTAATTCTGGTCATGATGTTTGTTGTTCTTACTGACCATCTCAATCAGAGTCAGTGTAACTGACAGTTTTTTGCCTCTCTTATTTCTCTTGACTCTGAGTCCCACGACTACCTCCAGTACCTGAACTTTTCTAATAGGAAGCTTCGTGGAGGTACAGCATACTCCTAGAGTGCAATATAATTTGCTCAAGTGAGGAACTCTACTTTTTGTATAATTCCAAATTCAACATGATGAAATTTGCCAACTCTCCTGTAGTTAATTTGGAACACTCTCAGTGAAAAAAAATTAGGTTCTAAAGTTCATATTATTTAATAATAGTATGACTGAGAAAACCTTATAAGAGTTTAGAATTTCCTTTCAGGGCAGAGTTGTACAATGGTTTATGCTAACTTACTCTTACAACAACTCTTACAACTCTTTTGCCTTAGAACTATCCTTCTGTTTTAATGTAGCTTGAGGATTATAAAATTCCCAGATGTCAACTCCTTGATTACAAGGAAGCAATTAGTAATAGAATCTAAATTTATATTTCTCAAGATGAAGAAATAAAACCCCTATGAGAGTAATTTCTGTGGGCTGAATTTCAGGAGAAAGTACACTTTGAACAACAGAAAAACTACTGTGAAAAAGCAGCATAATATCATTAAAGTTATGGCAGTGTGTTGCTATAGTGTGTTGCTACCCTTTAAAATGAATACATTAGTAAAGCTGTATTTTCATTGTTAAAAGCACTTCTAAATATGAATATGCTTTGATAATTTCAATCATGGAATTTGAAATGAAAATATTTTAAAATTTTTGCTCTTTTGAAATGTAAAATGAAATGTTTAGGATAACTTAGCCAATATGTTTTTAGAAATTCTTACAACTTCATTGGCAGCTTAGATAAATACAAAAATTAAAATCTGATGACCAGAGCTCCCTATGAAAAACCTGGCTTGCTGAAATTAATTCAGTTTATTATTTCAGAAAATGTCATTAATGTTTTTGGTTTGCAGTTAAATATGCTATCATTATCAGGAAACTAAACAAAACCCATACCTTTGGCACTACTGATATCAACTTTTTTTACCAAGAATATAGCAAAAGTATGAATTAATACAGGTTATAAGTGTGCTATGTAAATGAACTATTTTATGGAAAGTTTTATGTTCTTTTTTAGTAAGAGGTTGTTTGATCTTCTGAACTGCATAAATAGGACTTAAACTTAACCCCATTTATTAAAGGGTTATTGTTTCCTTAACCTCTTATAAACTCCAAATGAATTATTTTAAAATCTTCCCTATTCAGTGATACTCAGACAAAGTGCTGTGCAAAGTACTATAGTTTGGATTTGGCAAGGCTGTGTTTCCCTGAGTTTCACTTCAGGCCCTAAGTGCAATATCTTCCACTGACTGTAAGAAGTTTTGTATTAGACACAATGTGTCTTTAGTGCAACTCATAGAAAAACTATGTGAGAAATAACATTCAGAAACCCATTTCTGAAATCAAAGATAATAAGACTAAAAAATTATTATTTAGAATCTCTAAAGTAGAGAGGAAGAGGATAAGATTGATTTTAGTCTTTCATCTTCAATCTTTCTTAAAAGAGTTTAATTAAAAAATAATTTTTATTTGTTATCATTATTACTAAAATGGAAAATAATAACTCATCCTGATAAGCAAGAAACCTGCAAGAAAAGGCTTATGTTCAGTTTATTTTCTTATTGTAGTCAAAACTTCAACTTATTGAGATTGTGTCAAAGACCGTGTCTTGTTGGTGCACCTTTGCCCCTCCCCATCCTCACTTGTATACTTAAAATCCCCAAGATTTCTACCTGTAAGTGCTTTAATTAATTTATAATCTTCAACCATCACAACTATCACAGCGCTTCATAATTATTAGACATTTACAGTATTGTTTTGTGTCATGGTGTGCTTGTGTCAGCTTTCAATTTAACATGAATTGCAAATTTGTTTCATGCTTACAGGACATTTTTGCATAAATGATGTGTTGCCTGGATCTTTAGGATCCATTACCTAATTATTTCATTCCCTATTTTGTGTTTGTTATTACCCAGATCAGCATCCATATGGTTTTTTGAGGTCTTCTTTTTGGTAGTTTAAGGGTAATAATTCAAACATTGGACTGTTTATTTGTCCACGTGGATGTGTAGACAGATCATGTATCAGTGGTGGTAATGATAAATAGTTAGAGGCTTTTTTTATTTTCTTCAACTTTTTATCTACTGTCTGATATTTTGCTAGCTCTTTTTTGTAGACGATTCCTCCATCTCAAGGTCATATACTTTGAACTGAATAAAAACCAGATGGAGTTGAGGTAGTGGCAAGTGGAGACAAACCTTAGGTAGCACTGCTCTAAGCAGCTCGGGTAAGATTCATTCCTACAAAATAATGAAAGCATCACTGCAGTCCCGTAATTTGGCACTTCTGTCCTTTCTGGTGTTCAAGCTGTGTCCCAGAGGAGTTCAGGCATAACAGGTTATTCTAAGGAGAAGCTCAAGGAGCACCACTCCCATGAAGCCTACGAGAAATTCCCTCCAAGCTAAGTAGTGCTTTTTACTCAGGGATGCAGAGCAGAGGGGAGAAGCACCATCCTTACTTCTATCAGCAGTCGTGGCTGACTTCTAGAGAGACTGTGACGCTTTCTCATAGCCACAAAACAAAAATGCATGCCCAGGATTGTTTCCCAGTACCAAAGAGGAGGATTGAAGCACAGTTTTCAAAAGCAGAGGATAAAAAATACAGCCTGGAGTGCATCAGTTACTGGAAAATCTTAAGGTCCTTTAAAGCTTAATCTAGCTGAATTACATCTACATGTAATTAGTCACACTTCCGGCTACATTATGACACATCGACTTTGGTTTCATTTTTTCTGAATGATGGGTTTCTTAATAGTTGTTGTTCACTACTGTGGCTCTTTCAGCTGATCTTGCACAAAACACTCAGCCCTTACTTTATGCTTTTCTCTTGTGTGAGGTGTCAAAAAACGGTTGACCCAAGTGATCAAGCCTAAGAGCAGGGAGGAAGGTGAAAAGCAAATTTACAACTTTGGACTTCAGGAGAGTAGAGTTTGTCCTCTTAAATGATATGCTTAGGAGAATCACATGGGGATAAGGCCCTGGAGGGAAGAGGGATGCAAGAAATCTGGTTAGTATTCAAAGACCACCTCCTCCAAGCTCAGGAGGGTTCTGTTGCAAAGAATGAGAAGTCATGCAAAAATATCAGGAGGCCTCTGTGGATAAACAAGTTGCTTCTGGCCAAACGTAAAGACAAAAAGGAAGAATAGAGTGGGTGGAAACAAGGACAGGTAATGCAGGAGGAATACAGAAACCTTGTCCAAATATCCATGGATGAAGTTAGGAAAGCTAAAGCCCAAGTGGAAATAAAACTGGTTAGGGACATCAATGACAAGAAAGGCTTGTACAAGAACATAGGTGATAAAAAGAAGACCTGGGTCCATTAACAAGACAAGGGATCTGATTACACAGAACCTTCTTTGCCTTAGTCGTTACTGACAACACTGGTCTTTGGGAATCCCGGGACCTGAGGGAAAAGACTGGAGCAAGAAAGATGTCCCCTTGGTAGAAGAGGATCAGACCATGCAATACTGAAGCAACACGGATATAAACAAGCCTATGGGCCCTGACGGGATTCACTCAGAGGTGTTGAGGGAACTGGTGGATGTTTATCATTGGCTACTATCACTAATCATTGACTGATTCTGGTGACTGAAGGAAACCAGGTGTCACTCCTGTCTTCAAGATGGGCAAGAAGGAGAAACCAGGGAACTACAGATTCGTCAGCCTCAACACAATCTCTGGGAAGGTGATGGGGCAGCTAATCTTAGAAACCATTTCCAGGCATATAAAGGACAAGATAGCAGGAGTAATCAGCATGGCTTCTCAAGAGTAAGTCATGCTTGACTTACTCTGTAGACTTCTAAATGAAATGGTTGGCTTGGTAGATGACCTTCAGAGGTCCGTTCCAATGTCAGCCATTCTGTGAAGCCATTGCAAAGCTTTGCTGACTCTGTAACTGTGGATTAAACATTAGTTTTAGTGTAGAAGTCTGTCTGAAGAAACTTGTTCCAAGCAAAAGCAACTGTGTACAAGTAAAATTTAGGGACAAGGAAGGACAGTTTTTTTGGTAAGAATTTTCGTAGAAAAAGTCCTGCCAGACTTGAAGGTTTTTTTCTGTAAGAATGTCTGGATGTGTTTATAGAAGAGAGTGATGCAAGCTGCAGAAGAAATTATCTCCCTTTAAGTTAGGGTAAGTATTGACATTTTGAGGGGAATTGAGATGAAAATGCCTTAAGATGCTCAGGTTCTAAGACTGAAGAACTTGGTCAAATCACAACAAAGAACTGAATATGACAGAGAGAAACTGCAATTACTGATTTCTATAAGTAAGAGATACTAAATCTGAGGGGTTTTTTTTTTAAGCTTGTCTTGTATGATCAAGACTTGAGTTTGCACAGATCAAATATAGTTAATCTTTATGGAGGAATTCCAAAATTGAGGGTTTTTTGTTTGTTTGTTTGAGAGGTTTGAATTTTTCTGATGCATTATCAGATAGAACAGAAAATATTGATATTTATATCAGAAACTACCAGTTTGTCTATAAATGAATGTTGCATGAAAGGAGTATTTCCTTGCTGTGACCTGTCCACTGCTACATCACAAAATTCAAGTGGGCTATGCAGAGCTAAAGTGAGACCTTGAAAACATAATAATATCAGCTTTTTGTTCTTCTTAAAGCTTTGCCAAAAAAAAAAAAAAAAAAGAGTTAGAGAAGATATTTCATTTACTAACTTGAGACAGATGGAAATATACAAGTATACTTCTCTAGGATCACAAAATATCTCCAAAGTATAAAAACGTACTTTATGGCTAAGGTAAAATTGCACTTTTTGTGAAAGCTGGAGATGAAATGTTAAAGACAGACTAACAACAATTCAGTATTCTTTCATGTTTCATTCTTTCATACTTATTGAAACTTAAGGTAGTCAAAATTAGAGGAAACTAATTCTACATGTGTTTCTCTTAATCTGTATAAAAGAAGTAATTACAGAACATTTTCTTTAGCTTTACCCTTATATTTCTTACTTCATTGCATGGTATCTCATTTCATTGCATGGTATGTGATTACTGCATAATGCTTTTAGTTCAGAAAGTGAAAAAAAATCTTATGCACTCATAATCCACAAGAAATAGAAATTCATAGATTTCCTTATCCTCTTGGAAAACAGCATAAAAGGTCTGTCACAAGTCCGTTCTGGTTAACAAATATTTTTTCCTACTCCTTTCAGACTGAATGTAGGTTAATCTCTTGTTATTTATCTGCACTGAAGGTAACACACAAAATTGCTGGAACTGCTGTCATAGTGAATATTGACAAGCTGAAATAGTGTAATGATAGAAAAGATAACTTCAAAAGGAGATATTTTTCCTCCTAAAAGCTACAGGCAGTTCATTGCTACTGGTAGTCTGTGCCTTGCCCAGAATATTTTTAACTGGACTTTTTTCTTACAAGGAAACCTGCCTTTTATAATTGTTCTTGGAAATTCCTTAATTTTGTGAAATATTTTCCTTAGCAAAAGTAGGATTAAAAAAAGGTCAGAAATTATATGTTGTCAGCATCAAATCAGATTTCTGAATGAAAATTAATTAGAAGTGAAATTGATATGTCACCTATAAGACCATTAAGGATTTCCTGTTTAAAATACTATCTTTGCCAATGTTTGACCCTTTTGGGCTGATGCATGTCATATTTCTGTTTTATCCCAAGTTTAATAGAACTTCTTAATCTGAAAATGCTCAGGTATACTTTTCTATGAGGGCAAGCCAACAGAGTATTTTTGACATGGTAGAACTTTTTGAGGATGTTGAAATATTTTGATACAAACTTAAGTTCTCAAAAACCCATAAAAGCTTCTGTAATTTGAAATTCAAAGTGGTTATGGAGCAGTTGGATTTCTAATGTTGAAGGCTGTATTGCGCTGTTGAAAAAAAAGCAAACCCTGAAGACTGGATAAGGAACAAGAACAGCAAAGTTTGCATTATAGAAGGTAACAAGGTTATTTGTGTAATTGTATTGAATTTTTGCCTTTCTAATAGAACAAAATGCAGTGGTGACTGGATTAGCAGAAGTGAGCAGGCTGGGTGACGGATTTCAAGTCACATATCTTTCTCTTGGCATGTGGGATTCTGGTCATCTCAGGCAGATTAGACACCAAGAAGAAATTGCACAGAAATGAGTGTGGGGCAGCAACAAAAGTACTGGGCAAAGTGGAGCTGGCAGAGCATACACCGTATGCCAATATTTGTTCCTTTTAAAAAGTAATAACACAACGCTTACCCACTAACTGTGAGTATTCAACTCATGTTCCTTGCAGGACTGCAGTGGAACTCAACAATGCACAAGCACATCCTCAAGCCTTCATTAAAATTTCATTTGGACAGCAGGGCCCCCTATGTCAAAAATGAGGTGGCAGAAAATGGCTAAATAATTGCACTTGGAGGAGGGAATGCAATACAGATACATCTTTAATGAAGAGAACCGGATGCAGTCATGCGCAAAAGGCATTTCCAAATACACGAAAAGCTAACAGGAGAAGTGACAGCCACAACATGCTTCAGAACACAAGATACCAGGTATGTATCTTGGTAAATCCTGTTAGAGAGATTAGAGACATCTGTGCATGCAAAACAAAACCTTTTTGACCCTATTCCTTTATGTAGCTTTGACCAGTGAAGTGGTGGATAAGTAAAGGGCAGGGAGACAGTCTGAAAACAGTTACATTTCCATCAAGACTAAATTATATATACTGCTAAACTTAAATAGGGTTGCAGAGCCTTTATTTACTTTCTTTCCTTCTTTTTTTTTTTCCTTTTTTTCTTTTTAAAGGGCACTTGGGCACTTGTTTTTCAGCTTTGCTTCAATGAGCTGCTTCTATCACTGATGAAGGATGTGCTGATCTTTGGATAGTAGTTCTTCCTGCCAGATTGTAACACAGTCCAGTTCACTCATAAAGTCTGTAGAGACATATCTCGTAAGCTCAGAGAAGAAAAATACTTTTAGTACCCAGAAAGTATTTCAGTGCTGGTTGACTAGTTTTTCATTCAGTGCCCTTATTTCCCCTCTGCTACTTCTTTCTAGGTGTGCTGTTTTTGGCTTTGGTAGAGTTAGATTTCTTTGCAGTGGCTGGTGTGGGTCTGTGTTTTGGATTTGTGCTGAACACAATGATGATAATAGAGATGTTTTCATTATTGCAGAGCAGGGCTTACACAGAGCCAAGGCCTTTTCTGCTTTTCCTATGGCCATGCTGGCAGGGAGGGTTGAAGTGCATGGGAGGTTGGGAGGAGACACAGCCAGGACAGCTGAATCCCAACTGACCAACGGGATATTCCAGACCATACGACATCATGCTCAGTAGATAAAGAGGAGGAAAGAAGGAGGAAGAAGGGTATGATTGGAGTGACACCATTTGTCTTGCCAAGTCACTGTCATGTGTGATAGGGCCCTGCTCTTCTGGAGATGGCCGAACACCTGCCTGCCCCTGAGAAGTGGTGAATGACTTCCTTGCTTTGCTCTTCTTGTGTGCATGGCTTTTGTTTTCCCTACTAAATTGTCTTTATCTCAACACTCGAGTTTTCCAGCTTTTACCTTTCTAATTTTCTCCCCGATCCCACTGGGGAGGGAGTAAGCAAGCAGCTGCCTGGGCCTTGTTTGCTGGTTGGAGTTAAACCATGACAATCCTTTTGACACTACGGTATAAATTAAATTTCTAGATCAAAATTTCAGGACACCTAAAGTGGAGCAGGCGTGAAAAAATCAGAAAGAAGAATCAAATAGCAACATTCCACAGATGGATAAAATCACTAGCAATTGAAGGCAGTAAACATTTGAAAACATATTTATCAATGGGATGAATGTTTGCTACAAACTAAATTTGCTTTGATCCCTTCCTTCAGCTTCCCACTAAAAGGTAAGGCTGCTTTTCCTATTGAACCAACTGGAAACATAAATCAAACTGGAACACACAATTTCCTGAACATAAGGGTTTGGGAAATCAGTTTGAAAGTGAAAAAATGATGAGCCTGTAATGTCTTATGCCACTGCATAAGTAGTCTGTAAGTTAGCAAGGTAACCAGCTCAGCAGGAGCCCTCAGCTGGTGCAAACCAAGCAGCCCACTGAGAGGGAGAGCCTGCAGCACTGGGTGCCCTCCCTGCACTGTCCTGCTGTGTGTGCCAGCTGTTCCCTGTATGGAAAGGCTCTGTGATCCAGGCCTCAGCTCCAGTTCCCTCCTCACTGCCATCAGGAGCAGTATGGCAGGGCAGCACTCTTTGCTCTTTGCCTGTGTGTCCAGGCTTCAGAGGAAACCTGAATGTCTGGGTGTTGCACAGGCAACAAGGCATGGCCAGTCTGTTTTCAATGAGGAAGGGACACTGGAGCACTCCACCACCAGGAAATTCCCACACTTAATGGGCTGGAGGATCTGGCATGTCTGGGTGCTTCAGACAAGCAGAATAGGAAAACCCCATTCCATTTCCAGTTCTTCTCTTACAGCAAACTGCAGTTAGGTACGTGCCAGATGCAGAGCAAGGATTTAGAAGGTCAGGTGGTTCCAGGAGCAGGTGTCAATCCCGACAAAGCAGGCAGGGATATGAAGAACATCTAAGAGCAGCAGTCCTTGCAGGGGAGCATGTTCATGCCAGCCTATGTTTTGGGGTCTGTCTGCTACCAGAAGTTGAAAGTAGGTTTCTTTGGCACTGTGAACATTATCAGATCTGAAACGAAAGTCTCTCATTCTCCCTCACAATTTTCAGAATAGGAAACATATTACTTGGGCAGCTGAAATGGTCTCTATAGCAGCTTACCATTGCATTAGGTTGGTAGGGAGCCTAATTTACTTCTCCCTTCACACCATTTCCTAGTTATAAAAACAGGTGATACTTTTTGAATCCATAATGCTTCTATCTGCAGCATAAAATCACTGATGTTGTTCTAAATGTGTCAAGGGGATAGTATTTTTCTATTTAGTAGAGGTGCTGCATAGGTAGATCCTGTAAATTATTGTAAGAGATTTCAGAATTATATCAATCAGGAGTATAAATATATATAAAGTAGGAAATGGTTTTTAAAAATTTAATTTGAAAATGGATTGTTCAGTAAATTTGGACCATGTTCATTTTTACTATCTTCAATATGAGTTATGTGTTTCCCAGACAGAATCTGCTGGAGAAACTAACGATGTAAAAGGGACATGATTATTTAGTTTAGTAATTTGATTTATATAAATTCCAGTCTGATCATATAAGGTAAACTAATCCCTAATCCCAACCATTAATATATTTTTTTTCTGGTAAGTTAAAAATTACGTAGAGAATGGTTTACAAACTGTAATTTTTTTTTAATATTTATGTGATTTCATCTTTAGATATTTTATAATTTTACACTAAAAAGTGAAAGATGATGGAAAGCAAGAAAGCAGAAAGGGAAGAATATTACTCAATGGAACTCTGTACTTTCAAACAATGACACTTGAAATGGATTGATTGCCTGTAATTTCTTCTTTACATCAGAAAAATTTATAACAAATACATTGATTAGGAGCCAAAAATATTTGTGCTATAGTAACATACATTATTTTTAGTACAACAAATGCCACATGTTGTAGTAGATGATTTGAAAATACAGTACTGTTAATCATTAAAAATTGAAGAATTTTATTTCAAAGGAAATTCACGACCTAATGCTACCTATGAAACTATTTTGGATTTAAAAAAAAATTAGTGTTCTTTAAAAAGAAAATAAACTTGATAAGGAGAGAGATAAAAGCTCTCTTAGTTGTAGAATACCTGTTTGCTTTCTTAACTTTTTAAATGAGGATTGTTATTTGAAAAGAAATATCCCTTCAACTTTGTCTGAACATACTCAGATCTGCTGATCTATATTCAATTTTGTGCAGCAGATGTTGTTCTGCAAAAAAGGTTGGAATGTGGATTGGCACTTATAAAGTAGAAAAACAATGGGCTTGATTTTCAGGAAAAAAAGCTTAGCTGAATTTAAGCTATGCAGGCTGAAGTGTAGTGTTCAATTTATGACCTATTTTTAGGAACAATATATCACTTTCTGTAACAGTGACAGATACCACACATATATATAATTTTACGGGAAGGAAACAAATACTCTAATTTTTTTTTTTCATTGTAGCAGTTTAAGGAACAAAACACAATAATATCTTCCTTTCATCTCTGTTTGAAAGTTGCTGGGTTTTGGCAGGAGAAGGCACCTCCTAGGCTGTAGATAAGGACTTAGCAGGAGGAGCACAGCACAAATCATCACAGCAAAGGCACTGGTGTAATATATATTGTGAAAGTGTATTATTCTTCAAACTGTCTGTCTGATGTGTTGTGCAAACACCTGGATGATACTGAGTAGTAGATTGCAGCAGGCAGAATTCATTCCTCACACTGCTGCATGGGAATATTAACTTTCACAGTGTCATAGAAGAGGAAGACTGGGTTGTTCATTGATAAATCCATCATGAGACTGTTTGAACTCATGTACCTTGTATCTTCTCTACCCTCTGTCTAATTCAATCTTCTCAGCAACTAAATTTTAAAGTATTAAACCAATTTTAATGTGTTAGAAAAGGACATGGTTACAAACTCAGGGAGAAGTATTTGTAGGAATATACCATTGCTTCATTCAAGAAGAAAAAGAAAGAAAGAAAAAAAAAAGATGGACAGTTCATTTAATGCAGTCATGAGTTATAGAGTTGGTTTCTACCCAAAATGCAATTTGGAGACAACTCAAAAGATCTGAACCATTGTAGAAATTATTTTGAAAATCAATTTGCTCAGTAGATTAGCAGCTAATTAAAACAGAACCAGTTCTCATCCAGCCTGGTGGGGGTAAGGAGAGAGGAAAAAAGGATCCAAAATCAATAGGTATCTAACTTTCTACACTTAGAAAAGAGGCCTGGTTATTTTCTGAGAGGAAGAAAGTGGGTTTAAACAGAAATCCCAGAGCATTGCTGAAGTTTAGGTCCTGAGTTTTTGCCTCAAACACTGCAGACAGGTATATATTCCTAACAAACATGATTTGTTATTAATATTTCCCCTTTCAAATGAAGCAAAATCACAATACCAACCATTTAGTTCTGCTCACCATATTGCCCCTGCTCGTGTAGTACTGTTTGATAGCAATATGTTGGAACAGGGTACCAAAACTGAAAGAATATATGTTCTCTTTTCTAAAAGCCCTTATTGCTGAATATTTGTTTGACTGAAAGTATATGAAGATAAATTAAATGAAAATGCTTCTGATTAACTGAGTTGTACTACCACAACTGGTTTTGTAGCATGGTGAGGGTTAAGGAATGCTAAACATGTGATTCACTTAATCCTTTCCAATTCATTTAAACTGAAGCACCTCAGGTCTGAAGGTTATGCGGATGACAAGGACAAGGTTATGCAGATATACAGAGTAAGCCTTTGTCTCCAAGAAACCTAGAGGCTGCCTAAAATAGCAATTCTCTTTGACCTTGCCTCTGTAAGATGGCAATAAATGATTTTTAATGGGTTCATTGTGTTTTTCTAGTTAATAGGTACTTGCTGTCTGCATGAGTATAAATGCATACATAAAACTCACTAACAGCCCAAGTCAAATATTGATTATTTTTTAACCTAACAAGGGAAACTTTTCTAGAATTTCTGAAATATTAACAATGGAAATCAATGTTGTTTCATATCTTTGGGGAAATGTCCTCTATTACAGCTAAACACCTCTGAATTGGTGACTAACATTTCATTATGTTGGTGTGTATAAACTAAGATTCTAACCCAGAGTGCCAAAGGCAAGGAAGTGCTAGTCCTTACCTGGTCATAGCCACTCCATAGTGACCAAATCAAAAGCTCCCCGAAAATTTTTAAGGATTGGATTCTTTTAATCTGCCAGATTCTGTGTCTGTAATATGTTATTCATGTTTCATGAACCTCGTTTCAAAACAGAAACATTATGAAGCAAAGCTGATGCTCTGAGAACTGCCTTGAGATGCCTAGATGGAATATTGTAGAATTGCAGAATTATATAATACCAAAGTCAAAATTAAGCTTATTGCTGCCATCCGTCTATGTCATCAAAGTTTTATTGCACCTTACAATGTACCAACTTGTGCCTTACTGGAAGAGGATTTGGTTTAGTAACTGAAAATACACAGATTTCACAACCTGAATAACAATCTACACAACCTGTAGAAAATCAGGTATAATCAAATTATTGCTCCTAAGATCCAGCACAAAGCCATAGTTAGGACTTCTTCGGGAACTGCAACAAAAAACCCTACAGCTTTTAAGAGAGTATTGTTGGAAATAAATATGTGGGGTTTGGGGTTTTTTTATGTAAGAAACAAAATGTGGATATATAGGTAGAGCAAGTGTGTATGCCATGGATATACTGCATTTTGCACAGAATTACGTTTCAGATATGTGGCTTACTCTAAAATTGCTGCCAATACTGGTGAAACAAAATAGAATAAACACGACAGTGGGAAATGATACTTTTTTTCTTGAGTGAGCAAGATCATAAGTGCTGTGATAGATGTTGCCCTGTGACCATAAAAGACAGACTTTTATAGTGTGCTTTTAAAGATCAACATGTTTGGATTATATTAGTTGAAAGAGAAGAACTGTATTCCAAATCAAATAAAACTCCACAGAGAAAGTTCTGCTTGCTTTTTTTGCTCTGTGGTTTGTTTTTTTTTTTGTTCATGTGCTGGCTGCAAAACCTGTCTTTCATTTGAAAACATCAGTGTGAGTCTGATCTATTTCTATAGGTAATACTTATGGCAGTGTTAAAATAGGAAAAAAAAAAAGAATTAGAAAAAAGTGATCCATATGTCACCTTTTCTTTGCTCATTTTCTTAAATCGGAATAGCTGATTCCAAGTGAACAATTTATGAAGGAACAGACAGAGATTGAAGTTTCTCCATGTTTGGTGCACTAATTCCAGTGACCCTCACATCATCAAATTTCTTAACAGAAAGAAAGTGACATATGGAATGAAGTCCAGGCATTTTGGAGAGCCTCTGTTTACAGAAGAATTATAGGTAAAATTCTGATTCTTGTTAAGTTCTTGATCTTAGCAAATTTCTTGATCTCTATTAGTGTTTGCCAGAGCCTAGAAATCCTGGCCTCCTGTCTGTAGTTTTGTGGTTTGCCATCTCTCTCCCAGTCATCTCCTAGGTTTTAAAGGTCAGTGACGTCTTTAGCTTGATGCAGATTGGGAACAGAAGTACCAAGGATTTGCTGCAAGTCGTGGAGTCTGAAAGGCCAGCTGGATCATCAGGAAAATAGAGGGGGTGTTGTTATAAGTGGTTAATGGAGAATGTCTGTAGCTGTGAGCAGATGTATTTTGCAAAACATCTCCTAATATCTTCAGCAAGCCCTTCAGGCACTCCTAGTTTCTTTATTTCTGAATCCCTGAAATAATCTGGTTCTGTTATAGAAATTTTGTCTGAGATTCCAATCGTGACTTTCATAGTGTCAGGAGAAGTTCATCTCACATGGTCTTTGTAGAAGTGGCCAACTCCAAAGTAAACTATGTCTTTGAAATATATAATAAAGACTTTTTAAGCACTGGAGTTTGAATATGATTCAAGCTCTTTCAGATGAACAAATTAGAGAAGGGAACAAATTCAAATATGCGTATTCATCATAACTTTAATACTTTGCTTAGGAAAGGAATTAGCCATTAGATATCTATTTAAATATTTTTGTGTGCTTGTGCATGATGGCCAAGTTATTAAGACTGTATGAAAATATAAAGAAAAAATACAATTCTTTATATGATGAGAAAGATTAATCCATACTCTTCATCAGTTTAGGGCCTATTATATATAGAAATGGAAGTGCTCTATTCAGCTTGGGTTGAGTTGCTCATAATTCTTTTAAGACACTAATTAAATGTCTTGTATCCAGTAAGTAATAGAGCCTGCTGCCTCTGACAAATGGAGTTTTGGCCAAAACCTATCGAGTTCTTTAAAAATGTCTGAAGAATGGGAACGCTACAATACATTGTATAGAAACCTTAAATCTAGTTTCAGGGAGGGAAAAAAAAAAGAAAATATTCTTTGATGAACTTATGAAAGGAAAGATCTATTGCAGGATGAAAGTCTGACCTTCTGAATTCAACTTTGCAGGACCTGTGATGTGGGTGTCGTGGTTTAACCCCCCAGCTGAAATGAGCACAGTGGGGAAGGTAAATTTCCTTGCTTAGAACATTAATTCTGTTTTAAACAATATATTTAAGTGGAAGATCTACGACCCTTACAAAACCTCAGAAATATTCCCTTTAAAAAAAAAGTAAACTAGTTTCTAAGGAAGAGTTTGATTCCTCCTTTTCCTCAGAAACCTCAGGATCAAATTATGGCAGCCCATTGTGCGGAAATCCCTTCATGTGCACGGTAGAATTGCAGCTAATTGCATTCCAGTGGTGCGATTAACAATTTGGAAGGAAAAGTGCCAGGCGTTTGGTCTCAAAATGTGAGCTGGAGTTCACAATCCGGAGAAAGCTCTGTATACTTAGACATGCATTTTATATTGTTTCAGCCTCCAGCTAATTAATATTTCTTGTAGAGCCTTTCTTGCTACCTGTTACATGTGATGCTTTTCAGAAGCTCTGACAGGCTTTGCAGGATAAAACAGGGCCTGTCATATATTAAGGGACGCCTCTTAACCTACTTAATGTTGCACCATTTACTAGAGCTGCAGAAGTGAAAATGGTTCCCAAAACTGTTGAAATTAGAGTGCTTAAACCTTTTGTTCATAACAGCCATTAGTCTCTTATCCCTACTTTTTTGTCTGGAAGGTATTATATAAGTTTTTAAGGTCATACAGGGAAGTATAAAATTTGTAACTTAAACCTGAAACAACAATCTGTAATGCTGAAATCTCTTTTTTCTTTTGGTTTCCATACCATTATCAGAGCTGACGAGAACAGTGACTCAGGATTGTGACAAGATCAAGCAATGCCTGTCCCATCCAGCTATGACATCCAAGCCAGAAGAACCAAGGTAGAGGAAAAGAAAGATTTTAACTCAGGCTCATCTGCCTCATATGAATAATGGCTTTGAGCTGTCCCTGTCCATCCTCGCTCTTCATCATGAGACATTTTCATGTGATGTTCTGAAACTCTTCTAGTTTACACATTAGTTTTGTACAGCACAAAGAAGGAAACC
Source organism: Atrichornis clamosus (assembly GCA_013400975.1). NCBI lineage: Eukaryota > Metazoa > Chordata > Aves > Passeriformes > Menuridae > Atrichornis > Atrichornis clamosus. The sequence continues at coordinate 246,667 of WBMZ01009651.1, read as the reverse complement.
ATGTTTCCCAGATGTACAGCATGATTCCTTTCATGATCTGAAGGAATGGAAATTTGAAGAGTCCAAAAACATGCACTATAATTCATGAACTCTAGGAGTAGAAGTGTAGATGAATCAGATAGTGATGAGTATGGTAGAAATGTGCAGCACAAGTAAAAAAATAAACTAATTTTCTTTAATTTTTAAAGATTTTTAATTATTTTTTTCTTTTAAGATTAAAAATAAAGATTTACTTGAATATTTCACAATTCCATATAGCACCTACTTGCCTGTGGATGTAAAGAACAATGAGATTAAAAACAAGAAACAAAATGGAATTGTTTATAAGAGCACACTTACATCATGTATAGTTCAATGATTGTGGACCTGATTCAGTGAGAATTTTTCAGGCATTCTCATGCAGTACTAGTGAAATATATCCCCAAAATTTATAGGACTACTCTTGAAGGGTGTCAGTATTCACCTTTCTAAAAGTGACTACTTTTCTGTGTAACATACCTGCTGCAGTTAAATCATGCACTGAATATGTGATGATCATTTAAGTCATTAATGTCTGTGCTTTGCTTTGCTCTGTTCAAAGAAGTAGTCAGGAAATGTTTACATTTTATTGTGACGGTGGTGCAGATCAGAGAAGGGTCAGGTGTACCTTGGGCTGTCTTCCTGAGCAAACATGCAGACAAATTTTTCATCTCAAATTTCAATTACAGCTCAGTCCTTCCCCTTCCCCCTCCATCTCCTTTAATGAGAAAAGAGGAATCAATGCACTTTAATGCTTTTCCAGACCTAGCAATTTATTTCCGTATGTGTCTTGCTTACACTGCCTTGGTCTTCGGAGGAATGAAATCATTGTTCCTTCAAGAATGCTTCAGCTTCTGTGTAGAGTTGCAGCCTTGCTGGGTTCTAAAACAGCAACAGATCTCTCTCTCTCTGATTGTCTCAATATCAGGAAAAAAATTGCTGGGTAATTCATGGTGGATCCCATTTTTATTATGCCTCTGGAATTTCCTCTGTAATATAACCTACAATATTTCAGATAGAAGTTTCACTTTTTCTGCTCTCACTTGTGCTAATTTTGCATCAGTGTGACTGCTTTGAAACCAGATACATGCTATCTAGAGGGAAAAGAATTGAGCAATCAGGTTGTTAGTCTCCCCTGCCCCATTCTAGAGGTACAAGCATTTCTGTGCAAGAAGTGCTGTTACCCTCTTGACCCTCTCTTCAAAAAAATGTCTCCAACCAGCATCTGCTGAATGAGAAAGAGGCCCTGCCTAATTATTCTTTTTTATATGCAAAACCTCAAAGTTAATTGGCCCTACTTAAATGTTAATATTGTTAATAATAACCTTTTTTATTTTTTTCTGGGGAAAAGGGAGTTAAATAAGAAAAACCACAGTAATTGAACATTGCTAATACTCAAAGAAAACCACAGTAGTGAGGCAGAAACTTCAGCAATCGCCTTTCCAAACTCATAAATATTTTCACTCCTGTTTTCTCTACAAAGCATGTGCAGAATTGTAAAATGTAGTAGAAAATATCTGATAAGAAGCTTAGAGGAGTTGAGGCAGATGCTGGACCTCTTGGATTTTTTGTGGGTTTTTTTATTTCCCACTTCCTGGCCTTTTATGTGGCATAAACCCTGGTACTATTATTGCACAAACATGTTTTTCTGCATTAAATGTTTGGTAACTCTTTATGTCCTCACTTCATACTCAGAGTTTCTGAGTGTATTTTTGTAAGCTGAAGCAACTTCATTCTCACTTAAGGACGTTCTCAGCTACAGAAATACTGCTTAAGCATTCTACTCCAACCTGGCAGAAGACTCACTCAAAACAATAACAGTGACTTCTTGAAGGTTTTCCTAGGAGTCCTGAGCAGATGTGGTTTTGCACTTCAGCATCCACCATCATACTCCCCTGCTTCAGAACCCGAGCACAGTGTACACCTGTTGGAAGGAAAACACGTAAACTTCAGGAACAGCTTTTTTGTCTAAAGAGCAGAACCAACCCCCAGCTCACAACCCTTGAGCTGGCAGAGCAACCCTCAGATATCACTCAGGCTGTAATTTGCAGCAAGATAAGAGTGTGTGAGTTAGTCATGTGTTACAGTTGCATTGTCAGCTCGGCCACATCTAAAAATCAGATCTGCTGACTTTTTGGGATATAGTAAAATACCAAAGGAATTCTGTGCCTGGATCCTTCCTTTCCCACCACTACAGGCCCTTTGCCTTTGCAGTTTCCAGCCGTGAAGTGGTTTCTGTTATGTACCCCTTATGCCTCATCTGGCTCCTGTCCAGGCTCTTTTGTTTGCTTGTTTCTCAACTTCATTCCTTGCAGCCATCAAAACTGGCTGCTCGCATGGCAGGCTGCCAAGGAATTTGTAGTAGGACTCTGGTATATTGGCTCCCACTTATTGATGCTCTCAACAAGGTTTTTGTAGCATGATCCTCTTCTTATCATGGCTCTATTCAAGAGAAATACTCATAATTTTGCATTTCCTTTGCTGTAACTTACAAACAAGTCAATAATAGCCTCTCCATTGCTTGCAGTCAATCTATTAACAAGCAAATACCTGAGAAAATGGATATGTGACCTTTGTCTTCCTTTCCAAAATGCTGTGCACTTCAGCCTTGTTTGTCATAGAGTGTATGATAAGTTATATATTAAAAGACAGATATAATGGCCCAAAAAATGTTTTTCAACCATTGTAGTTAAGAAGTTATCAATTGTAAGATGAGCAGTTTTATTGTGAATCTCTGCCTTTCATCTGCTTTTACCTACTGGTAGGAAACTCTTACTCTTTAGGATTTAACTTTGAAAAAACCCTCAGAACAATTTTATATGCAGTCAGTGTTCTAAAATCTGCCTGAAAGAGAAATATCACGTCCAATTCTGCCCAGTTGTTTCTCCATAAAACACTAATGCCTCGGGTCTGGAATGGACCTCACTGTCAATGTAAAGTCAATGAATTTGCTGATGAGTTATGATGGGAAAATAACAGCTTCATTTAATCCAGACTGAATGTGTCTATGAAAAGCAGTTTCAACAAATCTCTGAATGTTAAAGTTTGTGGGTTTTTAAAAAAAAATATAAGAAATTACGATATGATTAACTGCCTTTAAAGGGGATAATATTTGGTAACAAACACCTTTTTCTTATAAAACTTTAGTCCATTATTTACAAAAGGAAATAAAACAAAATCGGTACTTATTTGAGTATTAAAGAGAGAGAGCTGTTTGAAAATTATATTATTATTTGGATATTTGTGGGATGGGGAAGATCATTGTCAGTTCCACAGTTTAATCCTGGATCCAAAACAAACCTTTCTGTTTGTGGTAAAGTTTACAATGTTAATATACATTTTCCTGTTATTTGAAAGGCTAAGTATAAGAAAGTTTCTTCAGTCAGCAAGGAGTGAGATACTTAATTTTTTAATAAGAGGCATTGTTTTTTTAGTAATTTCTGAAGAACTGGAAAGCAAACAAGAATTTTCAAAGTTGAAGGATTAATGGAGTTACTAGGAGAGAGGTTTTTAATGAGGGTGAGGGGGAACTCAGATGTTAGAATATCTGTTGACTTTGCACCTCTCATAGCATGTATATTTGGAGTGCATGTGTGGGAGCACACACTGTAACCACGGAGCTTTGAAAGTCCTATGAAGATAAGTAAAATATCTTACTCATAAACCAAATGTGTCCAATTAAACAAATAAGTTTGGATGCTAAATTTGGACATTGTTTTAAATCATGGTAATTTGTTACTAGCTTGTCCTGCAAATGCTATGTCTATGCATACATTTCAATGACCATAGACATTTTGTTAATGAGAAATTGAATAGTGTAAAATTTACTGTTTTATGAGAGCACAGATTGTTTAGCGAACTGCTTGCGAATGAGAAGTACTAAAGCAGCTTCACTTTTAGACTAGAACTGTGCAAACAGTTGGGATGAATAATTCATGTAACCAATTTATTTTATTTTACTCTTAATGAGTTATCTATGAGCAGCAGAAAACAGTCTTGATTTTAAACATTGTGCAAAATCATTTCATAAGGAATTTTGCTAATAAGTTCTTGGCTTCCAGGTGATTTATTAAGGAAACAGGTCGTTTGCTAAGAGTATTAATTACGTCTCTTAAAAAAATATTAAATGTTAGTTTTCATTGCAAACAAAATTTTCCATTTTTGACCATTTTTTTTTTTCTCTTCAAAACAGAATACTGGGTGTCACGTGAAACCCTTGAATGTTGTGAGCTCAAAATTATCTTCCAGCACACATTCTCCAGTATTTACTGTGAAGAATTCCCCTTCACTTAATATATTTTAGAAGGTTTTATTAACCAATTAATGAAATTAAGTAACAATTGGGGATGCCCACAATACAAACAACACCGCTGGGTGCGTGGCTGGTCTGGCCAGAGGCACACCTTCCAGGGTCTGTGCAGCCGCTTTTGTACCCCCCTGAGTGTCAGTCAAGAGGTCTGGATACATTTGCCCAGTCTCCGGTTCTAAAATCCCTGGCCTATCCCTCTCTCCACCCCTCTGGGCTGGGCTTAATTGGTCCAGCCACCCAGAGCATGCCCAGAGTCCAGAGATCGGGAGGGGTCTCATCTGGACAGGCGTCTGGACTGACACCCACACAGATCCTTCTGGAAGCTGCCTGTCCATCCCAGTCAGCCCTTCTGCGCACAGTAAATTAACACTACAACAATGATCAAAAATACTTCAGACGTAGTTAAATCAACAATCACAGCAACCAACCAGAGCAACAACAGAACCACAACCTTATACCATTTTCCAACACACTATAGACATATCACTGGAACAATTAATCCCTTGTCTTCTTAAATATATGAAAGCCAATTTTCCCTTTCTACCATTTATGACATTTACTTACCTTGAAATGTTTTTAGGGGCGTACTTTTTGGGGGGATGGACAACTGTAGGGAATAAATAAACATTTCACTTAGGCAGACTAAGCCATTTATTGGTCTCTAATAGCTTTAGAGGTCATGAATTCAAATATTTCTAGGGAACTACTTCAAGTATTCCAGGTGTTTACAGCTTCCCAACTGAAGTGCCTACTACACCACATACAAGTGTAACAGCCTGGATGTAATGGAACTGGTAGGTATCTTGCTTGTATTATGATAAGTCTTAAGAAAATAATGTTGCAACAGAGTGATTACTGTTGACAATGCGCTGATCTAAGACTTGGAGTAATCATTCCCCTTAGCACCCTGAACTTCTTTGAAATATTCCTTTTTTTTTTTTAATTTCGATCAGTTGTTTTATGAAACCTGACATTCTCACCTGCCAGTGCTCTTCAGTTAAAAATCATAAACCCCTTGGCTTTTGGGGAATTTTAATGCTATTTTGGAACATTACCTCTGAGAAGAAATTTACTTGAAATATTTTTTCTTTTATCAACCCTTTCTTTAAAGATATGAGGTACTTGACAGAGAGTAGTGTTGAGGGAGACAATTTGGTTAAGGAAAATGACATAAATGAGGTATTCCTGCTGTTGCCACTTTGCCAGTACTCTGAACTGCCAAGAATGGATGCAGTGTTTTCTCTGTAATACCTCCTGTAGTGCTCCACAGCCCTGTTGTGAGGAGTTTAAATTGTTTCTAAAGAGTACTTTTTATAGAAATTTAAATAAAAGCTTGTTATCACCCCATCTTCCATTTCCTAGTAAATCCTGATGAGCCATTTGCTAGAAGCAATATCACTAACTACCCTGTCCAAATAAAGGCAGTCCAAGGTCAATGACTAATTCTTTGCTGGTGTTCTTCACGTCATTGGCCTTGTACTCCAAAGGCAGAAAGACATTTTTAATTCTGGAAGTGCCATCTAACTTGGCACTTTGGAGAATAATATCAATTTCCTGTATAGTGAAACATAGATGTGTGTGTGTGTATATCAACAATATATAGTCAGTGTCTTCTTCAGTTTTTCAACTGGGAAAGTTGTGTTTTCTGCAGACTGAAGAGCTTCTAGACCGAATGTAATACTTTTTCTTCGTTATACCCTTCCATTTCTTAGGTCAGAGATGAAGATATGGCCATAGCTCTGCCTGTCATAACTGGCATTGCTACCATATTTTATTAATAGTAAACACCTCTCTCTTTTCTCTACATTTCTCTCTCACCTTCCTAACAATGTGCACGGCATCCTGGTTGGCTGTATGTGTTCAATAATGTATTCAGTCTATTCACTATGTCTTATTAAATTTTAAAGCCACTCTGTTGTAAGGTATTTTATGTATGTGTGGGTTTGGTCTGCTGTCAGTCCACAAGTAGAAGAAAACAATCAAATGTTATACTGCAGTTCTTGCTCATGCTGTATAATAGCACTGGTGAGCAGCAAGATAAAGGAATGCATTTGCTTCAGATAGAAGATGAATGAAAGACCTACTTAGACAGAGCAAGCCAAGTTTCTTTCAGTAGAATTCAGGGAACTATTTTCCCTCTTTGTTCCTCTCTTTAAAATTTCTAAGAATAAAACCAAACAAGCCTCCTCCCGAAAAATAGAATTTGACTTATAAAATAAAGATTTAGAATCAACAAGAAATATATCCTTTTCCTTTGTCATCCTGACCAGTGCCATAGAGTAGCAACAGTAGCAGGCAGTGTTATTCTGATTACCTCCACTACTGGGGACTGAAAGCCAATTTCACAAAGGAGTTTGCCTACAAAAGTCACCTCATAGAAGAAAAAAAACTTATGTGAGGGAGTTACTTTGCACTGAGACAGATGTGGCTATATGTTGCCAGTTAATGTATTGCATTCAAAATACCGTGGGGAAAAAGGAACACGCCACATATGTGAAGCTAATAATTTATTTATGGTCCAATTAATATCTTAACTGTTTAATAGTCCAAACCATTAGTGCAATAACAATGATGCATTATTTGATATAATAGCCCAAATTAATAGAGAAAGGCATTGATTATATTAATAATAATTTAAAATTTGTGTACAGGGAAACAAATTGTCCCCCTTTTCTTTGGTGTGACATTCATCTTTCCAATGTCCCACTGGGTCCTAAGTTTGAACAGCAGCTGTATTTTCCTTGTTTAAGCTTTATTCATAACTTTTACAACAGAGGTGGTTTCTTTGGTATCTCTGCCTAACTATGTAAGCATTGCATGGCTGAATACCATGTCATCTTCCTCCAGTACATGTTAGGTTTTGGCTATTTTTGTGTATTTGCATCCTTGCTCTAGGTCCAGCTTCTCTTTCTGTATTAAGATAATCTATGTGCTGACTTTAGGGGTTTTAAGAAGCTCAGTACATTGATGCAGGGGATCCCTTATTCTGTGTTGTCTGTGAAGCAGAAAGGAAATTTTAGTCGAAGGATGAGAAATTTTAATAAAATAGCTTTAATTTGGAGTCAGTTTAGCAAACGAAAACCAAGCTTTCCTTAGAATAGCAGGTAAGAAGACAAAGATCTTACATCTGTGATTTTTATTGGACTTGCCACATCTCACACAGAGCAAGCAGTGCTTCTACTGTTGTCATGTGCAACACAAGAGGGAGGGCTGTGCAAAGGCGTCAGAACGAACTGAGGCCCCACCTCTCCCACCTTGTCCATTGGTGCTGCAGAGAAAGCAACAAGTCAGGAAGGAAAAACAACCCTCGAGTTTCTCTGTGGCCAGCAGGGAATACGGTGTGTGCTGGTGGCCTGGGAAGCCACTGCTGTTGCGTTTGACGTGACAATGCCACCCTTCTGTCCAGGTCCTCCCCCTGGAGCCGGTGTGGAAACCTCAGCAGTGGAGAGGGTGCAGCACTTTGGGCACCCTGGCAATGCCATCTCTCTAACCTCTTGTTCTTGATGAGGGTGCAGCTTGAATCAGCTACCAAGGGGTGGTGCAAGTTCTGAAAGATTCTTCTCAGCACAGCACTAGATTTCCACTGTCTAAAACAACATCGTTCCCACATTGCCCTTCCAAAAACCATGTCAGTATTACAGAATAAGTCACTCTCAATTCTTCTTTCAGCAGGCTTGACCCACATGGGTCAGTTCTCAGCCTGTCTCAAAGTGTTGCTATCAGCACTTAGATACGAACTTTTACTCTCTATATTCCAGAAATTAAGATGTTTAGCTTCAAAACCATGAGTACAGAGAACACTCATCTGCCTTCCATGAGGTCTCAACTGCTTTACGGAAGGGCATAATTTCAACTACCAATGTATTAATTAGCTAATTTAATTTTTTATAATTGCGGTCCTGTGCCTAAAAGATCAAGGAACTTGGCTGCAATCAATTTAATGCATTCTTTAATAGAGAGCTATTTTCTGTTCCTATTCTTCCACTATATGGATCACAGCCAATGTGCTACACAAAATCTATTCTTTTAGGATTGCTAATGACACAAACTAAGTGATCCTGAAAGACAAAATCGTTGGTGTGGTTTTCATTGATTTTGGCTAAACATTCAATCTGGGATCTCATTTGCCTTTTATTCAATTGTGGAAAATATCTCGTTCTGGATTTTTCAGATCAAGCTGAAAAATGCATAACAACGTATCTTTTGAAATATAATGAAGAAAAAACTTGAGTGAGAAGGTAAAAATATAATCTTGACTTTGGAATCTCTATTTCTTAAAAGTTGATCAAATGTCTATGAACAAAAAAACTGTTTCAGGTTTAATCTTGGTAAAATTCCTATCATGAAATCAGGGAGCCTTAAACAGTTTCTAGCCACCTTTTTAAAAATAGTTCAGATTTCAGAGTACTAATCCTATATTTTTTTCCATATGTAAGGATCTATTTTTATTCAGAGAGCTCTCTGAAGACCATGGAGTTTTTATTTATCAGATACAAATCCAGTGACTGACACCTTGGAGTTAAGTAGCATTTCCTAGAGAGTGGTAGAATCCCTAAAAAGGAGATGAATTCTGCTGATATTTGATGGATAAGAAGGGATGATGGACAGAGGAGACCAGCAAGCAATCTTGAAATATTTATGCTTGCATATCTTTATCATGCTTTGGTGCATTTATGTTTATAGTTACAAAAATTTCTCAGCTACAAAATGCAGGAACCATATCATAATTACTTCACTTGGTGTCAGCTAATTTTCTGGGTTTGCTCAGTTTGATGACAATTTGGGAGTACAGATATCATGGAATGAAATAAAAGAGAAAAAAAAGAATTACTTTTTATTTTGAGGTAGAAGCTCTTCTTCAATGCCATGTGTATTTCTTATAAAATCAGAAATAATTGAGGAAGAGAGGCTGTTACAAAGTATTGCAGTTAGCTAGACAGTGAATGAATTTGGAACAGATAGGCAGAAGAGCTATGGGAGGTTTGTGGAACTCAGTGGATGAGGCAATAGAAGTGGGGATGCAGCCTCCTTCATCGCTCAGGCTCCTGGAAGTGGGAAGCAGTGGGCTGGCTGATCACTTGCCAATTAGGACTTCATTATGCACAGCTCAGTGAAAATGATTTCCTAAAGTATGGAAAGACCAGCGCCTATTTTTCTCCTTGTTCTCCTTTTTTTCCTTTTCTTTTTCTCCCTTTGATCTCATACTGCTGTGTAAGTAACTTGGATTTCCTATAAAAGTGGAAATTTTAAATCATTGACCACCAATAATTTTCTCTCTATCTTTGTTAATGGCACCTAAAATTTGAAGCTAACCCATGCTGCTGCCAGCTCCTGGAAGCATAGTTACAGATATCTTAGTGTATGTGTACTTGCAACTAGAAAAAACAAGCTACCATACCCTTTTCACAGGCCTGGAGTTGAATATAGAAGGACTAAAACTCATATTAAGGTTTATTCTATATATAAATATACTCTGTGTGTATATCCATATGTGACCTTCAATTTCTTTTTTAAGTGTCACACCATGGAAATTCCACAAGTTCTCGAGCTGCTTTTTCAAGGAACTTGGTAGAGTTTAAGCAGGCCAGTGCCATATTTGCATATTTCTCAGACTTCACAAATATGCTTAAAGCTCAAAAGATGCTGTCAATTAACTTCTGAAAAATAAGTTCACACAGCCAACATTGTGTCAGCATTAACAGACTTGCTGTTTACCTTTACTCTGTTTATATACCTGCCTGGAAATCAGAGCTGGATGTCAGAGGACAAGATTTCCCTCTTCTTGAGGGGATTCGTGCTTAATCTTCCTCTGCCTAGAAGGAAGGTGTCCTTCAATACCAGACTTCATGCCATCCCACTTCCTACCATGTATTTCAGCTTTAGTTTGCCCACAAAACAGTCCAGTTTCACAATCACCTGAGACAGGAGGGAGCTCTTAGGGTTCTAGTTCTGCATGTGCATTTCACTTGAAATAGCAATAGGATAAAATATGTTTTAGCAGAATTCAAGCCTGAGCATACGCTACAAACTCTTTGAGGAGGAAGAGGAAGCTTTGAGTTTTAGGGCAGGGTGATTTTTGGGTTTAGGGTTATTTTGTTTTGTTTTGCTTTGGTTTTTGCTTTCCCCAAAACTTCCAGAGAAACACTGCTTTTTAATGACATTTTCACAGAATCTTATTTCATAATATTTCTAAAACAGTATTTGTGTGAGTAAAGCATAATGACATGGAAAATGACAGTCTGAATATTATGGGTGACTCTCGTACAATGCCAGGCATGCAAGGGGTTGAAAAGCAGATAACCTGTAGCTGCTGCTGCTCAGAACTGACTAATTATGTTTAATGGAATAGCAAGGGTCAAAATCTTCTTCTGACAACCCCTAAAAGTACATGAGAAATAACTCTGAAAATCAGTACTCTTTGAGACACTGAGCTGCCTGGAAGCTTTTTAGCAGGTGGGAAAGAAAAGTGTCTTGTCAAGGACAGTTCAGGGCAAAAATATAAATAATTCTTCATTATATTCATAATAGACTGTTCAGTTAGTTAAGTATATTTTGAAATAATTTGACTAGCTTTATGGATCAAGAAATGGATGTCAGTTTTTGTGAGAGGGGTGAAACCAGGACATTCAAATATAATATCTTGAGCAATTGTTCTTCTTATTTTTCCTACGTCATATTCAGAGAGGAAATCTCTACTAAATCTAGGGTCAACCTGAGGCCAGCCACAATCTTAGGACTTCCTCATCATGCATTGGTAGACATGTTACTGGGGAGGGAGGTTCTGGTTTTCAAAGCAGGACCTTGCTCAGAACTGCACCTTTGAAAACCATTTTTTGCTGTTTTAGTCTTGCCTCTATTTATAAACAGTAAAGAGTGCAGGATTTAAGGAAAGCTACTGGAGAGCTGGATAAAATCATGCTGATCTGGAGTTGTAGATAGTGGACTTCTGTGCTGAAAGACTGTAAGGAAATCCCCACTATCCTGCAGGAAGGGCTGAAGAGGCATTAAAAACAGTTTGGCCAAAATCCCCTGCTGGAAGTTAAACTCATTGAATTGACAACCCCTAAACTGTGACCTGGCTTAGCAAGTTAAAGTACAAAAGCTTAATGTGTAAGGGTCCTAAACAGTTATGGTGTGATACGAACTTCCAGCTGCTCTTCCACCCAGGTATTGCATAATGTTTTTGTTTCTAGTGACATTAACCATCTCTTGGTTCACCTTGTTGCTATGCTTTTTGTGTGAACCACTTCCCTGCAAAAATCAGCAAATAAGCATATCCTGTGACTACTATTAAGATAGACTTATTAGCTGCTTCATGTGAACCACTTGCTGTCAGGCATTTGTGACATGCTCTTTTTTTTCATTTTTCTTTCCAGTTCCTTCACTACTATAAAGAAACTTCAACTTTGTTTGAAATTTCAACATAAATTTGTGATGGAAATGAGGTAAGCAGACATTGCACACACACACACAGGCACAAGAAAACAAAGTATATGTTTAGAATGGTGGGCTTTATTTCAATAAAATAGAGATTTCTAAAAGCTAAGTGATATTTTTTTCATAAATGTTGTATTCAACTTTTCTTTGATATTTTAGACAGAGTTTGGTTTTATTTATGGCTCTGACAACATTTCAGCATTTTGTACACATTGGTTTTTGCACTACATGTTGTTCATCATTTAGTTGTGAGTATTCACTGCTGGGTAAATAGTGTACATCAAACAGGAGGTAATAAAAGGTACAATTCAACTTGTTAGTCAGTAAAAAAACCCCCAAAACTTTTGCAAAAAATTGGGAAATGATGGATACATAAAATAGTCTGGTGCTTTCATGTGGTTAAGTAAACTGAAGATGTAGATATTCTACTTTTCTGAAAAATATTTTGTCGTACAGTAATCCTATAAAATGGAGATCTTAATTCTATTTTTTAATACATACATCTAAGTGAAAATGTGTCATAAATTTGATTTTAATTTTTCATTTTTCTAAAACACTATTTATATACAGAGCTGTTAATGACAATTATATGCAGATATCTTTCTCACAAAAAAGATAGTAAGTTTGAAATAATCATCACACAAATGTAGAATTATGCTGATATTAAACAATCAAAACTTTCCTTTGACCAAAAGAAGGAATTCAGCTTTGATTACCCAATGCTCTTTTAATTAAAAAAAAAAAAAGCATGCATCATCCTTTTTAGTATTGACTTTCATGATTTGTTATTTCATCTGAAAGACTTTTGTATGGAAATTAGACTTCCCTTTCTAGTTGAACAAATGCTAATAAAAGTGTTCTATAATCACTCACTAAAGTTTTAACTGAAGTCACTTTAATTATTTTTGCACCCCGAATGTCATTTTCCCCTCCAAGCATCTCAACAAACAGGGTTACTGGAATGAATATTTCCAAATGAAACTAGTGTGAAATGTTTGAAAATTTTGTTTCAAGTTTTCCTTAATCAGTAATCACTCAAGATGATGATTAATCAGGGAGCACATGTACATCAAAGTTAAACCTCAAATGCACAGATCCAATTTCATATATCAATTAATTGTAGTGACCTTCTTGTAGCCAAACTACTATATAATTCCTGATCTGCCACCTGGCATCTGTGACACTCCCCGCAGCAGTGTCGTTCTGTTATCAGCTTGAGGATAGTGAATGGAAATAAAAGGTAAGGGTTTACTAGATGTTAGACTGAGAGGTAGGACTACAAGAGATACTGTGCTCAAAGAACTTGAAATGACAGGTACTTCTGCAAACAAGTACATTTCTCACTTCCAGTGGGTTTAGCACATCAGAATAAGGTCCATACACAGAGGTGCTTCCATCTGGCAGATTAATGCTGGGCTCTGAAATGTCCTCCACATGAGGTAATTGCTTTTGTGGACTATATGAAGTTTTTTTCTGAGATCTCCTTAGTGCAGCAGTATCAGCTTGAGAGTGTGTCTTTGGTTCTAATGTGTTGCTTCATATCAGCATCCAACAAAATAAAATCGTATAAAATCTCTTCCCTTAAAAATAAATAACCTGAGAAATATTATTAAAAGGGAAAATAGGAAAACGAAGTTTTGTTTTGTGTTTGCTGTGAAATATTGTTGTCCTTCAATGTTCCAGTCATATAAAAAATAGATATTCATCATGATCTGTTCCATTAAAGCTGAACTTCAGATTGCTCTAATGCAACGGGAGTTATAATTTATATTCTTTCTGTGCAATTTTTTAATGTTTGCGATATAAAAGTACTGTGTTCTGTGAATTATGGCAGAAGAAGGATGGGGCAGAAGGTGGCTCAGGTGGACATGTGTTAGATTTCTATTTCTGTTTTGAACTGAAGAGCTGTGATGATCCATCATACCCATTTTATTGCAAATTATTTCTTATATAATCTTACAAACAAGATATGTTTCTAAAAAGAAAAGATTCTGACATTTGGTGAATAACTTTATATTTGCATATGTTTTGAAAAAGGCAAATATATTCTTTGTTTAAAAAGAGTTTCTCCAAGAAGATGAACGTTCTGTACTTGGAGTTGATTTACTATCTTTCTGTCTTTCCTCCTCTGTGAGTTGAAATGTGTTGGCTTCCTTTTTTTTTTTAAATTATTTTTGCCATTTAAGACTGTATTTTATAATCAAAAATCATTGCCTTTATGGTTATTTTTGGTTCAGATTTTATATCTTAAGTGTTTTCAGCTTCATCTAAGGAAAAGTTTTTACTGCTTAGCTCTAAATGATGATAAAAGCTACTACATGCAGAGAAGGATGGATTCCCCCAGCTTATCATTATGAAAGAGCATTGTGATTTAAAATTAAATTTAGGAGGCAGAATGAGATTAAATGGAAGCTCAAGTAGAACATTAAAGAGAACTCCATCGAAATACTGGTATGATTTTAAATTATAGTAAAGGACTTACCGTTATTTTCTACAAGCCCAGTCACAAATTTCAGGGATACTTTAAGAAAATAGTGTAATAATTCAAAAGGATAGACCCACGGAGCCAAAGAAAGAAATAATTCAAAAGGCAGTAACAGAAGATGGGAGAAAAATGAAATATTTTATAATTGTCATACAATACTAACAATTTTTGTGTGTTCTTTGTTAAATAGGCAAATTGATCTCTATCCCAATATCAAAGTTGCAACCAAATTTTTCTAAGTAATCTGCTGAGGCTATATCACTAGTTCTGACTGGGTCAGCACAGCAGATTTTGGATCATTGTAGCTATGTTTTAAGCTATCAAAAAGCTCTTCCCTAAGGTGAAATACAAATGTCATATCTTGTTTAAGTCTGTACACTAATCCATAGGAAGACTTCAGAAATGCTTGTTTTTTACTTGAAATTATATGATTTTTCTATATATGTCTGATTTGTGTCAGCAAGGAAGAAAACTTGAATTGTGTAACATAAAAAAAAAAAAAAAAAGGAAATCGATGTATCCGCCAGCTTCTGGAACATGACGCTTAGGGGAAAAGTTGATACAGAAACATTTCTCATAGCATTCTGCCCAAATTGCCAACAGACTAGGCTAACAGTGCACACCATGACCTCTCAGTTTGCTCTGACAAAGAAAGAGTTAACCGTGGCTCATGTAAGCATGAATTATTTATTCCACCGACCAGGCTTTCACTAATCTTCCTTGTTCACTGAAGGTTTCTCTGTTGGGCACAAGACCACAAGAGAATTTAGATGCCCTGGCATGCAAGCACCTGAGCATTAGCTAAAGCATATGTGTCCTGTGACCAAGTAACAGCATTGCACAGCCTCAGCAGCCACTGCTTGAATGCAGTGAACACAGAGGGCTTTCTAACAGCTTCAATTCAAGCCTCCTGCTTTTCAAATTGAGCATGCCAGCACTTCACTTGGCTTAAAGGAAAAGCTTGTAACAACTTGTCTGCAGGCACCAGCCACAGGTGTCTATAAAGCTTGGGCTGACAGTGCATGTACTCACAGTGTCCACACTAAAAGAAGACTTATCTTTGATGTGTGCACTGGGAGTTAGGAGCTTGCCTTCATCTCCTGCTCTGGTCCCTGACTCAGCCAAATCCTGTTCCTGCTCACCTCTGTCCAGCCTATTGGTTGTAGATATCAGGTGATCTAAACTAAAAGTCAAACTTAAAATGTGATTTAGACACAGACCCTGACTTTGAAGCTGCTTATCCTCTGGGAAAATTTATGGCTCTGGGATTAACAGTCCCTTAAATTGCCTAAAAGGTCACCTAAGATGTTATTTCATTTTTTAAAGAAAACAACTTACAAATTTCAAGATTATTACAGCCCTCTTATGCAGTGGCAAGAGAGAAAACACTCTCCTGCCTGAACTTCGCGCCACAGGACGGTCTCTAAGGCAGCTCAGTCAAAAATGAACATGACCCGAGAGGTCATGTCTTCTGATTTCAGAGAAAAGTCTCACTAGCTGTGATCCAAGAGGATGTGCTCTATAATCCTGCTGTATTGCATGGTTCTGTTGGAAAGGTAGCAAAGCATCTCTTCTTCTTCTTTCTCACTTCCCAAGATCTGAACTTGACCAGTGTTTATCCAAGCTGTTTACCCAAGTAGGGCTCTAAAGGGCCAAGAAGAGGTTTGGGAAACAGGGCTCAATTACTTTGTCTTCCTGAACAGAGTTCAATTTGCCTCACCCAGAGTGACTGACTATAGACTGACCTGGGTCAGGGGTGCTCTTGTTTCTTTCTGCTGTAGCTGTTTCACTTTTCATGGTGTATTTAACTTTTCAGTGAACCATTGACTTAGAAAGGGCAAGAGCACGAGTGGGTGAAGGATTTAGAAGAAAGACAATGAACAGCATCCTTATGCTTGGGACTCCACTTGAGAAATGGCAACTAGTACAAGAAATTATTGAGAGTTTTTAATTTCTTCTGAAAAGGTCACTTGCCTTAATTTTCAGAAGTTAAAGATTGGTAGACCTATCCTAATTGACAGAGATGTCATAGACAGAGTAAGTAAAGCAGCTGAATAAATTACATAATCCAGCAAACTGGAGTTTTATTGGACTAAGTAGTAGATTCCACCTTAGTATTTAATCTGTAGATTAAAAGAAATAAACAAAAACATTTCTTAATGTGACAGAAGAACCAGATCCTGAAATATTCTATCACGTATTTCACCTGTAAATATAGAAGACTTTTCCTTTCTTGATTAACTACTTTTCTGAAGCTAAGTTATTACAAAGACATAACTTCAAAGGTTGCAGTTGCTATTGCTGTGAAACGGGATCCTGTTTCTTTTGTTGAATATGACCCTTAGACGTCTGATTTTGCTGTTGTTATGCAAGTCAACTATGTGTGGACCTTGAACTTAAATATTTAGTCTTGTGAGAGGAATCTCTAAGGGTACAGACAGCTTTCTCTTGTGTTGTGCTCTTCCTCAGACCTATTGAAAACGCTAAAGGATCATTTGGAGCTTGAACTTTGTACCTTTTCTCATGCAAATGGTGCAATTCTCAATTCTATGTGCAGTTATGAGGCTGAGCTCTGGGGAAACCTTCCCTGAAGCCATGTGAAAGGGCTACCACCAGCCCAAGGGTTTTGCATGAATGAACACTTAACGATTGAATCCAACGGGATTATTCCTATGAATAAGAACTACAGAATCTGAACCCTGAGCACTTCATAGTGAGGACTTCATCTTTTGTATTCTGTGAAGTGCTGCTCATATCTATTGTCCTGTGGGGAAACAATATTCTCCTGTAATAGCCTGACCCTCTTTTGAACTGTCTGTATGTTTTGGATATATGAAGTGTTCTACAACTTCTCTATTGTTCTGCTTCCCAAATTCTTCCCATCTGGGGACAAATTACCATTTTTAATCAGAAACTCTGTTTATTTTTAGTTGTTGCTGGTAGTTGTGTAAAGTGATCATGAACATGGCCTTAATTGTGCAGGAGAGTGATTTTTTTGACAAAAATACTAAATATTCTTTCCCTGGAAGAGCTGTTATATTCACAGTCTAATATGACAACTGGAAATTTGATTTAGTTTGTTTGGGATCAATTTGGTTTTGACTTTTTTTTTTTTTTTATCCTCTTAACCATCATAGTTCCCCCTTGTTTTTTGTAATGTAAAAAAGAGTACACACAGTAATATTTAATGTTGTGCCTACAGAATGACAAATTTATTTTATTCCCTGATTTGCTGCTGTTCACTACATGGTCTGACCAACCTCAATTCTTCATTCTGCCACAGAAGAATGCTTTGATTTAACTCTAAACACCTATCCAAATGAAACCATCATTGCCCTTTTTTTATGTTGTCCATTTATATGTCTTGTCAAACTGTTATTTTGCTTATGCCCCTCTCTGGAATTTCCTTTCTTTACAGTCTCTGCAGTGTCTTTCCCTTGCTTGCTCACATTTGCCTCTACACAATCAGATGGAACATTATTCCAAGCTGTGTATTTCACATCCCTCAATGACAGCCAGTGTTTTCCTGACTTATGTATTCACTTTCCTGATGAGGTATTCCACAATCATAACAAATTAAATGAGTGACATACAGTGTGCAGACACTTGTTTGCTCTTTGACTAGCTACAGGGAAACAGCTTGTGCTAGAAAAACAAAATATGTAACTCTGAATTACTGCAGTATTGCCAAGTTAAAGGTGCCACAGTTTATTGAATTTTATTCCTGTTTCTGAGTGCTGTAGTAAAGGTTGCCATTAAGCTTCTGTTATCATTTCTAACTGACATTTGTGGAGAAGTTATTTTAAAAAGATCTAATATTTTATAATTAATACTCCATTTCAATTAATAATATATGCCTTTTCAGAAAAACTTAAATGAAAGTCTCTTATATATATATTTTTGAGCAATTGGAGGCTTTGGGTTTTCTTTTTTTTTTTTAATCTAAGTCCACAAATCAATGTTTTATAATATTTTCCTTCATCCTAACCAGTATACTTGGTGGTTCCAAGAAAGGAATTTCCCATTTTGGATTATAGTCTTTCTGAGTGGTCAGAAAGAAGCTTATAACCTATTTCCTCTTCTTATTTTGTTTTCCTCTATATTGCTTTCTTTGCAATAAGAAAGTCTCCTCATGTCTCCCTGTTGATTGTTCCCCACCTTTTGCTGGCCATACCTTAATTGGAATTCTTACCAATTTTGTACAGCTGTAAAAATGAGGAATGGTATAATCTCCACTGTTTTCTTGCTATATAAATTTTAATTATAGAGGTTTCATTTTTGGAAGCTATATTTTGTGCCAGCAGTTCTACTTTCAAGTCCACAAAGATAAGATTTCTTAGATCAGGAGAGTGATATTCCAGGTACAGGTTACCAAAGGTGCAAGACGAGTAGGGCAAGAAATACAGATGTTTGTCATATGTGGGTGCTTGCTCTTAAGATTGTTCTGGAAAGGAATCTCCTGCTCCTCAAGAAAACAGAGTCAACAATCTGTTCACAACGGAGCAGGACTAAGACAAAGTTTTGCAATTCACAACATATGGCAATAAAATTATTTTGAAATGGTGAAGGGGCGATTCGTTAAACTCATATGAGGTAAATTAGATTAGGCAGACAAAAGAGATCCAAGATCCAAAGAAAGATAAGGAAAGGAAACGGATCAAGTCCACATAGAAATGACCTACCATGAAAATAAATCAGGGAGTGAGGTAGGAGAGAGACATAACATAGAGGGAGGTAGAAGTGTTACCAGTGCTCAACTGGATCCTTTCGTGTTAAGATTTCCAGCCTATCTTTTGATTTAGAACAGTAACCAAGTCCCTGTTAAGCATCAATAAGATTCCCTTTGTTCCATTTTTCACCATCATATTTGGATTTTTTTCTTTTTCCTGCAGGTGATCTGTCATTTATCAGCTTTCTTACAGATGTTATTTGGCAATTCTTTTCTTTCAATGAGAATCTGAAAAATGTGGATATTTATGAATGTATCTTTGTCAGGAGAAAGGTTAGGGTAGTAGATAGCAGTTGATTTATTTTAACATGGCCAGTATGTGGCAACACAAATTTTAAAAGAAATCTGAAAATAGGATTAGTTTCACATTATTTTTTAGTTTTTCTACTTTTAACTTCTTCTCACATTGCCTGCAGCATCTTATGCCTTTCTCCTAATAAATGATTCAGGTAGGCAGTGCTGAACTTCCCAAAGAAGCTGACTGACTCCCAAGTGCCCACCTCCACCGACACAGCAAACAAGGAAACACAATATAGATCTGGCATCCAAATAACCAGGTAAGCTGTCCCTAGTGACAACTGCTCCTGCCTCAGCATGTGTATTGTCCTCTTGGACATTGTCATGTATTATCCCTTCTGCAGCTGCTTCAGATCTGATGCCATGGCATCATTTTAGGTGCTGCAATGATTCCCCTTCAACAACTGAACTCCATCCTTCATGAATTGCATCTCACTGACTGTGCTGGAACAAGCTCTTCAGCTGCTTGTGTTTCCTCCTCTACCTGCCCTGTTTAACAATATCTTCAAGACATACCAGACTGTTCTTGCATATCTTCATTATTATTTTCTTTATGATTTCTGCATGTAAAACTGCAAGATAATGATGTTTTTCAATACAGAATGGTAGTAGAAGGTATAGAGAAATTAACTTCTTCTTATGAATCTTCAAAAAATGGTTTGTGTACTTTAAAACATTGCCTGTGAATTTGGGGGTCAGGAAAACATGCAGGATTCAGAAAGATAGGAATAGCAGTGGCAAAACCTGTAACAAAACTGCAATAAAATCATAGCAGAGTAAAAATTCCAGCTTCCAAATCAACTGCTATATTTGCAACTTATGTGGAAATCAGACCTCTTTGAATTCAAATTCTATTGTAAACCTCATCATTTCTGTATGTTGCTAGAGCCAGGACCTGAACCAGAGCATCACAGAGGATAAAGGGATGTCTTTCTTTGACAAAAAAATGAAGCTGGAACTGCTCTGCCTGTCTGCCTAATGACCATATTTGCAAGTAGCTTTCCACAGGTGAAATTCTTCTTGAAGCCATATTTTATTTTAGTATTTCTGGATTTTGCTTCTTTACTTAATTACATGTATTGTTTTGGGTTACATCCAGCAAGAGGTTTTCTCACCCAGTTCGCAGTGTTCTCAGAATTCACTTACCTGTGTCTAAAGTTGGGCTGCAGCTGAGGTTTTCAAACTGCTGAGTACATATCTGAGTGTGCTCCATGATGCATTTTTAATGTTAAGATTCCCCAATGATCGAAATAAAATTTTTCCTCATCTCCTTCCTTTCAAAGGTATTCTCAAGACACATTTAATGCATCATACAGAGTACAACACAAAATGCTTTTTTCTTTTATATAACCTGAGAAAACACTTACACAAACCCATAACTTCCTTCTCTGCAATCCTGACCTTGGATGGGGTCATTTTCTTCACTGGATTTGTTCCTACTGCCAAGGCATTTTGAATGTTCCTATGGTAATAAGGACTCCAACTTCTTATGGAACCAAGACTTGCTGGTTATGATACTGGAAGGAAAACATGTCTTGACTTCTGTCTTACATGAAGACAAAGTAGATAAATATTCTGAAAATGCTAGGAAAAAAGAAATTTAAAAACAATACCTTTGATATTCCTCTCAGAAATATTTTTGTATTGTTTTTAATGGACTATTTTATGAAAAGGTCCATTCTCTGACAAAAAATAGGTTTAAATCAGTACATGGTTAAAAGAGGCTTCCCAGGTTAAAAGTGTTACATCTGAAGTATGATTATTGATACGTCTTAAGGCCTTTATTGTGATTCATCTTTGGAATGGCAGCAGGAGAGCAAAGAACTGCTCTTCATTTGATATTTTTTGTTCCATTTTTGTCCTTTACCTATGTGTAAGTAAAAACATTCAGTTGATCAGACAGGATTAGCACTTGATTAAGGAAGGAACCTTTTATTGTAATTTAAAACAAAAGTTTGGAATGTTACTTCAGTTCTTCTGGAATGCAAGGTGGATTCCCAGCAATGAACGAAACCTCTGTGGTTCAGAGCAGAAAAAATGGATAAATGTGGATAATTCAGAGGCATTTTGAGTGGACCATTATTTTTCTCTGCATGAATGTTGAAGTTCATATTCAAGTGTATGTGTGATCCTGCCCTTCACTCTTGTTTTCTGTCAACCCCTGGTTTGTTCAGAGTCCCAGATATCTGTTCCTTTTTCCGCAAATGTTGATATATTTCTGTCTAGTTGGTCTAAAGTAATCCGTGTTGCTACGTGATGCTCTGAGCTGTAGAGAGAACGTGTGTGTGTCTGTGTGTGTACTTCTGTTTTATTTCACACAATGCTCTATTCACAGGACAGCGTGGCAGTGATAGTTGTCACTGCCTGCTTACCTGGAAGCCTTTTAGAAGTGATATATATTTCTTTTAAAAGAGTTGTCCTTTGTGAGGGATGTTTACATCTGCCAGTGAACTAAAGAACCATTGTAACTTCTCAGTTGTTCAAACACAGTGTTCTAAGAACTTTATTTAGCGAGGGCAGTGAAGTGATAGATTACAAGGTGCTCAGTGTAGGTGGCAAACATCTGTTCAGGACAGAGTGTAAACTTAGAAATCTGGTTTGACTGACACACATCTGCCACAACCTCACCAATATTTTGTTTTATTATCAGTACTGAATTCATAATATCTCATCATAGAATATGTTCACTGATGAAATCAGGTTCATCTTCAGCTAGCACAGTACATGAACATAAACAAAATATATTTGATTTGTGCTGTTTTGCTCTCAGTGAAAATATCATGGGTTTGATATTGACTTTTTTTTAATCCTTAGAATAAAAAAAATGGCAGTTCTTTTTTTTTTTTCCATCCTAGAGTTGGAACTCTAACCCCAACAGTGTGAGGCCCTCAAATTTAAACACCTGACTGCATGCTGAGCAGTCCTGCTGACAGCAACAAAGTCCTGCTTAAAGCTACATCTATTTGTGTCTATTTGGGGCTAGATTTAACTCATTAACTGTGTGGCCTACATTACAAAAGAGCACGCTTTATGAATTTTTCACCACTATTCATGTCTATATTTTGTTTCCTTGCCAAGGTAAGCATTAACGTAATTAACATTGATAAATTCAACACTTGTGTGAGTGGTTTCTACCTGAAGAGATGATGAATCTCAAAGCTCAGGTCCTTCTGGTGCAGCTCAAACTTTGAACAAATTACTGTATATTAGTCAATAAAATTGCCCTTAGAATGGAATAAATCCCTAGAAATCATAGTTACTATGTTCAGAGGATGTGCTTTTTGAAGGAATGTTGAGGGAGGATATGAAATGCTTTATTTCTGTTGCATACAAACAGGGCTGTGCTGGTAAAAATCATATATGTATGAGTTTATAGGGAGCAAAATCTGATGTGCTTGAAATTGGTTGAAATTTCCATCATTTTAAAGTTCTAGCCCATACAGAAGGCAAGGAAAAGACACAATAATGTTGGTGAATTTATTTTCCATGTTGAGATTGTAACCTTGAACCTCTTACAATTTGCACAACACTAAAATTAAAATATATTTATTTGTGATATTTATTTGACATACAGTTTTAATAGTAATCATAGCTATTTCTTTTTAATTATGTGCATTCAAATTAATAAGAAAATTGAAAATGTGACATTGACATACCTAAACTTATTCTCATAAGTAATGCTTTATCTTTCTGATAAAACTGATTGTACTTACCTGTGTACCTGTTGCATTATTGATCCTCTAGGAATCCAGATTTTGAAGAAAAGCTCCTTAGCAAGACCCCAGAAGACCAATTAGATGCCCTAACTTAACATGTAAATTCACAAAGTCAAACCTAATATAACTACATATTAATTTGGACCAAACTTTGTAAAACAACAGAGAATAAGTAGAGCTCACAAGGAGATCGGATTTTCCAGTTTTATTGCAAATTTCCTGAAAATACAAATATGATAGTATTTTAACATTAAATTAAAAAATCCACATCCATCTTACTTTTAAGTTCATTGAAGTTTTAAATTATAGATTTTGTTTTACATATATTCTTAAAAGCTTTTAGTACTAAATAAACGTTTCTAAAAATGAAAACACCCTAATTTCAGCATGATGAAATGCTTCTATTTTTTAAATCTGTTCATTTATCTGAACTTTTCAATTCAGTGAAACAGCATTTCATAGGGGAGAAATATGATCCAGAAAATAAGGAAAGTGAGAGCTGACATGACTGGAAATAAATTTATAGTGAGTTTTCATGTGGGATACAAGAAAGATTGGAAAAAACCCAGATGTAACAGCCTGCTGAGCATTAAGAGGCAGAAACAGAAATATTCAAGAAATAGTTTTAGTGTTTTATGCATTCACAGTATTTATCTCTGCCATAAATCACATCAGATTATTTGGTATTTCACATAACTTAAGAAGAGTAATTTATTTATTTCTATATTTTTTAAATTTTTAAATGGTTCTGTTTGGGCTACTGCACCTCTTGCCATCCAGACCAAGGGACCAGTCTCTTAGGCAATGCTTGCAAGGTAAAATGTAGCAGCATTTTAATATGAATTGTGCTTCTGTGCCAGAGCTGGTCTGTCACCACAATAGGGAAACTGGAGATATTAGAACTCCCCTATGTCATGAAACACTAACATCACAATAACAGAAGTCTCATTGATTTGAATTTATTTATAAATCTTACTTGCAGAAAAATCCTCTTTCCTGCCTCTTTTAATCCCAATCATTTTTGAATTTAGCACTGATGACAGAAGTAACCTCTAAATCTCTATAGTCTCTCAAATCAAGAACAGTCTAAAAAAGTTATAAAAGCAGAGCAATTTTCTTTCTAATTCATCACATTTTCTGAATTCCTAAAAACCACACCTCTTCTTTGTTTTGCAGTAAAATTAAGATCCAAAGAAAGATAATCTGAGTCAATAGACTCAAGTGGGACTACATGAATGACTGTGGAAACACCAGAAGAAGCCATTCAGGAATGGCACAGCTGGACATCATCTACATTAGTAGATTATGAAGGTCTGGGTGCATTTCCACACAGTTTCTCAGCATCTCCAGAGTTAGGAAGAGGGCAGGTTCCTCTAAAGACACAAGTCATCAGAAAGCAGCAATAATAAGGTGAGACAGGACTGAAGCTTTATGACACCCAGACAGGAGAAGAAACAGTAAACAGCTGATAGTGACTCATGGAGGTGAAATGTGCTGGAGAAGCAAAACGTCCTGATCACCATCTGCTCTGAAAGAGTGAAAAAGGCACATCTAAAACCAGCACATGATCACTAACTTTGAAACATTCCAGAAGACATAATAAAATCCTGATAGTCACCATCCCTCCTCTTCTTAATTAAACCCTGATATCTGCCTTCCCTCTCATCCATCATCCCAAGGAAACCTATCAGGATCACTTGAACACATGCCCACTGGTGTGAAAGTCTGTGGGTGAAAACAATTTTATTCTAAAATAAAATCACCCTTGCTACCAGAAAGATGCATGTGGAGCTTTGCTGTTCTGCTGTTGCAAGTCCACAGTCCCATTTCCGTTCAGAGTATTGAAGGCCAAAGGTAGGGTTCTCAGCCACACATTTCTTATGACCCTGGAAAATGAAAAATGCCCAGATGTCTCTGTATTAGAGACTGCAAGGTCTCTGTCTGTCTGGCACAGAAGTCTGAGTCCACTTGAGGCTGAGTAGCTTCATGCTGAGCTACTAATGCCTAAATCCTATGAGAATAGGCACTTTAGGCATCTCTTTGATCACAGAGCAGAAGTGCAAAAAAAGCATTGAGAGTTGAAAAGAGACAGCAGTAGCATTTCTTTTACCTTTTAAATGTAATAACTGAGCTTTTAGAGCAGTAACTTTTATGTTAAGGAACAAAATTTTGTGTCTTGCTGTTCAGTAGTCTGCCTTATCAACCATGTTGTAAGTTTGAGTTTTTGCTGTTGTTGACAAAATTAGCACACCAAGAGAAAGAATTAAAAAGCAAATATGCATGAACTGATATGGTATGGTGGAGCTCTCTAGTTCCCATGGGATCCAGTAATAGTATTTGTATTTTATTCATAGGTTACATAATATAAAAATCTTCAAAAGTCACTGGAGCAGAGAATGTAAATCGGGTAGCTTCAATTTCCTAGTGAATTCCTTGATATTCTTACCCACAGCTTTTCTGCCCCAAAGATACGGGCTATCAATTTTGCAAAAACATCATCAAAAGAATCTGAGTCTTTTCTATGAAGTCTGGAATGGCAGAGTAAGGCACTTCATTCTCAGGTTGGAAATGGGAGTTTGAAATTGCTCACTTAGAACAAAGGAATTAAACCTTAACTCACAGATATAGGCTGAGTGTTATGAAGAAGTGAATTAAAACATTATCACAGGAAACATTATTTCTTGAGGCAGATTTGACTGATCCTACAATCCCTTGTTGGTTTGTGGAAGAAAGGCTTGACTGCTTTTCTCTGAGCAACAAGCTCAAAATGAAGGAACCTTAATGGCTGAAAGGATGTGTAACACATTTCACTTTTCACAGTGTTACCTATAACTTAAAATGCCAGTCCAGTGTGCTGGCAACACCAGCTGCCTGGGTTGATACTTTCAAATCCACAGTTGGAGCACAATTTATTTTGGCATCTGAATATGTTGGAAAAACAGGAACTCACTATTCAACAGATCTTTCTTCATGCACTTTGTTGCAGCTGCTTGTTCTTGATGCTAAAGTGAACTTTAAGATTTTAGTGTTGGCTTGTGGGTTGGACTTTTTCTCCGCTCTCCCTTGCTGCTCCTTTCTCCTGGCACCATGTTGAAGCTGAACTCAGTCCCACCTTATTTCCTGAGCAGAATTGTTGATCATGTTCAAGACTCATCCATTGGGAACTGAAGACAAGCTGATACTGTTCCCTAAGGTCCTTCATAAATGCAAAGCATGAAGTTACTCAGATTCCAAATAAAGGAGTTGGTGGGATTTTGGTTAAATTTGGTAAGATTTGGTAAATTTGGTTTTAGCTTTATTAATGGTATTTGTACAAAGCATTCATTCACCTCCCAGGGTTCTTCATGTTGAGTGTTGCAAAATAATTTTTTTTTTTGTGAAGTAAATATTTACTTGAAAGACACCCCTAAACAGGCTAAAAAATCCTCTAAACAAGCTGAATCTCTACTTCTTCTTCACTTGGGAAAACCAGACCTTAAGTGAGGGTCCCAAATTACTCCCTGTGCTGGAGTTCAGATGAGTTTGAAATGTAGCAATCAATGATCCGATTTACATCTCAACCAACAGCTTTTGTGCCTACAGTGTCCCATTGGGACCTTATTGCAGCCTTTTCCCTGCTGAAAGCTGCTCCCACCACCATGTCCTTAGCCTGGGAAAGCTGCCCCCAGGGAGTGGGATCCCTGCTGCTCAGCAGGGTGTGTGTTCTGGCTGGTGGGGTGGGTCAACAGAGGAGCCTCACCACCTGGTGTCGGTTCTGCTCAGCAGATTTTGTATCTCTGTTTACACTCCTCTCAGCTATAATTGACAGTTCTGTCATCATTTCTTCACCATCTTTGGGTGCATTGTTATAGTTGAATACATACTATAGATGGGAAGAATCCTTGCTCATCACAGCTGTCGTTTTCCCCTTCTTCAGTTCTTCTTGTTCTTTTTTTCCTACGCTTTGAGTAGTGTAAGTCATGGTGCTTATATTGCATATGCATTGACAGATTTTTTGACTGACATGCAAATTAATTCAGAGGAAGAGAAAAAGAACATTTTTGTTCCTGACACTTCTTTATTTTTATCTTTGCATGCCATCTTTGACAGGCTTTAAAATCTTATTCGTATTTAAAAAGTAACTTTAAATAAAGAGCAATTTGTTATCTCAGAACTGTGTTACTACTGTATCTTGCTTTCCAATTTGTTCTAGTCCACACTAAGAAAAGCTTCTCAAGGATATGATTCTGACACTGAAACAAGATCCCTGGAGTTACAGTAAATATAGACTCTTTTTTTTTTTTTTAAATCTTCTTGAGGGAGATTTTATAATGCTCCTGGGCAAGGAATTTTCCTCTGGTGCCCTTTACCATGCTCCTTCAGGATTGCACTGGCAGAACCGTGAGAAATATTCATAATGTCTAAAATTAAAGAGGATGGGCCCAGAAAGGGCCATAACTGAGAACAGGAAACACATTCTCATTAATCAAGAATAACAGCAAGCAGACCTATAGTCTCAGTATCAGTAATGGATCAGCTACTGCACTATAAGGCTCTAGAATTTTAAATCTTATTTATTGGCTCTCAAATGACTGCTTCTGGCTTTCATTTTCCAGTTCAACTGGTCTCCTAGTAATTTTACCTTTTTTCAAGAAAACCAAGGGTTTATTTGCTTTTGCCTTTTTATGTTTATGTACATTGGGATTAAAATTACCTGTGACCTGCCACCTCCCCAGAACATCAGCCTTGGAATAATTCTGTGAATTCTGAGGAAACAGAAAAGCAATTTTATAGAGAGGAAATTGCCTTCATATTTATAGTAGATGAATTATAATCTTGTGTGGGATTTTTTTTGCAGAAAGATCACAATGCTCAAGTAGAGTAGTGACCTCAATTTTTCCTCTTGAGGTAGAAAATTGTTGGATGTCTTTTCTCATTTCCTGTTGGGGCACGGTCTTCGCTGAGACCAGTGCTACCCACTGACTACCCAGTGTTGTCCACCCCAAGGGTTCAAATGCATTGCAGGAATTTTTGTGGTTTGTGTCAGTGGTTTTCAGGGGGGAAAACAGCATCTATTGATTGAAGAGTAAGGTATGTGAGGAAAAAAGAACAGTGACAGAAAAAGAAAACATAAGCATGGGAACATGGGTACTGAAGAAATAGAAATGTCATTCAGAGAGGAGATATGGGAAAGGAAAAAGATATAAAATTAATCCTCATCCTTTATTGTCATTCCTCTTGGTTTTTTCCCCATTTTCCCTAAAACAATGTTTCCTTCTAAGACAGAATACTCTCTTATGCAGGGATATGTCACTGACATTTTGGCAAGAAGCTTTCTTTATGCAGTAAAATTTTTAGAATAACACAGGATTTGATGCAAAAAAACTAATAACTGATTTGTTGTTCTTCTAGTAGAGGTTTTTCAGTCCTTTGTGTTCTCTTGGCTAGTGCCTTGAATTTAGCTGAAAGCTGTGTTAGTCAGTGGATGGGATGCTCTCTGCTAGAGAGGAAAACTCCTACAAATCTCATGAAGAGTGAGTTTTCATTACAATCTGTGTGCTTGAAAATTCTTTGCACTTCACAAGCTTAGTTGTGCTTGATTTGTGTTGCTGAACAAAGGAGGAGGAATAGCTTTGGAAAATTCAGCCCTTTGAAAGCCAATGAGAAACCTTTACTTTTATTTTATAATCAGTTTTTAACCTTGAACTCATGGAGAGTTTTAAGTGTCCAAGTTTAAGTGTCCAAGTGTCACAAGATGTAAGACATAACAGGGCAGAAGAGTGATTATGGTGGCAATTAGGCACTGATCAACTCTCTCTTTTTAGTGGCTTGTTTAGAATGATGCTTTCTTGCTACCCACAAAGGAAGAGTAAGAATTTAAATCTTTTCCTTGTCTACTAGTTAATAGGTGTCTTAGAATAAATTTACAGTGACAGTTTTTCGTATCAATAATGAGTGTAAGTAATGAAAAACCAATAAACTTTATCAGCATGTAGACTTTTATGTTTGCTTTCTGGCATTTACCTTGTTTGCATTTCAGAGAAGCTATAGATTCTTTCCTGCTGGTGTTGTAATTTTAAGTAAAGTTCCAACTGCCTCAGTTATGAAAAGCAGGTGTTGAATTACTGGGGTCAAAGCTAAGTATGTAGCAATTTTGTTAAAAATAAGGCTAAAGCAAGGTTTTTGCTTTAAGGGTAGAAAGCCTAAGTCCAAACACTAACCTCCTGAAAATGAGTGTTAATCATGTGCAGATTAACTAGCCTGTTTTAGGGTACTTCTTTTTGTTTGACATAAGAGTTAAGTTTCTTTTTCATGAAACTCATGAAAATGAAGTTTTTTACTAACCTTACTCCACCACAGAAGACTAATTTTTGACTTATTCATTTAAAAATTGGAGAGATCATAGTTCCCGTCACGTTCATTTGTCTGGCTTCTTTCCTTCCCACCCTGAATGTGCTTGTAATACATCATTGCTTTCCTTATTCTTAATTAATATCTTTTAAACAAATAAATAGTTGTGCCTTTCTCTTTCTTGTCACCTTCTCAGTAATTCCTGTTAAAGATTTTCTTACTATCTGCTTTTGGAAAGTCTGGGCAGTGGAGGATGTGGCTGTTTCGAGGTCGTCATGGTATTTTCTGAGGGAGATCCTTTTAGTAGGATCTCCTTTTCTTTGCACCAACTCCTCTCCTGCCCCAGACTTGGAGAAACTTTGAAAAATGGCGATATTGTACTTGAAGCAGAGGCAACAATTTAAGCTGTGTGATATTATGAATGTGTGCCTGGTTTCCTTTGCCTGCCGAGACCAACACTGCAACCCACCTGCCACTGATTTCAGCTGCACAGAACCGGAACCTGAGCCCCATCTTTAAGCAAAGCCTGAAGGAGGTGAAAGAGATGATTGCATTCTGGATATCTTTTCATAACAAGGTTTTTGAGACAAATGCTTTTTATTTTCTGCCTCAAACACATCAATTAGAATATTTTTACTGAATCCTTGGAAAATAAGTAAAAACTCAAGGGCCACCTTATTGGTGGTGTCTGGCTAGGTTCAGTAGTGGCATTTTTCTCAACAGTGAAGAGGCAATCATGAGAAAAGATGTTTGGAAGAGTATTGTTGCTAAAGCAGCATATTGGGTTTTTTCATTTATTTTTCATTCATTTATATTTCATTTATTTTTCAAATTTATTTTTCATTTATTCTGTGTGTTCCCCTGTTCATCCAAAGCTCAGGGAACATTCTCATTAACAGCCACCCGTGTAAAAGACTTGTTTGACCCTTTCAGATCATGTTTCTTTTATGCTGGGCTCTCCTCAGCAGAAGTGTTCCTTGGATAAGCAGAGTTCCAGGGCATCTTTTTAAACTCTGAATGATCTACTTTGGATATCAGTTTATTTTGCAGAATATGGGGGGAATAATTTCTTTTCAAGAAAAGTTATCACTATCACTGAATTGTGAAATAAGATTACTGGTAAATCATAATTTTTCTGTGGAGATGATGGAAGAAATAAATCCATCTAGGCACATCTAAGCAAAGTATTTACAGCTCCCTTAAACAGCCTTTCTAATTCATATTTCCTGTATAAATCAGTCTTGTTTGTGACCTTGGAAATACATCAGAATTACAAAAATAACTAAATTGCTTTCTGCCAACTCAAGCTGAGGTTCTTTTAACTTACCATTGCCTTCAATTTCACAGAA
The DNA here is from genome assembly GCA_013400975.1 of Atrichornis clamosus. Lineage (NCBI taxonomy): Eukaryota > Metazoa > Chordata > Aves > Passeriformes > Menuridae > Atrichornis > Atrichornis clamosus. The sequence goes on along the minus strand of WBMZ01009651.1, from coordinate 215,997 downwards.
AATATCCTCTCTGATTAAATACAATTTTAACATTGCAAAATGCTTTAGGGGAAAAAGAAAAAAAAGGAAAAAAAAAAAAAAAGACTAAGTCTACAGTTAAAATGATACCTTCATACTGCCAATCTGAATTTTTACTACCGTCTATGAGTTTGACCACAATGTACTGTAAATATCTGTTGACATGCAATCACAGAAAGGAGTCTGGCTTCAAGTTGTAGTTATAAATTCCTTTTAAATTATTTTAAAAACCATTGCTTTTGAAATGCCCTTCTTTTAAGTAAGATATATCCCCACAGGAATTTCTTAGCACTTCACTGGAGGTTTTTTGTCCCTGTGTCAAAAGGCCAAGACAGCTAGTCCTCTTTTTGTTCCCTATCTCTTTTGAGGCTAACCTAGACTTCCTGCTGTTTCTTTTGAAAGTTCATCGTGCTTCCATTGACACAAGTCCTGACCCAAATGCTTATTGCAGCTTGTCTTCTGCCTTGTAGCTTCTCAGGCACAGACAGCACAACTGTCATAATCTTTTAGACTTTCCTGATCTCGATATATTGATGTTAGGAAAAGATCATGCTGGGAGATTTTGGTCAATTTTCCTTTTATCAGGGCATTGTCCAGCCATGTTAAAATACACATTGATGACAAGGGAAGTTTTTGGTGTTTAAGAATGGAGAATTGATAAAAATCCAAACCAATTAAAACCAGAACGGTTAATAAGGAAATACAGTGGTCAAATACCCTTGCTTGATTTGGGTAATTCGTGTGAAAGAAGTTCAGATTTAAGAGGAATATTGATGTTACTACATTCTCATCACAGTCTTCCTTCTTTTTGAGGGAAGGAATGAATGAAATGTCCTCTGAACTAGAATCACCTAGCTCTGCAAGCAGCTAAATTCCAGATTTATCACATAATTTTAATGTGTTCGCACATGAAGTCTTGTGAAAAACCGTAATTTTACTAAAGGCCTGCCCTCCAGAGTGGGAAGTCACCATGTTCTTATATTCTGTACTCTCTTTTATCCAACTTATTTCCATGCACGAAATCACCCCCAAAGTTTCAATGTTGGCCACAGCCTTTAAAAGAAAACACTTCACTTTTAATCTGTGGAGGTGCTCGTTGCTAAAACCTCAGAAGATTCCAGCCACATTGAGCAACCAGTTCTTGTTACTGCTGAGATGACGTGAGTAGTATCTAAGAAATTAAAATTTACACAAGGAAAAGCAACCAGGCACAGAGGCAGTAAAGAAGAGGCAAAACAAATAATGACGGAGTCTGAAAACTGAAGGTGTGAACAGGGAAGCTTCCCAGCTTCAGTACTTGTCCTTCCTATACAAAATCTATGACACAGCATGCTCCCTTCTAACCTGAAACCTTCTCCACAGAAGAGAGAAAGGCACTGTCAGAGCTCCCCATGCCCACTGAGACGTCCCAGCTTCCTGCTGGAGGTGCTCACTTCCACAGAGTAAGGGAGGAGTGGGGCACATTGCTTTTGTGGGCTGAAGAGACACCAGTTGTTTGCTGCCCAAGGGGTTGAGGAAGTGGGTGTTGTTTTCAGCTCCCTGAAATGCCACAAGACCTATCTCCAGTCCCTGGTCTTGCCTCCTCTTTTTATCAAGGTGAACTAAACAGAGTCTCTAAGCGTGGGGATCCCTGTCTTAATTCTGTCTGGAGGTATTAAAAACACAAACTGATTCTGCAGTTACCTTTTTAATTAAAGGTCAGTGCAACTTTATAGCCTTCAGAAATATACTCCTGATTTACAGCAAAGCATAAAAGTCAGAGGAGAATTGGGTCATGCAATTTAAAGATCATTATTGTCATTCCCTTTGAAATAATACTTCCACATTTGAATTGAAATTACATTATTCACTATGATTTGTACTTTTAAAAAATTGGAGATGGACAACATTTTTTCAGGCCTCAACCTTTAGCTAGAATGAATTATGATAATTGTTGTAAACAGAGTATTAATGTTACCAAAGAAAAGGTGTCAACAAATTAGAAGCTCTGCCAGGAAAACATTCAAGGAAAAATTTATGGAGGATGAGGGAAAAACATTAGACTGATGAATATCATTATGATTACAAGGTTTCCTGTTACAATTTTTAAAAAACAAAACAAAACTTAATATTGGCTTTGACAAAGCAGGAATGTGGATACAGATAAAGACAGTGGAACCTGAAGGGGTAGTTTGGACAAGGGGATACTGGAAGATTTATATGTGGGGTTTTGTATTCATGAACACCATTTATCAGAAGAAAAAAACTAAAGTATGCAGATTTTGATTTCCCCTTCCCTCCTCCCAGCACACTCAACAGGATCAAGGAGATTTCCTTTCCTTTAACCTACAGTAAAGGTTTAGCAAACACTGGAGGTTGTACATTTACAATCTTTCCAGCCTGATGAATCAGAATTTGAAAATGACTCAAAAGAAAACACAGCTAAGTTTGACATGAGAATTAAGCTTCTGATTATTTATACAATGCGCAGAGACAGTTTCTTTTCTCTAAGTAATTATTTTATTTTTTTTTTTAGCTAGGAAAGGAGTAGCAGCTATGGAAGAAGTTGGACTAGCTACTGCTAGTTGCCTTCCAACAGGTAAAAAAGAATTCCAAAAGAAATCACAAGTTTTCCTGAATAGATCTCAGAGGATCTAAAATAATGAATTGCAGCCAGATTAAACCATATGCTTTTATCCAGTGTATTTTCTTGTATATCTAAGGAAATGGCAAATCTTTGAATAGGGAGATAAAAAAAGGCAGTGGCAAGTGAACAACTGATTCTTTCCTGAATTTGTTACAGCTGCTTCCTCGCTCTGTCTTGGAGCAGAACTATGCAAAGCCAATTTAAATGACTTGGACAGACTCATCACAATGTAAAAGTGATTTTTCTTACATTCTTTCCTCTGTGACTAACTTACTGGGCAGAAAGGAAGCTGACAGGAGGAAATATGAAGAGGATAAAGGCTGCTGCTGCATCCTTGTCTTAGCTAATGTTTCAGGTGCTGGTGTTAGCAGAAAAATTTACAATCTGCTTTTACTTTCCATTTGCAAATGGAACACACTAGAGAGATAGTAAAATTCAGGGCTTCAAGCCATTTGAGAAACCCTAGATATGAACTAGCTGCTCATAGGAAAATCCTCTTTTTCTGCATGTACATCTATTTCTGGTTTTACACCTATGCATATATTTATACTGAGATTTTTTCTTTTTCAGTTATTTAATGTAGATTTCTGACTGATACTTTAATTAATTTAATATCTTTGCAGGTGTTAATACTTTTTACAGGTGACATCTAAGCTTTTTGTTTCTTTCATCCAAATACAATGCAGTTCTATAGCTTATAGCTTTATAATGTATAAATTCATAACGTCAAATTTCTGTTCTAAGTTCTGAAAGTGTTTTTGTCCTCAACAACTTTCTTATTTGAAAATTATTTTCATTAACCTCAGTTTTAAATAGGGACAAAATTTGTGAGGATTTCACAATATTCATTATATTATTTGTTTCTTCATTATACTATTTGTTCCTTTTTCATTAAAATCAAAGTAGCATATCCAGGTGATCTTTTTCACCAACCTGCACATTCTGGTCACATTCATTATTTTTCACATGGGTAGGCAAATCTCATAAGATAGAAGCAGATGGTGACAGCTTCCCCATACTATCAAATCAAATTGAGATAGCAAAAATAAACATTGGTCCCAAGCTTAGAAACTAGGTGAACAGTCTGCCTACTGAAAAGCTCTGCCAATTTTTTAGAAACCATGGACAAAATAATGTTGATTAAGAAATAACGATGAATCTCCAAAAAGAATTCTTAGGAGAATACTGAAGATATGAGACTACCTAACACTTAATGTTCTATATCAAGATGGGGTTGGTTTGAAAAGTGAGAGTATTCTCCCTCCGGCCTTTGTGTGGAGAATGTGCTCTGATCAATAATTCAGTGACACCTGAGGTTCACTATTTGAAATTCAAGAACTACAGGTAATATTTGCACTGTTTCTTCGACCCCTCTATGGAACAATAAAAATCTGTGAAATATGCAGTAAAAATATTGCCACTGTAAGATGAAAATCTATGTAATAAATATCACCCAAGTTCACTGTCTTAATAGCAACATCAAAATCTGGTTCTGTATTTTTCTCCTCTTATTAATTTCTTTTGTGTATCATTTTTTTTGCCACTCAGAAAGCCTTGCACATGGTACATGGCAAACAAATGTAGGAGGTAAAACAAACACTTTGGGAATATAATATGTACATTAGATTGCATCAGCCTAAATTATACTCCTGATTTTGAGTATAAAGTATAAGAAACAAACATTTTCATTGATTTAGGACTTAGAGCATGTTTGCAAGTGGGAAATGCTTGTCTGGTCAAAAGATTGAGGGCACTAGACTCTTTCAAAGAATTATTACCAAACTTCTTAAGACAGGTCAAATAATTCTTTGTTCTCAACTAAAAAAAAAAAACAAACCCAAACACCTCTCAACTTTAAAAAAAAAAACCAAAAAACCTTTTTTCAATTTATAACACTTTTATCTCAGATTATTACCTTTGTTAAATGTGTATGGAGCAGGAATTTGTATATATTACTAATGGAAAACTAGAGCAGCTGATTAAAAATGGTACTATTTCTGTCTTGCATAACTATTGGCTTTGACACAAGAATATCAATAATATATAAATATATAAATAAAAACGCCTATAACATTAATGCTTTTACGTGACAGTTAAATAGTGTGTGGAACATTGGAAAAGGAAAGGCTTTATGAGAAGTAGGCTGGGACAATAACATAGTGTTTGTATGACACTGGTATCATATATTTTATAAATAGGTAGAAGAACTCAGTTCAGAAGTCCCTCTCATTTGGAAGGTTCTCTTTGTTATCTTCCAGAGGGTGACTTATCATGTAAAAACTATGTTCCACAACCCATTATGTGTCTCAATATTAATCACAAAGTAAATGTTATGACAAATTAATTTGATGAAAAAGATACCATGAAAAATACCCCAGTGTAAATGAAAATTGTTATGATTAACAGAGTTCATAAATGAAAAATTGTTAGTGTAGTCAAAGGTGGGTTTAGATTTCTGTCATATTCTGTACTTAACTGAAATAAATTGTATTTAGATTGTTTGATCACTAACAGGATGTGTGCTAGATGTGCTAACACAGCACTAAGGGAAATAAAATCCTCTTGTGTCAATGAATAACATAATAATTATAATTTGGTACTGTGCCCATGCACGTGGAAGTGTCAGTCTTACAGTGATTCTTCCTGTCCTTCAATTAAGTCCTCCTGTAATTTTGAGGATGTGAGAGGAGCACAAAAGGTTGCTTTTAAATTCAAGTCTAGGTCTCTAATCTCACTGGAGTAATGGGGGAATTTGCTGTTTGATCTACAAATCTGTCCTGCCTGAAGAACTTGGAAAGACAGAATCCCATCAGTTTAGATATGTCTTTTAGATTTATTTTTTCCTTTGTAATCCCAAATGCTATAAACATTTTTATTTTAATAATAGTAAACTTTTTTTTTTGCAGCCTCCATCAATGTATGTATGTGCTGACTTATAAAAAACTCTATCATTTATGTGGCATGAGCTATTAAATGTATTAATTTTCCTTCTTATTACTTCTATAATCTCTCTTATATTTATTGCATTGATTTTATGTCATCAGACAATACATAGCATGGATTTCCATTTACTTCCTTGCTTATGTCAAGGATCCCTTGGACATTTTACTGCATTTCATAGATCCCTCTTTTTATCCTTTCTCATCATTCTTCATCTTTCCCCTACATTGTCCTTTTTCTCAAGTCTTGTTTTCAACCTGAAGGGATATGCTGAAGAAGATTGGTAACAATTTGGTATTTTTGCTTCTACCTCTTTCTTGAATCTATTTCTCCTCACGTCAGAAATAGGAAATTTCTTCCAAGTCGTACAGGGGTAAAACTGCAACAGCATTAACCCTGTCAGATGCTTTTCCCAACTCCAAGTTGGCTTCATGTCCTCAGACACAGAGGTCTTTTGTTTCAGGGGACAAAGCTAAGCCATTAACTCATTTTCAGATCTCAAAATTGAGAAAGTATTACTTTCAAATTATCTGAAAAGTAGTCAGAAACAATAAAATGAGGGGGAAAGGTGATTACTGTATACTTCAATGGATACTTTATTGCTGAAAATGTAGGGCATATATAATCAAATATTTAACAAAGGAGTTTGAACTTTGATTTTAAAATTAATTTCCTCCAAGACTTCATTGCGCACTGCTCTGACATTTAAATAAATTCAAATTTATTTACCACAAGATATGCAGCAAATGGACAGTGTATGTCCACTAATGTAACAATATTTCTGACAAGTTTATAGTATCTCCTTCATTAGAGCCATTTCTTCCTTATAGATCTATTCTCCCAGGACTCCCTTTAGCAGGAGTGTGTTGGTGCATAGACTCCTCCTGCAAATGTTCACAAAGTACTAACATGACATTTCAATAGTATTAAAACCTGTTCAAGTTTAGTTGCCAACTTGTGCCCTATTTGCAAGTAAAATACGCCCTCCTTTCTAATCATCTGGTGCTTTAACTGATCATTTCCCATTCCTTTAATAATATATGCCGACTGCCTTCCAAACATGTTTTATCCTTAGACTGTCTCATCATCATCTTGTGTGGTAGCAGTGCCACTCTCAAAAGAAATTAACAACATAAGGAACTCAAATGTCTAGGTGGCAGTTCACATTATAAAAAATACAAAATGTCTGTAGTAAGACCTATCTAAAAAACACTGATACATTTTAAAAATTCAACAAAAAATGGAAAGCAATTGGAGAAGCATTTGGGCAATTTTGATCAATCAATGGCTGTGTTAAACAACATCTATTATTGTGAATTGAAGAATCTGAAATATGTTACCATAGTGACGATGGAAAAGTAGTAACAGTTTCTAAAATAATAATTGGAAAATAATGGTCTTGATTCCATAGAAATAAGTGTCTGTTACACCAAACAAGAAGGAATTGCTAGTTTTGATTGGAGTGCCAAAAAGGTACATCTATCAAAGGAAAAGAAGGAGTTCTGTTTGTGTTTGCAAACATTTTGTGAGTCAAGTTTAATCTTGTGAGTAAAAATATTGCCACTGTTATTTGAGAGAGATTTAGATAATGTAGCAACAGGATAACAAGTTAGCACAATCTTCCCCAAATAGCTTGTGAGACCAGCTTGTGGAAAACGTTCAAGATGAATCTGGGAGAAGAGATATTTTTATTATCCTTGGAAAGTGCAGCTAAGTAGCAGAAAAGGTATGACATCAATAAAGTAAAATAAAAAACTAGGATGAAATAAGATAAAAAAGAAATTAGGTCAATCATCTAAATATTTTAATCCCCTCCTCCAAGTTCAGTATTTTTAATATTATATGACTGAATTCTAAGCCTAGGCATATATTTTATGTTTGGATAACTGTCATAAACACAGATGAAACTGTCACTCTGGAGAAGAGATTTGGGCTTTTTTCCCCTACATGCCTTAATTGTGTCTAATGTACATGATACAGAAAGACTAGTTCTACTTTTGCACTTGAAAATTTAAGGTACAGTTTGAAGAATTTTTTTAATGTTTTTATTCTTTGTGAATACTGGTACCTCATTCTTAAGGATTTTTCAATTTTCTGTTTTAGAAAATGTATGGTAGCATACAATTACTTCATAACACTCAGAATACACGCTATGGTAATAGAGCTGATAATCTTGGGATAGCTAATGAACAAAGTTCAAAGCTATTTCCAGAATGGATGGGTCTATGCAAATTTTAAATACTACTTACAGAGAGTGTTTTCTCTCAGAGTTTTATTAATAAAGACAGACAATATCTGAGCAACAAGATAAATACTAGTACTCAGGAAACGTAGCACATACCTTAGGGAGCTCAAGACAAAATACGCAGTTAGCACTTAAATAGTGCTTTTTCAAATCACCTCCTGATGGCCACAGCCCCAGGGTAGGGTAGGTTTGTACTCACAGCCTTCCTCTGGTGGTATCAAGACAGCAGTCTGGGAGTACCACATTACTGGTTAAATGATTTATTTGCCATATTTGGGAGATAAAGAAATGGTGTTTGAGAGGAACCCAAAGTAATTCGTGCCAATAAACAAGTCAGCATGTTTGCAGTTTTATTTTAGAAGTGTTTGTCTGTGGTTCACATAGAGTTACTCATCACAGGGTATCAGTAACTTGATTATGCAAAGTAACAATCTGTTTTCAAGCTTCCAAAGAGAACCAGTATATCATGTGCATCTAAACTCCTTCATGTTATGCACTGAAAGTCAAAAAAACCCATGGATATTTGCTTCACAAAATGCCATTATCTCAAGAGATGTCAACATTTCCTATGTTACCCAAAAATACAATATAGTCTTACTTTTATGATTGAATTTTCTTTGTGTCAAGCAGAAGAAAACCTGTTAACAGACATAATATAATACACTTGTAAGCTTAAAAGCAAAATACAAATCACCAACACTTCCTCTTCTCACCCCTCCCTGCCCTGCCAAAAAACCCTAACCCATGCTATACTTTTCTTATCTTGCCTGTTTTTCCCTGTCACTGTTCTGTTTTGCATCCCCATCAGTTTAATACTTTCTCAACCAGCATGCCACCGTTTTTTTTCTGTCAGCTTGCTAAACAGCGTGCCTTTAAATCTGAACTAGTTGGCTTTCAAGCAGTTCTCACTTTGCCCTTTGTCTGAGTGCAGAGGACAAAAGAATGGATGGATCCCACGAAGAGTAAAGGCCTTTTGTCCACCTTATCTTATAGCCTTGTTTACAGTGAGCAACCAAAATAAATTTTTTTAGATGTGAACAACGGTCAGACAGCACCAGAAAGATCTGTAGGAATTTCAAATGAAACAGAGGAGTTCATGGAAGCAGAAGCATTGAGGACTGTTGAGCACTGCAGATTAAAAAAAAAAAAAAAAATCAGAATAGAAAGTTTTTCCTTGCTAGAGCTGATGTGACACAAGCTGCTTTGGGATCATGGAGAGCATATTTGGAGCTCTGAGCTGCAAACTGCCCCTTGTTAAGGGAATTTGTCTTTTATGAAAGAGATTTAATTGCAGCCATCTTCAAACAAATTGGAAAATAACCAGGAGGTAAGTGAAAGATTCATTTAATAATCTTAACAAGACACAGCCTAGAGCATCTGAAGGCCTTTAACAAGTGCTAATGACTATACCTGAGAAAATATATGGTTCTGATTCAGAATTGTTAATTTAGGAGGGAGAATAAGAATTTATACCAATTTTAATGTAGGAAATAAAAATAAAATTAAAAGAAAAAAAAGAGAAATGAAACTGAATAAGCAACTATTGCTAAAGAAGCATACTGATCCAAATATTTATTAATTCTTCAAGACATGACATATTTTGTCTTCTATGTGTTTTTCAAGGAAAAAAGGTGGCTTTTCTATTGTCCTGTGCATGAATGATTTACATTGCAATACCTTCCAATAACTTCCCCAAAGTAGTTTTTCCTTCTGGTCTTGAAAAACATCTGTGCAGAGTTCCAGATCTTTGTCATGTCAGGGGAAAGGCCTAGATGAGTTCTGAATCCAATATACTCTACAGCATTCAGTAAAACCTAAAATCACATTATATGATCATAGCAATATAATCACTGTAATAATCTGAATCTGACTTAAAATCAGGCAATCACTTCTTCATTCAAATGACCAGAAAAGTAAAGCAATCTGGTTACACAAATGAATCAAACCATGGCTTGCCTGTGGTGGATTTTCCTTCCATTTCTCAGGTCAGGGTACTTGGATCATCTTGATGTGTGCTATTTTATTGTTATTTGTTATAGTTATGTCACTGCTGAGATAGAATGAAATCATACACTCATTTGTAGGTCTCTTTTTAGTTATGGGAACTGAGATTTTGAAGGTTTGGTTTTTGGGTTTTTTTAATTTTAAAGAAGACCAGTGTTCATGAGTCCCATGAGTCTGCAGGCTGCAGTACCAAAATCAGAGTTGCTACAATATATTTGCCATCTGAAGAAGGAAGCATTGAACAGAATGAAAAATTATCCTACCATGATACACTGTAAGTTTTCACCCAGTTTTCAACAAACTGCTACTATGAGGCCTTCCTTCAGTGTTGCACTTCATCCCAACTTCTCAGACTTTGTGAATATCTGTATTTTACATTATTTTCCTCAAACATATTAGTTTGTATTTTTCCTATTTGAAGCTCATTTTGTAATTTTCTGCCTGATTCCTTAATCTCACTTGGTCCCATTTGTATTATGCCTTTGTACTCTCTGGTGTTCACCTCAAGTTCTAATTTATTCTCACCTGCATATTTCATTAAGGTATTTTCACTCCCACATGCGCATTATTAATAAAGACGTTAAACTGAATGACTCTCCACAGAATGCTATTAAATATTCTCCCCTACACTCCAAATCTAATACTTTGAGCCTTTATTTTACAGCCAGCTCTCAGTCCTTGTGACAGTGCTCTCTGCAAGTCATTGGGAAATAATTTTCAGTACAATTCTGAAAGTTATCATATCAAGCACTTGACTAGACTCCAGACATATATATTACATTCCCTTTATCCACTAAGTAGGTGATTATGTAAAAAAAAATTTTTTAAAAAGGCAAAACAAATGGCAAAATCTGTTTTTAAGAAATAGCTGCTGTACGTCATTACTTGATGACTGAGTTTGAGATTGGGGAAAGAATGAATTACTTTTTTATAACCTTTGCACCATGATTTATAGAGCACTGTTTTCTGCGCTGCCCAGGATCTTTTAAATTCCCCTGGCATCAGGACCTGTTTCTGCTGCTTGTGGTGTTTAGCACTAAGCCCCCGTTCTCAGGATGGAACAGCAGGGCAAAAGGCTCCTTCAGACCGACCCTCCCGCTGCTCTCTGGTAAAGCTTCCAACAGGCTCTGCTGTGAAAGCTACAGCCCAGTGTGCTGGGATGCACCTCCCAGACACAAGAGCCACCTTTGCTGGGGCGTTTCCATCACACCCTTACACGGGAGAAGTGCCCCTGGCTGAAACGTCCACCGCCCTGCCTGGGAAGGCAGCCCGCCCTGGTGCTGTCTTGCTGTTTTGGGTTTGCTCTTTTCTCACTCTGCTCTTAATGTTCTTTCTATTCTGTGTTAAATTGTTTCCCTCCCTAGCAATTTGCTCCCAGCTACTTGTGTTCTATTCTAATTACTAGGCACAATTAGAATAATTCTGCTGCTTTCTAGAGATCCTTCAGTTTGACAGTGGAATCAGATTGGGACCAAATTCAGCTGTGGTTTTCTGTCTAGTAAACCATGTGTTTGCTTTGGGAAGGTAAGTATATATACCTGGGGTATATGTCCAATTGTTTTAAAGCAATAGCACCAAAACAATACTGCAATCATTCATTAGGAATTAATGCAGTAACCAGAATGGAAAAATAAATTTTTCACATTCTTTGTTTTAGATTTGTGGAAAGAGCTCACCAAAAATGACCAAAAGGGTCCACCCACAAGAACAAATTTGGACTTGTCTCATAGAAGCGAAGGTTAGGAGAAAAAAGCCTATCTGCTTTAGAATGACTATTGGAATAGCTGCCTCTAAGACTTACTAAACAATTCAGTTTCAAATAGTGCATTTTGACGTACAAGCCATGTGCCGTAGTGTTTCACACCATACACTACATAAATTATTAAACCTATGTGAGCTGCTTATTTCCATTTCAAATAAAATACAAGTCAAATATGACATTTAAAAGTTTTCTATAATATTTATAAAGAGTGCTAAGCAGAACAGAGTCTTGTAAAAGAGGCTTATTCAGTGCTTGTAAGACTGACCTATCAATAGTGGAAGTCATTAAAAATACAGATCTTCCATATGATGATTCAGAAAAACACTTGTGGCTTAAAAAGTTGAAACGCTAATGATTAAGCTATTGTCTGTCTCAGTTTCTCCTGGAATTCTTTCTCCAAATCCCTGTGGCCAGTGAAGTCACTCGTGACATAGCCCCTCTTTCAACTGCTCTTAAAATGTTTAGTTTGATTATTTTAGTGTTAAACCATGTGGATTCTGGTTTGCTGGGGTTTTTCTTGATGTAAAGACAAGCTGGGTTCTCTGCTTTTTTCTGTAACTAAGAGGGCAAGATATGATAGAAGTTCTGGCAGTGTTTTCAGGCCTTTATAGCTAATGAAAGTTAATTTGCAAACAAAGCAATCCTTGAGTTTCGGTTTTTTGAGATTCACCCTGTTTTTGTAAATATGGTGTGGGTGAGCTCTTCTAGACACTGATGCTGGGCACATTTTCTCTCTGAGTTGTGATAATATATTTAAAGTTACTAAGAATGTTCAGAGCTCAGCAAGCACAGTAAGAGGTAAGACTCACTAGCTCATCAGAGCAGGGAAAATAATGACTAAAAAGTAAATTTATGCCATGCTAACTTAGATATTCTGAATTCTCTCCATATAAAATTCTTCTGGCACTGGAATCAGGACAGTCCGATACCTTCTTTAGGTATATAAAGACAAGTGCTTCAAATATATATTGTTACTACAGTGCCATAATTTTTTATTTTATAATGCACATAAATTTAGTGCTTTAACTTCACTGGTATTTTAAATCTTATAAACATTATGCTTCTAATTACATGTTTAGAACAAGCTTTATTTGTAGAATTTAGCAAAACTAAGCTCTGTCTTTAATTGTTATAAATGTTGAGTTTTATCATAGATTGGGAGTTTTACAAGATTTATGACAGCTTTTTCAAAGTGATCAAATTTAGAAAGCCACAATAATTGAGCTGAGTATATGGAGGCAAGAACAAAATGTTTACCTGAGAGTTTTCTTCCTAGGTGTCCAGTTTGGTTGCCCCACTTGGAATTTCTGAAGTTCAAATTTTCCCTGTCCAAACACAAGTGCTTTTGCCGTGTCCCTGAATGAAATATAAATCACTGCCCACCAAGTAACAGGTGTGCCATGGGTTCCCCTGCGTGAAAATCTTGCCAAGTAGACAGCTGTAAACAGAGGCACAACCTGAAATTTCCAAGACTCTTTCAAAGAAGAGCTCTAATTGCTAAAATGTAATCAGTTTTTCATGAGGGTATGTAAAATACGTGGTGAAGTTTTCATCTAAAATAAAAATTTATTGTGGTGTTGTTGGAGGAAAATGTAAAAAGAAAAAATCAGGAGTTGACGTAGATCGATAGGGAAATTATTTTTTTAATTTTGTAACACGGCTGGTCAAAAGTAATTCCACTGAAAGTAGTTTCCAACAGAAAATTAGTTTTTACTAAATTTTTATTTTGCTGTCTTTTAATCAAAGGATTAGCTTGAAAAAGAAACCCCAAAACCAAAAAACCTCCAACAAAATTTTCAGAACACAATTTCTCTGCCCCCATTCCCTCCCTTTCGTTTAGTAACAAGCAGAGATGATAAACTCTTACTTGATGAAATTTTGGCATATATCAACTCTTTTTTCGGTGTAGCTTTCTTACAGCTAATGTTTTGCTAAGTTTTAAATTTTATGTCCAAACCTAGGGTTTTTTATCAATTCTAGATGATTACTGCTAAAATATATCTATATCTATATCTATCTATATCTATATATATAAAATTTGTCTCTGTTCTTTAACATATTCTTACAAACCTTTTGGTGTGGGAAAAGATTCTTTTGCAAAATAGTAAAGGAAATATTTGCTCACTATGTCTATGATGAATAAAATAAGAAATTAATTAGATTAGATTCCAGCACAAAAGAACATGGATCAGATAGTACAAAGATTTTGATGATAAAGACATAGAAAAGAACAGAATAAATTGCTGGGGAAAGCTGTGGCTGCCATCATGGGACACCTTTATTAATAGGTTCGATAAACATCAGCCGGGAGTGACAAAGATAAAATTGACCTTGTGTGAGGCAAGGTGCCAAAGAAAGCTTCTTGAGGTACTCTACAGACTCACTTTTCCATGATTCTATCCCCGTTGGTGTGGATGTGTCATGAGCAGTTTCACAGCTGTCAGTGGGACATCTCAGCAATGCTAACCTCTTGTGAAAGACTCTCCATGGTCAGAATATTTACAGTCTGACACAAGAAAAAGATGAAAAAGAATATACTTTGGTAACACTCTGCTTTTTAGGTTGTTTACCATCTGTTCTCTAGCATAAGTTGCTCAACATGTGCTTTTATACTGTGAAGAGATAATTGCTTCTTACTGGGTATGGGAAAAGGTTACACTATATCTATTCTTTGGAAAAATCCTTTTGTGTTCTAAAGCTGCACTTTTATATAAAAGGGATCAGAAGGCAAGTGTAAACAAATACATTAACAATCATTAAATAGCCTATTTTGAAATTTTTAAATGAAATTTAGAGAGCTTTGAGTTTTCTCAGGATTTCTGTGTTTCAGTTTCCTGTCAATTCTCTAGTTTCTAAGGAGCTGAGAAATAAAATCCTTAGAGAAACACCAGAGTTATCCAGCATCCCTGAAGCCTGGGAGGAAGTTCTTCATCAGGAAGTGCAGAAGCCTGAAAGTTGTTACCTTACCTACCCTAGAGAGGCCCCTCCCCTGCAGCTGGGACTCCCAGGTCCTAGGACAGCACACAAAATGGGGCTGTTCTTGGCATATGGGTCAGGGAAAACTGGGAATTGTCTGAGCCACATTCGCCACTGCTCTGGTGTGGTGAGAGTGTGCTGCTGGAACCATCCCTTGCTTGCTTCTTATCACAAGTCTGTAGAGCCTGTTTTCACAATTTTCAAAATTTCACCTTTTTTTAGTCAAAATCTAGTTTTAGTTGCAAACCAGACAAACAGGTTTGTATGTGATTTTCAAGCTCTGAATGTAAATCTTCTAAAAGAGGTTTGTAAGGAAAAGCAAAGCTGAAAAAAACCCACAAACCAAAAGTGAAATCTATTTGCCCATAAAATCAAACTTATTTCATATACTAGGCCTTCATAATTCTGCCAATTTTTATGGGCTTCCAGTTACACTTTCCTGGGCATTTCCCTATTTTGTTCCTCTGTTGCTGTGTGGAAAATTCATGCCAGCAACACATGAATTGACTAACAAACTGAGTGTATATTGGAAACAGTTACTTTGTCAATACACAGTGTACTGCCAAGATAAAAATGTCAAACAAATGGAAAAAAAAATAGCATAGAATCATTGTTTTATCTCCTGTAGTTAGTATAGTTTCAGTTATTCCTTGCAGTAGTTGGAAACAAACTGTTTTCAGGCAGAAATTATTTTAATTGGCAACCTTTCTTCAATACTACATGAATTTTAACCCAATGAAAATTAAACAATTATCTTCAAACTGCCAAAGTGAATCCACTAAAGAGTAAATTGACTAACTTTCTTTAGTGCTGGTATTTTCTTCATACTTGGGTTGTTGTTGCTAGGATGTTTTCATTGTGCTGTTAAAGAACAATTGGATGACATGAATACAAACTACTTAAATATTTATGATATGGTGTTTAGCTTAGTTGTTACTCTTGCATAAAAAATAAGTATCTAGTCCACTGTATTTTGATAAAAGCAGAACTCTGCCTATTCTTGGTAATGAAGAAATTTCTTGGATGGAAGATTATATGGAAACCTGTTCAGAAACAAAAGGGGAAGGAGATATTGAGAGGTCACAAAGTGAAAGATAAATGGCCCATGCTTAAAACAGAGAAAAGAAATCTGAAAATCCTCTTTCTGACTGTATTCTGACATTAAATAAAGTCTGACTTGCAGGTTTGTTCTCAGTTCTTGCTTTACAGAAATATTTATTTTTTTCTTCACTGTTTGCTCAGAACAGTATCTTCATTTCCTTCGCTTCTTTCAGTCTGAAGCTCATTGACTGCTAATTTTGACTACCTTGATGCATTTCCATTGATTTTTTTTAAAATCAGCTTTAGCTGTTGTGGTGTACCTGAGACATCCGATTTTAAACTCTACACTGATCCTGCAAGATCAGTTTAGGGTCTGCAAGTCAGGTTTTCCTGCTCACCAAAATCCACATCTGTTTTTACACTGCTGGGATGATTTTTGAAGAGTATGCTCAGTTTGACTCTTAGTGAATTTATCTGTCCCAAAATCCTTATGTGTTCCATAATGCAGTCTTTCTGTTTACTTATTCTCAGATTGCAGCTACAAATCTCATGTATTGGGCACTCACGTGATGATTCCCTTTAGTTCTACAGTTTGGTGTCCTAGCTATAAAATTTCGTTTTTCACTTAGATTTTTCAGGGGTTTTTTCACCCTTAATTCCTGTTTCTCCTTAGTGTTTTATGGTACTTATTTACTGATTTATCCTATAATGATTTCTTCTTACAGACCTTCTCAAGGACTGTCTGTTGTAATCTAACTCTGTAATCCAATATATGACTTTTGACACACCTATTTATTTTGCATAAACAGTGGTTTGGGTTTTTTGGAGTTTTTTTTTTGCATTTTGGTTCTAAGGGTTCTTTAAAAGACACTGATTTTGTAGACAAGTTCACCCAAATTGTTAAATTTTTCTAACTGCACAAGTGCTGTGAGGGTGGATGTGTCCTCTTTGATGGACAGACAGTAGTTTTAGAGACTTTCCACAGAAAAGACCAAATTCCAAATGCCAGTGCACAAAAAGTAAGGATGTGCTAATGAGGGTACAGGTTTCCTACTGATTGCATTTAGACTTGAGGTGCCTAAGATTGAATACATAGGTGAGTAAGGGTCAGCATAAGAAAGATTTTTATTGAAATTAGTTTCTATTCATTATAGAAATAGACCTCTTCATATTTTAGAACCTGTTTTGTTACTTTTTTCCATCTGGCTGATAGAAAGCATGGTATGTTATTTCATTACTCTGAAATGTGCTGTATTATAAAATTATATTAAAGATCAACTAGAAGGGATGGCTTTAGGCTGCAGGAGGGTATATTTTGGTTAAATATTAGGGAAATATTCTTTATTGTGAAAGAGGTGAGGTACAGGTTGCCCAGGGAAGTTGTGGATGTCCCATCTCTGGAAGTGTTCAAGGCCAGGCTGGTTGTGGCTCTGAGCTACCTGGTCTGCTGGAAGTTGTCCCTGTACACAGTAGAGGGAACTGGATGACCTTTAAGGTTCTTTCCAACCCAAACCATTCTGTGATTCTACAGTTAAGTAAATAAACATTTGTATTTACAGAAGATAAATCAAAGGAAATTTTTTTTTTTTTAATTCTTTGCTGCAGATTTGAAAGTCTGCAGGAATCCAAAGGAAGGTAATAGATTTGGAAGATACGGAGGGCGCATCCGTCTTACACCTGCTAAGAGTTCTAATTGTGTCATTACTGGGATAAACAATGTGCCATCTCTCTGTGAACACAGGCAGAATTTATGAAATATCTCTTGTTAAAGACATGCTGTACTAATACCTATAAAATAACCACAGAGATGCATTTTTGGGAACGAGGCTGGCTTGGGTCACCACAGGAGATACACTGATATTAGTCATTCTGCCAATGTTCACAACTTTGCTCAATTTATTGATTCTGTGCTGAAGGGGGGAGAAAGGCCAATCTATCTGCTTTTCATGATGAAAATCAAAAGAACAACATGAAAAAAAACCCTCACTTCTTTTTTCTTACTACATCCGTGACATGCCTTTCTTCACTGGCACCTTTAATGATGAGAAACTCCAATGTGATTTGGCAGCTCTAAGCCAAGCTAATTACACAGACTGAGATCTTAGGTTTCTGTGAGTCAATATTCAGAACAACTTAGAATATATTTGCACAATGTAAGCATAAAGGTCAAATTAAAATATTAATTCTTTCTGTCTAGGTCCAATATGTTAAAATATATTTTCCTCTGTGTTTGAAAAGTTTGAACATTCAAATGCAACCACGATACTTTTGTCAATTATCCATTTACACCAAATGAGCAAAGAGGCAGCTTTGTGCTGTGAACATTTTCTTGCAATTTAATAATGTGAATTTCTTTCTGTCAGACATAAGAAATTCAGAAAACTGACCTCTCAGCAGCTTCTTTAAATGGTGCTGAGTAATACATAATGTAAGTGTAAAAATAAGGACTTGTAGTCACTCAGCATAGGAGTTTAATATATAATATGTCTGAATACTTTCATAGTACGTTGTCATATCTGCTCTTAATACATTGGCTGATATTTTATAGTGAGTTCTAAATTTTAGATGTATTGTTTTTCCTTCTTTTCATAAAACTTTAGACACTTCTTTGTTCTTTAGGTGATAGTAAATTCAAGTTCTTCTGTTATGGAACTGGATATATTATAGGATAGTATATGATAACACATGTAAAAACTTCTGTAGATATCTTATACCGAGTGTCACTTTTTCATCCACCTCTGAAGAATAATATCTTTATTCTTCTGCATGTTTGTGTTCTGTTTGACTGCATGGGTGAATTTCCTGAGGTTGTTTGTCAGTTTTAGTACAAAGTAAATGTTGCTTAGGTGCTCCAAATTGATTATGTTCACCCTCAGGCACTTTCACAATAACCTATTGCAGATTAAAATCACAAAATGCGATGTCACTTCCAGTCTTTATTAATATAATTGACCCTCCTACTGAATTAATAGTCTACATCCAGGTTGCTTAAATAAGCTTGCTATTAAATAGTTCTCCTAAAGTCTAAATTGTAACATATTTTGATGACATAATTGAACTTGTTTGTCTTCTTACTCAGTCAAACATCCTGGACTGACATTAAAACTCATCAGAAAACTTGTGGAAAGCCCAATATTTGCCAGGGATACTTTTCATAATTCCTAAGTTAATTTATTCATTAACATTCTGCTATTCAAAAGAAAAATTACAGGTGAAAATCGAAGTTATTCAAACTCAAAATTATCAAAGCATATATAATTTGATATTATAAATTTATCGGCTCTGAAACAAAGCTTCTTCTCTGGTAGTAGGATACCTTCTATATTTTCTCATTGTATGGGTTTACTTGAATGTTCAAATTAGTAGGAAATTATTTAAACATGAATTAAATTGAATCTGCTCTTGAATAATTTGTAATTTCTCATAGAGATAATGAGCTTCAGGACTCTGGATTCATATCAGAGTGGAGATACAGGCACACATTCTCGTTAGATGCATGGGAAATAGATTTATTTTGCTTTTATATTGCCTACCCTTTGCTGGCTTCCCAGATGAGTGCTGATGAAATGAGCAGGCAGAAACACAGATGAGAACCTTTTTCCTCATTAAAGCAGCCATTATGCATCTAGTTGTCAGTTTCTGTACCCCACTGTTGCCTCCTGATATTCTCTTTCTCCCCACTTCCCTTTTTTAATGTTTCTCCTTGTTCTAGCAATTCAAGTAAATATTTACTTCCTACAGACATGGCAGACAAATGGTCTGGATCATGCAGCTTGCTTGAAAATATGACCTTCTCCATTTCTTAGCTTTTTTCTTTTCTCCTAATTATATAGGCGAGGCGGGTTGGGTGAGTTGCTTTTATTTACAGCAATGGCAAATATATATCCATAGGTGTTTGGTTCATAATTAAGTAAATTGATCAAATGGATCCTGCTACCATGAGCAAACCCTGATTAAGTTCTTAGCTGAGCAAGAAACCATAAAGGAGTTTTGTAAGACAAAACATCTGCTGTCTTCACCCCTTTAGTACCCCCTTGTACTTCACTGTAAATGCACCTGCTCTTATATTGTCAGTAAAAGGAGTTCTGGGTACTTTGTGTTCAACGTCTGACTCCACGTGGTGTATTTCCATAAGCAGCCCATGGGGAGTCAGATAGGCTATTGGCATGAGGAAAATTCCTGAAATTTCCACTTCAGGTTTTACAGCCTTTATAAAGGCATACAGAAAGTACTGTATAAAAATGTATAACATCCAAACAGAAAACGTTTACAAGAAAACTCTTGTATATGGAAATTTCTTCATTCTTGACTGTGTTTTTGCACTACTGATACAGCATCATAATTTATTTTTAACTCAGAGGATGACATTGCATACTAGGAATTGCATACACTGACCTGTTGGATAACTGGACAAATCAGTCAATGCTTACTGACAATTTTATTTCACTGCATCACACCTAGATCAAAACCCCCTGAGGTTATACACATCCACTATTCTAGAGCTACTTAGCAGTCCTGTCAACATACTTTTCTGAACTTTTTTACAATGGTACTGTATCTTGGTAACAACTTCTTGCACCAGCCAGCACATAGAGAACTAGTCAATAAAAAACCCAATCAAAATAATATATAAAATATCCTCAAAATGGCCAAGGGCAGTGAAAGAACTGAAATGAATTCTCTTGGCAGCCAGCCGGTGAGTGAGTCCAGTAGACTAATAAAAATTCCTTATCCTTCTTGGCTTTAAAGAACTTAACCTTTTTCAGGACTGATTCTGGAGAACACGTTACTTTCTCAAGCTCCACCAGTGGCACTAAACGTATCTGTCTGTATTTGTTTAAAACAGTAATTATTAACAAGTTATAAAATGCACAGGTCAACAGATCTGAAAAAAAAATCTCTATATTAATTTTCATATTCACCTAAGTGAGCAGTTAACCCCTCCAAGCTTGAGAAAGTCACCATTATAAAGAAACATCATTCACATAAAGAAACAGTGTCTAACTGTCTGAAATATCTCCTGGAAACCTTTTGGTTGCTTTTCTGAAGTCCCATTAGCAGATAAAATTATATCTTACAAAAGTAGAGAGCTTCTCAAACATAATTCACTATTAAATCGTAATTGCTGTAGGCAACAGGTCAGAAATTTATTATTTCATTATAATCAACAGCAAAGCTTCCCTTTACTTCCCTAAAGACCAAAATTGCCAAGATTTGATTGCTTTAAATTGATACCCTTTTATTCCCGCTGAGGTATTGCTTGCTCTTCCACATCCATATAACTCATACAAGTTTTTAACCCTAAGTTCTATGTCTTTATAGAGGATAAGGAACTACAACCTGTGTTACCCCTCACCACTTAGAACTTTGGAAAGAAGAAATTTTGGCAAAGTAAGGAGGTGGATCTCCTTATTTCCTGGTTATTTTTTAGCAAAATGTTCTAGTGATATTTCTTCCCTGTAAATAATTATTGCTTAGAATATTTTTAAACTCATTCTTGTGCTTCTCAACATTGACTGTACTGCATCAAAATGTATTTTTTATTTTTACGTAGTGTTTAATTTTTTTCACCTTGAAGTTGTCTGTTTAACGAAATCCTAACAAGCTTAGGAAGTTACTGTGATTTTGAGTAACAGTAGGAAGTTCTTTGCCAGTCTTATTCTCACCAACCACCAAGGTTCTAGATGTTCCAGGACTGATCCCATTCATAATTAAGCCATGACTGTCATTCCCTCCATGGAAGTGCTTTGTACAGATAGAGAGTAAGAAATTCTGAAAGGTTAAAAAAAAAAAAAAGGCAGCAAAAATAATATACTATTTTAGTCTCTCTCCCGTTTTATCTGTTTTCCTTAGGATCCCTCTCTTGATTATGTATCCACTGAGCCTGCAATCTAAAAAGTTAAAAGTTTATGCTGCAAGGGAAGGTAACTGCTCGAGGTAACTATTGCTGTGCTTATTTTGAATAGGGATAAAAAAAGCTAAACCTATGCAGTGCCTTGCCTGAGATGTTCTGTAGTGGAATCACTTCTACACCAGCGTGAGAGAGCTGAGGTGCAGATCCATGGAATGCTTGCTTAATCACAGCTGCCAGCTTCCACCAGTGGAGATACCTTCAGTCTTCCTGATCCTAAAAACAATGGATGTTGCCAGACTGGTGTTGATACTTAACTGCAGGACATTGAGTACTGGCAATTCTTTCTCTTAGCAGGCAAGTTATTAATTAATAAAATAATGTCTAATTAGAACACCAGTTGCAAGCAGCACTGACTAGATAGGATATTAAATATTAATTTAAAGAAAGCAAAGCAAACAGAATACCACTTGCTAGCTGTTGGTCACGAGGTCCACAGTCTAATACAGTGAGCTGGTGTGTATCATGAGAAAACATGTATCCATATTTTTTCATCAGTTATGAGAAAGGAAATCTACTTATAAATTAACAAATCTAAGTCCTGCATTTGAATGTGCTCTGGTACTGCTTCAAGGGCTAATTACACCTGTAGAATGTAAACTTGTTAATAAACATCTGTAGAAATAAAAAGCGCCTCTAGGATGGGAGTGCCTAATAAAATGGAATATTTTCTGCCTTCAGATATAGTATCTGGGATCTAACAGTACTGCCTCACAATTTTTTGGTTGGCAATAGAAACCCAAGTAGAATGAAATAGGGATGTGCTATTCTGTTGGTTCATGGAAGACTGTATAATCTAAAGGAAGGGTGTTGTGTGTATTTATCTTTGATTTGTATCTCTGTAACTACATGAAGTTCTGGTTCACCTCAGTATACTCTGAACTCAATGCAAAAGATGTAAAGGAAAGTTGGCTGTCCCACAAAAATATTTAATCCGCTGTAACCAAGTCAAGGACACAGTGATCGCATGTACAGGTATACAAGCCTTTAGTTTTGCATACCATATTAATATGAGTCACTACACTTGATTTAATTTGACTATTTTTAAACTTACATTTCTGCAAAAGAAATGAATATTTGGCTTTTTTCTTACACTGTATCATAGATTTTTATTAGGGAAGTACTTTATTTTCTGTGTGTGCATGACTATTGTTTGGAAATTTAGATAATTGAGTGCTTTTTCTTGTAAGAACAGACTTTCCCTCCCTAAAATCACTATTTATATTCTTTAGTTGCTTTTTGACCACCAAATAGTCTCTACATGATTTTCAGTCCTGTCTTATAACTGCTTCTGAATATTTTTCTTCCCACTATTTTTTAAAACTTGATTATATAGTGATAAACTTTCATTTATTTTCTCACCTTGCTGTGTGTGAAAAGTGAAGCAAAAACTTTAATTTTAACACTGTTTTTATTGTGTGGTGCATGAAACTCAGTTTCATGTGTGGTTTGGTACATGAACTCAGGGAGTTAAATTCTTTATATGAGTCAGGGGTAGGAAAAGTGTAATCAGCCATGAAGTTTGTGTTTCACAAAGCTGCTTACACTGAATAATTCAATATTTGAGCTTTAATGATATTTGAATAGGAATTTGTATGCAGACTGTACAGTGAATAGATGAAAGAACGCAGACAAATTTTGATTTCTGGCTGGATCATTAGTATCTGAGATCGTTTTTCAGCCCACTGTGGGATCAGACCTCCCTGAGACTGAAATTGCCATGCTGCCTACAAGGACAGGTGACCTCCAGCACCTCCATAGGTTGTGCACAATGCCGTGGCTTGTCACAGCTTTTCTCGGAGGCCCTGCACCACATAATGCTCAGAGACGGCCTCTGATGGCAGAACTGTCACCGTTAGGAGTGTACCTCCAGAGAGACAGTGAGGTTGTATCCCCTGATGAGAGGCAGAGCAAATCCCGGGGAGGTCAGGGCTGGCACAGCTGAGGGGACATTCCCTTTCCAGCTCCTGCTGCCATGCCATGAGCCCTGGCTGTGACTAACGAGGGAAGCGTTCTGTTGAGCACAGCTTGTCCCCGGCTGGGGGAGGACAAACCGCACCCATCACCGCTTGTCAGTGCCAGATGGGAGAGGGGGAAGCCAAAACAAGCCTACAACATCGGAAACATATTTCAGAAATGTCTGCATGGGGATTTTCTGGCTACTCTGGAACAGCCCCTGGCCTGCTCTCCACAAAGTGTCACAGGGGCCAGAGGGATCCACAGTGATAGGAAGAGTTAGAATTGTATTTATTTGTTGTGGTGTGGCTCTCCTCACCATACCCCCACTTTTAATCCCCGGAGCCAGGACTGGAGATGGGTTGAGCGAGTCATGGAGCAGAGGTGTTGCAGCACCCTGTGCTGACGTGCCACCCACGGCAGCCCTGACGCAGGGCGGCACCTCTGGCAAAGAATGGTGCCATGCTCACCTCTCCTGGGGCTCTGAAGAGCTGGTGGATGGAGGGTCTGTAGACAGGGACTGGGGTGAAAGTTTTGTCGGTGTTCTGATTGGAAGTGATGTGCACCTAGAGCCAAATGGGCTGGCTGCCCTCAAACAGTTCAGCTTCATGCTGGTCTGTCATGGGGCCAGGAAGCTCCTGGAAGCGCCCTGGCCATGACAGCAGCTTTCATCCTGGGAACATTCACGGATTGTACTGGCATGCCAAGTTCTTCAGAAAGAGCCTGGGCTCCTGTGTTCAAGACGTTCCACCTAAATACAAGGAAGAACTTCACTGTGCAGTGACCGAGCACTGGAACAGATTGCCCAGAGAGGGTGTGGAGTCTCCCTCACTGGAGGTATTCAGGAACAATCTGGACACAATCCTGTGCCATGTGTTCTGTGATGACCCTGCTTGACCAGGGAGGTTGGACCAGGGACTGCTGTGGTTCTTTCCAATCTTGCCCATCCTGTAATTCTGTAATTCTGTGGCACAGAATTGCAACTGTCAGTAAGGACATATGCACAAAAAAAACTTTTACACAAGTCAGATTTTGCCAGTCAGTTGGATCCTAAGTAATAGCTTATTCTTTGAGTATATTTTGTCTTCAAACAGATAATAAATCCAAATTACAGTTTGAAGAAGTATTATTGCTATACCTTTCTTCCTAAACAATTAACCTGCTTAAACATTTTCTGAAACAAATTTGAATCTGAAATAAATAAATAAATATTTCTGATGAGTCCTAGTGTCCATATTCGCACTTCCTATTATCTTGTGTATTTTTAAACTTTTGATTGAGATGGTATTATGTAATCTCCAGGTTATGAGAGATTCAGGAAGAAATGACAGGAACAGTCCAAACTCCTGCATTATCTAAAGTAGACTGTACACTGAATTTCTAATAGAATTTCTCTCGAAGGGTCTTAATCCCAGGCTCTCTCTGGGGTAGTCTGAAAAGAACCAGATAGAATCTGCTTATCACCCTTTCGCCTTGAAAGCACAGGAAAGGTAAACAAGAGAGGCAACTTGTCAGCACTGAGACAATTACTTCTGTTTCGAAGATCACAGCCTAACACTGATAAGGGATTTTTATAAGGGATTTTAGTATCCAGATTAGAAGAAATCAGCGAGTGTGCATGGGCATTCTACTATCTAGATTTCATGTTGTTTCCTGCGTCCTTATGTATCTAAAGGCAAAGTCATTTCACTTTAATTTCACTTTGCTTGATGTCAGAAAAACCAAAACAAAATAAAACAACAACAACATAAATTTAAGAAAAACCCTCCAGAAAAAAAAAAAAAAAGCAAAACTAAACCAAACCCTATTGTTTTATTCTGGAATTTGTTATTTCATTTTACCAGAATAAACTATGAGAGGAGATACAGACTTGCATTGTCAATTCTAGCAGTGGAAGATATTATACTAATAAGAAAGAAAATACTTTTTCCATGTTGCTATAGGTGTAACATCCCACCCTTAAGGGGAAGGGAACACCCAAGATTTGTAGATGCCTGTTCTCAAAAAGAAACAATAAAAGTCAGAGGGTCCAGAAAAAAGTTTTATTTATAAATTATACACACAGCATGGAAATTGGTAGAGTAGTCCCCTGTCCTGGAGCTGTTTCTTGCTTTCTCTTCAAATTAGTTATTATGCACAGTCCATTCCTCTGGACCTTTTCGGAAATCGGTCAGAGGCCTTCGGGGGTGGTCTTGTCCCTCCTACTGGGCCACCCTGTGGTTAGCAATCCATGCCCACTTCTCAGTCTCATTCCTCTGCTTGCACTGTACTGTGTTGTGCTTATCTCCAGGAGCCAGAAGAAGGATGTTCGTCCCAGAAAAATGCTGCCCTACCTCCCCACGGCCCCGTCTCCAGCCACATCCTGCTCTTTCTCACAGTGTGTTATTGCCAGCAGTCCTTGCTTGGCTGTATGGCTATCCAGCTATTGGTGTTTGAGACATACACATTAGCCCCTTGTCTTCTAGGCTTCTGCAAAAGGTTCTGCCCTCAGACAGCCTTTTTTGTGGACAGTACTTGTCTTCCCTTGCTCTGTTGGTCCCACTCTGCAAGCAGGTGTGAAAAGGTTAGATAATAGACCTTTCACTCAGCACTTCCCCCAGAACAGAAGTGTGTGGTCTCAGGAAGGAGAAAAGCTTGCTTTCTTTGGTAGCAGAGAGATAGAAGAGATAAAGTCATTAACTTTTGCCCACAGAACAATCTTTTATAAAACCGGGAACAATTTGGCCAATTATTTGCTCATTTTGAAAATTGTCCTGTCATTTTTCCTCTGCAGGTCATAACAATCTCCAAAGCATCTTCCTCACTTAGAAGCTTAAATTCCATTGAAAGGTGATGCGATTTGAGTTCCTAACTTACTCAGATTCTTTTCAACCTTGTAGATTCCAGTTAAGCAAACAGTTGGCTTTGCTTTTCATTTAAACCTTGCTTTTGGTAAAGAGGCAGGGGCAAAAATAACCCCACAGGATATCCTTTTTTCCTTTTCCTGAGCTAACAGGGAAAATTTCATAGGGACAGATCTCTTTACTTAGAAAAGTTAACCTATTTTATTTTGGCATGCAAAACCACAACAAAACGTGTCCACGGTACTTGATCTATGGACAAAATACTGCTCAAAATAACCATGTACATGGCATGACTGTATATCTTATCTGCTATGGCCTCACAATAAGAACTTTAGAAGTCCTCACTGAGCAGAAGAACAATTTCATAATGTATCTTTAAACTAATCATTTATGTGGAAAGGAGCAAGAAAAAGAAAAGATGACAGAAACACTTTCTAGCAAACAGTACTTCGAAGATAAAATACACCTTTGAAAATCAAGAATTAGTAAATAAATTCAGCATTATTACAAGTGTAACAAGGTTCATGTGTCTCCAGGGTAAAATCACCAGCAGTTAGTTCTCCTACCTACCATGAAAATCTTTCCACTGAATTTACCTACTTTCTTTTTTCTTAAAAAACAGTGAAATATTTCTATAGGATGCACAGATGGCACGCTCAGTCAAACAAGGGGAAAAGTTGGAACAGAACTTGGGGGCAGACTGTGATATATCTGTGATTCTTTTCATTAATGTTGTGATAGTCTTAACCACAAAGTAAAATGTCTATCAACAGGCTAAATGTAACAAACCTGCAGTCATTTTTCAGCCCAAACCTCTGTCGATCTCACTTCAGAGCCACAACTTGGACAAAAGTGCAAAGTTGGGTTTTATGAGGTATCTGCCAACCCAATGACATTTCATGAAAATTCACATTAGAGGCAGCCTTATATATATTCTGATTTGGGATGCAGTATTACAGATCTCTTCATGAAAATGCCTCATGTTTTAGATTTTTTGCAGCTCTTTGATTTTAGTGTAAATGTTTTATTAGTGTAAAAATGAGTACAGTATACTGTAAACAATGTAGTGCATTATGTGTATAGAATGTAACCAATATAGTGTAAATAGATTTTATTTAGTGTAAATATGTTTTAGGTGAGGAAGAGTAGCTATTTTGAAACATTATTAAATGTAATATGTTTTATTACATAATGTGAATTTTAAAATATGTATGTATTATCCATTAAATGCTAAAATGAATTTTTTAAAAGTACCATTCTAAAAATGGCAAGTTTGATGAATTTTGATGGTAATACAGAGTAGTAACAGAAATTCAAACTATTTTGTATGAAGAAGAAAGGATTTACTTATATGTTTAAAGATACATTGAAACTGGGATAAGACATAAGAAAATAAAACTGACACTTGTCAAAGTAAATGCTGACTTTATATTTGATTTAGATGAATTCCTTTGATACAGCCCAGATAATACAATCGAGTCACTTTAAAGAAAGAGGAAAATATACAGTAAACACTTAAGTTGGTATCATTCTAAAAGAGCAGCAGTGAGATAAAAGTGTTTGTATTATATTAATCACCACAAGTCAATCTATTCTCCATAAACTTTACACTCATGTAAACTATTTGTGCATGTGAAAATGGGTATTCTCTATTTTGCACAAGAAACTACCTCTTATTTGACCTGTAATTAGACATTTTCTGTCTCTCTCTCACAAGAAATTGCTTCTCTTGAGCCTAATCCCACCCTGAATCTACATAAAATCTGTGCATTCATAGAAAATAGTTGCATAAGGCTCAGGGATCCCTTTAAAAAGATTTTCAAAATGATTCCTCTAGGCAGTAAAGATTTTTTTGTATTAAGTGACTGGCAGTCAGTACTTCTGAGAAATATATCACCTATTAAGATCTTTGAATTAGAAATGGATTTTTAAATGTCTTTAGTCCATGCTGGCAGTCTGGGATGTGAGACAAATTTCTATATACCTTTTCTGGGTATTTTGCTTCTTTGATTTAGGAGCATAGTATGCATTAGAATCAATTTGTATTTTGAAGTAATTTAGGCTTTATTCTGAACCTATGAAATAGGATTTTAAACCACAATGGCATTGGCATCTGAGTTAAATATGAGAGCTGTGCTCCCCTCTGGTGATATTTAAAAGACATTAGGCATCTCAGAAAAGAGAGTTTTCTGAGATAACCAAAATAATTCACTGAGGACATGGTCATATTTAAATCAGACCGTGATCTTTCAGGGGTGTTGGTGCCACATTGCCACTGCTAGGTAGGGGATCCTCCTGTTTAAGCAAGTCTTTCCAAAACAAAACAGCTGTTTCTTCCTTAATTAATTAAATCTCACTTCAGAAGGAGGAGCTTAAAGAGCATGTCCTGCCCTCTTCCTGCTCTCACTGGTGGTAGTGGTGAGAGCAGCATCTAAGGTCTGAGTTCAGTGCCCTGTAAACTCAGAATGGACAACTTTTCAGTTCTAGTAATCTGCAGGTATGTTGGAAGCTGTTTACTTTCCATAATATTCATAGAGACGTAAGAAACTGCAGACCAAGTCTGTGGGGGGGGTGTCATCCAGCTTGCAGAGGGAGTCCTGTGTTTCAGCTGTGCTTTGAGCACTCTTGGTTCTATGTTAAGCAATGACTGGGTAAAATCCTGAAATACTTAAAAGAGCTAGGATTGGAGCGCGGGCTGGCCAGACTACATGGCAGGCAGGCAAAGGAGTTAAAGGTGTGTTCCATTAATGCACATTAGTTGGACTTAGATGTGAACAATCTGCTGAGCTGCTCAGCCCGGTCAAGTGGTTAGTGCTTCTGAGCACATCAAGGAGATTACTCTCTCATTTCAAGGGTTGAAAATAATGTGTTATTGTTTAATCATTTAATAATTAGTGTTATATGAGCTTAGGAATTAGAGGCTGGAGTTTTGAAGATCTAAAGTCAGAGCAGCGATGTTTTTATGATTTTGTTATTAAGCATTTCTGGAAATGCTTATGTATGAGTAGCATGGCTTGGGGTCTTCATGTGTGAAAACATTAGATACTGTATCTTAGAGTGCCTTTGGAAACTTTATTTTCCATCTGAATATCTGCTGCTTGATTGCTAGTAAAAACTTCTATCAGTTGCAAGTGTGATGCCTAGTTCTGTCCAAAGATACTAAACCAACAAAGTTGTACTTGCTCTTGGCCTTGTTTTTTAAGGTTGTCTTTTATTGCTGTTGGTTTTGATGTGTTAGTTTGGTCTGGCCTAGATGTCTGGTAATAATGCTGGTTTACTGTAGTTTAAGGATTCTTCTGGTAATGATTTTAAATTGGCTTCATTCAAAACTGTCATGTGAAAATGTAAACATTGGTTCTCAAGAACACATAAATCATTAAATCCATTGTGATGTTGATTTAGATGTACATGATGCGGTAAGCAAAGTCTTGTATGTAATCAGAGGAATTAAGTAACAAATCTGAGAGGGTGCTCATTGCCTGAGTTAATGGGAGACAGGAGTAAAATAATGTGTCAGGTTATTTTTATTGACCACTGTAGAGTTGTTTCTTTACATTTGCTGAGAAGAAAGGGAAGCATTGTTCCAAGTTCCAGTTCACTTTGTTTAGACTACCATAGGCAGCATTTAGAAGGAAAATACTTCACCAATACAGGGGTATGAGATGTTAGATGAAGATGAGTATTGACTAGAAAGCATTAAATTTTCAAAAGTTTTCATTCTGCTTTGGAGAAAAGAAATAGATTGTTAGCAGTGTATGGGAAGAAAGAACAGTAAAAAAAGCAATAGATGCACTCTAGCCCTTCTGTGGATTCAGGAGTGCCCCCTTGCACTGCTCTGGGAGATCTAGGTTTATGCATCTCTTTTAAATCAGATGGACAGAGTATTTTAACTCTAAAATCATCAGTATTTTCAATCTAGAAACTCTCCTTACCAGCCCGCTTCTAAAAAGTATAATGTAGAAATATTTGAAAGCTTTTTTTAACATAGAAAATGTTTTTTGAAGTATTCCTTATCAAATCCACTGAGTTGACATTATGGGAAGAATTAAAAAGTAACACAAACTGAGAAGTAGAGAAGAGTACTTGCCTTGTTTTCCTGAAGTCATTCAAGATCTGGGCCCCTCAGTATCTGAGTTACTCTTGTAACGTGCTGTACAGCATTTCTCCAGTCCCAGAAACTTTTGCCCTCAAGCCCATTGTTATATCAAAAGTCATTTTCCTCTGGGAGTAGTGTATATTTAAACACCATTATATCTCTTTAGCCCAGCTCAAGAGGTAATTTGTTCTATGTATTGATGTGAAATTTTGCAGAACTTGCATCTCTGTAAGTCAGGGATGCTGTTGGGCATTTACCATGGGATGTTCCACTCAGCTCAAGCAAGAAAAGGATGAGAAGTGTAAGAAAGTTCTGTTGGGCTAACTGAGTACTCAGCTTGAATAGAAGTTTTCAAAATGGTAATTTATGCCTTTCTGGAATGAGAAAAGGAAGCAAAAACATTTGAAGAGGCAGATAGTTGTTTTAAAATTTTAATTTAAAAATTATAGTGAATTGTGGTGTTGAAGGCTGAATGAAGCACAAATTCTAAAACAAAAGCAGTATATATTTACTTTGCAAGGCTACACTATCAAATTTGGATGTTGTGCTTGAGTACCTGCTGTAATTTCCATATGTTATTAAACTATAATAATGCACAGACTTTGGGAAAGCCCTTTGAAAAAGAATGGATTACACTATGTATTTCTAAATGGAAATTCAAGGTCAATTACACTGGAGCACAGTGTAGTAGTAGCATTGCATTGAGACTGATGTGTTCAACAGCCTTCTGGTAGCCTCCACCCCATCTGGGATTTCAGAAGCAGCAGTCCATGTGCTTTAGCACGTATTTGAAGTGATGCTGTTTCAAAATAAATAAAATCTGAGAGCTAAAGGGCACATTCAAGTGGATAGAAGATTTCCCAGCAAGTCTGGACAGAGGGACTTTGCTGTGCACATTCAATTGGGTCATAAGTTGTCCACTGAATCAAATGTATCAGCTCCTCAAAGAACTGGGGCTGGAAGAGTAGGAACAAATAGCAGTGCAAACGCTTCACGTTAAAATCAGTTATTCAGATTTTTATTTAGTATTTTCTGTATCTCTCTTTGATAATTCCTTGTCTTGTGGTCATGAGGAAGCATGATAGAAACATACAGAAATTGCTGTTGGAAGTTTCTTAGCCATTACCATCCACACAGAAAACCTATAGATCTTGTTACAAGTGCACTTGTTTTGGTATGACAATGCTATTTAAGGGTTCTTGTTATCTGATCAATGTCAACAAAGGAGCCAAAGAGCCACTATTCATACCTCGGAGAAAATGTAGAAAAGATTCTTCAAATTGCCTGCTGTATTTCCATGCAGTCAGTCACCCATGGCCAGCTGAACACCTGCAAACTATGATGAATGCAAAAGGTTTTAATATGCATCCAAAGACTGATCTGTAGGACATATAAAGCATCTCTTTCTTTCAGCTTAGTCACTCCAACTCTGCAGTAGGTGTTAGCAAAATTCAACGAAGTTGTTAATTGCCACTGGAAGACATGGGGAACTAAAATAGAAGGATCTTCTTTGATACAGAGAGCTGACCAGAGCCTTATGTAATGTCAGCTACTGAGGAGTCTGGATGCTTGAGTCAAATATGGGGGGCTAGTAAAGTTAATAAATGCCCTCTTAATTCATGACAGCACAGTAGCAATGAGGCTTTTGCTCAGTACTCTGCAAGGGTTTGTCCACATGCTGTTCTTGTTCAAATCTTTCCATGCAGCAATATTTTTCAGTGCATTCAGAAACTGTGATAAAAAGGTCTGGTCATTTTCACAAAGATGGAATACTTACAGTTAGCAAAGACTTAACCCTTAATCAGAGGTTCTAGAGCTGCTTGCCTGTGATTCATTCTTTGCCAGTGTTTGCACCTTTGGTGAAGTGAAGGGGATGTCTTGCTGGCCATTTTGAACACTAGAGCCAGAATAAACAAAACAGAGCTCCTAAATTATTCACTCGACATTACAACATATAAAGAAATTACATGAATTGAAAATGGAACACAGAAATTGCAGAAAAAGTTCTGTGTGTTTGCACAAAGCTTCCCAAAATAAATGCTTGAGGGAATCTGTTTAAAGGCTCAGAAATGTTACCAATATTTCTCGAGGTAACCTTCCCACTGTTGGAGCTCCAGCAGAGCAATATTGATCATCATGGCTCTGCTGTGCCTTTTGAGCCTTGGAACACAACACCTCTTCCTTTTTAAGTCCTGGATTACATTATGCAGAAAGCATCTGACAAAATAATTTAGATCTATGTGCATTGCAGTTAAAGTAGGGTTCCTTTACAGATCCTGTGCTTTTAATAAGATTTCTTTTCTTAGTTTTTTGTTACTTATATCTGCTCCTTACACAACTCATTACCTTTGTGAGCTCTGGTAAAGTGCTTTGTTTCTGTAATGGTTGAAAAAGTAGCAAAGAATTGGAAAAATTGCTTTGGATCAATTGGGAGCTAATTTTAACTTCCCGTTTACTATGAAAGGCTTTTTTTTTTTTTTAACCAAAATGTTTTATTCTTGGAAAAAAAAAACACCACAAATTTTCAAGGAATTTTGAACTCTGAGAATGTGATATTTAGGCATACCTTGAATAAAAACGTCATTTGTGAAATACTTAATTGTTTCAGTGTATTTTATAGCATTCAGATTAAGTATTTCACAATTTTCTCTTTCTTTTAAGTTACTTTGTGTGACTAAAATAATTAATAGGATTTCTGTGTGTTTGACTGTTCTTAGGGAGTGAATGTGGAGGGGCTAAAAGTGTAAAAAAAGAGAAAGTTTCTGAGGAAATTTTTGCCTGTTTCAGCTGGATAGCGTCAGGTCTTTATCTGCAGAAAAATTAAGGCATCTTTTCAAAGCACCTGTTTGAAGTCATCTATAGCGAGGGAAGAAAAATTTAGGCCCTTCCTACCCACCAACAGATAGATTCAATAGCAGAAACTCAAAGAATCCATCAATTATTCAAAGGAATTGCTGCTTTCACATACTTAATGCTGCCTTTTTTGCCATGGGTGAAAATCTGCCTTAGGCAGGTGATCAGTACTAGGCCTGTGTTCTGTCTAAATCCCACATCAAATCCTCCACGTTTTTATATATATATATATTCATTATCAACTCCTTCTCCATCCCACAGCAGATAATGTAGCACAAGTGGGGATAACTGAGTCATTTTCTCATTATAAACTACTTTACAATTCAATGGAAAAAGGGAAAAAAAAAAACCCAACACCCTACATTAATATGTATAAGAATTTTTGAAGTTGAGAAATGTTTCACATGGAAGCCAAGTCAATCCCCTTCACATATGTACTATTTTATTACAGAATTATACTTACTGTTTAGTTTCATGTGTCTGCATACTTCTGCATGTTTATACCATCGTGGAAATAACATTGCTGTGGTAAATATCTTCAAATTTGATAATTGGGGTACAAAAGTATTGTTGGGTTGAATTGCTATTGATATTTATGAATTAGAGACAGCAAAACCAGGAATAAATCAATAATTCATAATTAATTGTATATTCAAATTAAATATGCTTAAGATTCAGTGTGACATTCAAATACATTTTATGCATAAGTATATTTATTTCGTGCCTGCATCACTGCATACTCAAACAAGCTATGTTCAGCTATCCACATATGTGGTGTGGGACTTGAATCATACTTTGTATTTTGTGGAATTCTCTTACATACTCAGTTTGCTGCATTATAATCCAAATACCTATCACCTAGGTAAATTTACTGGGTTTGGGGTTTTCTTGTGGTTTTTTTAAATTAATATTATTGGGTTTTTTAGGAAATCTGCTTTAACACACACTGTACTGAAAAATATACTGGTACAGATAGAAATATGGTTCAGTAAATGCAGAGCAAAATTCTAACTGTTTAATCTGATGTTAAAACTC
The DNA here is from genome assembly GCA_013400975.1 of Atrichornis clamosus. Lineage (NCBI taxonomy): Eukaryota > Metazoa > Chordata > Aves > Passeriformes > Menuridae > Atrichornis > Atrichornis clamosus. Next base: position 181,691 of record WBMZ01009651.1, on the reverse strand, counting down.
CATGTGCTTTAAAGGAACTAATTGGTACCTCAATCCAAGCAGTGTCCATTTTGGCTGTATGTTGCACTTTTTTGTTAGGAATAAAAGCATAGATATTTTTTCCTGATTAGTAATGTATTCTCCACCTTAAGCAGTAGACGTGGATGATAAAGGGAGTAGTCTAGATGTGGCTTCTTCCTTAACTTCAGATTACTAAAGTGTGAGAGGGATGATCTGTAAAATGACAGGGAATATATCTTTCACAAAGTAGGAGTGAAGTACACACTCCGGAGAAAAGCTGCCTGAAATGGACCCCGAAATTTCCTAAATTGTTTTGCCCTCAGTCAGATGAAATTGAGTAGCCAAATGTAGCTGCCTTTGTATTTCAGCTCTGAACTGTCTCACACAAATTGTAGTTTAAGTTTCTCATGTGCTCATTTCCATTCTTAACGTGTCACTCTAAGGCTGGGTCTCTGGATGTATCCCAAGTATGTGACTTCAGGTGTAGGATCCAGTGCCTGCAAAGGATGAGCCATGAAGCCCAAACTGCACAGTAGGGCCAGGAGACACACCTGAATGCAGCTGATCCTCTACTATCACAATCAGACACATTATGGGCTTTTTTTCCTTTTTTCTCTCATTTTTTTTTCTTTTTTTTTTTTTAATAAACTGACAAGTCATCTCGTAGAAGCTACCACGATTTATGGTTTGCTTGACAAGCAGTCCCCAAACCTCTCTGCTTGAATAGTCAGGAATTGTCAGCCCCCAGGTTCTACAGGAACACATTGCTTTGGGTAAATTTCCACAAGGAAGCTGGACATCTTGCATAAGCACTCTGCATTGCTGCCAGCTGGCATCCCAAAGGGCTGACAGGAAGCAGAAGGCCTCCGGAATTCCAGCTTTCAGGCATGCTGTCCTCAGTTTTCTGGGATCAAAGCGTACATGGTTTGCAAGGAAATCAACACTAGAGTTGTCTTAATGACGGCGAAGTTCAGAAGACAAGTTTTTGTGGAGAATTGTAAAATCCATGACTTTTTAAATTGGAATTAGCTGCAACTTTGTAATATTTACCTGCTCTCTGAAACAGAATTATAATTCTTAACCTGTAGACATGTTAAAATAGAAACCTACACATTCCCTTCAGAGAAAATAAGCTGCTTTTAACTGACTGTGAGATCTAACTATTTTAAGTTTTGGTAAAGATCACCTTGGACATGACAAAATCTGGTCACTTCTTTTTCTTTCTTTGTAGCTCAGAGAGACACTAAAATGTCACTGGGTACTTGTGTCATCCCACAAAGCATTCAGCTCTCTGACCTTCTGTGTCTGCTGCTTTTCTTCTTACCTTTGTACTTTTCTCCTATTTTTACTTCCAGCACACAGTAATGTTGTTCTCAACCATTTGGATGCTGATGATTGGCAGCAGGGCTAGCTTACACTTTGTCTGTTGAAAAGAAATATGGCAGTTCATGGAAACTGATTAGGATCATTGTCAACATAATGTATTTCAAAATATGCAAACAGTAAATTTGTGGGAGAATGGGAAGATACAGTTGACATGAGTCACTGAAGAGAATTTTATCTATGCAGCCGATTTTGTATATGAAACAGTAAGCTAACTTAGGGGCTGGTTGGCTATTCCTTTCTTTGTGTATATGTCTTCATACAGGAAACTAACCTTTTTACCAAAGTCCCCTGTTATTCGATTTATCACATTTTGTTAAGGCTTATTAGTTAGTTTTGGGGTTTATTGTGTTCATTGTTGACTTCTTTGTTAGGTGTGCTGGCAGCACTAAATTTTAAGTTTTTGAGGTAAGAGTAAAGTTGAAGTAAGAGAGCCTACACAGAGAGCTTCTTTTCTCCTGTGTCTCCACTAGAGTTATGGATAGCTGATATGGCAAATTCTGATTCTCTATCACATTTTAAGATTTTTGCTGTTTTGAAGTAGTTATGCATTACAACACTTTACCATCAGTTTTCCAAGACATCTGGAAAACATGTTCCCTATATTTAATTATGGTTTTTATTCTGAGAATCTGGAGACATTGCAGTTTAGCATATACAGAAAGTTGCAGCATTTCTTTGAGATATTATTTGGTTCATGATGGAGCAAATACAGCATAACTGTAGACTATTATTTTCTGTAGTAGTTACATTGTCAGAGTCTACTTTGGTTTTGTTTTCCTTGCCTTCTTTTTCATAAGAGCATCAAGAGAGCTATTGCTGGAAAATCATGTATATATGTATGCACATACAATATATGTACCTTTAAAGCAGAGTTCTTTGTTGATACCTGCTAATTTTGTGTTGTTTCAGACCTTTCTATAGGCTATTTCTACATAAAAATACATTCCCTAGTAGAAAATCCTAATAGAAACTATGCTTTGGTTTGGATGCATATAAAGACAATTTTGTTGACACATAGACCATTTAAAGTAATATAAACTTGTTTTTCATTTTGTATTCAACATGACCAGTTAATATTGGGCCAGTACAAACTTTTTTCTGTGTCTATACTATTACTTTTAATTAGTTTAAAACTTAATGTAACCTTTTCAGGTCATGCCTGCTATTAATGCTGTTGCACTTGTAAATTCTTGGCTGCACTTGAGTTTTCTGTGCAGGTTTTTCTTTCTTATGCATGAATGGTAATGGAAGTGATTGGGCATTTAGAAAACATGACTTATTAGCAAGTAGTGAAAGAAAATAGGTTATTTGGATAAGTGAAAGGATAGAAGAATACATTACAACAGTCTCTAGTTTCAGCTTGTAGTCTTTGCGAAAGGTTGCAAAAATAAGACAATAAACTCTTCTTGATTTTGCTAGTGAGTATGAGGAAATAATGGGCAGTGATGGAATTTTTGATTAAATAAAAGACATTTGATAAGAAAGCCTAATACAGTACTCTCAGCCATCTTCATTATTAGAATCTTTTGAGATTGGACAAATATTGGTCAGAGATGGTTTAAATGTAGCTGATCTAGGCATTAACGAGATTACCAAAGCATGTCAGGAGACAAAAATATACTTTATTTATAGAGAAATGTGTGACAGCAGCTGGGGTAGTAGCCATTTAGCTAAAATGGGTAGTACTGATGGATGGATATACTGATGTGTGCATATATATAGAGATGTACACCAATAGATTGGGTTGCCCAAAGAAGCTGTGGATGCCTAATCCTTGGAAGTGTCCCAGACCAGGTTGGATGGAGCTCTGAGCAATCTGGCTTAGTCAGAGGTGTCCCTGCCCATGGCAACAGGGCTGGAACTGGATGATCTTTAAGGTCCCTTCCAACCCGAACCTTTCCATATGAGGAATATGTCACTGTTAATAAGTTTAAACAAATCAAAACTGCTTCAACAAGTGAGATTTAGTCATTCCAAAGTAGGTGAAACACTTCAAGGCATTTTTCTGAGAAAATTGCAGTCCTTGCTTGAGATAAGTGGCAGAGATTTCCTTAGAGGAGGCCATGTGTGCTGGTGAAAACCTCAGGTAGTGGGAAGCTTGGTTTATCCACCCACCCCACAGTCCCAGTCCGAGCTGGGTTTATCCTGAGGAAAGATGCCAGGGACCTCCTGCAAGCAGTGCAGCTCTGGTTTGAGTTTTAAAGCAGCTTTGGAACACAAATGTAAGTGCTTTTGGGCCATTACTGGAAGAAATTTCAGTGCTGGGGGAATTCATAGGGCTGTAGGACAAATAACAAGCTAGTAGGGCATTAATGTTGATAATTCCTTTGTGAATTTCGCTGTGCAGAGACCAATATTTAGCTCTTACGAGTAGGACTTGGTAAAGAGAGGATTCCTTAACAGGGAGGCTTGGAAAAGGGAACTGTTGCTTAAAAAATTGAAATAGCCTTCTGCCCTCTATGAATACAGCAGCTGAAATAAAATGACAGTGGAAAAAAAATCTTCAGCTTGCTTTTGAAATACTGAAGTGTTTTGCTTGACCTGGAACAACTGTGAATGGAACCATTCCTAAACCAAGTGTTGTCTTCTTTCATAACTGGATTGGGCTGGCAGTATGCATAGTGGCAGTGGCTCATCCAACTGGAAGTAGCTTAAGCTCCCTGAATCCAGATAAATGGTTATGATTACTCTTCATGCTATGAAGCAGTGATATCTAGGTTCCAAATAAAGAGAGATTAGATAGTTGGAATTAAGAAATCATATGAATTTGAGAATTTATGCCTAAAGTACCCCAGTAAGAATTTTTTAAGGTTAATTACTGTTGCATTCTGCATCATATCATGTAGCATATGATCATAAATCATACCTATATCATCTATATATAATCAAGGAATCTTTCTACTAATGTAGCTTAAAGCTTGCTGTGGCACTGCAGTTTCATAAAGAACTTTATCCACTTCTTAGGTATTACACCTGATATTTATATTGAAAGAGAGAGACATGGCAACCAGTTTCAAGTCTTCTGTTGCTCTGTTCAGGGTAAAATATGCACCACATGGAAATCATGCACTATCTTCCTGTTTGTGACTGAGTTGTTCAATACCACTTTGGGTGTATTTTACCAAAAAAAGCATTGCTAGCTTCCAATTGGGTTAATATATAAAAATTAAATGTTCGGTGTTTACATGAGTTTTCACACATTTCCTCATATTTCTCGTGTAAATAATTTAACAACTAAAAATTTTATTAAAAAAAATATTGACTGACTTGTGATCTCTACATCAAAAGTAGATTTTCTATGTAGTGATGAGAAAAAAATAAACCAAATCTTAACCCACTTAGAACTTATGTATAATTCTTGTGGGCATGACTTGTTGAATTAAAACTAGGTTTAGGGTTTAAATACAATTTTTTTTGTAAAGTACTGGGGACTGCCTTCTGTGCAAGGCTGATGGTGTTAGATACAGTAGAAGGAAAGAAGTAGGAAAGAAATATCCATTATTGACATTGTGAACATTAGCTACCCTCAGTTATAAATCTTGCAATGCAATGTCCTGAGCCCTGTGGAATTTAATCCAATTAGAAATAAGCTTTTTATAGCTTTTATTTGCAAAAGAGAAGGGGAAAAGAAAGGAGTGAATAATACCCTTCTACCAGAATGCTTTAAATACCTTCACAGGCAGATGTGAAGTGTGGATGGAACAATGTGGCCTACCTGCCTTGGACTGCCTGTCTGCAAAATTTAAGTCGCAAAATTCAAAGTTGATCCCATTTTACAAGCAAAATGGCTCAAAAGAAAAAAAAAAGTTTGTAATTATAAAGATTTTCCTCAGATGTCAGTTGTCTGCAAAATATTGACTGGAGCTCTTCTCAGCTGTCTACTGCACAACTTAATAGACACCACATTCCTGAAAACAGTGGAATTTTGATTGTGGCGTAGAGCTGTTGACATGATCTTTACTGTTTGAGCATGGCAGAAAATATCTAGGAAGCAAAATAGAGATGCTTATGTTATCTTTATCATTCTGACAAAATTCTTTGTTATACTTGGCCTTTGTGATCCTCAGAAGTTCTTCAGGATATATAAAAGTTCAGATAAGAAGGCCAACATCATCTATCAAGTTCTGCCATGGGCAGATAGAAAAGGCTGTGTCTACCCTTTCCTTCCACCACGTCAAGTGCTGTAAAGCAGGTCCGAGCCATTTTCATTGTTCCAGCCCTCTCTTAAGGTTACATGAGGCAACTCATAGTCAGAGAGGGCAATAGGCATTCTACAAAGGCAAAGAATCTCTTCTAATTCATCTATGCACGTCAAGGATAGTGTCAGGAACCCTGTTACAACATCATGTTTAATGTCTGTGCTGTTTTGACTCATTCAGAGAAAGACATGAAGATAATGACACATCATTATTCAGCAGCCTCAGTAAACTTTGTCTTAACAATTAGCATTTCAAAGAATAAGTTTATGTGCTAGCCAGCATTGAATAAACAGTGGAATTATAATGAAACAAACATAAAGGTAATAATAATAAATACACAGTGACAAAATTCACCTTTCTTTGAGTTCTCACAAAAAAAACCATGCAAGGAATGAAAAATATCACGCTGTGTGTACAAAAGGGTAGCACTTCACACTGCAGATCTGTAGAACTGTGTCGAAGTAACCTTGTTTTGGTCTGTGTCTGGTGACAACATTGCAGAGTGGTGATTAATATTGCATTGCCCTGCTTCCTATGTGCTGCTAAAGTGATGAGGCACAGAGCTGTTACTCACAATACGTTAGTCAGAGATAAGGCGGGAGCTTTGCGAGTGTGTCGTCTCGCTGAACTTGTTCCATTTAATGCCCGGCTTCTGATTCAGAGTGAGGAAAATGCAAAGAGCTGCCGACTGATCTGTTCAGGCGAAGTTACAGTAGCTTCTAAGAATAGGTGACATGACAGCCTAAGTCCTGTCTGAGGAATACAGCCCAAAGTGTTTCACAGGATCAGGTTTCAGCAGCGTGTGCATGAGCTGGATTTTGTTTGATTGAGAGCAGCATCTGCGTGGCTGCAGAACAGAGGGAGTACTTTCTTAATGCTTTTTTCCCCTGCTTTTGATCAAGCAAGACCAGAAAAACAGCCAAACAGCTAAAGCCAAGCAGACTGTAGGAGTGCAGGCCTGAAAAATCTCAAAGAAAATAAGGGAAAAGACATTCGGAACTCTGAGAGGATAAAATATTTCTCGCAGTTTGTCACATACATTAACAGAATCAGACCTTAAAAAAAAAAAAAAAAATATATATATATATATATACACTTTTTGTACATGAATAACTCTACATTAAAGAAAACCCTAAATCCACCAACTGTTTTTCCTTCTGAAGATAAAAGTTTTATTATTTCTCTGTTCCACACAAGAAGAGTAATGATATCTGGTATCTCTTACGAATTAGCAAAATACAAAACGTGCATTTGTTCTAACCTGATAGTCAGGGAAGTTTCTAGATAACACTGATAAAGAATGAATGCTCACTTTTCTCTGTGGCTGAAAAGTGTATGTGAAGGTAGTGTCACTATAGAGACACTGCCTATAGGCTATAAAGTGAGAAAAGGAGGTATTTAAGTACTATCAGAAGGCCTCATGGGCTTATGGTAAAGACACAGAGCATAATCATGGCTGTTAATCGTGATAAGGGTTGCCACTCAAAACTGAACTATAGCTGCCAAAGCCTATTGTCTCTGTGATGTTCTGTAAAAGAAAATGCTATTTGCTGCAGCATTAAGTTATTTAAGGATTACTGTGCTTTTAGACAGGATCTCTTCTCAGCTATCTAGCAGATGTCTCCTTGCCCTGTTAAACAAAAGGGGCCCACAAATGCAGTTGTTTCATTTTCAGTTTGTATTATTTTTAAGAGGTTGTTTTTTTTTTCTCTCCCCTTTGCCTATTTGTATTTGACACATATGGACACCATTACTACAGTAGGTATAAATATTGCCTTTAAAACCCACAGATGAAAAAAAAGTGTTTAAAACCTGGCTCACTGAAGGGAGATAAGGGCTAGAAATAATAAAAATATGCTCACTAAGAAAAATAAGACTATAAAAATAAAGTGTAGGTATGATAAGTCATTTAACAAGGAAGGAATTAGAGTAGTATTGGGAGAAATGTGAAGCTATCACCAGGGCTGTATACAAGTTCAGGTTTCATTTATGATGTAATCTTGAATATTATATTCATATCTTATTGTAATTGTATGTTGGTGTTCCCCAAAAAAGGCTAGCAGGATATCTATATGGCTAATGATATTTACATGTTTTAAGGATATGTAAGTGTGATGTATAAGATAAAGTAGAGGGAGGGATAGGAGCCTGAGAAGTTTTCTAGCAACAGGAATCAGCTATAACAGACACAAGAAACACACAAAATACCCCCTCCTCACTATTCTTTTGTCTCTAAGTCTACACAGTAATTAAATCCTTATCTGCAAGTCAGGAGAACTAAAGATAAATAATCAAAAGATGACAAAAGTCTCACGTGCGTGGACATTTGAGTGTGGCCAAACCTATTTGTTCTAATTCAGGTCTATGTATTGATAAGTAGTGAAAAAAGTAAGCATGCTTGCAAGGGTAAGAGTGGGTACCAGGAAAGCAGCAGAACACCCAAGAAGTTATCCCAGAATCTGTTAAAATGATGGATTTTCCACTATGTACAGGGAAAATTAATGCGTTTTCCAATGGACTAGCATACTAGGGATAACAGGCTGCTGTTGACCAGCTGAAGGTTAAATAGTGAACTGCTAGTGTAATTATCAGTATTAAATCTCCATGTCATGGCAGTGAGAAACCTCATCCTATAGATGATGTTCCCACGTAGTGAAGATTTCATGGGACAAATAACAATTGAAAGCACAATATGATGGGATTTACTGGTGGTTTGCAACAAGAGCACATCCAAGGCCTGTGCTGAAGCTTTGTGTATTTGTCAGCATTGTATGATTTGCTAGGTTGGAGATATCTACATATCCTTACCTTTCAGAAACACAATTGCTTCATGGTACAGCATATAACCAGAAAAGTGGCTTAGACCAAAAGTGATATAAGGTAGATTCACCTCAAATGTGACCCATTAATCTCATTGACATAAGAAATGGTTGAACTTTGGGAAAAAGATGTCTCATTCTACTTGTTTCTGATGCAATTGTAATTTGAATGAAACATATAAAGATGTGAATTTCCCTTAGCTTTCAGTGTAAAGCTATTAATAATTTTTCATCTTTGGCAATATTACATTTCCATTTTAGTCTCATATGACAACTTATGCTAATTGCTAAGGGCACTTACTATCGTAGGAAGATTTTACATTTATTTCTTGTAAATCTCTGTTTAAAGCAAATGTGGCCTTTATTTTCAGAATCTTCATCGGTCAATATATTTGACTAAAATACTGAAAAATCCTCTTGAAATTGATATGTGTACAAGTCCAAGTAGATAGTGACTACAAAGGGAATGCTTTTGCAAACTAAGGCTTTCACAGAAAATTAAGTGATTGGAAATCTATGATCTTCAGCAGATTTTGGATGAAATAAAATTTCATCTTCTATTTACACTTTGGTAAACAATTCCAACATTAACAGTAGTAAACTAGTACAGTATTAGCAGAGGACAATTGGATAATGCATTTTGTTAGTCTAGGGGAAATGCAAATAGATGGGTGAAAAAGGAGACATTGGGCAAAAATTTGGTTTTATTTTTCATTTTTTTGATCCAACTGTAGGGCACCAAAGCAGATAAGGAATTTGAGAGTAGAGAGAGGTATATCTTTAGGATTTTTCACTCTGAGAAACAGTTAGGAAGAAAGACCAGTCTATGATTATGAAACCAAATATAGTCTAGAGGAAACTTCTAATTACTGGATTAGAAATTGAGCTGACAACGTGTCCCTTGTGGCCAGGAGGGCCAATGGGGTGCATCAGGAAGAGTGTGGCCAACATGTGAAGGGAGATGATCCTCCTCCTTTACTCGGCCTTAGTGAGGCCACGTCTGGAGTGCTGTGCCCAGTTCAGAGCTCTTCAGTACAAGAAAAACAAGGAGCTACTGGAGCAGGTCCAGTGGAGGCCACAAAGATGGTCAAGGGGCTGGAGCATCTCTCTTATGAGGAGAGACTGAGGGAGCTGGACCTGTTCAGTCTAGAGAAGGAAAGACTGAGGTGTTCTCATCAATACATATAAATATCTTGAAGATGGGTGCCAGGAGGATGTGCCACTCTTTTCAGTGGTACCCAGTGACAGGATGAGGAGCAGTGACCATAAAATAAAACACAGGAGTCCCCACTTCAACATGAGGAAGAACTTCTTTGCATTGAGGGTGGCAGAGCACTAGAACAGCTGTCCAGGGAGGTCGTGCAGTCTCCCTCTCTGGAGACATTCAAAATCCACCTGAAGATGTTCCTGGGTCACCTCTTCTAGGTGACCCTGCCTTGGCAGGGGTCTTGAATTGAATGATCTCCAGAGGTCCCTTCCAACCCTAACAACTCTGATTCTGTAAAATTATATTTGAGAAAGTTCTGGTCAAAGTGACTTTGGTTAGTGAAGACAAGATCTTGTGTTTGATGCTATGAAAATAGAAATGAGGCAGAAGGGAAAAATTACACAGGACAAAGGTGAGATTTTACTTTAACCATCAGGTTTTAATTGTAGCAACCCAAATGGCATGCAAACTACTGCCATTAATGTGGTGCTTGCTAACCATTACGTACTTTTTATATCAACTGCCATGAAACACCACAGCACCTTTGGTATCACACAAGTTACACATCAAAGAGAACTAGAAAAGATTTCTCTCTGGATTGAAAAACTTATATCTAAGATCTAATCAACTTGGAGCAATATCAATTCCTAAAAATTTACCTTTGTCTCTCCCTCCCCCACTAAGAAACTCCCTCTCTCTCTGATACCTCAGTTTTTCATCAATGTTCTGGTGAAAAGTTGCCAGGTGAATCTGTTGACCAGTATGTTTCACACAATGGCATCTGTCTGTCTGGAAGTAAAAGTCTGATACATATTCCATAATGAGTATAATGTTGTCTCAGGGAACATACAAAAAAGTATATTAGAAGGTGTTTTGTACTTGATTGAATTTTCTCTTTCTTGTCCAGTTCACATCAAAGTTTCCCTGATTTTCTTCTTCTCTTCTCTCTTTTTTTTTTTTTTTTCTTCTTTTCCCTGGAGGGTAAATACAGGTTATGATCTAAGAATAAACAAAGTAAAAAGCAGTTTGTGGGAATGCTCCTCAAAGTGTCAAGATATTTTACCTACTGGCTTTATGGGAAGATTTTCATGGTTCCTTTTTTGAATATATGCTATTTGCTCCCAGCTGGAAACACTGTCAACTTCACATCTCCCAAGGTCTTTAGAGTCCTGGGAAATGAAGCTGAAACTGAGTATTGTTAGTTGCCATATGATGATTTGGAAGGTTGGTAAATGTGAGGCAAATTATATGATATTGGTATACAAGTCACTTTTCTCATATACAGTAAATTGCAGCACAAGAGTGCATAAAAAACAATTAAGTGATTTGTGAACTAGGCTCTAGATATATTCAAAAATTACTAAGGTGAATTACTTCTTGGATTGTAAGATAATTATAGCACCAGTCTACTCATCAACAATGTAGTCGTCATACATGCACAATTGCAATGGAGTGCTGTATTTTTGTATGTGGCCCACACTCTAATTAGCACATTCTAATTTCAAGCTTAAAAGAAAACCACAAGAAACATATGGCTTATAGCACTTTATTATTAACAACTAAGCTGTGTGTCTCACTGTGAGACAAAAAGCCAATCTTTCTTTTCTTTGATTCAGCCTTGCTCCCTGCTTTTTTATTTCTATCAGATAATTAAATAACCCAAACAAGACGAAATTAGTTACTTAATTTCTTTAGGAATTAGAAGTAATTTAGATTTAAGAAGCTATTTTTTTTGGAGTATTTGAATGTTTTGTTTATAACAGCTTAGTTCAGCCTGTTTGTTCACTCATTTCTTTTCATCTGCAAGATTTAAAACCAATCAATAGTGTCCTGAATTCTGGCTATATTTAATGAGTGAAAATACTTGTTTTATTTTGCAGTTAAATGCTCCATACTTTCCAGATCTCTTTGCATTCCCCCTCCTTTTTTATGCAGCATGTTAATAACATTAGACTGCTAATCTGAGGATGTTGCTAATAGCAGAATCACAGAGCATGCTAATTACTTGCTGAGAGGTCACAAACTTTGGTGAGAGACAGATTCTGATAAGGTGGGACAATTGCAATATTCATGATTTCCTTTTTTTTTGCTCCTCTCTAACTTTCTTCTTCTGAAGTGCTCACAAGTCTGTGACTATTGCCGAGGAAGGGTAAGATGTCTTCGTTTTAACACATCTTTCTTGGTGGATTTTTGTGGTGTAAAGCAGATGGCAGTGCTCCTACTGTCTCTTCAGAAGTGAATATATTAAGGGTAGTGCCCCACTGGCTCTTTGATGAGACAGGTCTGAAATCATCAAAGGCTAGCCCTCTTCTTTCCATCAAAAAGTACAAGCAGGGCCTATAGAGACCACTGTCTATGGAAGATGATAGCAGTAATTAGCCTTTATGATAGATAAATCTTCATCGTCTGATGATCAAAGACAGCTAAAACTACCAAATTGCATGTGGTAGTTTTGTAATATGAATAAAATGAAGCAACTTTATAATCTCTATGATCTTGTTACATAGAGTGTTAACTCTGTTTTAAGTGCATTTTACATTAGTTAGGTTAGTTGTTTCAAACACAGGGGCTTATCTTTTCTTAGCAATATTTTTTTTTTAATTTAACAATTTATGTGTGATGCAATAAAGCAATTAGATAAAAGGCAGGAAAAAAAGTACCAGCATAAAGTGAATGAAAAAAATTATTTTTACTGGTTTCCCCTTTTCTCTTTTCTTCCCTTTCTTTTTATATGTTGCGTTTTCCATCTTTTCCACTCTTGTGTCCCCATTACAGTCTTACTATGAGTAGTATTTTCAGGATTCCAAGCAGGTGGGACTCCCAGAACTCCCACAAGATCAGTCCTATCTGGAAAACAGGAGCAGATGACCCATCATGACTGTTGTGAGAGAGAGCTGCAATTTTTGTAACAGAAGACAGGAACCTCATTCCTGTGCTAACAGTAAAATCTCCTCTTCAGTGGAGCAAAGGGTGGAGTCTAAGGGTGTGGAAGTGTATTGCAATTTAGGAATCTTGTGAGGGTTTTTATCCCCTAAGAGGTGAAGATCCTTATTAGTATGATCTGTGTAGATAGTTTGGGGGTTTTTTCCAAACTAAAATCTCCACCTTTAAGGTAGAGAGAAACGCTTTCATCTTGGCACTGGTGACACATTCCTGGGCACCCTTAAGATACCTCTTTTTCCACCCCAAAGTTGGTGCATTGCATGGGGTGGGTACTGCTTTCTTTTAAGAGCTTGTGTGTACATGCACTGCAGTATCCTTGGGAATCCCCATTTGCCTTGGGAACATAAGGGCTGAGTGACTTTTAACATGGTGATACTGAACGTTGTGGTATCAAACGTCAGGCAGCTCATTTCTAGAGTTTCCAAATCCTGTTTAAATGTATTGCATTCATCCTGGAAGGAGTCTTGGAAGAGGATCCAGTGTAGCCACGTGGAGCAAAAAAGGCAGCCTACTCAACAGGAAAGCCTTTCCAAACAGGGGTTTGGGATACCACGACATCAAGAGTAATTTCAAATGATCTTTTTCACTTAGCTCTGAACAGCTGTGAGATTACAGTTTTGGATTTAAGCATCTAAATGCCACTTAAGTCTGGTGCTAAGCATTTATGTCCTGTTGAACCTAAGTTTATATTTAAATATTTTTAGGAACTTTCTAAATAAAGCAATTAAAAAAAAAAAAAAAGAGGTAGCAGTCTTTGAGTCTTATCATCTAGTCTTGATCATGACCTGAAAACTTCAGGGTCAAAGACACCACTTCAGTTGCTGCTTTCAGATGATAATAGCTATGCATTATTATGATTTAAAAAAATATGAATGTACAGAATGTTCTGAAAGGGAATAACTCTTGTTGCCAAGGTGACTGAGTAGAATACATCCTCAATATATAAGTAATTTTTAAAAAGAGAATGTTAAGACAGTTGGAGAAGAGGTAGAGGCATGGTGGAGTACTAGGACGTATATAACAATATATTTCAGTTTTATTATCCAACTAAGAGAGATCTTGTTTTAGTCAAATATAGACTAATTTGAAGCTCAAAATGGCTATTACTATTTCATGATCTTAGTTTAGTTTGTTTCAGATTGTGCTCAGTTTTATCTACTAGAATCAAATGGTTTGTTGCTCTTACCTTTTTAAGGTATGTTTGTGAGTAAATAATTTGAAGAAAAGGGATATTTTTGTAGCATAATTCAACATTAAAATAAGATAGCTTTGTATGAGTGTACAGCAAGTAATTTTGCAGTAAAATTTGAGAACTGGCCTAATCTTTATAGTCTTATTTGGAGACAATGGTCCTAAGCATGTTGCTGTCTCTTGAGTGCATACAGAAATTAGTTTGCTGAAGAAAGACACATCAAAGTCAGCTCAAGGGAAGCATCATGTAGGAGGTGAAGGACTGAATTAGGATGAGCTTATGATTTGGTAGTACTAGCAGAATTCCTTGCCTTTCTGATGACGAACTAAAGGTTTGCTGTCAAGGGAGCACTTGGGCTCCTGCTTTCTCAAGCCCAGCTTCCCGATGTGGATATATAGTGCAGCAGCTCTTGAACTGCCTAGGTTCCACGTTTTAATCGTCATTGGGATAATAATCAACAAAGAAATGCATAAAAAACCAACATGACTGGGCAGAAGTATGTTTGCCCAAATGAGTGTGAAGGCTTAACTTCAACTTAGTCCTTCATTCCTGATAGTTCCTAGGGAAAAGTTACTGAAAGTTACAGCTATGCTTGCATATTGAGACATGTTTTATAGCACTGGATTACAGGTATCCACATTCTAATGTGAATGGGATATAAATATTTTAATGCTGTGTGTAAACCAGGACATGTGAGTATCTCAAGATATTTGCTTGTGGAGAATTCATGATCCAGTTAATGGAATTATTAATGTGTTGAATCATTTAGAAGGCACATTGCTAAGCTAAGGGTTAACTGGACTGCACAGTTAACAGTTGGAAATGTTTCTTTGTGTTTGCTTTAATAAATGGTTTGAAAGAAGCAATTGTATACAGTATGCTGTACATTTTTCATCAGTGACACAGTGACATTTAATATGAGCTTTTTGGTCCAGCAGTTAACTGCTCCATTGCTATACTGTCTGTCTGGGCAAACAATCACATTTGTGAAGTCCTTTGTCATAACCAGTCACTTAATGCTGAGATTTTATCCATTCTAAGCCTAGTCTTAGGGTATGGTTTCAGCTAATAGGAAAAAACACGAGGTGGGGAATTATTTTTTGGGGTTTGGTTTGTTTTTTGGGTTGTTTTTTTTTTTTTTTTCTAGAAAGCGGGTGATAAAAATAACTTCCCATGGAAAAACAGCAGATATTTGAATAGATAGGAATTACAGAGAGCTACCTCAAATCTAAAAGTTTCAAATAAATTCTTAGCCCAGTTTATGGATATTTCAGTCAATGTGTTAATGAGTCAAGAACTGCAAATACTTTGGATAAACAGAGGAAAGTGTTGCATCAATTTTGCCTATAGAAACAAGTTACATTTACAGCTGCAGCTATGTTTTATAAGGCAGCACATATATCAGGCAATGCCAGGTGGCAGGCATATTTTTGGAATCCTGCTACTCTACTTGTTTTCTTGAGTATCAGATTGCTTGCTCTTTAATAAAACTAATTAATTTTACTATCTGATACTAAAATAAACAGATAAAAACTGTGCTAGAGATTTCTTTACGGCAGGAAAGCCAGCATTGCAAAACTCTAATGCCAAATGCAGCTCTCATTCACACACACAAGCTGCCTAATCTATGGCACTATGTTGAGATAGGACAAAAGCAAGTTCAGTTTCTCCTATTCCACAAGATACTTAGAGACAGCACAAAATGGAAAGCATTCTTCCCTGAAGGGCTGGAAGAAAATGAACACTTTTGGCTCTCATTCCTGCCCCAGATGTGGTACCAAGCCTGAGCCTGAAATGCAGCTTTCCAGCAGGCGTGTTTTTTAATGATGACATTGGATGCATCCTCCCTGGAGCACATTTGGTTTTGTGTTTTTCCCTGGCAAAGTGTTTCAGATGTTTCATATTCTCTCATTCACAAACCAGATCATTGTGCAAACTGTAGTGTTTAAGAGGAAGACATCCTCTGCTGTTCCTTAACCCTCTTCCTTGTACAATCTGGGAACGAGGAAAAATTCTGGGTGAGTTTTATTCCTTCCCGATGTGGTTCAGACATCTCCAGGGAGAGAGGAAATTGTGATCTTGTTTTCAATAAGTCTCTTGCATAATTCAAGTTGCAAACTAGCTCTTAGTAAATCTTAAACAAACAAAACAAATAACATCTTATGGAGAGCTGCAGTAAGGAGCTGAAAGAGTACAGTGGAAACTCTAAAGATTATTCCTGTCCTACATGATGTTAAACTTAATTCCCCTTCGTAAACAAGTGGTGAAAATCAAATACAGTGTATCAGAAAGAAGAGGCCAGACATTTCAGCCTGTAACTGGCTTTTTTTCCTAAAGGAAAAGAATTCTCTAACCTGAAAAGATGATGATGCTCAGACTGAATAATTTAATAGGAATCTACATGTGTTCTTCTGAACTGCTAAACAGTTTGTGATGTTAACCCTGTGATGTGCTCTTCCTCAGCTTGTGTGATATTAACCACTTGACTCTCCCTCTTTTCCTTCCCTTTTCTTCACCTGTTTTTATTGCTATTAAAAATAATTTTTATTCTTTTTTTTTCTCTTTACTCTTATTTTCCCCCTAAAAGTTTTTCAAATACAACAGGTTTTAAATAAGTGACAAAATTCTAGTTGACATCAGAGGGACAAAAATTATATTCTGAGTATGCAGAACTATTGGGCACTGCTTCAGAAAGCTATTCTTTGCAGATCTGATTCCTTCTTTTCTTCCTGTTCCTCCATGACCAACCTTTATACACATGTCCTCTGAGGCTTTTAAAACCAGTTTTTAACTCACATACTTAGCATCTGTGTTGAGACAGGGGGGAAAAAATAAAAGGAAGAAGAAAATGTGAAATAATCCCACCAGACTGTGCTTCTCTGTGGAACAAGGAAAGACACTATTGGTCAATGAAGTGCAATCCCCATGAGATCCAGGGATCAGCCGATGATAAAAGACACCCTCCAGTGGAATTTGTCCTACACAGGTCTGCAATAAAGTGCTCAGCATGGAACAAAGCCAGCACTGATCTTCACATGTTCTTATTCCACGTCCTGTGCAATTTGACTGCATGTTTTGTGTAGGTGTTTGTGTGTATATCTGGCAAATAAAACCCCCTCAGTAAACAGGCTTTCTTTTCAATTGTATTAACAAGGTATTACATTAATGGGATAAAAATTAAAAATTCTCTCTTTAGAGCAATTTTACGTTCCATGGGTATATTTTCAGATATGCATCCTTTCCCTTGTTTTATTATTGAGAGAAATTTTCCTAAGATATTTCCAACTGTCAATTTTAACCTTAGCTAGCAAACTGGGATTTTTGACTGCTAGTTTTTTTGGTTTTTTTTTTTTTTAATAAAGACTTCTTTCTTATCTCCTTATAAAATTTGACCTTGTTGCTATGCTATAAGGGCTCAGACTCCATTTTACCAGTGCCTCCTGATTAATTTGAGTCCAGCACTGGTTACTGGCAGAGTCCTCTCCAGAGGGTACCACATGCTGACCTCTTCATGTTGCATTTTGAATTTTTGATTTCCAGCAGGTGAATGGGGGCAAGGAAATGAAGGCCCATCTTCTAATGAAGCTCCTTTATGTCGTGCATTTGCTGCACGTTGCAAACAGACATTATAATGCAATTATTACCTTATAATTTTCATCCTGTGTAATATTCTATTGGGTTATACAAGCTTTAAGACATGAAAGTGCTTATTTTTTCAATTTATTTTCTACTGGTTTAGTTTTGGTTTTCTAAAATATTCATATTAATATTTTTCTTGTTTTTTCTCACCCATAATATCTTTAAATCTTTACATATTCTTTTGCCTCCAGATGAGTTAATCAATTGTGTAATATGAAATGTTAGAAAACTGAAATAAGAACCTAGCAAGTTACAATTCTCTTGTTTAGGGTGTTTTTTTCTTTCATGGTATATTACCAGTTTTAGGATTTTTGACCTAAAAGTACCACTTTTCTTGCCTTTCGTGGTCTGCTTGGGTTAGTTGTGCAGTTGAAGAGCGTATTATCTGCTGAGTTGCTACATCTCAGCATATAACTGGCACCAAATCTTAGTCTGATTAACTCATATAGCTGGTGAATGTGTCAACATTGGCAAGTTTTCCTTATTCCCCATATAAAAATGTTCCTATTACTTCCTTTAGGTACTGAATTAAACTTTCATTTTAGACACTTAATGAAAAGAGGAAGCTATTCTCAGTATGAAGTTTGAACACTCTAAGATAGTCATAATTACTAATTAAAAACATTTTTAAAATTTCATGTTACTTTATGTTCTTATTCAACAGAGAATTTATGCCCATGCTTCAATTCCAGGTGACACAGGGCTCTAGGATTCTTTGGGACTTTTGGGGTCCATTTTCTCTTCTCTTCTGTTCAGCAGTAGTATGAAGCTGTGCTAGTTTTGATATTGCATAGTTCCCATCGAATTCAGCTTTGATTTTTATATAAATAAAAAGTTTATCCTGTTCACATAATGCAGATTTGTGAAGACATTTTATAGGCATGTAATGATGAATGAGTTGTGATGAAATTACAGTATAGCCTCACATACACTGAGGAGAAACTAACCCAGTGTTTTCTCTCCTGTTCTTTACCAGTAGCAGAATGGCTCAGGCATAAGCAAAGAAAACTCAGGCAGTCTAGTCTACTGAATGGGAAAGCATCCCCCTGACAGTCAAAATACCATTTGATTAAAGAAATAGATAAACAGGCATTGTAGCTACTTAGGAACTCAGTTAATTCATACATTTTAAGGTTGAGTTAGTAATCTGACATTGATTCTGAATGGCTTGTTCTTTGTGTAAAATATTTGTTGTGGTTTTTTTTTAAGCGTTTAGGGTTTTTCATAAAGGATAGCATACGAAGCAAAATATCTGTAGTGTTCCCTGTCATTTACATAGTACAAAGGTCTTTAAGTAAAGATGTGGGGGGGAAAAACCCAAAAGTGTGAACCATTGGAAAAGAAAGAAACACTGGTAGGGGACACACAAGTTAGTGCAGGAATGTACTGCAGTGAGCTACTGAAATAGTTACGTTATTCTTAAATCCTCGGTGTAAGGTGAAAGCATTTACAGGCCTTAAGGAAAGCAATGATTGCTCTGGCTCTGAGAGAAAACTCTGAGAGAGAAATCTTTTCTGCATCATCATTTTGATTGCTGAGTTTTTCTTTCCCTTTTTTTTTCTTTTTTTTTCTTTCAGTATCATTCCCCCTGGGCAATATGTGAAATTACTGCATTGTAACATATGTGAAATGCATGTCACAAGCACAGCAGGGCTGATGTCTCTAAGGGTGCAGCCATGCTGCTAAATGAAAGAAGGCTGGGGTGAAAATCACCTCCATGATTGTCATCACCACTAACCTGTCAGCCAGCTCCGTGCTTCAACCAGCCATTCCCAAAAAAACTTGTGTACTCCTGGCAATAGCTTCTGATGAGGGCTGCTGCCCTAAACAGGATGAGCAAAGCCACACCAGGTTTGTCCCCCTTTCTTCCACATAGTCCTCCAGTGCTGACCCAGAGGTCGTGATCTGCAATTACATTCACAAAGCATCTTGTCCTAAAAACGTGTGGGTCCAGGAGGTCTGATGTGATTTCCTACATGAATGGAAACCAACCCGAAGTGATTGTTGTTACTGGCACATCACTCATGTAGAAACAAAGCCAGATGCTGTACAGTGTAGATGTACGTCCAATATGTCCTTAAAGATACAATCTATGTTCTTTGTGAGCATCAGGTAGATTTGTTATGGATTGCTCATCCTTGGATTTCAGATTTATCCCTGAAGCCCTTTCATTTAAAAGGATAAAGAATCTGATATTTTCTACAAGTATAGAATTGATCTTCAAGTAAGAGACCCTTTGTTTTACTAACTTCATAGTCTTTCACTGAGGAAAGATTGTTAAAAACTTTTATTTGAATGAAAAATTCATTTTTGTATTCTAAAAATACAGGTATATGTGTAAAATAATTTATATAATTGAAACTAACTGAACTGCCAGGTGTAAATTGTTTTTGGTTTTGCCAGGTGAAAATCTAAGCGACGTCTCAGGTGGTAAAAGGCTTCTGCAATTTGTGAAGCACTGCTTTTGGTTGGAATATGGAAACTTTGATGTCCAAACTCTTCTCCCACAATTTCACCTAGTACAATTCATAATACATCATGTTATAATACCATCAGCACTAGTGTTGGATCTCGTTCTTTCACATTACTTATAACAGTGTCTTTCCCAGACAGAAAATAGAGAAATGACAAAACGACTGTGTAAGAACAGACAGGAGGTGCAAGTGTAATTACAGTTCAAAATCTAGCATTAGAGCATCAGCAACAAAAATGAAGAAAAAAAAATTCCAAAGCAAACAAAACCCAAACCCTTCAGGCTGCAGTCCTTTAGTAACCCTGAAGCTTCGTTAAGCTAGAGCTAGGCACTTGTTTCTGCTTTCTACCGGCTCTGAGAGATATATTGTAATACAAGTCCAAGTATACAATGTCCATTTTGAGATCAGTTTGGCTGATGAGCATATGGGAGGCAAAAGGGAATGCAGTGCCTATTAAAATGCTTATGAAAAATAGATAAAGCCTTTCAAACTTTAATAACATGCTATTTGATTCTGTCAGCAGATAACATTATGCACAAATTATTGCATAGCCAGGTTTAAGGGCTTGAAAGTCATCAGTCTAAGAAGGATTCCAGGAGATGCAGTGTGGGATGGCACATATTGACAACCTGCCAGTTTTGAGGGCATGAGGAGGACACAAGCACCACAGTTTTACTTGATTTTGTGGAAAGGAGATGGATAGTCTCAGCAAGAGTGAACAGACAGGACAGACATCAACCAGACCGAAAGAGAAAATTTCTGTACAGACATTCTGTACAGGCAAGATCTAGTAAGTGAAGCAGTCCTAAATGTATTTATGTTCTTCCTGAGGTTCTCTGGAGATAGCTTTATGCCACAAGCTTCTAAATATTCATTTAAAAAGAATGGCCAAATTCTTTTTTTATCCCACAAAAAGCATGAATACCTCCAAGATTCTTGGAGCTATGTTATTTCTACTCAGGCTGTTTGGGGTAGTGAGCACCTGTATGTAGGAGAGGAAATTTCAGCAGTGCCTTGAGGAAAAATACTCATTCAGTCTGATCATAGTCAGAAAGATGTGAACTGTGACATTCATCAGGATCTCTTTAACTGATATGCTTGGGGAAGAAAAAATGTCATAGTCTTTACATCCCCTTTTCCTGTTTTCCTTGGATTCCTTTGTAATGTGTGCAAAAGGAATAATTCCTTCTCACACTCTCTGCCATTCCATGGGTGCTTATGGAAGAACCACTGCCTCCATGGCGAGGTATTGCTGTGTGTTGTTGCTGTAAATCTGGTTGGTTCATCTGCAGTCAGCACAAGAGTGTTGCTCTCGTCCTCTGCCCACCCCGCACCGATCCTGGAGCGCTGGCAGGATAGTGGGAAAGGTGATCTATCACTCTTTTGCACACATCTTCTAACAACTCAGCAGGCAGACATTACAACTTCTCTTATTCATTCTTATTCACTATTTTGACCTCAATCCTGGTTGCAGTGCTTAATATGATTTATTTATTCATAAGATGCTAAACTAACAATTTTGAGTTTAGCTTGGACTGCCCCTGAGACACTGAAAGAAATGCTGACAGGATATTGCTGAGGGCAGTGGGCAGAGTACTCTGCCTTACACTCACATGGTGCATTTATTCACCTATAAGCATTTTTATAGTGACTGTAATTGCAACACCTGGGCAATATATATGCTCTATAAAAATGTTGAGAACTGTCCATTAGGACAATTAATTCTCGGTCCAGCTTCTGGTTTAATTGAGGCATTGTGCCTTTGGCTGTGTTATTGCTTTTAATTTAAGGCAGGCAGTAGGGCACAGCTAGCTCTCACAGCTGTGAAAATATGTGGGAAGGTGCTTGGATGCTGGAGGCTGAGTCAAAGCAGGAGAGGGACAGAGAGTATGCTACAGAAGCAGTTACAACACAGTTTTAAAGATTGGATTGTTTTCTTTGTTGCAATGACATGGGGCAAATTTTATTTCATGACTGGTAATTAGGATATAAAATTGAGCTTAAAGGGGCCTGAAACTAATCAAGGTTGAATTTGACTAATAATTCTGGTCAGAACAAAAGCAGGGAGAAATTTTAAAAATGTCAAAACATATCATTTTGACCTTTCTGAAATGAAATGTTTCATTTCAGAAATGCCAAACCATTTCATTTTGACATTTGTAAAATGAAACTTTGACTTTTTGATTCAAAATGTCACTTTTTTTTTCCTTTAAAACTGACCTACATTGCTCACATGGTAGGAAACTAATGCAAAATTAAGGTAAAATAATTTCAGAACACTTTGAGCTGAATAAAAATTTAAATTTTTCGAAAAGAGGTAAATGAATACCACTTGGCGTAAATTTTCCTTACTTGTTTTGTCTGTCATTGTTGATATTATGGTGGTGGTATTATTATTATATATGTTTTCATATTCAAATTTTCCTCCTTCCCTCTGTTTTGCACTAACTTGGAAAATCTGTGCTGCTGTATTGCAATTTGGTTTGAGATTTTTCTTGGAAAGTATTTTTCTGTGCAGTTGTTTGGGTTTGTTTGTTGGACTCATTGATTTTTCTTTAATTTATTGTGTATTTTTGATTACATATTCAAAAACTCGCTGAAGACTGATGCTCTAACCTTAGGACACTGCTGCAGCAAAAGATTAGATGTGTGGTCTAGTCATGTAATACACATCAGCACATGCACTTTACTTCACAAGAAACCACTGAAAAAGGTCTTTGAGCTGCTGAAACTTGAGTTCTCCAATGTGCTTGTTAAATTTGAAACTGATTCTTGGGAATTTCCCAGCCAATTAAAAGACCATAACAGCAACACACTAAAGCAGAATGTTTAATACTTCTGTTGGTAACAGGTGTTTGCCAACAGCCATCTTTACTACAGTCTAGGAAATGGTTCTTTTCAAAAATCTGATTTCTCCTTCTGATTTTAAAGTAGACACAAACATAGAAATGCTTGATGGACTGCCAGGCAGTGAATGAACCTAGATGAAAACTGGTTCCTAGAGTAAAATTGCACAGGCACATAGTTTAGCTCAGTAAATTCACTGGGAATGAAGAGCAATACTGAGCTTGACACTCAGTCTTCTGCTTTTTTTACACAGAGATTATTGGAAGCTGGGAGCATTTTGTTCCAGACCACACTCCAAATTTAGTTAACTCAAAGACAACAAGAGCTGCAGCCAGATGCACATATGCAAGAGTTTCATTTTAAGAAAATGGCAGGTATGCTCGTTGTGAACCGCAGAGATTCAGGCAGAATCCATGTGAATGGTAAGATATTCCTGCTCTTACAGTTATTCATGTGGCTGGTGAGCCACATCACACGATGAGTGTGATATATTTCTTACAATGATTTACATGGCATCCTTGCCCATGGTGCTGTCTGGTGAGAGTTGGCACTTGACATTGGCACTTTGCTTCAGCTGCCAGTGGAATATGATTAGACTGCTAGACTTTTTTTTTTAGATCCTCTGATTATGAAGAAAAACTTAATGAAATAACTGAGGCTTAGCAGATGGACTCATAATCCCAAAAGCAAATAAAAGTAAGCATGTTAGGCCAGACAGTCTGTTTTGTGAGGTGGCCTATGGAAGAACACTAGAATTTCTTGAAAGTCATGGGCTGTTTGATGCTCTAAGTGTCTAGAACAAGACAAGAATCACCATGCAAATCACTTGTCTTGCAAACAGAGTGACAAATGGAGTTTGCCAATGCGATACTGCGGCACTCCTGATGATGTAAATTCCAGGAATATTTGCTTCCAACTCCTCCTCCTCCTCCTCCTCCTCCACTGGAGAAAGCAGTGAGAGAAAAGTAAGAAAAGAGTTTCTGTATTGCTTTGAAAATAAAAATTTTAAAAAAATATATTAAAAAATTGTTCTGATCTACAGCAACATAATTCCTACATTATGCTAAGAATATCTCAGAGGCTTTTGGTTTAATGTGTGGCAGTAATGTTGTTCCAGCTAAGTTTCTTCACAAGAGTTTTTGATTAATGGAAGATCAGAAGTTGCATCGCAAGGAATTTTCAACTAAATGAATTTGACTTGGATATACCTAATTTTAAAGCAATAATCCAAAGCCTGATACTAGTGAATGAGAAAAAAAGCTTTGTTCCTTGGAGGGTGGAATTAATGAAGTCTAATTTTCTATCCATTGTGTCTCATAGTGGGAGTCTTTAGGTCTAATCTTTCAGCACACTTAAGGTATTTACAGTGCTGCTCTCCTATAGACATATTGAAGTGTCTCATAATGGTTGAGCTGATGTTGCATCCTTTTTCACAGTAATTAAACTAATTCAGTGTTTACCCATTTCCCAAGAAAACTGTAAATACTAAATGACTTTAATACTCCTAATTTTCTTTCAAATGTGGTTGTAATTTTTTAACAGTTATTCAAAATTTAATAAAGAAGAGAAATAATAGGATGCAGGATAACAATATTGGGTGCTACTAACTTTTCACTGAAAATGAATGTATCCCATTATCCAAATAATGTTTTGAAACAAAGGAACGGGTTAGATAGATGAGTGGAGACCAGTGGCATGAGGTTGAACAAGTCCAAGTGCTGGATCTACACTTGGCCACAACAACATGCAGTGCTCCAGGATGGAGAAAGAGTGTCTGGAAAGTGGCCCCATGGCAAAGGACAAAGGGATGGTGGTCTACAGCAGCTGAACATGAGCCAGGTGTGCCCAGGTGGCCAAGAAGGCCGATGGCACCTGGCCTGTGTCAGCAATAGTGTGACCAGTAGGACCAGGGCAGGGATTGTCTCCCTGTACTCAGCACTGCTGGGGCCACACCTCGAATCCTTTGTCCAGTTTTGGGCCCCTTAATTCAGGAAGGACATCGAGGTGCTGAAGCAGGTCCAGAGAAGAGCAACAGAGCTGGTGAAATATCTGCAGTGCATGTCTTGCGAGGAGCTGCTGAGGGAGCTGGGGATGTCCAGCCTGGAGAGGAGAAGACTCAGGGTAGACCTTATCACTCTCTACAAGTACCTGAAATAAGAGGTTGTGTTCAGGTGAGGGTCTTCTTTTCTCCCAGGCAACCAGTGGTAGAACAAGAGGACATGGCTTCAAGATGTTGGGAAGGTTTAGTGTGGACCTTAGGATGAAATTCTTCACAAAAAGGGTTATTGGACACTGGAATGGGCTGCCCAGGGAGGTGGTGGATTCACTGTCCCTCAGGTGTTCAGGAAATGACTGGGCATGGCACTCAGTGCCATGGTCTGGTTGACAGGGTGGTGTTTGGCCACAGGTTGGAGTGAGGTCTTTTCCAACCTATTTGATTCTGAGATTCTGTGATATTTAATAAAGGAAGAAATACATGAAAACTGATATTGCTAGGTAAGGTAAAGTCTATGTAATAATCTGGACGTGGACTTGATGCTCTTGTGGGTTCCTTCCAGCTCAGGATATTCTATGATTCAAATCATTGCATTTGAGAGATACTGAAACATCTATCTTATGATGTTATAAATCCAGTGGAATTTAAATAGAAAAACATTTTAACACTTATGGTAAGAGGACAACTAGAAATATATGTGTGTGACTTTGGTGTCCATAATATATACACACTCAAAAGGCGGGAAGGTAGAGAACAGTTTTTTCCCTGCTTAAGATTACCTAGAAAGTAATTTTAAAAATGTATGTAAAAGCAGTATCACTAATCAGACTAGGGAGCATTGTGTTTTGTGGGTTATGAAATTCTTTTAAGTATATGGCTTTAAATATTTTCACATTTTTAAGGTTTTTAATAACTTTAATTGTTAAAATCATGGGTATATTTTTTGTTTTATTTCTTTTTTATGTCAACTTTGCCTCAACCCTATAGAGTTAAAACTGAGAATAGCAAAAATTTGCTTATAAACTATCATAGAAAACAAAAAATTTCATTAAGAAATTTAATATAGAAAATATGAAGGACAGAAGCAGAGGAAATAATACAATTGGTAGTCAATTAACACTTAAAGTGACAAATAACCACCGTGGCTCATGAATGGCATAATAATTATACAGTTGTAGCTTCCGAGGTTTCTAAGATAAATACTATGGCAGTACTGAAAAAGACAGCCTTTTCATATTTGCAACGCTTATAGTTGTTGCAGTGCTCAGTTACTTGCTTTTTATATTGTTATTTTTCAAGTATTAAAACAGTATTTAAAAAACACAAACCTACTCATATGTTTTGCAATTAAAAGTGAGCAGCAGTCCCTCTTTACAGTTACTGGCATATGTTTCTTCTCAACATCCCCTGAGACTCTACTTAGGAAAGTAGTTAACACATTTATCTGTTTTGCTTATAGGTTAGCCTGAAATAGATGAGAAGTTCACCCTCTTCTCTGAACTGCTGAAGCTCTTCCTTATGGCTGATTATTTGTGTGTGTGTGTGTGTGTATATATATATATATATATATATATATATATATATATATATATATATATATATATATATATATATATATATATATATATATATATATATATATATATATATATTTGGAGGAATGAAGATTTATTTTAATTGATTGTAATATTTTTTATTTTTTACTTTTTATGTATTTATATATTTATGTAAACATATATGCATGTGCTTCTGTGTAGGTGTGTCTTTGTAGTCCAGAACATGTGTAGTCTGTCACATATAGGTGACTGTTGATTTCAGCACTGATCTCGTGAAGCATACCATAGACTTGGAATGATACCTAAGGCTGCCTGAGAGTAAATGAAAAATGAAAAAATCTGGTGTCTTTCATGTAAATATTTTAACATCAGGTATTTTGTTCTGAGACCACCGAGCTCTGAAGGCAATTTTCCCTCCAAGAGACATCATCCAAGTCTCTCTCAGAATGGGACACCTGAATATTAGTGGACAGAGAAATGTCTGGTCTGTGCTGAGAGCTATTGGGTAAGACCACACCACTTAATCAGCTAATATTTTAGATGTTCTGGGATATTTTCCTGCCTTCCACTTCAGAATGATGAGTCTTTCCAGTCTTCTGCACACAAGTCCCAAGGGCATGTGTGTGGGATAAAATGGGTTTCTAAATATAACATTAGACATGCCCAGACAGCTCACCAGCACTTGTTAGAGGTGCCTTAGAGCAACAAAATTCCAACCATCACTGCTAATTTGCTGCTGCTAAGTTCCCAGTTCTATTAAGACCCAGACTGCAGGCACGCTTAGGAAGCTACTACAGTAGTTCTATATGACTACTGAGAAGCCACTCAAATCATGTTTTCATACATAAGAATTGCTTTTTATTTGATAGCTACTGTGTAGTTGGGAAAAAGAAATCTTTAAGTGTGCATTACTAAAAATTGCAGGATATTTCAATTAACTTTTATTTTTCAACAATTTTTTGGATTCTGTTTTCTTCCAGCCTGAATTTCTAAAATGTGCTTATCTGTGTTCAGACCAATAGCATAACAGGCCAAGCTCAGTCCTCAGAATTTACAGGTTTTTGTAACTGAATGAGTTGCATTGGGGTTACCGGTTAGAACATGTATTATACTCTATGCTGCGTAAGCAGATGTGTTTCATTCCCCATTATATGAAATAGCTCATTCAAGAGTAAATTTTCTCAAGTATTTTAGCTTATGAATCCATGCTGCCAGCACGGTTCCGACAAACTGACAACTGTTGCCTTTTTACCTACAATATCTTGTCTCAAAGTTCTCTGACTTTCGTACAGATACACAAGGACTGATGATCTGCAGTTATAAATTCTTTTGGTTTTTTACTCCATATGGATGAATATCTTTAACTTCAAGCAGCAAACTTGGAAAAAGTAATCCTTATACTGATTTAGGAATCAGTGGGAAAATAAAGCCTTTCTGGTTCAATGCAGCATTGAAAGACAGATCCATAATTTCTCATTAACTCAAACATAGATAGAAACATTTTGCTCTTTGCTGCAGTGAACAATGCAGAATTATCGTTAGTTTAGTCTATATTAATTCAATTGCTTGATTTTCATTGTAAAAGTACACAAATGTACAAGTTATTTGTATCATACTGAAGCTGTGAAGGTAAGTATGAGAAAGTGAAGACAGTACTTGGATTGCCCATACATATTTGTTAGTCAGAAGTCTCTGTGTGATACCATGGTAGTTCTGTCTAGCAAGTTTCCTGTGCCATTCAGCGTGTGGAATGTATGCCATTTTTATTGACCAACTGGTCAGTATTTACATTATTTTTCTTTTCTTTTGTATGTAGTCATGTCTATTTAGTGTAAACTGAGGACAGTGTTAACAACTTCATTAATTTTTGTCCTGTTCTTAACATAGTAGTATCTGGAAGTCTTGCAAAGACTGTAGCTCTTATTTTTGTAAGGTTGTAGTGGTCAAATGTAACTCTCAGTTTTGGTTTCCCAGTGAGACAACCAATTTTTCTTTCCAGGCTGTTCTTAATTTAGTTATTTTTTAGGTTAGTTGACTGTACAGACTCTGTTATGGCAGGTGATGCTGTGAATACTCACTAGTTCTGCAAATTAGATACTCAGAAAATGAGAAATTCAAATTGGTTTAGTAAATTACCTGCGTCGCGTCACATTTGGCACTTGCAACCTTCTCATGTTGGCTGAAATAAATATATATGTGTATCCTCTTTAACAGAGGGATGGCAAGGATGTTTAGGACTATTTTTCCTTTGGCCTCCTACTGAAATGGAACACATGTGCCTCTAAAATAAAATAGGAAGAGGGAGAAAAGCTGAATATGACAGTTGAGCTCCCAACAGGAGCTACCTTCCCTTCAGTCTTCTCACTTTTCTTGCTCTTTCATGTTCTGCCCAGACCCTCATCTTGCTGTCGGCAGGTGGCAAGGAGAGAGTGAGCCCAAGGACACAGGCGTATCTCTTGAAATTAGAGACAGGGAGTAAGAATATGCTGTGAAGAGATAAAATGAAGTTTTATTTTAGGAGTCAGGCTGTATTTCTGACAGATGGACCATCCTTCTGAACCATATAGCCTCCAGCCCCATCCTGCCAGTGAGGAACACGTCAGCCTGAAAGATTAAAGTTCAGCAAAATTATAGGCCCCAAAAATCAGGGCTTTATAATGGGAACTGTCATCTAACTTGAATAATAATCCCATTCATAATACTTATATTGGATCTTAATCTCACTTAAAGTGAAATTACTCTGGGGACTTAAAATAGTAGTATTTGTAATTTAAATGTCTTCTGAGAC
The DNA here is from genome assembly GCA_013400975.1 of Atrichornis clamosus. Taxonomy (NCBI): domain Eukaryota; kingdom Metazoa; phylum Chordata; class Aves; order Passeriformes; family Menuridae; genus Atrichornis; species Atrichornis clamosus. The sequence goes on along the minus strand of WBMZ01009651.1, from coordinate 152,645 downwards.
TCTTTACACCCTGGATATAGCGTACAAAGATGTGCTATGTGTGCTCTCTACAAATGTGTGTGCAAGTGTCTGTATAGCAATACATTTTTTTTTTAATAAATAGATATTAGCATATAGATAATAATGAAATGAAGGGGTATAATGATGATTTTCTTTTTTATTTTTTCCTGACATATATTTTTTTAAACATCTGACAAAACATTATTTTCTGTTCCCCTTTCCACTGGTAAATATAAAAAATAGAGTGGAAAGTTCAGAGGTACAAGAAAAAAGAAGAGCAGAAGAATAAATGCAGGTAATAAAAAGAAAATTATTGTTATGATCAATTGTAGAGAAAGAAAAAAACCATCAGATAAAATAAAATATTCCTCTCTTGAAGTGTATTTTATTGAAAGAACTATAAGGTTTCCATACAACCATCTTTGTTTGATGACCAGAGCTGCCAAATGCTTTCTATACTCAGGACTGAGCACTAGAAATACTGAATTAAATTTTCTCAAGGCTAAAACTTCTTAATATTTTTAACATACATTTATACCATTACTCATAAGTTTGCTATTAGAGACACGCTCGCGGTGAACTCTCAGTGGGATACAGAATTTCATGCTACTTATGCAGAGCTGGCCATAGCTTCTCCTCTCCAGCAAAAGCTCATCAGTTTCTGCAAATTATCCTTGCTCTTGCAGGTAGAACTTTATTATAGATGATGCACATATGCCAGACTCATCTAGTATTATAACACTTTCTGTCACCTTCATCCAAACAACATCTGGCAGCAGTTCCCAAAGTGACATTTCAGACATGGAAGCAGAACTAATATGAAGAAAAATATGGTGGCACTGACAACACAACTAGAGAACAACTTCCTCCACAATTAAGTCAATGTGCTGCTATCCTTCAGTGTCTCAGGACTCCCTCCTCATTACCAGTATTTTCTGTTACGAAGTTTGCACCAGTCCAGTGTTCCATAGTGTTCTAGGTCAACTCCTCTCCACGAGAGAGAATGACAAAGGTTAAATACAGCTTTTAGGACCTGACATCCCAGATTCGGGTGAAGATACGCACCTTTGACTTCGTAAGGCCCTGTATACAAGCAGTGCTCTTTCTCTGTGTTTAACATGCTGTGGACTGAATTCAGTGCAACATCAGCAATCATTTCAAAGTCCCCTAAATCAAAAAGCTTATTTGCACCCACTGCAATTTCAGATCTGTGTTGTTACATGTCACTACTTACGCAGCTTTTTTCAAAATGTTCTAGTTAAATCCACCGGACCCATAAAAGTTGAGGGGGAAAAAAAAATCATTGTTTAATTAGAGGCTTGAACATAGTTTTATGGTAATAAACTTTAATTTTGAATGTAAATGTAAATTGAAAGAAATTCTGACAAAGTTGTAGTTCACAGTTTCTAGAGAAATGAAGTTTAAAATTTTTTAAGTTTCAAGTATTTTAGCTGAGAAATTCAAATACACATAATGTGCAATTATGTGTTTTGCTATTTCTTATTAGCCTCACTGAGAGCACATAGAATTTCTAAGCCAAACAGATTGTAGGCTTTACCTCGTCACTGTTTACCTACAAAACAGAGGAGGGAACCTTCTTGCAGAGTTACAAAGTATGGCAGACAGACTCCCCACAGTAAGACATCAGTAGCTGGGTTATAGAACTGTATCACACTTAGCAGCCACACAGACCCAGTCCCTTCACAGGTGAAGTAATTGGGTCACTTACCCTTAATGGGTTACCTAATTCTTACTAGGTGCCCTTAGTACCTATATTTGGGTGTGTTGTTTGCGACTTCTGCTACAAAATCAAGATTAATCACCCTAATCTGGAGGATTTAGAAGTGGAACCCAGACAAGGAGAGAGCAGAGAAACAGCTATTTGCCATATTTGCCATTTTTTATGTTTGGGTTGGTTTTTTTTTTTTTTCTGTTTACGGTGTAGCTTTTTTGAGCTTTGATATAGCAAATTTATCTCAGAAATTTTTTCCCCTTCTTTTCCCTTGTCTCTTGCTCCACTGAGCATTTCTGAGGTTTTTATATTTCTGTTTTGCACTGTCTATACTTCTTCCTTAATCACTATAGCTTCTCTTTCCCTTGCAAGCCACTTACGTGTATCTTCTGTAGCTTTCTATATGAAAAGTAGAGGAAAAAAACAAAACCAGAAATATTCTAGCATAGCTGAAAGAACAATAAATATTTTAAAAGCCACAAGCAAGTCATATTCAGCAGTAAGTAATGTTACTTGCTAAAAGCTTCTGCTGTTATTGTTGATTTAAGTTAAATATCGAGGGGAATTTCTTTACTTAGAGGGTGATGATGCACTGGAACAGGTTGCCCAGAGAAGCTCTGGATGCCCCATCCCTGGAAGTGTTCGAGGCCAGGCTGGATGGAGCTTTGAGCAACCTGGTCTGGTGGAAAGCGTCCCTATCCATGGCAGAGGGTTGGACTAGATGATATTTAAGATCTCTTTCAACCCAAACTATTCATGATTCTATGGTTATCAGAGGCAACCTTGAAAAACTCCTCTCATACACTGAACAATTTTTAATTACTTACCCTGCCGCAAACATCAGAATTCACAGTGTCTCTTCTTTGTTTACCATTCCATCCCCAAGGGACCAAGGAAGGGAGAACGCAAAATCAATTTCCGTCCTTGTAGCTTTCTCAGCAAGCTCTTATATCCATTTGGAAGAAAAAGAAATGTGGCATATTAATATTTTAGGGATCTGAATCAAGTTGCTATCTTCTGTGAGCTTAAGAATAAAAGAAGTCAGAAATGGAAGAAAACTGTTAGACTTTTGCTGTCTGGCCACCACCTCTGTAAATAGAGCAAATCCTTCTCCAACAGAGGCTGTAAACAGAAGGTAAAAAAAAAACACAAACATCATCATTACTTTCCTGGGAGCTAATTGCAGAGGCTGGATAACTTTACACTGACTTCAGTGGTACCCTGCAACCATGAGTCTTCATCACTTTGTTTGCTTGTCGCAGTGTTCTGATGCTGCAGCCACGAGAGATCCTGCCTGCTGCTGATAGTGCCCTGTGCTTCAGCCAGGTTCCCTCCCTGCCCCTGTGGCTCTTTCCCACTTGGGGAGTATCTCACAACATGATGAATGCAATGCAGAAGCAGAGCATTTTGGCACATCTGAAAGTTTTCCATCAGGTTTCTGGTAAGAAAAAGACAGACTTTTCTTCTTGTCTGGAAAGATACAGTGTACTAGCAATGTTCCCAAATACTAGCAGAGAGGGCCAGGAGGAAATGCAGAGGATTTGCTGCAGATTTGTACTCAGTTGTTGAACCTGGTTGCTGTCACTGGCCTTGCTCTTTGGCTCAGGTAGTGTGGGACAGCTCCCGTTGGAGAGGCTGCAGTGTAGATTCCAGTGTGCGTTATCAAGAAAGTAACTGCTCTGCTGAACATGAATTCCAAGCAGGATTTTGCAGATGCCTCCAGGCATATATAAAGTTTTTCATGACAGGGGAAAAAGACCAAGTTATGTATTATAGTAGCTGAAATAACTGATTTTATTCATGACAGCACTCAGAAATAATTCAAAATTTGTTTCTGGTTTACCTAACTATAACATTTTAAGGTAGGTTGCCTAGAGTCAATCAATAGATAATTGTGAGTAAATTATCAATCAGAGATAATTGTGAGTAAAGAAGGCCAGAAACAGTGTGTTCCTATATAGAGTAATATAAAGCTTATTTTATCTCCAACTAATCTTGGTAGCACTGATCAATGAAAGTTAGCAGCATAAAAGTTTGCAAATGCAGCTGCAAGGCACTGATTCAAGAATTTGACTTCTGGATCTGTCCCTCTATCATCAGCAGGGAAATATTCCCTGAGCAAAGACTCACTGCCAGGGGTAGCAACTTGCAGACAAAATATCAGTTTTACAGAACTGCTGAAGCATGAAGTGGCTGGAAGTAGTAGTTGTCCACGAGGGAAATGCGCATTCCTGTAGCAGACTGGAGGACAAACGGCATGCAGGATCCTCTGTTGTGAGACAGGAGACTCCAGGGCCAAACACCAGAATTGGACACAAGCTTACCTGAGACAACAGTGATTCCTGTGAGGGACACTTGAGTAGTCAAGAAATGATTTCTGAATGCATGGAGGAAAGGCCTCAGACTTTGGAGGAGGATATTATACTTAGGGTGTGGCCACGTGATGAGACCCAAGACTTTGGCGAGATGGCTGTAATTTGCTACTGAACTGGCACTGATGTTGGTGTATACCGGAGTGCCTTGTGAAGGATTTCTGCACACCTGTCCCATGGTTAAAATGTCTCTTTTCCATCATGCCCGTACCTGAGGATCTGTGGGTCAGAATTTAGGTATGGTGATCAGGAGTCCCAAGGATAACATAAAGTATTGGGTTTTTTTCTGGTGTGTTTTCTACTTCATCACTTTCACACGTGCAGCCCTGGTGGTTCCTGGGAGTAATCTTGGATCTTTGTTCCATAAGCACTGCATGTGTGGGAGAAGAGCCTGGGCACAGAGGCATTATAGGTGTCTACAGCAAGGACATGGCTGCTTGGTGGAACTTTGACAGGATTATCTCCTATTCTGCATCTGCACAGCAGTATGAAGCATTCAGGTTATGTAGAGTTAACAACCTGAATAGCCTTCTTTCTCTTTTTTTTTTTTTAATTTTTAATAACACTGACAGCCTTCTTTAGTTTCTCCTCCTGCGCTCAATAAAGTGTCAGACCACTTGGATGTAAGTAATACCTTGTTCACCTTGGACTACAATGATCCAGCATTTTTAAGACTTTGGAAGCATAAGGTTTTCTTTCCTTCTAAGGGCAAGAACATTTGCACAACTTAAGGTTTTTCTTCAAATGAGTGAGTTGGCTTGCAAAAGCTAAAAACATCAGAATAATAACCTTCTGCAAGCCTACATCTTGCATAATTTCAGCAAGTTAGATATGCTTTAGGTTTATAGTTTTGCCACAGAGCCTGTGCTTTGTCATTAACCAACCAAGCTTGATGTGCTGTCTAAGCAGCAAATTACTTTGTATAGGTTTTTTACTTTGACCTCACTCTGTTCATCTAGGGGTGCTAACCTGTTCACAGTTTGTCCTGCAAATAGGAGATGGAATCAATCCATAGACCTTATTGAAGTATTTTGATTGATGCAGTCCCTGGAAAGTAAAGATGAGCTTGTCCTTATGAATGTCTTTGATGTGAAAATCAGTTCTGATAGACAAAGAATGCAGAGTGAGCAAATTTGAGCAGTTTAGGTTTGGCATCAACTGAACAAGCCAGAAGTGACAATCAAGTGATCTTATCAAGGTTTTTGCTTTGGGTTTGATACTCCTGTAATTGAGCATATTTCTCTTTTGTAATCCATCTGTCTTCAAGATTAATTTTTTTCCTTTTCCAATTCAAGTTACATTCATGGGAAATATAACCTAGCCATGGGAAAGAAAACCAAAACTTGTCCCTTAGGGAACTAGAGGTAAATTGAGTGATTAAGAGAATTATATCTAATAGTATCCCAATTAATTTTAGGTTTTGGAATGCTTTCTTGAAGTTATATATGTATTTATAAAGTTGTTCGTGTTTAGTTTGCTTTGGTTTTTTGTTGGGAGTTTAACTAGAATAAAATTCAGTCAAATAATGCAGACTGTGTAGGACTGTGCAATGTTTTTCCTTCTGGAGTTTTTGTTTTGTTGTTTTATTTTTTTTCTAGTGATTGAAACAGGAATTTTCTCTGGATTGTGGATAGAATGTCGATAAATGTCAGTATGCATTTTTGTTTGTAGCTTAGCAGTGAAGAAAATTAGTGTCTGGGATCTTAATGATCCCTGAGAATCTGAAACTGGAAAATATACCCCAAAACTTTGATTTTTCTGTTAGAAAAATCCAGCTGTTTGTCCTGAAGGCTGTTATCAAATTTGTTTTCTCCCCATATATCACAATCTCTCATGCTGTTACAGACTTAAGAAACTTAAAAAAGGAATGAAGACCTAAAAGCAGCAGGACTAATGCTTGCTCCTTAGAGATAGAAAAGGGCCTTATCAAACATTGACAATGCAGAGGCTTAGGGTTTCTCTGGTCTCCTGGTACAGTGGTTTTGGGTTTTTTTGAGATCTCCACAAGTGAATGCAGGGGGAGGAGGGGCAGAACCCACACAAGTACTTAACTGAAATCACAGAAGAATTACATAAGCTGTAGAATTTTAATTTTTTTTAATAAGGTGAGACTGGGATCTCTTCACCCCATTAACTAGGAGGGAAATAATTAGTGAAAAGAAGGAAATCCACTAGAACAGCTTCATAACGCCTGAAAATAAAACTCTGTATCAAGAGTCAGGCAGATATGATGGAAGTTATTTCACCTCAAAACAGGACCAAAGAAAGACAGATTTGGAATATTGTCGGAGAAGCCAATAATAATGCAATCCCCTTTGGGATGATATTATCTGCAATGGAAAATTTGAAAACCTCTGAAGATTATGGAGTGAGAAGAACAATAGCTACCTGCTGCTATTCAGGAGAAATGAAAAAGCCATAACAATGCACATTATGCTATCTTGAATGGGATACATTCCCCATTTGGTGAAATCACTTTAGCCACTGATTCTTAATGCTGTGTGAAAGGAAGTTATTTGCTGCTTCTAAAGAAAAAGTAAAACACACTTTTTCTTCTAATATCACCGATTCTTACATTGGCAGACAAAAATACCAACTTTTTTTCTTATTCCTTTCATTTTCTCCTGTCTGACCTGGTGCAAAAAGGCAATGCTGATTTTTGTTTGATTCACTATTATTAGTTCAATTCCAGTGTCATTAGTCATATAATCAACCTCCATGTTCTAAATCTGTGCCTGAAAATGAGTTCTGTTGCTGACTTTTGTGGCCAGTAGGATGAGAAGTGTTTGAGGTAGGTAGGTTTATTTTCCTCAGCATTCAAAGAGCGTTGCCCCTCCCCTGTTAGAGGACTGCTGTTTACCCTGTCTATTTCCCTCTGAACAGAAAGGCATTTATCAAACTGTAGATGTCCCTTTTGCTTGGTGTTCAGCTAAGGCTTCATTCTCCTTAATGCTTTAGGGTAAAGAATGTCCCTCTGAGCTCATTGGGATCAAGGGGAGCTGAGTCAGGACCCCCCAAAGCCTACAACCCTCCACGTGACAGAGGGGCTGTGTCAAGAAGGCCCAGGAGGGCTTTGACATGGCAGCAGGGAAGGAAGATAGAACAGCCACAGAGCCTGCACCGTTTTATCAGCATAGCCCACGCAGGCCTGACAGAATTTTATATCTGAAATAAGTTCAGTAAAGTTGGTGCTCAAATAAGTGATTGCTATCTTAGTAAACCAGAGGCTCTGATCTATTACTTTCACAGAGTATGATCTCAGATGAGAGCAGGATAAGGTTAGTGAGCCAATAACTTGGAAAAGACCAACCCCTGACACCGACCCCACAAAGAGACCAGCTAGACCAGTAACCTTACCAAAGCCCCAGCCTTGATACCAGGCTAACAAGTCAAGACTATCAGTATTTATAGAGCCCCTAATTTGAAATTGAGGCACCTTTGAATTTTACCTCTTAAGTAGATCCAAAAAGTGTGTTTTATGTATTATCGTGTAAATGTGATATGACCCTCAGCTGCTGAGGCTGCCTGCCTGGGGCTTTCCAGAGTGACTGCTTGTTATGTTCATCATAACTGCAACAAATCTGCTGCTGCTGGAACTGCTAAGTGACATCTGAGTTAAAATGTGAAAGTTTCTGGTGACCTGAGTCATGGGGAACTGGCATTTATCAGTCACATTTCCTGTTGGTAATTTTAGGGTGACCTGCTCTATGTATCAGATGAGTACCACAGAGCAGTGTCAGAACAGCACAGATGGTGTTGCTTTGGTTCTTTTGGTAATGCAGATTTTCACGTTTCCTTGGATCTGCTGCTACAACCATGCCAGCTGCAGTAGATTAGGGACATTTCACAGAAGTGAAAGACTGCTCTTCCATGATTAAACATAGGAGTAAGTGTGAGTTGTCTTCCAGGTCACTTGTTACTGTAAATCTGAAGAGGGTCAAAGAAGTGCCTTAGAAAGTTTTTCAGTGATCTCCAGTAAGCCGGTTTATTGTTCTGAGAGTTGTACACTCTCTCCAGCAGTCAGAGATTGTGGCTTTGCAGCTAAAGCCAGTATAAGTAGTTCCTATGTTCTTTCTCTGGTCATTTTTTTCTGTCCTTGTGGTTCAGTCTCTTCCCCCCATCTACCTCCTCAGCTGCACAAAATCTGTTCTGTGGTGGGCTGAGGAGGAAACTGGATCACTTAATTCTGCTAATTAAAAGTACTCTTATAAAAAAAAAAACAAACAAACCACCAAACAAACCCAAACTACTGTAATGTGCCAAAATCAGTTGTGACAGATGGCATCTGTTTTGCCTGCCCTTGCCTTTGTGTGCCTTTAAGAAGCCTCAGCAAGGTGAAGCCTCCAGAAAGACAGGGAAATTTCTGTTTCTGCTGGAGCCCTGTTGTAGCTGCTCAGAAAAGGGTGGCTAGGGGGACTGCAGAGTGCAGCCAGATGCACCTACTTGAGATTCCTTGAGACTGCAGTGAGGAGCAGAGAAATGTCAAAGGCTGTGCAGAGTCGCTCTGCTCGGGAAGTCATCAACTGAGGAAAGTCTAGAAACCAAACAAGGGGGGAAATTTTATTTCTACTGCATTAACCTACCTGGTTTGAACCTGCTAAATATAAAAATACTGTCTTAATTTTTGGTCTAGAAGTCCTGGGGCATTCTAACTGTTTTTAAAAAAAGCTTGCTACTAGATGAGAGATGAGGCAGGTGCAGGTTCCCATCAAGCCACAGCCAGATCTGTTCTATTGAAACTACAGCCTTATAAAATAGCCTGTATTAATAGCCTATCTACCACACATTTACTGACAAGTTTTGCACATCAAGTCTTTCCAGAAAACTTTTTAGCCTCACCTGAAAATGTTCCTCTCTCCTAAAAGCTACATTTGCTTGTTGGCATTCCTCTTGTTCCTCTTTCTTGCCCCTAGATCAGATGCTAGCATTCGTATTTTAGGTGTCTGTTTTGTCTGATGTGAGGACACTTGCCTAAAATGGGCTTCAAAGAAGGGTTGGCATTGTTGAAAGATATATTCTCAAGCCAGGAAAAACCCCAAACACTATTTCTAAGACAGACAGAAGAATTTCTGCATAATTTTGATGACTGGTTTTTTAGCAAAGCCACAGCATGACTAGTTTTGTTATAAACCTGCTTCAAAAGAGGGTAGGTTAGAAGGTGAAGAGTGGCAGACCGATGCTTGCCTGGAATCCTGGAATTTTTGGGGGGCTTCCAAAGTAAGGCTCAATTGCTACTGGAAATCAGCTGAAGGCACTCAAATCATTCTGTGAAATGTAAGTAGCTATTGCACACAGGTCTGAAGAGAGTTTAAAAGCATACCCATTAAACAGTGCAAATTTTAGTCAGGCACTGGTGCTGGTAATAATGAGTCCTGTCCTTACAGGGTACTATCACTGAAAAAACTTCTACTAGAAGATACTATATGTAATAGGTACTCTATTTATTTAGGTTAGGTACATTTAGCCCTATACATGCTTTAAATCTATAGACTCATATCTTGATGTGGTTTAAAAATTGCATGGGGGTCAAAAGACAATACTTCATGGCTACTTATGTCACAGGAGAAATGATGAAACCATGAACAACAAAGTCTGGCAATCATTTGTCAGAACAGAGTTGGCTAGTAAAGTAAAGATGAGATAAAAATGCATTCTTTTTGTCTTGTGTTTTGCAGGTGATGCACATATTCTATTCTAGACACACACTATTCTGTGTCTTTTTTCCTTCCTTCCACATTCAGTTTTTCTAATGAGAGGGAGAAGGAATGGTCTGCCACTGTCCAGAGATGCTGTTAATTATAGACCAAACTGACCAGTCAAAAAAGTCAGCAGGTTGGTTTTAAAAAAGAATCTTCTAAATTCACTCCTGTGAATTCTACTTCCAGAGGAATCTGTGTTTTCTACCTGTCCAGTCATGGGCTGATTTCTGGCAAGCATTCCTGACCCTAATCTGGTTTCATGCAGGAAAAGAGAGGTGTCTGATGGCCCTGAAAGTTTACCCCAGGAAGAGCTTGGAAAGCTACAATATCCTAGTTACTTTGTGGCAATCTTACCTCCTTTACATAGAAATTTTGTTTAATATAAGAGCTCTGGGGCATGTACTGGTTTTGTTCTATATTTCCTCACAATACTTTTTGACAGGACTTACCAGAAGTTCCTCGCTGCACCCTGCTAGAAATAATTTATAATATTACTTCACACTAGGCAGTTCCTGCTTGCAGATTCCAAAAAGCTTTCTGAAAAGAAGTGTTAATATCCACGTTACTGAGAGAAAAGTGAAGAAAAGGAGGTTTATGATGCAGTCACATAGTGTGTCAAGGGAAGGCAAGGGACAGAATCAACATCACTTGACTGACTCTCTCCTGATCACTCTTGTTGGTGTCAATGCTGGTGGCATGTGACATTTGCAGAACCCCTCCTGTGCTATGGTTAGGGCTCGGTGCATTTCCAAACGTTAGATGGGGAGGGGGAAGGCTTGGAAATTCCTGATTGCACCTTGGTATTTCCTTTTCTTCTCATAATAAATCAGAAAAACTTCAAGATACAACATAGGTGAGGTGCAATAAGTGGCCACTGACTACTGCAGCACCTTGACCGAGAAACTGGTAGGATGGCCCTCGCTAGGATGTAATTTGCAATAATCATATATCTTCTGTTTACCTCCCTCGTAGTGATGTACTGTGGAACAGCTCCCCACCATATATCTGTAGGGAGCTCCTCTGCTCACCTTGGTTCCTGCCTTCCGAGGTCCTGCACTGCGTGATGATAAGCTTCAGAGAGAAGTGGCTACTGTCAATAAACCCAGCCATCCATGCTCTACCTTGCATTACCTAAATCCCAGGGGAGTGTCTATATGCAGGTGAATGCTGATGGCAGAATGCATTTAGAGAAATGCCTGTTGTTGGTCTGTTTATTTGCATACGGAAGTGTCTGTAAAGCATCCCATTATTCCATTCCCTTATACTTTTCCTAACAACCATTCTCTGAGGACAGAACTATAAAAACAAGTCTTAAGAAGTAACATTAAGGATTTTGTATTTTCTTTAAAAAAAAAAAAAGGTTTCATTTTTTACTATGCAAATAGTAATAAGTGAGAAGGTGAGAGAGACTAGAATTGAAATCAGGAAAAGAGATCATTTAATTTTGCAGAGCATTTCAATATTTTGCTTTTGGCATTCTTTCTTTATTTGGTGTAAAGTACTTCATTTTAATTCTCTGTGAAAGAGAATAGAAGGGTGGACTCTGGGAGCCCTCTGTCACTAGCAGAGAAGTGGTCCACCTGATGTTTTTCCCCAGAGCCCTGATATAGTGAAGCTTCATGAACAGCCACTCTGTCTTCTCAGGAGCCATTTGGTTAAATGCTTACAGAATTGGTTGCTGTCCAGCAAATTCCCTTAGCACCACGGCGAAGTTGAAATATCATCTCTGCATCTCATTTAAAGTTCAGAAAAAGAGTAAATTCTGGTTAAAAAAATATATAATTGTTTAAACTTGCCACAAAAAGAAAATGACTTTGTATATTTAGCTACATCTTGCAACCAAAGTAGTGCTACTTTACACCAGACTGAATAAATAGGCATCAATGGGGTCACAAGCTGCTTCCAGAGAAACAGCCTTAGAGTGTAGGACTGCACTGGCTGGAAAAAAAAAAAAAAAAAAAAAAGTTTTGTGTAGGACCTCTAGACCTACACCAGTTCAGAGGATGTGGCAGGCTGAGACCTGGTAATAAGGAGGAATGAGTTAGGTCTAGGGAATGAAATTTCTTCTACTTTCTAGAGCCTGAGTTCCTGCAGCAAAATGTACAAATGCTGTAAAGTCACTTTTGTTCCTCACTGCTTGGAGTAGGAGGAAACATTTAAGAGGTGTGGACTTCATTTTCAGCAAATGCATAATTATTGTTTTTTCAGGAGAGGAGAGAAGAAGCTTTCAAGCCCTTCAGGGTGTTCAGGAAGAATACCCAACTGATACCAAGCCTGCCTACCTGTAAGCCTCCAATTTCTAATGTATATAGAAGCAGGAAGATTATAGTTTCAATAAAAGCTGTAGGCTTTTTTCTTCACTTTATCTCATTTATTTTAGATGTTTCTCAGTGGCATGTGACTCACTTAATTAAAGTTATGTAATGAGGTAACTTAACCCTTGCTTGCCAGGCTGAGTTTTGAGCTTTATTTCCAGTTTCTTGCTCTTGAGGGTTTTAAGAGACACTGAGAATTCTGCACAGCTGTGGTTGATGACCATTATTTGCAAAAAGGGCATGAGAAATAAACTTCTTTTCCCACTAGTCTTTGTCCTTTCTAGTGCATTCTCTTATTCACTGCTAGTGGATAACTTTGTATTTCTAACAGAACTTGCTATTTTAGTTTAAAAGCCTTGTGTTTTGGGTCTTTTTCTTATTTTTATTGATGTTGTCACTGTAGCTCTGGGGAGGATGTTTGTTACATGCTCCACATGCCCCAGAAAAGTATACTCGACAACAACAACAACAACTATATTTACCTTTAATGTGTAAATATGGCACTTTATTAAATGGAATATTCCTTATTAAATGAACAAAGCTCTGGACTACAGAGTAATTTACTCTGCATACTAAACATTTTGAAGTAAGTCAAAGTAGGCATGAAATAGAATGTGAGTATAAGCTTTAAGTCTTTTCCTGGATACCTTTTTTACTGAACTCAGAAACAATGTGAATGCAAGACATTTTGCAAGGCACTGAAGGAATGCAGCCAGTTCATGACAAAGTAGGGCTGCTCAGCACAATTGGCAGGCATAGATATTCCAGTCTGGAGGTGTTCTGGCTCTTTTGAAGGTCATTTGGTTCTCTCTTGGCAGGGAAAAATAAATACTTTTGGAACTGTGTATGTGAAGGTGCAAAGCTGCAGAAGTTGCAGTCTCCAGGTCAAGAGTCCTACAAGCAGCAGAAGAGTGCTTTGAGCCTTAAAATTTGGATTTATCAGCCTGCTTTGTAGTCCTAGTAGAAAGTTGCTGAGACACCGAGATGGTGAAATTGCAGCAAATATTAGCAAAGGCTTGCAGTATACATATGCATTTCTGGATAAAAAAAGAGAAAAAATAGAAACTATGAACATCAGTTTGTGGTCTGATATTCACATTACAGGATTTACTGCTTTGCCATTCCGGCAGCACTCCTGATTTCCACAAGCTTCTGTGCCATTCTTAGCCAGGAGTAGTTAACCAGCAGCATCACCTGTTAGCAGCAGCTGCTATCAGTACCCACTGTTGCGTGTGTTAACCATGCAACAGAATCACACGTGGTAAGGAACAGATGAGCTGACCTGCAAGATTTGCTGGGGATTTAATTAATGTCTATTTAATTTTATTTTCAGGTATATTCAACCAGCTGTGCGGCCACATCCATTTAGTTAATGAGATTATTTTTAACTTGTGGTCACTAAACGTGTATTACAGCCCAACTTTCACCACTCCAACCAAGTCAGTGGTTTCTTGCTCTTCTCGCTGTGCTTGTAATTATTATTGGTCTAAAGTATTATATGAGTCAAGCAGATTTGAATATAGAGGGGGAAAAAACCTTTATTTTGAAAGTTAGTCAAATTTGAGAGTGAGAAGAAGCAATTTGCTTCCTCACTCAGCATCTGAGCATGTAATGGTCTTGTCCTGTGGCAGAAGTGTGGAGAATCACTTTTATAGGGGTTGCAAGTATACTTGTAAGATACTACCCTTTTCTGAGGAAGAAATGTATATGCAGGGATTATACTGCAATCTGCAGGAGATACAAAACTTCACCAGCCAAACCCAGGAGGCTCTGTTGATCCAGAAACTTGATCTGAAGGAGGCTAATTTTCAGGCAGCAGCAGGAGTGTTTGGTAAGGTGCTTCCGGCTGGGAGCTAATTAGATGCTGCTGAGCCTGTGAGGGTCCTGAGGTGGCAAATGCGGCACATCTCATGCCACCATCACACTCCAGCAGTCCCCTCACATGCTCCTGCTCCTCCAAGGGGTCTCTCACATCTGCTTGAGCTGTGGGAATGCTGAAGGCATTTTCCTTCATCCGTGCTTTTCAGTCTCAAGTATCAGGTGTGGGCCCTGTTACACACACGGCTGCTGCCTTCTATTTTATTGCTTCCCCTGCTGGGTTATGATGGCTTAGAAAGAGCTGCTCTGTGGGAGAAGACAACATTGCTGCAGGGAGTTTGCATATGTGGACACAGGAGCTTACCAAGGAACGCTCATGAGATGAGCAACAGCTGATAAATCCAGCTGTGCCTGTGTTGTTGGATCCTGAGCCACTGGCAAGCTCAAATATGATTTATGCTGGGTGTCCACACTGCCAGTTCTAAGACATCAGTAGCTTGTGATGTCAAGGCATACTGGAAGGAGCCTGGGCTGAGGTCCCTGCTGAACACGTGGAAGCCTGAGATTGCTGCGTGGCAGTGAGAGGGATCACAGCCCACCCGGCCACGTGCACTGTAAGCTGGGGCTGTGTGACTGGTAGGGAGTGCTTGGGACAGCACTGCCCCAGCCCTTTCTCTTGCCCTCTAGGAAAGTTCAGCTGAAGCCAGAAACTGAGTCTTGCCTGTGTCTGAGCAGCCCAGAAGGTAAGGCAGTTTGGGCATAAGTTCAAAATGCATTTCAGGAGAATCTTATTAAACTTACTGCTTTGAAAGAGGACAGTTAAGAAGACACAGCTAAATAGAACCTAGGTCAGAAAACAACCAAAAAGAATTCGTAAGACACATGAACAGAACTGTGTGGTTTATAAGTTAATACAGGACAAAATGAGAACTTTAGCTAAGCTGCACTCAGTTTGCAGACACTGCTTGCTTAGTCACAACTTGGAGTTTCGTAGCCACTAATGTGGATTTAAAGCTGTTTTAGACTCTAACTGCATATTTAGAAGCCTGACCTAACTTTGAAAATGCAACAGGTTGGATTATACATACCTATAGCATCTGCAAATGTTTCAAATAACAGATTTGAAGTAGCTTTCTTCTTTACATGAACAGCTCTGAAGATAGTCAAATGGTTCAAGATATTCCTCGTATATTTCTTGCATATTTTTTGTGCAATTTTTTTTTTTTTTTTTTGCCAGCTCTAGCTAGTTTGCTGGCCCATCTTTTCACAAATATTGAGAGAGAGCAGCTTTGTGCAAACATCCATGGCCTTCGTAACCATTCAGTTTACAGCCAGTCAGTGCCCGTGGAAACTGCAGATTAAGGACAATCTGTTCTTGCATAGCTGGAACAGCAGGATTTGACTCCATAGGTGGTTGAACAGCTCTGAGCAATACTAAATTGTAATGAATTTGTTTTGCTGAAAAGAGGTGGAGGCTCAGAGCTGCATCTACACAAGACATCCCTGGAGCAGAAATTTATGGGAATACCATGAACTACCCAGAGACAGAATGGGATTATTGTGTGTGTGTTTGCTTCGTGAGTATGGTCTCTTTATCTCACAAAAACAGTTATTATTTGGGCTGGTTTGGGAATACACTGTAAGCATTTTCCTTAAGTATTTTCTATGAATTGGCTTTTGTGAAGTCCAGCTACTTTTTTTTACTAAACCTTTTTAAATATTAAATGCTTTACAAACATCCTCCTTTTTCTTGCCTTGCACATTTACTAGTTTTAATTGTTGGGCTTTTCCTGGTGGAGTTATTCCACTTTACAGGATTTTTGCAAGATTATTTTCTCCATTAGCTATATGAGAGGAATTAGCACTGTAACTTTTAAATGAGATACATTTGAACTTTTGGTGCACATTACAATCAACTTAATATTTTCTTTAATGATATTAAATATAAACAATAACTACAATATGACTTAATTTTAATTTTCTTTTATTTCTTTTTCTTCCTATTTTTGGGGTTTCTAATTGATTAAGCAAGTATCTTTCCAGCTTTACAAAACCAAGTTGAAAAAGCAAAAAGCACCTCCCTTTGGAAAAAGAGATGCCTGACTACCCTTCCTGCAAAGGATGGGGCGACAGCAGAGAAAAACTGGACCCTTGTGTCTTGAGGCCACGGTGGCATCACTGACAGGAGAGGTTGAGGACAACAACTCTGTTCCCACCATTTGCAGACTGAGAAGTGGGAAAAGAGGCTGCCCAAACCTAGTGGTGTCCCCTACATCTCAGGTGAAAAGGGCAAATGCTCCCCCTAAAGGGAGCACATTGGTTCAAAAAAAAAGTTGGAATGTGTTTTGAAGAAGTTCTTAACAGTTAAAATGAACAGGATAAGAGTTTGTTTTATGATATGATTTCTAGCAGCCTTATAACAAGCCTCTTAGAAACTGTACATGAGAAAGACCTAGACAGTCTACAAGTTAATTAAACTTTGCTCTAGATTCTAACTTAACAGAGAAATAAGCTGTTAGATTTTTTTCTAATTAAACATAATTTTCACATTTTGCTTATGCAAACCGCATTATCATATGCAAGCAGCTGAGACTGTCTTTCCTTGGCTCAAAATATTAAAATTTCAAGTATGGCAATGTTCTAACTTTGTAAGACTAAATCCCAATCCAGTCATAGATTTATGTTAATAATTAAGTAATTCCAGGCATTTAACACTATTAAGAGTCTGATACAGGAGAAGATTTAGTATTTTAAGAATGTTTAGAAGAAAAATGACTGTTATTCTTCCATAAATATTTTAACACTATATCATGTTTCTTCCTAGTATTAAAAGTTTCTTCAGAAGAGGACATAATTTTTGAGGTTTTATATTGTGCTTGTATATGATGCTAATTTTATCAACCTGATAAAATTCAACTTAACACTTATTTCATAGCTATGGCTATAAGAAAGTCTAACTAGCATTTTTTTCTGCTGGATTTCCACTTAATTATTTTGTACTTCAGTGCAGAGAAAAAGAAGGGCGTCCCCATAAAGCAGTCATTACAAATAGATTATGGGGCAGTAATGCAAAAACTTTGTAGTCAGATGTCTTTCAGTGCTAAACAAAAAGAGATTGTGTGGAAAGCGCACTTTTAATTCAGTACATCCAGTGGACTTCATTTCTTTCTGATTTTGGTGTAAATGGTAAGTTTTTGCCTTTTTCCCCATTGGAAAAAAACCAAGTGCAAATGAACAGAAATAAATCAGCTGCCAGTACAGTTGGTATTTCGAAGAAAAGAAAAACCCAGTATATTTAGTAGATCAGTATGAGAATTCAGAGTTCTCCATTAGGCAGCTTCCAGTAATCATCACCATTTTTAAAGCACTGAGAAGAAGTTCAGCACAAAGTAGATATTAGTGCCTTTACTGGGCAGCTTTATCTTTGCACTCATGACCTCAGGCTTGGGAAGTAATTGGAGGAAGAACAGGAAAGCAGCAAGGAACTTCTGTTCGCAATGAATGCCTCAAAGTTTTTGCCTTACAACCATGGCCTCAGCACATACATGCATATCCCACCCTCCAGCAGAGCAATCCCACTCGGCTCGCATCCCTAACAAATCCAGAGCCCGTGGCTTGAACCCTGCTCTGGGTGGGTAGTGCCTGTGGGGAGCTGAGCACGAGGACGGTGTGCACTCCACCACCCGTGCTGCTAAGCAGATGGGTTGCTTTATTTCCTACCAGTTGGCACAAAGAATACCCAGCTCAGGGTAAGGCAGCATCACTTTCAAGCTCGACAGTGCCTACAATAATCCCCAGTTCCAGAGGAGGGAAGTAGGATTTACAATCAGTAACATCTGAGATGGGTTAATATGGCAACCAACACTTATCTTGTTAAAATGAACACGGAGGTGAACCAAAGGCTGCTAGATGGATGTACTGATGGAGATCTAGTGAGCTGTAGTAATTCAGGTAGATGGTGAACCATGGGGTTTTTCAGTTCATTTCCACACATGGTAGACAATTACTTCATTCCCAACCTTTGTTTAGGTAGCCACTGAGGGAATCGATAGTGAGCCTAGCCCCCAGGTAAAGTGTGCACACCTTTGAAACATATTTTAAGTGTAGTGGCTTCAAAGTGCTTCAGTGCACAATAACATTTTCTCTGGGTGTCAAAATCAAGTGACTGAAAAGCAGGATAGGCATTGTGAAGGACAAAGGTAACATTATATTACTTACATTTATGGCACGTTGCCATTATTTCATTTCAGCATTAAGGGGAGTAGAGATATATCTCTGCATATTTAAATGCAGAACACGTCAAAATGCAGGCTAAAGAGAGCTACTCTGAGCTTATTAAATGTAACTGGGTTTTTGAAACATATTTATTGTGAAATGTGAGAGAACATTATTAAAAGTACTCATTTCTATGCCATGGGTAATTAACAATAATTATCTTTTTAGTGGCCAGTTGAAATATAGCTGACATAAAGAAGGAATTTCACACCCATTTAAATTAAAAGTGTATTAAAACACATTTTGAAAATGACCCAGTTTGACATATAGCTATATCTGTCAATAAATATTGTTTTGCTTATGTTATCCAGGCTTAAGGAGATACTACCTGTTCAATAGATGCTGGTTTTAATAATTTTAAAAAACCCCGAATCCTATAATGTTATCCTAAGGAAATTACTAACTTCTATTGATCAAAAAAAAGGCAACTGGGAGACCTTCATGATATAACCAAATTTTATTCTGTCTGAGAAAGGGCCTCAGCAGAATAAAAAAATCCCAGTCACAGAACAAACCTTACTGCATGACTCAGGAAAGCTCCATAAGAGCTTATTTCTCACCGTTTCACATAAAAGCTGGCTCCGCTCATGCCTGGACTGCAGTACTCGATATCAACAGTGGAGAGAGGCAGTTTTGTTCCCCTGACAGGACTATCTGATCCCCGTTGCCAGCACCCAAGCAAATTGCTTGGATGTCACCTTGGGACTTTAGTCCCTTCCACCTCTACTGGCTTGGGATTTGTCAGGTGACTGAGATCTCACATCCATGTGTCTGTTCCAAGTGTGCCAATTGCTCGAGGAGCCACGAAGACAGGGATACAGGAGCTGACTTAGTGACTGGCTTGGCCTTGACCCAGGGAGATGGATAGAGTTGTTGTTTGGACTCTGATGGTTTTGCTTGTGAGATAGCAGTTAATTGCTCAAAGTTTACTGAATCTGGATTTGAGTTTTCAGAATCTGCTTCCTAGTGAGTGAAATTTTAAGTAGATGGTATTTTCTTTTATATTTTAGAACCATCTAAGTCAGGACAGTTCTGTAATGATATGTAGAAATGTTCAGTTCTAAAAGATCTAAAACCAAAACTGATTTACTGAACTATCCATTTTCCCAGTTCTGATTAAGGGAACACATCCAATTACATAAGTATATTATTAATGTTCATCTGTAGTGTGGTAGAATTAAAATTGCAATGCCTCCCAATCACAGTTTAAACCGTGCAGTAATCAAGCATGAATTTAGCAAGTTCATTTTTCCATTATGCTGTTTTCAACACAAAGTTACCATATTAGCATATGGTACCATAACATTGCAGTTCAAACTCGAAGAAAGGAATTCTTTACTGTGAGGGTGGTGAGGCACTGGCCCAGGTTGCACAGAGAGGTTGTGGATCCCTGGAAGCGTTCAAAGTCAGGCTGGAATGGGCTCCTGAGCAACCTGGTCTAGTTGAAGCTGTTCCTGCTCGTTGCAGGGGTGTGGGGCTGTAGATGACTTTTAAAGGTCCCTTCCTAGCCAAGCTGTGGAATGGTTCTGTGATGGGCACAGGAAAGACAGTCCCCATCATGTACAAATGGAGATCGCCTTTGCCATGCCATGACTTGTGCACTTATCTTAATCACTTTTAGAGTGGAAGATAGCAGAATATGATTGAAAGCCCCTGAACAATAGCATTTGCTGAAATGAAGAGTAGAAGTGCATATTTTAAGAGTTGACTATTTTAAACTTTTATTGTTTTTAATGCTGTCTCCCTCTTGACTCTTGTCCCAGTTGACCAGATCAAAACAGGACTAAGTTTATGCCACCGTACAGAGTTCGAATCTACAGTCCAGTGTCCAGGAGCCTAAGTCTGCTGACTTCAAGTTATTCTTTTAAGTATATGTTGCTATCTTTAGGTATCAAATTAGAGAGAAGGGAGAAAAGTGAATTTTGTTGGGTTTTTTTCTCTGTGTTTCTTTGTGGCAAAGAAAAATTCTTTATAAAATGATGCACTATAAACAATAAAAAATGCTTAAAATGTTTATCTTTAAATAAAAAAAATAGTGTCCTTTGCAGTGTGTCAAGGTTTAAAAGCAATTATTTTTCATTATATAAATTTTTTTCCCTTTTGGTGGTTTGTTTTTTTGGTTTTTTTTACTTCAGTCATTTAGCTAAAAATAGGCAAAACTGTGGAAATAATCCATCCTCTATCTGTCATTCATGCTTTTATGATATGCATTGCATTGGTAATTTTACATACTGTAAACTCTTTGGTTTTAGCTAAGATTAACTACGCTTCAAAAAACTTCCAATGTTAATAATACAGACTATCCTTATATAAGAAATCTGCTCATTTGTGAACAATTTTTCATTACAGTTCTGTGATAGTATAGGTCTGTTTTTCTCTGACTCACTAGTCTGCACTTGCATTATGCCATCACTGAAGAATCTTTACCTTAGCAGCAACCATGCACAATGGAGAGGGATGGTCGCAATCCGGAAGATACACCTGTATATGAAGCAAGAAACATTACCCTGAAATGGAATCTTTGGCTAAAACCCAGTACAAAGCTAAGCCTGCAATGCTTATTTAAAAGAAAGGAAAAAACAACAACAACAAAAAAACCAACAAACAAAAAAAACCCCCAAACATTTAAAGAGAGATGCTTTGTACTTAATGGACTAAATTCACTCTACTGAAAAAAAAAATGCAATCTCTGTTTTTACTTCTACATTGTGCTGCTAGACCGTGTCTGTTCCCTTGGAGTTTATTCTCTATGTCACTTGCTAATGTTGGTTTAAAAAAACCCAAACACAGGCAGGTGCTAAACCATTAAATACTAAGTGAAGACATGCCAGATTGCATAACTAATGGCACTGTAAATTGAAAATAATAAGTCGGGGAATGTAATTTTATATTTTAAGGCTTTGCAAAAGCAGACTTTGACTTACTAAACACTAATGAGTACTTATGGACTCATAGATTGTTGAGTATTTTTACAACCATGAATATGCATCATGAATCACATAGAAGATCTTATGGGTATTTTATTGGAAAATAGTAGCTGGATGTTAAAACTTCTGCATCTAAAAAGAAATATCTTTTAATCTTTTCCTTGTAATTAAACCCACAATGACCCATGTTTTCATAGAATAAGGTGAAACCATTCAGGCAAAACAAAACCTGCCCAGAGTTTTTTATACCATTTTCTGAAATTAACTTTTGATGGCATTAAAGATGCTGTTTGAGTTTGCTTGTTTTCAGAGAAAGCAGACAAGAGTGTCCTTCTGCTCCTGAGATGTAATGGCACTTGTTCCCTCCTCTGACTGTGAGCCCCAACCATCTTTCCTGTGGCAGAGGGATCTCCTCCCATTCCTGGGTCACTGGAGAAGCTGCTGCCTGAACCCCCTCTAGAACTTGTAACTCTGGGAGTAACCACACCTTATCTGACCTTTTTCTTACTAATCCTTCTATGCCAGGTGACTCATGCTGTACGTGGAGACACTGCATTAGGGGCTGGAGGTGTTCACTGAATTACGATCTGGGGGCCCAAGCTCCTGCTGGAAAGACATGAGCTCAAAACAGCTAAAGTGTGACCTTTTTATTCTACACTAGCTGCTACTAAGAATTAAATTGTAGAGGAGAAAAGATGGGGGAAGCAGTTTAAATGAGTGCTTCCTGTTTGCTCTACCAGTAACCATGAATTCTTGCATTTGTTGCAAGAGCAAGTCGAATTTAGAAGTTGGAAATAAGCAGCTGTACAAGTGGCAGTGAAAAATAGGACATGGTTTTCATTGATTCTTACTGTGAGGGTGGGACAGCCATCAGTATCAGCGTATCTCAGAGAGAGAGATTAATATATATATATTCATATATTATATAATTAATATAATTATGAATTATGAAGGTCTTATGTCAACATAAAAGTCATTTTATCAAAACACATCTACGGAAATGGTAATGGTGATGGAAAAGATGGCTAGGTGGTGTTTTGGGTTTAGTTTTTATTTCTTGAAAGGAAATTTTGACAATTAGGAAAAGTCTACAAAACCTAAGGGTTTAGGGATTTTTTTACATCTTTCAAGAAGGGTGCAAAACTTCGTTAGATTCTGGTATTTCTTAAAACATATTTGTTTGCTTGGCTTTGCTCTTACTCTACTGAGACAAGTTGCAGACAGAATAATTTTTAATAAGTTTCTATGAAATCAATATAACACTGAGAATCTTGTGGCTNAGAGCAAGTCGAATTTAGAAGTTGGAAATAAGCAGCTGTACAAGTGGCAGTGAAAAATAGGACATGGTTTTCATTGATTCTTACTGTGAGGGTGGGACAGCCATCAGTATCAGGGTATCTCAGAGAGAGAGATATAATTAATATATATATATTCATATATTATATAATTAATATAATTATGAATTATGAAGGTCTTATGTCAACATAAAAGTCATTTTATCAAAACACATCTACGGAAATGGTAATGGTGATGGAAAAGATGGCTAGGTGGTGTTTTGGGTTTAGTTTTTATTTCTTGAAAGGAAATTTTGACAATTAGGAAAAGTCTACAAAACCTAAGGGTTTAGGGATTTTTTTACATCTTTCAAGAAGGGTTCAAAACTTCGTTAGATTCTGGTATTTCTTAAAACATATTTGTTTGCTTGGCTTTGCTCTTACTCTACTGAGACAAGTTGCAGACAGAATAATTTTTAATAAGTTTCTATGAAATCAATATAACACTGAGAATCTTGTGGCTCAGATTCTCAGCAGGTCTGAAAAATGCTTCTCTGACTTCAAGTAATAGGATCCAGTATAATTTCTCTCAGAGAAAATAGGCAGATTTATGCCATTCAAAACCCCCTGTGATCCTGAAATAGATATCAAATGGATGTATGATATATACCTGATAACTGGAGCTATGCATATTTTCAGTACAAGGTTGTGACTGTGGATTGTGTTAGATTTCTTAGTAAACTGTTGTGATTTCATTTGTTTGTTTGTTTGTTTGTTTTAAGATACTATTAGAACTTCTAAATGCTTTCAGAAGAAATAAATGGTGAACATCGTTTGGGTTTTGACCCACTGTGTCAGAGACTATCAAGAAAGGCTTATGTCCAGATTCAGCCATGATTAATGACTAAAACAATGATAAAGGAAGTAGTAGGATCAGTCACAAGACTACAGTTAAAGTATTGGCTCAACCTCAAAGGTCTGAATACCTCAACAAGAATTTATAAATTTAGACAAGACAGACTATCAATTGCTCTTAAATTTATCTAGGTCCATGATTTTGCATGTGTTCTCACAGTTTCCTAGCATCATCTGGACATGTCATGAATTTTTAAACTCTGCTTAACAAAGAACTGATGCTTTTTTATTAATCATTTCAGCAAACAAGAACCCCAACCCCTAAGTACAGGAATTAGTTGGGGAAAGAGAATTATTAAATTCTTTGCTTCTATCTTTGTGTTTCTCATTGCAGGATTACTATTTTTCTGATGTACATAAAGAAAATGATACAAAAGTGTAATTTGTAGATGCTCATAAATGTCCATTTGAACACTGCTGTGTGAGTGTACAATCAGTTTTGTTATGGGGATACCAAAACATGAATTCACACATTTCTTCAGTCCTGATGGGTTCAGACAAAACCTGACTCATCAGCCTGAAATGCTGGCACTGTAGGAACATACAATTTATCCACTCGAGTGTGTACTGGGTAGTTTTGCTGCTGTAAGTCCCATTGTCCCACGGGATTACACTAATAGAAATGGAATAATCTTTCCTCCTTGAATATGAAAACTGTTAAACCTGTCACCAGAATAGACCGATAATATGATTTCCTGAAGAATTTATTACAGAATAGGTGGAGAAATATATACATACGTGCTGCAGCAACAAGTAAGGAAGCTGTTTTTCAGAAAGCTAAATCACAGGTTCTCTACGATGTGGTATCTGTAGAGGAATCACATGTTGGTTAAGGTTTGGTAAAGCCTGATCACTGAGGAAGTTAGATTGTTTAGTGTCTTTAAATGCTCTTTAGAGGTTAATTACTGCACTGAATACAAGCTTGTAGAGTTTCTTCTTATTTGTCATTTGACCTTTTCTCACTGTTTTATGCTCTTCCCCTTGCTTCCCACCTCCCAAAAAGAGATTGTTTTTTACTAGCTTGAAAAAATTTGACAAGAGATTAAAAGTCTGCAGGATAATTCAATTTTCACACACTTTATAAAAAATAAGGTAACAATTAGGGAAGAAAGTGAGTTTTAAAGATTCATTTGGGATTCTTTTTGGTTGATTTTTTTTTTCCCCCTCAAACATGGTGGTCTGTAAATTGCTGCTAAAATTCTTCATGGGAGAAGAGTATGTATGTGTAAAGGTCATAGAAAGCCTTAGGATAGTTGAGGTAAGTAGTCAAACAGCTAGGAGACATAAGCCTGTAGGAATCAGGAACTCAAGTGCTCAAAAAGCTGTTTATTATCCACTTCTCATTGTTTAAGCCCAAGAATGGGCTTCTCAAGCAGATGCTGTGTTGCTCCAGGGTTTCACGGGGTCTATAACAATGTCAAGCACATTTTAATGTTGTGCCAGGTTAACTGTTCTGCTCATGCAGCCCTCCTGCTGAGCAGTCCTTGTTCAGACCTACTTCTAAGATTATGGTATGTTTTTAGCTGTGAAGAAAACCCACGGGTCTCATGGGATGTTACTGTGGATTTTGTAACATTGTATTTCCTCACTTTATGGACAGGCTTCATTCTGGCATTAATTCCAGTTTGGTTTTTGGAAATAATTACTGAATTTAACTTTTTTTTTACTTTCTGCAGATATCAGAGATATGTACTAAAAATTAAGATCAATATGAATTATATGTTTTTAATAGGGAAAGATATTTAGGGATACATTTTGTGCAGCTCCAGGATATAAACAAGTTAGCAGCTATCAGTCTTTTCCCTTTACACTCCTCCTGCAAAGGCATCTGCAAGAATCTTAATGTTAATCTCACCAATATCTATATCTGGCCTGTTCTTTCATGGGTGATAATTGCAGAAGTAATGGAAAAGAAATAGTAGAAACAGATGAACAGGCATCAACTTGGATGGCACTGCTGGCAAAGTAGCAAGGCAATTTTCAGTATATGAAGAGAAAAGTGCATCTACTTAATGAGGACCAGAACTATGCAGAGCCAATTAAGAAGATGAGCACAAAAGAAGGAGGTAATAGTGAATTTACAGAGATTACCTCCATGTTTTGGGGTTTGTCCTTTTTTTTTTTTTTTTTTAAAGTACATCCTCCATAGCCCTTGGCAAGTCTAAGCATGAATCTGCTCTATAATGAATAAGTCTGATTACTGAGTGCCCGTGGTGTGCTGGGGGCTGTGCAGGCAGCCCAGTAAATAAGGTATCTGCTTGCAAGCATGTAAAGCAAAACACTGGGCATGTGAGCCACTAACCTGTTTTTAATGTTCTTGAGGCAGCACACGGCTTTGTGTGCACTTTCTGCCAAGTGATTCCTGTGCCAGCAGCCTGCACAACCAGGGACAGACAGCATAGTCTGTGCAGAATAACTTGTTGGAGAATTTCAGCTCCTGGTTTGTGACCTACTTACACTTAAAATGAGACTTAGAGATGAATTTGCTTTTCCCACATATACCTATACTATGCAGAGACACTCTTAAATTTAACTTTGCTAAATGCTATGCAAATTCAGTGCATTTTAACTTTCACAGTCTGGAATAAAAGTGCTAAGCTTGACTTTAAACACACATTTTGCATAACAATATTAAGTTCCATATATTATCTTAAAATGCAAAATGTATATAAATCTACATGGCTGCAAGAGCATAAGCTGAACATATTACTCTGTTAAAATGAAAGCTTAGCCCCAGCAGCGTGCAGCATCTGTGTATTAATCAAGCCCACTGATAGCTTTTTTTGAGGAAAAAAGAAGTTAACTTTAACTTTTTCTTTGCTTTAATTTATGAATTATGAGGATATATTAAGCAATAATGCACTCCAAAACGCAGCATTTAACACATGAAGAGGTTCACATTTTTATCCTACTAGGCTGAAAGAAAAGCCATAAAATTTTCAAATGTATAATGCTGCAACAGAGATAAATTCCCAAAATCATAATTTAGCTGTTTCTGTCAGTCAAAAAAACCAGTTGTAGTTCAGTAATCAGATCCTAGTTCTTAAATTTTCCCTCTTAAGTTTTCTTCAGTGAGCACACAAATTTCCATTAGTGTAAGGAAAGAGTCAGAGAACAATGAGACAGACGTATTGACCATGCACCAAATCCTTCTCAAGGCTCTATCCAGTGTGGAATTGGGCAGTGACAGGGCCGGAGGAGGCTCCTAAGTGGTGTTGAGAAAAGCAGCAAAGCAATTATTTAATCAAAGGAAGAACTATTCTTTACCTCACCTTCCTCCCCCTCCCTCCTCAAAGGCAATAGGATTTGCCAAAGAAAGCAGGGGCTACTCTCCTAAATGTGGGAGTGAAGAGAGATGAGGTTGTTCAGTGTGGAAAAAATGGTCTTTCAGTGCCTAAAGGGGCCCTACAAAAATGCTGGAGAGGAACTTTTGACAAGGGCATGTGGTGATAGAACAAGGGGAATGACTTTAAACTGAAAGAGGGCAGATTTAGATTAAATATTAGGAAGAAGTCTTTTACTTTGAGGTTGGTGAGACCCTGGAACAGGTTGCCCAGAGAAGCTGTGGATGCCCCAGCCCTGCAAGTGTTCAAGGTCAGGCTGGAAGAGACTGAACAACCTGGTCTAGTGAAAGGTGTCCCTCTCCATGGCAGAGTGCCTGGAACTAGGTAATCTATAAGGTCTCATCCAACTCAAACTATTCTTTGAATATCATTATTGATTACTGTTGTGACATGTTCATAGTTCAAGAGCTGTATTTTCAAAGATATTTAAGCTTTTATTCATAAAACTTTTTCTCAGTAGTGTTTTCTGCATCCTCTGTTGATATCCATAGCACTTGCATTAGCACCCTTCCAGTAAATGTAGACAATTCAACTCTGTGCTTAACTGCATGTTTGGGTGCCTAAACACTTCTGAGAATATGATCTTAAATTGTCTGCAGTAGCAGAAGGGCTTATGACAGACTGCCATCACTTACCTGCACTCGCAAACATAATCTCTTCCCTACTCACCAGAACATCCTTTAAAATGTACTGAATAAATCACCTATGCCTAAATAATTACATGTTCAGGTTGTAAACCATTAAGGTTCATTGATTTATTACAAACCTCTGGAATATGATGCTCTGGTATTGTAAACATTCCCAGGCATATCAAGAAGCCATACTCCCGGCAGAGAGAAACCAGGCAGAGAAATGCTTTTTCTGTGGTTTTATCTTTTTCACCATATACACAAAGTATATGTCCACATGAATAATGATGTCCTATTCTGCAGAAAATGTTTAGGCATGTTGTTTTCCCTAATTGAAGGAAGCATAAAAAGACAAACTTCTTTTTGCTGGTACTTTGATAATAGTAGCAGGAAAAGCTGAAGTCATTGTACTCTGCTCTGTGATGTAGAGTCACATGGTACCATAACTAGTTAAATGTTTCTCAAATGAAATGGCAAAAACTTGTGTTAAAAGCTCGTGGATTTTCCAGTTCCCTTTACAAATTCTTCTCACAGAAAAATTATTTAGTCCCTACTGGCTTTTTAAAGCTGTTATCACTGCCATAAATGGTTTGACTATATTTAAAGTTAATTTATGTCTTTCATGTGTGAATATTACCTTTTAAGAAGATAGAGGAAATATAAAACGTGGGAGTTTTTTTTCATGTCATATTAATTAACTTGAATTTTTAAAGTCTATAGCACATTTGTAATATGATATAATTTAATGTTAGTGTGTTCTGTCACCTATTGACTGATTCGGGGGAGAATATTTGGCATGTATTTGTAGGAAATCGGTTATTTTTACTTGTTTGCTTGCAATGTGCGTGAAACTTTTATTTTTTAACGTGATTTCTTAATTGTCCTTTGCGTGTTATAGTAATTGATGCAAGGCTACACATCGGACTGAACAGACCTGCCTCGTTACTGCTTCCATGTGACAATAAGCATGAGGTAAGCCTTGAAAAAGGAGAAAGGAGAACTTCTGTCGTTCCTTTGATCACTCAAAAAAGTAATTTCTAGCAAGATTGATTGAAAGGACTGTTTGATAACACCTTTTTGAGTATTCCTCCCACGCTTCATCTGCTCTGGGTATCATTGCATATATCAGTATCCAGACCTACACTTTGGATAGCCCTGTTTTTAGTTTTATGTCTGATACTCCAAATTAATGTGGACTTGTAATCTTAGACTTAGACCTGTAAACTCTGACCTAAATATCTGGTAAATCAAATTTATACTCCCCTGCTTCCTGAGAATGGCACAATAAGTCAGAAATTGAACTAAAGCTCTTTTGGCTTTACTATGTAGACAAACTTAGCAAAATATATAGGTGGATAATTCCAGTGAATTTCATGCAACTTGCTCAGAACCTTGTGCAAATTGCAATGTACACCCACCACCTACTACTGTGGTATCCAACACTCTAAAAACATTTCCTAAAACTTCAGTTTAAGGCTTCTCCAAAGGCTTCGGAAAAGTTAAGAGTCCGAAGAGATGATCTTAGATGTAATTTTCACCTGTAGCATTTCATTTTTGAGCCCTTGTTCTTAGGGACATTGAGTGTGGGCAAGCAGACTAAAAAGCTGCAAGCAGTAGAGCACTAGAAAGAAATGTGGGGGATTTGTTCTTGTTTTGTTGTAGCTGGATATGAAGAAAGAAGGGAGAATATAGGACAGGATATAGAATAACTTTTTCCTGCACTTTAGACAGAACTATGTGTTTAACAGGTATTTGTTTGGTCAACTTAATAAATGACTGGAACTCTTCCCTTGGACTGTCTGGCAGAGGAATGTGTTTAACTTACATTGTCAAGGTAACACCAGCAGCATTTGCAGGCCCCTTGAGTGCTTTATTTTCCATTCTTAAATATTTGCTGGATTTGGTGAGCAGAATTGCATATCCCTCAGAGTGTTTCCAAGGGCCAGTGAATCATTGCTGAAATCTACCCATTAGACCCTCCACTTTCTTGAGGTGATCTTTTAGCTATTGGAGAAAACATCAGTTTTGAATTTTTTTTTCCAAGCATAACAGGTTTTAAAAGTTCCATCTAGAATAATTTTTACAAAGTTTACTTGATGCTTGCAATGTACTTTGAAGAATGGGGAATAAAAAACCATTTTTTAGTGGTGAAATCTCTCTCTTTTGCTTTCTGCCATGAGTAGAATGCCATTGTGCTGAACACCACACACAACACAGAATTTGACTCAGGTTTTGAAATCCTTCTTTGTAATGCAAGGGACTCTGCATGCACCAAGGCTTTGCTGACAGAGCTGTAGAAATAATTTCACAATTATTCTGTTTGTTTACTAGAGTGCACTAATTTGCTCTCTGACTCTGAATATTAAAAATATGTGTAAATTAGTTGCAAAAATTCACTGGCAAATTTATTCTCTTTCTAGCCCAGTGTCTTTGCATCTTTCATCAGAAGGGCTGCAGTCCCTCCATTGGATTTCACAGTATGGTGACTGTAGCTGCAGGAGCACTGCGGGGCTCTATTTGTGAGAAACCTCATGAATTGAATCCCATGGTTCTGTCTGCAGGGGGTGACTAGCAATGAACCAGCCCCTGTATATTAAAATACACTGAAGTACATTTTCAAGGGCAACTGCCAAATGGTCTTCCTTTTTACCAATTAGCAGCTGACTTCTCCTGCTCCCCTCAAACGCCCAAGCCTCTTATTTAACTCTGTCACTTAACTTTGATTATTTCAACACACAGTCATATCAGTGTTCTCCCTTTCAGTTGTCTTTCTTCTTTTAGAAGTTACTTGTCATCAGTACCCATTTCCTGTATCTGCTAACCTACAGAGCCTGGAATGTAAGCTGTTACCTTTTGTGAGCAGGATCGACAGGAATAGTTAACATACTTTCTTAAATACCAACAGAAATACACAGAATGTGTCTTCACTGGCATTTTAGTTCAGATCAGAAATGTGCTGTCACAGTGAATCTCTCACAGTGATTTCCCATGCTATAGTCTTAGTTATTGGCTGGGGCTAAACCACAGCAGGCAGAAGGACCGGATTTCAGTTGGGTGAAAATAAACTGAAAGAGGCTGAATGTTCATAATCCTCTCTGAACTCTTACTGTCATTCTGTCAACAGGACAAGAATAGAGCTAATCTGAAGTAAAAAAATTAAATAGATGTGATCTAGATATCAAGTGCTCAGAAGCAGCAATAGTTTTACTCAATACATCTGTGCAAGATGGAGTAAGCCAAAACTAAGTCTCATTGAAATCAATGACATTTGTATCCTTTCTCCAAATGCTGGGAGAAATGACTTCACCATTTCCTGAAGTGACCAATAATTTGCATCTCTGAGAGGACAAATAATAGTTTAAAGCTTTGTTTGAATAGATTTTCTTTTCATTCTAAATTTCTAATGAACTCAGTGTAATTTCTCACTGTATGAAAATCGCCCTAAAATCACCATCCTTTGGAAAATTCAAATATTTCTGGATTGAATAAACAAAAATCAACAGCAACAATAGCAAAACATCCTTGTGCTATTTTGATACACTTACCTGTAGTTTTAGGGAGAAAATAAAACCTGAAAACCAGATAAAGGCTCTATAATTTCATTCGAACAGATTTGGCTCAGCTAGAATTATAGATGGGGTTACGTGCCTTCTATTAATTAATTTTTTTGTGTGGTGTTGTCTTCCAAAACACAATTCTGACTAAGAGATACCCTGGATAAAGAGTAATGTGCTCCAAATCACAAGGAAAGTACATTACTCAGCTGACAGCTGACCTGCCATTTATAATTAATGTCAGAACAGCAGTAAACCAAAATGACTACTTTTCCAACTGATATAGCTTGTCTTCTGTCTTGTCCTCTTTAAACCTCTTTTAGCACACTATATCTATTGGCATATCCTTCTAAAATCCCTTTCAGTGCTGTGTTTTGATCTCTTTAGCCAGTTGATCCCATTTTCTCACAGTGCAATTTTGTTTAATTGAACAATGTTCTCTTAATTAAGAAATAATTAAAGTGGAATTTCACTAAAAACATGTAGATCTTACCTTATTTCCTGTTTTGCCTAGGAAAACAATCTGTCAGAGCAGCTGTGTGAACAATAAAACACACCTTGTATTAAGAGGCTAATCTGTTTTAACCATAATAAAAATTATCTTAGTACTGCAGATACCCAGAAGGATCTTTTCACTCTCTTCGTTATCTCTTAAATCTCTCAGAGAAATGAGAAATCTCTTCGTATATTCTCCTGGATCTAATTTACATACTGTCAGCACTCTTGACTGGTCTCAGAAATTGACACATGCAAGAGAATTGAAAGAGCAGTAATAAGCTGAACTATTAAAGTAAGAGAGAAGGGAAAGAAATGAATATTTGTGAAGAACATGCACAAAGTATATAGTAAAATAGAAAATGTGGCAGTTAAGCATGATGCATGCATTTCTTCTTTTAATATAAGCACATAATTATGACTGCCATGTCTGAAATCCAATTAGCTATTTGGGTAAAAATTCTGTTGAAGTCTTTTCATCCTTTTATCTTTATTCAATATGTAATATCGGTGAAGAGACAATAGTTTAGCATAGAGTCTGAGTGCCCATGGCTAACTCATAAATATTATATACGTAAAGAGCATTAAATAGATATATATTTACATTTATATATATATTATGGATATGTATAAGGGCCTTTGGTACCCCAAGTCAAGTCGTATTAGTCACAACCACAGACTTGTGTTAATTTAAACTTTCATTAAGTTACTGCTAGTATCTCTTCAACTTCATCATTCCCTGACAAGCACAAGGGGAAATGATGTGCCACTTTTCATTTTCCAAATACGATACATTTAATAATGGAAGTAATGTTTCTAAACTCTGCAATTTGAATGGGAGCCGTTAAAATAGAACATTTTTAATAAGAGTGAGGTGCTGGGTTCCACCTTGTGGCAGAGCTGACCACTCAGAATTTGGGGTGAGGAAAAAGTGAGGGTTAAGGATTGGTTTTGAGAAAAATAAGCAGGGTATAGGTGTGTGTGTGTATATATATATGTATATGCATATACATTCTTGTCATATTTCCTCTGTGTACTCTTAAAAAGTAGAAAGTGTTCAGAAACAACTTTTTTTTGGGGAAAAAATAAAATCTCCATGTTTTGAATTATATATTTGAACCATCTCTAGCAATTGCTACTTCTGCTGGTAATTATTGAAGACAGAAAACTGTTGTTATGTGCATATGTGATAGACTCCCCAGAGACAGCATGGCAAATATTAAACCTGCTGCATGTGCTTGATCTGAACCATAAAAGCAAGTGTATAATCAAATAAAACAGGCCTATAAAGTGCACTCACACTTCAAAGCTTGCTATTAAAGCGTCTTTGTTGGATTCAATGTTTATTGGGCTTCAGTGATTTCTAGGGCAAGTGTGCTAATTTCACTCAAGGCTTGATATGTCCCTTTCCAGGAGCCAAGAGGACTTTTCTGTCGTGGATGTAATGGACAGGGAGATATTTCAAGGCTGCAACTGGGCATCTGTGTTATCACAACAGGTGAGTGTCAGAGTTCACATTACATTAGCTGGTGTTTGACTGACCTTTCTTTTTCAGCTTCATAATTTACTGCTTTTGTTGCTTGTGCTGGTTTTGACTGGGGTAGAGTGAGTTTTCTTCACTGTGGCTAGTACAGGGCTGTGTTTTGGATTTGTGCTGGAAGCAGTGTTGATCACACAGGGATGTTTTAACTGTTGCTGAGCAGGACCCACACAAGGCCAAGGCCTTTCCTGCCTCCCACACTGACCCGCCAGAGAGTGGACTATGGGGTCACCAGAACTTAGGAGGGGACACAGCTGGGACAGCTGACCCCAGTTGACCTCAGGGATATTCCAGACCATGTGACTGCTTGGCCAGGGCTGCCGTGGCTCGAGGACTGGCTGGGCATCACCACAGCCACTGGTTGGTAGTGAGCAATTTATTTGGTAATTTCTCATTCCATTTTTTTGGGTTTAGTCTTTTTTATTATCTTTGATATTTTATTTTGGGGTTTTTTGTTTTGTTTTTTAATCATTAAACTGCCTTTATCTCAGCCCACAATTTTTTTTCCCCTTTTACCCTGACGGTTCTCTCTTCCACCTCACTGAGTGGGGAGTTGGTTAAACCACGATGCTGCTGTGCGTGTATGAGTGTGCACGTGGATGATTCCTGAGAAGTAGCTGAGGTGCTACAAATCCGTATCTCCTCTTGATTTGATGTGACCTGTGCTGCCCTTCTCTAGGTACTCACATACACTAACCAGTTCCTTGTGATGCAAAGGTTTCTGGAAAGTAAATTCCATTGACATCATTCCAATATATCACAAAGAAGAGATATTAATGTATTCTTCACTTACTCTACTACATTTCCCTTTGGTTTACAGCAGTCGATCTATCATGTGTTCTGTATGTTGTGGATAGCATATCCATGTATAAGAACCCAAACAATGAACTTAATGTTTGGAATTACATGGATTTTAGAATTGAGCAAATATTTAGTCCTGTGAGCCACAAAGCACAGTAGTAATAAAATAAAATTTAAAAAAACCAAACCAAACAAAAAAAATCTTGTGCAGAAAGGCTGATGACGGGCTGGGTGCAATGCCAGATTTTTGAATGACATGGGAATATTTCACAGCAGAGGGATTCTTTGGGATTCTTGTCATACAGCAAGAAGAATCTTTATATAGCACGTAATATCTATGAAACAGATATGGATATATAGATATTACATATCTATATCTGTGAAAAATTTAACATTAAAAAAGTCAGATGAAAAGAATAAACACAGATTTTGAAATAATCTCGAGTGTAGGCTGCATTGTTCCATCAGTATCTTTCATTCTTTTGACAGTAATTTGCTCTTGTAAAAAAATCAATGGGATAAAATACCAGTGTATTTGATATAGGGTAAGTGTATACTATTACTAAGACCAACATTCACAGTTTCAATGCACAAATACCATTTAAAATTGGCATATTTTTATTGAATTTTGACTGGATTTGTTAACAGTTCTGTGAAGCACTTAGTTACATAACCAATACAAAAAATATATCATTTCACGTCATTTATTTTCTGGTATAAACTTTTGGAAATGTAAAACAGTATTTTTGATTCTGCAGCTCTTCCTTGTGTATAATAATTTCAACCCTCCAAAACCAGATGTTAAGTGCTGCTGCCTGAATACCCTATTATAGGAATTTCTCTGCCTACTTTGCACACACTTAAACAACTACCTAAATTATCATACAGAAAAAATTATCTCATAAGGAAAATAGGTTAAAGGGTAAAAAAACACACACACACAAAAAAAAAAGCAGCTGCACATTGTTCCGGAAGTCAGGTGAATGGTGGTACTTTCTTAATCTTTCTTCCACAGCTATTTATCTTCCACTACTGTGTCACTTTAATTCTTAAACCTTAAACATTGAAAAAAAAGACAAGAAAAAAGGCATTGATTTAATTGGAATGAGAGTAGATCCTTTTTGTGAGGTGTTTTGAGTTCAAGTAGTTCTGGGTCAGAATCAAGATAATTGGCTGGATGAGTATGTTTATTTCTGAAATCCTGTGAGGTCTGCTTGTATTATGTACAGTTTCATTCTTATCTTCAACACTTCCTTGAAGTGCTGCTAGATTTAAGTGAAAGAAAATGGTTTTGAAGAGTAGATTATAATGACATCTACGTTAAAATAAACAAACTCAGTGTGAAAAATGCATGGATACAGAAATAATTTTTTTCCCTCCTGTTTCACAAAAATCATTAAACTGAATTATACACTCTACTTAATAATTTTACTTAATGCTACAAAATGTATTTAATTTTGTACTAAAGGATAAACGGTCAATGACTCAAATACATTAATTCAGGAACATCTGCCTGCTTACAGATAAGAGTCAGTGGAGGAAGGCAACTGTGTTGAAGCTCGTTCTTGAAAAACAATGTTTTCCCATATTGAAGAAAAAGTATGTAGAAGTAGTAGTTGATTAGTGACATTATTTCTCAGATGCCATTATTTGGAGAAATGCTCAGGTGCTTTAAATCCTTGCTGTGTCAGTCCCCAGTCTTGAGGTATTTTGGAATTGTTGACTTTTCGGATTGCTGACAGACTAAACTGAAGCAGGATATGAAATTGTCTCATGATGAAATTAAAATGACCTCCATATTGTGTTTGACTTTTGTTTTGGTCTGTCTTGTGTTTTGTTTTTTTGTTGTGTTTTTTTTTGTTTGTTTGTTTTTTATGATTGTACAAAACCTACTTATTTGTTCTGAGTTCTTTTAAGGAAAAAAAAATTAAAAGACAGGAAAAAAAGACAAATATATGCAATCCCAGAAACAAATGTTTTATATTGTGAGCTTAAGGAAAAAAAATAAATGTGGTTATTCAGCTCAGATTTTTTTTGTTTGTTTGTTTTAACATAAACTGCAACCCATTTTTGGTCTTTTTAAAGGGATTGTTAAACACTGGTGTGGTGATGGGAAATGTAATTATTGTACACTAAGGCTAAGTCGGTCTCACCCAAAGTGATTTACTTAGCACAAATGTAATGCATAATGAATGTAAGTTGAATGTATAATGCTTTTCCTCGCAGTTCTTGTTATCAGACGTAGTCGATGCCAAAATTTTATTTTCACATACAATGTATTTTTTTCTAATTACATTAAATTAATTTGACCAGAAAAAGAGAGATAACAGTGTGGGGAGAATGTGAATGATAGTCTGCGAACATGCAGAGAGACAAAATGGAATTAGTTTAGAATTTTTTAAATGATTGTCCTTTTTAATAGCTGGGTGGGGTGGTGACTGAGACTGTATTTTCAATTACTCTTCAGGTCATTAATGTTGATTACATTCTTCTTCTAACCATAACTCTTTATTTAATGAAAATGTATGCTACCCACTAAGCAGGCATGTAGTTAGGGAACAATACAGCAGGATTTGATTGCCCTATTAACAATAATCATCATGAGACTTTGGGACTAATAATTTAATGACTTCTTGCATTCTTGTGCTACTTTTTGGTAGTGTTCGTTTAGCATGTACTACAGTGATATCTCTAATGAAACTTAAACTTGCCAGAAAGCATTATTAGCCAGAGATAGGCACGTATTGAAATACTAGACCTAGCAGGGCTCCAGCATTCAAATATCTGCCATTAAAAAAACTGTGGACCAGGTTAGTTAATTTGAATAAAGCAAGGTGGCCTCCCAGAAATAGGTAATTCGATAAATAATTTGCAACGGCAGACAAGGTTCATGTGGAGGAGATTAGGGGCTGAAGGGGGAAGAAAATGCTGGTTTGTTTGTTTGTCTTTTTCCTCTTCATGAATCATAGTCATTGCCAGTCTTGTGGACAAAGTGCAAGGCTGGTGACACAGAGCTGGACCTGACCCAAACAGAGGAAATGGTGGGACAGCTAAAAGGTTCCTTTTTATGGGGCTCAGCCCTGCTTACAAGTAGGTCAGCTGTCAAGCTCTCACTTGATAGGTGTAACTCTCATCAAGTCCTGTTCCCCCAAAAATTTCCCTCTTCTGTATTCTGTATTAACCACTGGAAAGTGTTTTGCTGAGACAAAAAATGTCACAGAAGATTTTACTCAGTCGTATATGAAGAGTTATGAGTTAGGGAAATTATCTGCTGCTGTTGCTTGTGCCTTCAACACTTTGAGCCAGAACAGAGAACTCTGTGTTTCAATTATCTGGTTGCATGTTTGCACACATTTTCTCCTCGCTCAACTAATTCTTTGAGCTCTGTTATCCACATTCAAACTAAAGAATACATTTATTTAAGGTTGTACTAAGCAGAGACCTACTACTGAAAAATGCCAACCACAGAAACACGGTGCGCTCTGAGCATCCAAAGTGGGCACTCATTGTCTGAGCAGTGGTGTCTGAGGTCAGCTGCATGCTTGCCCATGAAACCCAAGATAATTCTTTTTCTAAACACTCTTCTGTCAGATGTTGCTTGATATCATAAATGTTTGATTACATGAGTCCAACAACTGAGATGCTGTCAGTGAGTAGGTGAGAGTTGCTGCTCCATTCCAGTGTGAAGTTAAACTTTACTGCAGTTTGCTGAAATTAATCTCTAACAGTGGACTGAAGCTCTCAAGGGCCTCTCACAAGGCCAATAACCACACTGTGGCTTGGAGGCAGCAGCTAATAGATGGAAGTCTGTGGAGAGGTATCTTCCTGGAACTTCACTGGCATAACTGCTGATCAGTAAGCCTCGTGCATCTCAGCTGAGATCAAAGTATAAGTCCTTTGCAGCACTGGCTGAAGGCAAACATTCCCACTTAGAGTTGAAGAATGGTTTAACAGGCTGTTCTTTATTAAATTCCACGTATTGCTAACTAACTCAGAGCCTGAAGTTTATACTTGGTTTGTCGTCAGTCCATCAACTGCTCGTGGTGCAGAAAAGAGGAAATGTAACCTTGTGATGTTAAGCAAAATAGTTTTCATCTCACATGTAATTATAGGCAAACATAATAATGCAAATATAATACAAAAATACAGAAAAAGGCTTTTGTTGTCGAAAACAGGCTGCAAGGAATATCTGAATTCCCAGGAAAAAGGGAATTTAGGCTACCATGCAAGGTCAAAGTAGAATGTTTGTGATTGTTCTTTATCTCATTTTGCACTTATTCTTTGCCCTGTACTGGTGACAAAACCTCGCAGTATGTACGTGCTGCAGTAATCTCGTAACCAGTGCAGTGTAGCAGCTTCCTTCAGTGTTGGAGTTTTTAATCCTGCTTTCAGTCTTATTAAGGCCCTTCATACTGCCTGGTGCAGGTGGCAGATGTTCAGTTTCTTGACTTACACCTGGTAATAAATCTGTATATTACGCAGATATTTAGATGGCTCCATAATAAGGTTTTCATTACACTTGAAACACACATTTAACATATTTTTCTATTTTTATATCTAAAAATATTGAGATTATAAGAGAAATATTATATAAGAATATTAAGATAGTGTAAGAAATACTGTGCTTACACTTCAAAGAATTTCTCTCTTTAAACTGCTGTGGATAGGAATACTTCCAGAGTGAGAACAGTGGGAAGACTGTAAGTTGTTAAAAAGTAGTCATCATGCTCTAAAAGGTAGTAAATATATATACATAAATATACACACACTCTTGTTATAACTTTACAATATATACCAAGTGTCTAAGTAAAATTCCTTACACATGTAGAAAGCATCCAGTATAATTCTCTATTTAGTGTAACTACAGAATTATGTGTTTAATGTAAATATAGAAATAAAAGTAGACATCCATATGATTAATGAGGTTAATATCCAGCTCTGAAATGAGGCTTGCTGTAAAATTTCCTCAGCAGGCAGAGGTGGCCACAACCCTTAGCCATGACCAAGGCCAAACGCCTCCAGTAACCATCAGGCTAATGGAACATACACTGTACCATTGTCTCAGGAGAGAGTCAGGAGCCAGAGGGTGCTACTGGAACCACTTCTGGTACCAGGGTACTCTTTCCTGACTATTTTGTTCTCCTGCATGTACCTGGATGGGCACCTAGCCACTGATGGCAGAGAGCAGCTGTCCCTGATAAAACAATCCCAGAGAAAAATCTTGCCCAGATGTAAGGGAAAACACTTATCGGTATTTTCCTGTGAACAGGTTCTTGGGAGTTCTCCAAGCTTCACATAATTAGAAAGGCATGTTTAGTACCTGTTCCTGTAACCTGTTTATTACAAATGGGTCTTCTTAATCGAGGGGAAGGTACAGAACCACTGATTTTTACAGAAACTGGAATCTAGTCCTTCAGCAATACAGGTTAAAGTTTGAGCTTAAATACCTTGCTTATCTTTTTAGGTCCAGGTTGCTGGTTTTGAATTGTTTAAATGTTGATGTTCTCCAGTAATTGTCATTTCAGTATCTGACATCTTACCTCCTTTTTATTCTTAAGATCTTCTAACAGAGGAATAAAACTGACCCAAGTAGTTTTAGTCAGCCGATAGGGCTGCGTGGGCAAGTAGTAGGAAAAAAGTTTCATTGTTTGCGGAATTTTTATGTTGTATCACAGAAGATTTGAGGACAAAACCTAGGACTAAACAGATACA
Organism: Atrichornis clamosus; assembly: GCA_013400975.1. Lineage (NCBI taxonomy): Eukaryota > Metazoa > Chordata > Aves > Passeriformes > Menuridae > Atrichornis > Atrichornis clamosus. The sequence goes on along the minus strand of WBMZ01009651.1, from coordinate 113,243 downwards.
GAGGAGAGCAGAAAGAAGTATCAGACTAGACAGAGATTTTTAATACACACCAAAAAAATTTGGTGTAATTCTCTCACAAACTGTTGTTACTCTTTAAAATAAAGAAAATGTGTGTGCCAAAACCTAACTGCTTTACAGGCTGATAGCTTTACAAGAAGGATAATTCAGCCTCTTAAGTCCTGTGACTGTAGGGTAAGTGTTGATACAAGATTAGATGAGATCCAAAAAGTGCAAAATAAAGGAAATCCATTCTAGATACTATGTCTTGTAAGGCAGTATAAAACATAACATTGGAAGGCAGCGTAATGGGAAGTGTTATGAATATCAATCATAGAAAATGTTGCTTTATATCCTATAAATTCACACACTACAGTTTGACTGTCGTAAAATGTCAAAGTCAACTTTAATAGACACAGTATTTCACCTGTGATGCTCAAACCAAACCTGATGTTTTCTTCTATTTGCAAAACACCGTAATTTCAGGTAAAAGAGAGAGGGTGTTACTTTACAACATTTATCACGACCAGGAAACACATTGATGACTCGTGTGGAGTGACTGTGGTCACACTAGCAGCTGCAATGCTGCAGTTCTGGCTAGTAAGCCAGGCTTTTGGCTACTTCAGTAAAACTCTGGTTTGCTGACTGTGGTGGGAGAGGGTGTGTCCCTTACTATGTAAAACAAAAGCAGTAATTTCTATAAGATATTTTTTGTTCTTTTTTTTTGTGTGTGTGTGGTTCTACAAGGCTTAATCCTAAACTCATGTTATTATTGCATAATTTAGTTAATTATGTAAATGTTCTTGGCTTAGACTTAGAACCATGTATGATGTCTCCTGTCTTTTACGTATATTTTATCTTTATTTATGGTGAAGAGATGTTAAGAATTATTTATTCTGCTCAAGTGTAGTATCAGATATTTATTATACAAAGTGTATCTGTTGTATTTCAAGAGTCTTCTTCTTACTTGTTCATATAGTTGGTTTTTATTTTCTCCCACTTCAAGGAATTCTACATGTTAATCTAAACTTTTATAGGAAAAAATGTGTCCAGGCATTTTTCACCTGCCGCCACATAGAGCACACATGGTTTGAAAAAGGTACCTTTTCAATCTGGCCCTGGAAATCTTTCCTAGTTCTTCATTTAAGTGTTTCTTGATCTTGTATCTGTCCTGTTAGGCAGAGACACCTTTGTCAAGTACAGGGAACTGACCTGTGTGATTTTTTTTTAGGTGCCTGCCTTGATTACCTTATCAATTAACAACCTAGGTTGCTTACTCAAGAGTATTTTCTGAGTATCTGAAGGCAGAAATCAAATGGCTGTATCTAAATCTTTTCCACAGAGAACTCTGACATTAAGAAAATTAAAATATGTTTTAGTCATAGAACATTAAAACTCTTGTTTGACATTTAAAGGATTGTTTGATACAGCTCTTCTACTGGATTTAGGTTGGGTTGCTTTTGGAATAGGATTTGAAAGGGAAATAAAATCTTCAAGAGAGGTTTAGAGTTCTCTCAGAAAATTAAAAGCAAAAAGTGAAGTTTGTCAGATAATTATTCAATATAAAGGCTTTGATTTTAATTCTTGATAGTTCCCAGAACTTCTAAAGCATAAAAAGAGATTGAAAAAAGCTTGGCAATTTGGGCCATTTAGGGTTATAATAACATTGATGGTAATACGATTAATAATTGGGAGGCTTGGTAGATTCCTTGATTCCATGTCACAACTGAAGACAAAAACCTGAGAAAGTGTGATATTTCTTGGACTTCAATTTTATGGAATTAGCACGTTAATTCCATTTACAAATCTTACTTAAAAACTGTCCATCCTGGGGTGGAAGGGAAGAAGGCAAACACCACCTCCACCAATAAAAAATAAAAAACATGGAACAGACAACAGAGAGTTTTTATACAATTAGGAAGTAAAGAGTATGTAGGCGATTTTAGGGTGCTTTCCTTTTACGTTTTGCACTGCTCTAGCCTACATTATTTCTCAATTCTTTGATAAAAAGTGGTGATTACTGCTGTCTTACAAAGTGTGAAATATTCCATATTAAGCTTTGCAGCTTCTCTAATTTATGTAGTATTTTGGTTTGTATTTCTAACATCTCCAGAGAGTTAAACCACCTTGCACTCCTGTTTATCTATCTCTTGTTGGGCATATAAGCATGGGAATACTTTTCTGCAGAAGCTTTTTCCTTCAAATTTCTTCCACTCATACTGTCATTGCAATAAGGGACTTGAAGTTATTTGTGTTGATTCAGATTGGTGCATTTCTTCTGAAAATAGTTGTGATTCATAAAGAAACTGAGATTTGTGAGGATAAAATAACTAAGGAATGGATGTCTGTCTAGAAAAGGATCCAGAGAGCTGTAGGAAACCATTCTGGACGTGCCAGGGAAAGCTATTTAGCCATGAGAAATGTGCTCCTGTTTAGGACACTCATAACCCCACTTTCAGCCAGTTGGTATAAAAGTGGTGGTGGCACATAACCTTAGAAAAGCAGTAGACAGCTTGAGAAATAGTTGCTTGGTTGGGGTTTTTTGCAGGGGATGATTGATTAGGGTTTCTTTAATGTGGTGGAATATCTGAGGGAATAGGCAAGGGCAGTGTGAACTTCCCAGTATTATCAATTGCCAGAACTTTTTCACAGCCCGGGTGTATTACTGTAGTACCTTCTGTAGTTACCTGTAGTAACTGTACTGTAGTACGTCGTTAACAGACCGGTGGTGGCAGAGAGGAGCTACATCGCTCGTAATTTATGTACAGCTAATTGTTCTGCCTGAATGACTGCAGTCTCCCCATATTTTTATGGTGTCAAGATAAGCAGTCTCCCATAACTACCCACAGAGATGTGTGATAGTAACAACCATAAAGAAAGGTCAAATTAGAACCTCTAGCGGACAATGAAGGTTTTGGAAAATTGTTTCAATGATTGTCAGTTTTTAGTAAAGCAATGGGACTGAAAACTGGTTATTGTCAATGAATTTTTCTGTTTCAATATTTTATTAAAGAAAACTTCTATTTCTATGTCAGTGTATGTTGTTTTTATTTTGTAAAATCCAATTTTGTTTTCATTATTAACATTTTAAAGACTCAATAATAATAGCAGTAATAAACCCAGAATACAGCTTAGACTCCAACTTTTAGAATTTGCAGTGTTGAGATACTTGAGAATTTAACAATATGACAGAGCTTTCACAGGAATAAGGGGTTTTTTTCCTTAGCAAAATCTCCATGTAAGTACTTTTTTGATAGAAAGAAAGAGCCAAGTACTGGTGAATCAAGATCATAATCAATTTCTTACTCCCCTGTTTCCCCTGGGTCCAATCCCTCTGTAACTCATTAATGGCAATATGTTTCTTGCAATTTATCCAAATGTCTCTTTCTATGGGCATATTTTTTCATGTACGGCTCTTTATATTTTCACATGTATTTATTTGCACCTGAAAAATATATTTGTGGAAAGTATTTGATTTTCTAAGCGTTGAACTGGGTTTTTTTTTCTATTGAATTTATGATTATGTAGTCCATTGAGTATAGGTTGTCCACTTGAGATACACAGTAGTGATGCTGATGAATTCCTGAGGAACCAAAGAGCACTGGGTTTGTTTCCTTAAATAAAATACAAGTCTTCACCAAGATGACTTGAAATGTTTGCTTACAGATCTACAAAAATTTTGGATGCTCTGCTAAGAACACTAGGAAAACATCTTGTACACAGTGCACGTCCACAGACATCGAAGCCTTTGCTTTCTGATGTTATCACTGTTGCCTTCAACAGCATTAACGTTAGATGGAGGTAAATGAAGATTCCCAGGATTAGGAGTACTCCTGGATGTGCCGCATATCTTAGTCGCGTCCTGACATGCACCCAGGTCTTGTTCTGTTACATCTTAATCCTCCCCCAAGCCCAAGTTTCTGGTGGAAGAGTAATTGGAATTTGTCATGTTTGCCACCATATTGCTTAGACTAAATCAAATGGGACACCTGGGGTGTGAGCTGTAGCTGTTCTGAAGTTTGGACACACCCAGTGACATTTTGCAGTAGTTCACCATTGAGATGACTATGAAACATGCTGTTGCACTTAGTAGAAACCTTTTGTTCTTCTCTAAAATGTAGGTCCTGTTTTGTATGAAATAACTTTAAAAGAAATCCATCTGAAGGTATATGGTGAGACAGTGAAGAGAGTGCATCCAAAAATTTAAAAAGAGGCTTTTGTATGTTAAAAAGTGTGATTTGACCACAAACAATATGTAAGCATAAAACCTGGCATTACAAAGAAATAAATCTGTAAAGGCTGAACTTTCCGAAGAGAGAACCCAAGGTGAGATGGAAGGGAAATAAATAGGTTTACAAATACATTTTCACCCTACCCTCTGTGTCCTGGCAGCAGATATTCTTCTTAAGGTTTCTTCTCAGCCTGGGAACAAGGTGTTCATGAGAATGGCAGCAAAGTCAATTCAGCGCTCTCCAAGTCCTCATGAAGCAATTCTTTTCTGTTTTCCTACCTGCAGTCCAGCTGGGTGTTCCTTCCCTGCAGAGGCAGCCGAGGCTGCAGGATCGACATTCCCCTGGTGTGTTCATTCCCACAGCACCCAGGGAAGTGTGTGCTTTTGCTCAGAGCCTCTCCCTCTCAACCCCACTGGCAGGAAAATGCAGGAAGAATCATGTGATCAGAAACATCCAAGAAGGTCATTGCAATGGGGTTTTTTATTTGTTTTTTGGGTTTATTTGTTTGTTTGTGGGGGCGGGTTGGTTGATTGGTTGTTTTTTTAATGTTCTGGCCTTAGTGCAAACAGTGTTTGCATTCAATTTAAAACTCATCCTTTCTTGATTACTGCTAGCTTTGGTGCTATATATTGTATAATCTAAGTCTATCTGGAATTAAAGATCATAAAAAGTAGTGTTTTGTTGGATCCACAAAAGGATGTAGCCTAGGAATTTTTGGGTTGGTTTGTTCTTTTAGTTTCCTAGGTTTTGGTTATTTTTTGCTGAGGCAGGGTGGAATTTCATGACAGTTTTGTCCCAAGCCAAAAAATTTCAGAATCAGTAATTTGTCAGTGCTCCTGTTTTGGGTTTTCTTCACAGAGTTTACATGCTGACTTTTATTGCTTCTTCTAAAGTCCTCAAGCTGTTTAGCATTGTGCTATGCCATAGCTCAGAGGTGATAGTGGTACTGTGTTGCTGTCAAAATAATGGTGACATTACAGATGAGTAAACACATGGTGGATGTCACATATACTTTCTCTCCTAGCAAAGAACTGGACCTAGAAGAAAGAGAATAATGTGTGTATAACCCTTAGGGAATCTCTCTGGTCACTCCTCTCCTCACTTTATTTTTTCATTATCATTGACATTTCTGAAAATGGAGCTTTGTTAAAGACTTTTGGCTTTTGTCAGTGGGCTGGCAAAATATGGCTTCCCTGAGGGATAATGCATATGATTAAAACGGATTACGGAAAACACTGTAATAATATTGTTGTGATGGTATCCTGCAAGATGAGGCAGGCTGTGGAATAATGTACTACTTTAAGAGTCAGAGTGTAATGTCTTTACCCACTTTGACTTCAGATCAACTTGTCCATGAAGTCAAATGCTACTCTGTGAGTAATTCAATTGCCATTTAAGAAAGGGAGGATGGATTTGTAGTTGGGATGGTAAAGGAACTTGGACTCCATTCTTACCTGAGTCACACTTTTTCCTGTGAAACTGTGGAAAAATAATTTGACCAGAACCACAGATGGAAAAGTTAAAGTGTTTTATTGTATCAAACTTTATAGCATGTTTATGCTAAAAACATGGCACAGTTGAATCCCTGCTAGATATTATCTATGTTTACACTTTCCTCAATAAAATCACAATGTTTTTTCTCATGGTCTAGCTCTTGGACTGCCCTCTTCTATGGGTCCTTAAATATGTCCCAGAAGAAACCACATCTTAAGGTGACTAACTAGTTGCAACCTGTCAAGTTGCCAACAGACACAACTGTTCTTTTCACACTCTAGAGTGTAAAAAGTCACCAATTTTTATGCAAAAGGCAGTGTCTTCAGGGCCAGTCTGCAGCTCCCCACCCTCAGTTTCTCCATGGGCAAGATGCAGGGTGTGATTTATAAATATTGGCAGAGGTTGCTGTGTGGTAAGACCTCAGTAATCCACCACTGGCTGGATAATATTTGTTATTCACTCAAAGGCCCAGTAATACTTCTCTGTAGAAGTATAAATGGCTTAAAGTAGTACATCCCCAAGTTAATGACTTTGCTGCAAATCAGTGCAAGAGCCACACATAGAGTAGCTCTATGAAATAAACATAATGACAATCAAATCTAATGTATGCTGAAAAGAGTGACCTATGCATAAGTCTTTAATGCTAATTCCCTTTTTTCAGTTTGTGGTATTTATTTGTTGCCAGAGATGCTAGGGGTGCAGTGAAACAAAATTAAATCTACTTCTAACACATCTACAGATTCCCAATAGGGTATGTTTTGAATCACAAAATAATGAAAAGAAAAAAATATATATCTAAAATGGTATGCTTTGTTTCCCCCCCTGTGGATGGGTTTTATAGTAAGAAAGCAAATGTTAGCTTGTTATAAGAAGTGACCAGCCATCCACTGGATATCACCTTTTCAAGGGGAAATAGCATTCCTTTTCATTAAAACTACTTCTTTTATTTGTGTTAAACATATGCATTCACTCAGTAGATTCTCTGCAGCAGATCATAAATTAAATATGAAATAATATTAAAAAATCCATATGCGATGCATGCAGAATATAAAAACTTTGTGCAATTACTCCTGAGCTTTTGTATTCACTATAATATCCACTCAGATGAAACCAAAAATCCTCACTATGTTTTTTCTTCAAAAGTAAATAAGATGTGGTTTTGGGAGTCTGACCATTGTTGTTTGTGGTTTTCTTTCCCCTTGCTTTTCCATTCCTCAGTCCAGTAAGTTGCTTTGTTTTTCTAAAATGCAGTTTATTATTGCACTTTTACCAGTAAAGTAATTAAAAACTTAAGGCAGGAGACTTTATCCAATTTTTTGTACATAGCACCAGAGGTCCAGGTGACCTGGGTTCTGTTCTTGATCTGACCAGTCGTATGCCCCTATCCTTTGGCCACATAACCTTTTGTCTACTTCATCTTGTAAAATTTTCTAGGCTCCCCCTGGCTCTCTGGTTTTGGTGTGTGTCCTCCTTTGCAGTGGAGGTCTGCTGGAGATCTTTTTCACCACATTGCAACAAAAAATGGTGGTAAGTCCTAGTCCTCAAATGTAATAAATCCACAGAAAGGTTCTGATTTTAGATGAGTCTGCAAAACTCTCTGCTTATTTTAGCTTAAGAAATGGCAAAGGCTCTACAGCATCCAAGATCAGCATGTGTTTGTCCACAATGCTAGAGCTGCTTCAAAGCAGTTTTTGGCAAACCAGAGCATTCAGTGTGGGGGAGATTTCCCTTCTCCCTTGTTCAGTAGATGCAGACTTTTGGCTTCATCAAAACCTTCCTCAAACTGGAGGGTAGAGCCCACCATGCTGTAAGTCTATTCTCTACAGACTTGGTGGCTGTTGGGCTGCCTTCAGCTTTGACCACTGAACTTTTTCTAAGGCTTTTCTGTCAAAAGAAATGCAAAGGTAGCAAAGGTTGTGTGGCAAAGCTGTGGGGGAAGACACATCTGTCCCAGGCAAGGAAGCTTCATCAATACATTCATTAACAGCTAATCATGTGCAACAACGAAGGGGACAGCATTTCAGAGGAAGAGCAATAAGATATATCTCTTAAAACTCAAGTGTTCCAGTTCAGCTTTTCACTCCAAAACTGTGCTTTCCATTAACACAGTTGTTTTTACATTTGCAGACTCCCCAGTGTACTCCATTCTGTGACACACAGACGAACTTTAGGAATTGCTCCTCTGGTGTGCCCATGGCTGCAGAAGTTGGCATGTCCCAGCTTTCATTTCATGAACATCTAGGGTGAAGGTTCATTTCTGGAAAAAATATCATGAATAAAGGAATGGTGTTAGCAAAAAAATCTTAACTACCTAGTCTCAACCCTTGCAAATACTGAATATAAGTAGTTTACACATAAATCTTCAAAATTTGTAACTGTTCTCAAATTTCATAAATACTTGGGAAGAAGTGACAGAATTGTCTCAGTATTTTAGTGATAGGCAGTGAAGTCTGTATCTCTTCTCTTCTGGGGAGAAGCCCTTTTCTTTCAACAGCTCATTGTGCAGTAACTAATAAAGCAGAAATGGCCACTGTTGAACAATATTTTCCTAGCATAATTCTTTCCTTTCCTGGGACATTCCAAGTTATTTTCAGTAGAAGAGCTGATGGTATTTATGAGAAATCTGCTACTGTGTTTTCCTAATTCTTTGAGTAGATTCACATTTGTCACGAACTATTTCAAACAGAAGATTGTATTGATGGTAATAGGATTGGAGCAGGGAAAAGTATTTCAAAATATTTTTGTTTGAGAATATTTTTCTTGGTCTAAGTAGGTGCTGAAAGATATCTGACTCTATACAGTAAAATAGCTTTGTGTTAAATATTATGTGATTATGTTACCTTATTAACTTCCATTCTGCATCCATTTCAAAAGAGAGAAATTTCAGAAAGGGACTGTAGCCATAATCTCAGAGATCCAATAGAAATTATTTATTTATAAGGGCAGATATCCTGCCTCACCATCTGGCATGTAAACACTAAGTGTAATCAAGGCTGAGCTGTGTTCAAAGGAATTTACCATAGTGAGATGACTAAAAGGGACAATCTGCAGTACAAGGGTTGAGCACAGACCAGAGGGAACTTTCTTTGGGAGGTTTACTGAATGGAAGTCAAAGTAGATAGGAAGTCATTTATGGTTCCTGTCACAAAGGGGTTTGTTTGTTATTTTTGCCACTTTTCTTCTTAGAGTTCATTCAAGAAAGCTGAGCAAGAAATGCCACATCTAAAGGCTCAAAGGAGGTTTTGTTACAGACCCCAGAACTTGCAAGTGAGGGAACCCTTTATTAGCATTTCTTCTTGACCTGTCTCAGAGAGCACAGCTGCAGAAAGAGCTGTGATGTGGTTCCCCAGGTTCCCTTCATGGTGACTTAGTATCAGCTCCATTTCTACAGGGCCAGTGTTCCTTAAAGCAACATATATCCTTGGATCCCCTTAAAAATTAACAGCCCTAATCACTCCCTTGTCAGTTCCTGATACTTTTTCTCCCATCTGCAACAAAATATTTTTTTCCTTCTCTTTATGGACAGACCATACTGTGAGAGGCAGAAGTGTCTCTCTCCATTTAGATAATAGAAAAATTAAAATGGACCAGATCAAGTGTACACAAAATATAAAGAAGTAGGTAGCATCCAAGCAGGGTGTGTGCTACTGTAGGTTACACAAAGACAATGTCTGAGTAGAAAAAAGTTTAATTCCATTGGAATGTAAAAAGATATCAGAGAAATTCATTCAAGTGCCGAGAAGAGGAATAAATATTTTCAAAGACTTGAAGTCTGAATATGCCAAAGGTAGATTTATATTAGGTTGCTTATCCTTTATTGTTTGTTCCTTCTCCAGAAGAGGTTTCTTTTGTGATGATACAGCCTTTTGACTGTGATTCACATTGAAGGAAAACATTATGAGGTTGCAGGAAAAAGTAACCATACAATGAACTGAAAATGAATGTTATATTCCTTTTAGTCATGTGTTGATCAATCATAGATTGTGGCAGCTTACTATAATCATAAGGTTTGGCCTTACATTAGGAGCTTTTAGCAGAAGCTGACATGCTGACAACTTTTAGTTGAGTAACACATATTGTAAATGCTAAATAATGCTAAGAGATTAGTTGCTGGAATAAGCCTATTTAAATTTAGAACAATATTTGCATAGCTATTTAGTTGTGTTTTTCACTCCACTGTTGCAGTGCTTCCGTTGTGACTCTCATCATGTCTTAGTGAACTCTCAGTATGAAAATAAGGAAGGAGAGAAACAAAACAGTCATATTATTGTGTCATATATATGAGGTTCAGCAAGAATATAGCATGAATCACATACATAAACAGTGTGGACTCTATTATTTACAAAGCTATTCCAGCTCCAAATTACCATTGGTAGCTGCAAGCTGAAGATCAACTGTCTTCTCTCTGTCTTAAATTTTCATATTGCAACTTCTGTTGCTCACTCAAAATTTTCTGAGTTGGAATAAGTATTTTAAAACTTTGGAAGCAGAAATATATATGTAAAGACTAAGATATACCTGTATCTCAGCAAAGTTCAGAGGCTCCAGCAATAGAGTAAATGACTTTCATCAGAAATGTGTGATAGGAATTAGAGTTCTCTGTTCCTTTTTCTAGGCTGTGACCTAGAGATGGGTGAGCAGATTGTAAGTACAGTAACAATGACAGATTTCATAGGAACTGATGGTACTGGGCAACTCTAGAGTCTAGACCTGAGTCTTGAGTCTAGACCTGAAAAAAACCATAATTTCTGCATGTGTCAAAAAATTATTCTGTAAGACTCTTTTTCTGATAGTACTGTTGAAGAGATTTCTGCACAGGAGTGAAACTAAATGTTCGCAAGGACCATCCATTGGCAATTTATCTATTAGATAGCTCTATCTGTATAGATCAGGAACACTTCTGTAACAGTTGTTATAGGAACTGATTTGGGAATGTCCATGGATGTGTCTGGAATTTGGAATGGTGTCCATAGGCACAGATACAGACTATGGGAGATGCTGTCAGGGAGCTGGGGTATCTATGTATTAGCAGTGAGTGCTGGATGCCCACCACTCCCTCTGCAGGGGTCAACTTCCCTCAAGAAAGCATCCAGTCACGAAACTCTCTGATCCCTGGCCTTGATGGTAAAAGCTCTGGTGAAGTCACCTCACAGACAGAGCTTCCTTATTTGGGGTCTGACTGTTCTTAGCTCAGTTGTTCCAGATGACAGCATTGCAAGGTCAGTAGGTAATTGTCCTGGAGCTGATTTCCAGTGAGTATTCCTCTGCTTCAGGCACTAGCCAAATCACTGTTTTGGCTACTATGTTCTCTATCTCTTTTCCTGAGGCAGATTCTATAGACCAGTTGTGACAGAATTTCCCCTCATCTCCTTCCCAAGTGATGTGTCCTGGTCTCCATCCACAGTGTCGTCGGGTGCTGAGCTCCTGAGGAAGCACTATCTCATCTGGTACAATGAGAGTAGAGCACCAAAATTAGGGTGCTCCCCAATGAGGGACTCACTGACCTTGGTATTTCCTAGCCTGTGAAATGGGCCAGAAATTGTTCTCCAGCCCTCAGGCTGAGTAGCACAGCAGCTGTTCTGTCCGAAAAGGTAAATTTGTTGTTCTTCAAAACAGAGAGGCCCCCTTTGAGCTGCTGAGAGACAAGGCACTGCTCCTTTCTAGCACCTGAACTGCACCTGAGCTCTGCCCAGGAGAGTGCCGGCTGGCCTGGGCCAAAAGGTACCAATAACTTCACATCTTCTCTACAAGCTACTGAAGCCATGACCGGCCTCTCCTGTGCTGCTCACAGCCTCTCACCTTCCTGCAGTTTTAGTGCAGGACGTGCACGACGCAGTGCAGTTGTGCCACACCTCACTCACAGCCCTCCTTTCCGAGGGCTCAGTACCAGCCTGGCTGCCGAAGCAGGCTCCAGCTCTTCTGACTTTATACTAACAGGCAGCATTGTTTCCCCTGCTGGGTAATTAAATAACGCCTGGGGCTGGAGAATAACACAGGATCCGGGCTTTTGCGTACCCTCAATTCTTCACAGCAAGTGTTTGTGGAATAGTGGAAAGTATTATGGAGCAATTTGATTTCATGAATTGTTCATACTGATGGCAAAGCGTTCCCTAATTATATAATAAACATCTGTTCTGCTTGATTAAGTACCCTCAGAACAGAACCATTTCAGAGAGTCTTCTTTCACTTGCTTAACCAATACAAACAACTTAATTTCACTTTTTTAAGTGGTCCCTGCAATGTGTGCTGACCTTCATTTGACAAAACTAAAATGACAGCGAGGAAAATAAATTACTGAAATGAAAAGGTGTTTTGTAATGCCTTTAAACTGTCCATTGAGCTGAAGCAGAAATTCTCAGTAAGAAGATTTAGAGACTACCATGTAGTCTGATGGAAAAATCTAATGCTCTTGGAAAACTCAGGTTTGATTTGTATACTTCCCTGTGATCAGTAACCAAAGCTAAAATGGGAGCAATTTTCTAGCTCTAAATGCCCCAACAGGAGAAGGGGTCTGTTCTTTGAGTTTTGAGCTTTCTGCTTTCAAAGACTGGAGCCATGAGAGGACAAAGAAAAACAACCAGAGTAGCTGTTTACAGCATTGAAATGCATCACACACTGTTTGATCAATGGACTGCAGGGGGAGGAATCTTTTATGTGGAAGGCTGCAACAGCCCTACTAGGACAAGCTACTGATGCAGCAGGGTTGGAGTATTTACTCTTTTATGTGCTTCACCAGTAAATTCCTAAGTGTCCTGAAAGCAGAGCGCAATCAATAACTCATCAGACGTAATGTAAAATGAAACTAATGCTCAATCAATTAGGTACCATAACCATTCCATGAAAGTATCAATTAGAAATAAAAGCAGTTTAAGGAATTAGGCAACCTTTTAAAAGCACTTGAGGACGGGAATGGTTCTGTTTTCACAAGTGGCATATTCTAACAAGAATCTCTTGTCAATAGCTGCCAGAGATGCATGGCTTCAGATGCTAAACTGGGTTATTTCCACAAATAGTACCTCTACCATATTGAGTTCACTTAGATACCACATTGAAAAATTTGTCATCCACATTTCTGGTGTCCCTGAAGGTATTTTTACACCTGCCTACATGTGTGAGAAACACAATGAAGATAGAAGGTATAGTAAAGTGTATTTCAAAAAACCAAAAATTCTTGATTTATGCCTTAGGTTCAATTTGCTGCTTCACCTGTGCAATGCCTATGAGAAGCAATTAAAATTTTTGTGGCACAGCTGAAGGAAATATTGGTCCTATTTATTATTTTTGGGTTTTTTTATGTCACAGCTGAGCGATTTTAGATTTAGAAGTTCAACTAATTTTTGTTGGTTTTCTTTCCCTTTTTTCTTATGAGGATAAATCTCCTAGAATCTCTAAGGAGCAGAAGGTGGAATTTAACCACTTGGCTTACTCTGTCTCTTGGACAATTTGTGACAAAATGCTGTTTTCTTTTACTATGGCATAAGTGTGGGTTAACCTGAAATTTTTTATTGCTTCTGTCTAATAAGAAAAAAATCTTTATCAAAAGAATAGGATCTGTGGATGAAAAAACATCATTTATTGTAAGGTTAATATAAGTGTTTGAAAACATTCTGTCCAAATGTGCTGCAGAAAAAGAAGTGTTTTCAAAGTCAGGGTGTTTTGGGCTTTGTTTTGTATTTCTAATATTAACTCTACATGGATATCCTTGATTTTTTTTTTTAATCAAAAAAGCACAACGATAAATCTGAATATTTTTCTTTTTCATAAATATACTTTAATTTGTTTGAGCTGCCATAAAGACACAGGACACCTGTGACATGGTTGCCCTGTCTCCTTTATGTCTTAGTACACAAATTACTTACTGAACTTCAAATATGAGGCAAAAAATTCCTCCCTGCCATAGAAATACGAGTTATTGTCCACTGGTGTGAGTGCAGATGGTGATCTAGTTGGACTGAGCAGATCATGTCAATTCCAGACCCCCGAAATAAGAGACTTTGCTGTTTAAAATGGAAAATCATACATGGCTCCTTTGCAAGTGTTGTAATCAACAAGTATTAGACTGCATCTGCTTAGGTCAGTCAAGTCCACCATGAAAGGAAGGTTTCTATACATTAAAAATTGAAATTGTGAGATTATTAATAATAAATTTCACATTTTGCTACAGCTATCATTATGTTTCTGTGTACAGGAATTATGGTAAATACCCTGTTTACAAAACAGACCTTCTTTAAGAATGGAAAAGACTAAGGGAACACTTCTCATTCCTATTAGAGAGGGTTATTTGAATTCTGCAATGTTGTTGAACCTTTGTGGGCAGTGTCTCTCTCGCAGAAAGGAAGAATGGGAATTAAAGCCATGAGAATTAGCAGTTCACGAGCACCTCAAAGATTTGTGTCAGAAAGTGGGAGAGCTGAGTTCCGGTATGTAGTTGTCAGAGAGGAAATGGAAGGGCCATAATAGAGAGGAAAAAGAAGGGCAGCAAAAATAATTTGGGGGTTTTCTCCTTCTAACTGAACACCTCTCTTGTCCACGTGGAAGCAAAGCCAGAGCAGACTGGGAGTGTCCTGCGTTTTGGAATAGCCAGCAGCTTAGAGAACATTGCAGGGAGGTGAAGGACAGGAGTCAGAATCCTGAGAGCAACCAGGGCATCAGACTGGGGTCTTCAGCTTGTGAGGTGAATGTTTCACTGGAGAAGGTGTCCAGGCAAACTTTGGTGTCTGTTGACACATGTGTAGGTGCTTCACATCTCCCTTTCTGAGGTGTCTGTTTTTCCTGAAGGACTCCATAAGAATCCTGTATCCCATAATATTACAATGCTTGGATAGCTTCCTAAAAGGTCTGCTGTTTCTCAGCCAGAAAATACATTTTTTGTGTTTTATGCGGTACAGAAGATTGAATAACTGCAATGAACTTCAAAGGCACTGAAAATCTTGTACTGAAGAGGGTGGAGGGTTTTTCAGATAGGACTATCAAAATAAAAGCCTCCTTAGATGTATTTATTACTGCAGAGAAAATGAGGTGTCAAATAGCCAGGGAGTTCTGATAGCTGTGTTTTATTTTTGGGAAGCATCAGAATTATTATTGCTACCATTTGGTTTTTTTCTTTTCTTTTTCCCCAAGGCTCAAAGAAAATTTGTTGCCCAGTGAACCTTCCCTTCCCAAACCATCTTTGCTGAAGCACTGCATGTCCCAGGATGTAGATTTGGATTATATTTATGTAAAAGGGGCAAGGTGTGCTGTGTGGGCATATGGGTACTGTTCCATATATGGAATATTACCCTGAGCAGTGTTAACATTCCAGCTGCAGAGATCGCTCATGCATATGCATAGTCCTCCAGGAGCAGAAAAGGTAGGATTATTGCTTGTGTCTGAAAGTCTTAATTAACAGATTGCAGCAGGGTGAATGTTAGGTAAAACTTATTACAAGCATCACTGTAGTAGTGTGCCTGTGAAAAGGTAGGTTATGCAGGAGGTGGACTGAATAATTACCATGGTCTAAGAACTTATGAAAAATGTTATCTAGTATTTGTTGGGTAGAGATATATGATATGTATTTTTCTGAGCAGGATGAATACCAAGCTGCACTGGACTTTAACCTGCCTGGAAGCAGAATTTGGACTTTTCTTTTCTTCTTCTGATTCACTTGAATGAATGGAGTCCACCACAGAAAATATGAGCTTTTTTAACAGATGAAGTGCAGGAAGGCATTTAATGAAATTAAAGCTCAGAAAATGTTAAACCTGTGAAAGGAAATACTTTTTCGAGGCTCCGTGTAATTTCTTTTCATTGCTCGTTGAGTGCATTTCAGACACAGTTGTATGACCAAGCTGCTGTACCAATGTAACCAACAGACAGATTTGTCATCTGTTTTGCAGGAACTGCAGTAACTGCTCAAGTGCTGTGAACTCCTCAGTGGAAGATTACCGTGGCAGACTTGTCAAATTCCTACAGATTTGTATCACAGAAGCTGAGCATTGGTGAGTCCATTCCAGCTCTTCCTGTGGAGGTTTGACACTACTCTGTTCCATTCCTTTTGGTCTCACATCAAAATGGGCATCCTCCCTTCCTACTGCAAGAAGAGCAGATTCAGCAGAGTCTGTACCACTAGTTGGGATTTATTGCCAGACAGGGCAAACTAAGCTGACAGATGGGCTATTGGGAGGACAGAGAATTCACCTCTCAGCCAGCAAGGGTTGTCAGCCAAAAAAACAGTTGTGTCCTGAAGGTTGCTGTCTCATTGCTGACAAGACTAGTGTCTGTAATCTTATCTATTTGACGTACTTTTTGGCAGATCATGTGTCCATGGTAGGAAGACCACAGCTTTGTGGACATGTGGATGTTTCTTTTTCTTTTTCTTCTATGGAACACTTCAATTCGAGTCCCTAATTCTCCTCTTTGACTGTTTGGCAGCTACTGATTTTTCTTTCTCTTTACCTCTCTCCTTTACCCAGCAATCAAAAGTGTGATTTTGTAAGGAAGGTCCTGCAGAGAACCTTTCCAAATATCTAGTTCTGGAGGCAGGAACATTTCCCCAGTACACTTCTTACTCATTGATCACAGGTATCATTTGACCCTCACATATAGAAAATCAGGGCCATAGGAATTTGACATGAGGATAAGACAGTGTATGTGGGACAGTCCATGCTCAAAGATCACTGCAGGTATATACTTACACATTCAGGGTGGCTCAAGGTGCATGAGTGTTCTGCTATATGCCAAAAGATTTTCCCACCAGTTGAAGGTTTTCCACTTTAAGGTTGGACTTGAAGTTTGTCCTGTCTGAAATCCATCTGTATCTCTCTTTGAACAGTGCAGATTTCCATGGAACCATCCTGAAAAGCGCTGGCAGGAACACTGCTATAAAATATGCTTCTGCATGCACAACTTATATGTCTTTCACCAGGTATTTTTGCATCTGACTCTATAGTGGAATTCAGCTTTTTAGTGAAATGATCTGAAATGTTTCTCATCGTTTGAACATTTTCCCTGTTCTTCCTCTGGTATGTTATTAGAAATTTCTATTTAGTAATGTGTTGTTTGCTGTCTTATTTAAATGAAATTATATTCCACACATGGTACCATACAATCAATTACTACATTTATTGAGGCTTCAGTGTTTGAATGGCCTGTAGATGTAACCAGGAGTTCCAAGTATCATGTATGTATGAAAGCACTAGGTCAAGACAAATTGTTTTGGAAAGCTGTACAAATAATGATCCCAAAAGCTATATTTCACTGGCTTTATCTGTGTATGTGACAACTGTGCTAAAATAATCTCAGAGTGCTCCTCCGAGTGAAGTTACTGCTCTCAACAGTCCTGACAAACAAAACAATTTCTTTCTTTAGTGGCATACACTCCTGTTTTATTGTGTCTCGTTCTTGGAAGTAGGAATGGGTTTTGAGGGCATGACACCTCAATGAGATCCTGTGGCGCATTTGACATTGTGACAAATGGCTACTTTGCAGCACAGAATATGATAGAGACTGTGGCAGTATTCCATGGCCATTATTGCTTAAACAAAAAAAAAACCCAAACAAACAAAAAACCCTTTTGCTGGAAACAAACGGTAGTATAGTCTTCAGAGAGAAACCTAGAAAGCTTCGGGGGGGCTCTCAATGCTTGATAGTCACACGAAAACCTTTTCACAGCACCCCACTTCTTCCTGCCCCAAGAGAAAATCTCTTTGCATAAAACATACTTCTCTCTGTTGGTGCACTTGATTTTAGGTTGCACATAGTAAATGTAATGAAGAGGAGCATTACTGATGAAGTTAGAAAACAAGAGTCTATGCTGACATTTGTGGAACATCATTGCCAATAGGCATATGTAAAGATTTACTGTTTATAGCACTGGTAAGCTATGATGCTGTGCCTCTGACTCATGGGAGCTATATATTTTGTTCTTTAATGCTCATTAGTGTTGTAGGAGGCTCAGGTTTTAAAAGGGTTTGCCTAGGTAGGTTGTCAGTTGGTGATGAACATAATTGGTGCAGTGAATCTTTCTGACAGCTCACAATCATAATTATTTTCAGAATATCAACAGAAGAGCTGTAATGCATGGTTTATAGCATTTAGCTGGTGGTTTGTGCAGTGGTGGGCTTTGTTTTGCAGATATATCTACCACACCAAAGCAATTTTCTATTCTCTCACCTTCTGTGGCATTTTACCTCTAAAATCTGTTCCTATTACACAGTGCCAAACCTACGGGATTCACTAAGAATGCATGGATGTAGCTGAAATCTGCAATTTGGTGGAAACATTTATAATTAACAATTTCATAGCTACGGCATCTCTCTTTAGAAACCAAAAGTTTAATTACAGGAAAGCAATGCTAATTAGAGAGGGAAGTACTATGGCATTACAGTAAATAAATGTAACAGAGAAAATTTATTCACTGTGCTGGCTACTACCAAATGTTCATGAAGATTTCCACTTTCCCTTGGGGTCTGTGATGGGATCTGTGATCCTGCTCTCAGAACCATTGCTCTGCATGGTCTCGTGCCCCAGAAGCCAGAGGCCCACTCTGCACTCACGGCCCTTGGCCCTTGTGCTTTTTCACGAGGGAATGAGGTCACTGTGTGATGTCATCTGCGAGCCCCTCAGAGACAGTACATGAAGATCACTTCCAGTATCTAGAGATGAGCTGTTTTATGGCCAATGTCAAAGCTCCTCAAACCTGTGCAGCACTTGGGCGTGTGCAGCCGGGTCCTGCCTCAGGTGCTGGACCACATTAGACATGCCAGCAATGCAGAAGGCCAGAGACATTCCTCAGACACATTCTTCTTGCTGAAGAGGAGGTGGTCAAGGCATTTCTTCTCCAGGCAGCAGCAAGCTGCCTCAGGCTATCATTCAGCATCATCAGGATATTCCTCCTCTGCCATCTTGTTGGGATTTGGTCATCAGGAGATGCGTCACAACTGTCTTCAAGACTTGGGTGAAGCCTGTGCCTAGCAGTCAACAAGTGCAGAGCTGCAGATGCTTGAGGTGAAAGCTGTGGTGCCCAGAACATCTGTCCATGTTCCTGAATAACTGTACCCCTGCCTCAGCACAACTCTGTGGATACATCGTGCTGCTGGCAATGCTGGCCTCTACCTGCCTGATGGTCAGGAAAACACCTGAGCCATCCAGCCACAACCCAAACCTCACCTCTGGGGAAAGAGTTCCCTTGGAGGCAGCTGTGGGGAACACCATGCTGGAGCAAGTGGATGGGCCATGGGCTGGCACAGACCCCTTTGTGTTTAAAGTCTCGCTGGAACTTAGGAAAGTCAAAGCCCAGCCCAAATTGAGTCTGACAAGGGATGTCAAATACAGCATGAAGGGCTTCCATAAGTTCACAGGTAACAAAAGGAACACTGTGTGTGCCCACCTGGGAATGAGGCATGGGACTTGGAAGAGGCTGGACAACTGAAAGCCTTCTTTGCCTTAGTCCTTACTAGCAAGACAGGCTTTCAGAAATTCTGGGCCACAGAGAAAAAAGGGTAAAATCCAGAGCAAGAAAATTGTGACAGGACAAGAGGAAAAGCATGAAAATTGAAGCACTGGAGGTTCTGTCTGAACATTAAAACCCCTCTTTCTGTGAGGGTGGCTGAGTAGTGGCACAGGTTGCCCAGACAGGTTGTAGAGTCTCCATCCTTGGAGGTGTTCCAAAGTCATCTGAACATGTTCCTGGGCAGGCAGCTCCAGGCAGCCATTCTCAAGTAGGGGTGTTAGACAAGGTGACTTCCAGAGGTTGCATCCAACCTCAACCAGTCTGTCATACTGTGAAGGTGTCTGTTGGAACTTCTTCAGGGGAGCTGACAAGGGAAGCAATATGAGGAAGTCACCCTTTTGATTTACTACTTGGGGCTTATATACACAAAGTTATCCTTGACGTAGCTCTATGTAACGTATTTTTTCCTTTTTGTATCTCACTGAATTAACATTTAGGTTCAGAGGTACTTGGGCAATGTACACAATGTACACAGATGGCTCATGAAGCACAAAAAAGGCAGCCATAAAGAAGAAACTTAGTTGCTTTGTATTCAGAAGTGGTTTTTTTCCTCCAATTTTATTGCTGAAGCCTCCAAATATCTTTAGATTTTGTGTTCTGTCCCCAAAATGTTGTTGAAAATGGCATTTTTTGTTTAGAACGGGATAAAATTTATTGATATTAAAAAATCTGTTCATTCACTGTCTCCACCAGCCTGTACAGGTACAGAAGTGAAAAATACAGGAATGGAAGTGCTTAATGCCTTGGACATACTTTGTGGTCCTAGTCTTGAAGTTTCTGATCAAATGAATGCAAGTTTTTAACTTTTGCTCTATTTTATTAATTACATACTACTATATATTTCATATTAAACATGAAGTCTTAACTTGACAGAATAGTGAAGATCTTTGGCAAATGTTATATATGGTAAATCTTTCCACTGTACTGGAGTAAAAGAACATCCTAACACTTCTCAAGGAATTTTTAGGTAGGCTGCTTTCTCAAGTTTTCTGTGAGGAAGTATCAAAAGACTTAGAATGAGTCTTCTTCACATTCAGAAGAAAAGGTAATTTCTGTCTTTCTATAGAATGTGTTATGGGAGTGCACATTATTGTTCTACATCAAGCTTTCCCCTCCATCCTCAACCTACCATATTAGTATGTCTTTTGCTTTTAATTTCTCAATATTTTCTGCTGTTTTAAAAACCCTTCACACATGTGAGATGTTGCTCTTACTGGACTGATCTTATTTCCTATCTAGAAAAAAGCATGTGAAAAATATAAATTTTTTATATTAACTAGAGATAAAACCCAATAATTATTTGCTTTAATTCAACAGTGATAAAATCCAAAACTATTCGGGGACAAGTGAAGGCTGTAGAACTCCAATAAAAAGAGAGACTACAGTTCTAGGTTAGCTGAGCTCTCTGAGAACTCACTCTCTGTGCTACCCTTCTAGTTTTAACCAGTCCCAGAACCTTGTGCTGTGTCTGCATGTCCTGGGCTGATGGGCATGCTGTGAACCAGCAATGACTATTCAGTGAGCAAAACCTGTTCTTCAGGAATTGTAACCAGCTTAGGAATACAGTGACCCACAACAGCCTCTGCAAAACCAAACTGCCCTATTTTCAAAGTGATAAGAACAAAGCATGATAAAAAGGGGGTGCATTGGCATATTAAAAAACAAACAAACAATCAAAAAACCAACAACAACAATAACAAACAGGAAAAAACCACCCTCCATCTCTCAACAGATGTACTTTTCATTAAAAGCAAAAGAGGCCATATAGAAAACACAGGACTCCATGAAAAAGCTTGATATATAATGGACACAAAATATAGAACATTTGCAAGCTCATCACAATAATTTCATCAATTCAAGTCTTTTGGGCTTTGCATTGATTCACAGGCTTGGCTATGACTTTTAGGACTCAATATAGAATGGTATTGGAGCGATGGCAGTGCACACTGCTGACTTGAGAGGTATTTCAGTAGGGATAGCAGATACCTGAGAGCACATTCCGAGGTGATATAATTTCTTGTGACTCTAATGCATTCTAGCTCTGCTGATTTACATCTGCTGAGAATCTTATCTGTGGGAATTCCTTGGTGCTCAGTGCTATTATTCTGACACCTGCCAAAATGTCGATGGAGAATGGACCATAAAAATATCACTCCTTGATAGAAATGAATGTAACTTTAAGATCAGTCATTTGTGTTAGCCAGATTTTGTTCTCATCTTAATAGAACTTTTAAATATCTGTTTCATTGCCAGGATAAATGGCCAAGCATTAACTATTGCAAATGAATGCAGAACTATAAAACTTCAGTATAATCACATAATTTATTTCTTAATTTTCCGTTAGTATAGAACCTATCTTCTATTGAAGAACATTGTGGTGTCAATTTGGTGCCATATATTTGACATGTAGAAGTAAAATCTGTATTCCTGAGAATGCAGACTTATAATGATTTTTATCATAATTTCAAAAATACCTCACAAAGAGAAGTAATTCATTATTATCTTTATTTTATAGCTCAGGAATAGGATGTTCAGAAGGGTGAAGTGACTTTTTCAAGAGATTCAGTGATGGGAAATAAAATATTGTTAACATGGCAATGATATTTTATTATAAATGTCATTTTATAATAAATATTTTATAAAATGACAAAATTCCATTACTTTCAGGGAAGCCAAAATTTCCTTAGGAGTCTTAGATATAACCCATATGCCTAGTTCATAACCTTATTTGCCAGGAAAGGTATTCTCAATATTTTGCCTAGCACGGAGCACACCTTTTAATAATAATCTCATAACTTCCCTGGGACTGCAACCAATGATTTCATTAAAAAACAGGGTTTGAATTTGAGTTCATCTTTTTAGCTGTAAGAATAGAAGGCTTAGAGGCCTCATGACCTCAGGGCTCCATAACCAACCACTGGTTCCTCTACAGTTGTTTGATAGAGACCATGCTGAAATTTACTACTTGCAGCAGCATAATAAGCTGTGGTTTAGGTATCCTTAAGGATTCCTAAGCAGTTCTTGACCTTTTTTCACATTTTTTTTCCTGGTGAAGTGGTTGTTGACTCTGCCACACAGATCATTTCCGTGTACACTCTAACCTGTAAGCACCTGCAGTCATAAAAGAAGGAAGAATTTTCTCACGGAAATGGTTGTCAAGCACTGGAATGGGCTGCCCAGGGAGGTGGGGGAGTCACAATCCCTGGAAGTGTTCAAGTGACTGGACGTGGCACTCAGTGCTATGGAGTAGTTGACAAAGTGGGGATTGGTCAAAGGTTGGACTCAATGATCTTGGATTGGTCAAAGGCTGGACTCGATGAACCTTAATGATTCTGTGATTCCTTGATAAGGATGAACAAACTTGTGGAGCTGGGTTTTTTTTAAAGGTTCACTTCTGAAACTGACTTTCTGATAAAACTAATCATGAAACAGATAAAAGAAAAATATGTTATTACCAACCATACTCTTAGCAAACAGAGCAGCATTGTTTTTGCAGTAGAATGACACAATTAGAGAGGAAAGTCACACATTTGGTGTGTATTGCTTGTATAGTGATGCTCTCTGACTGTGGGTTATTCCGTGGACTGGAAGTGATGTGCTTTTTTTTTTGAGGAAGGTGGAATTGTGCTTTTTGGATCCTTTTGGACCTGCCTTCTCACCCTTTATTTCCCTGATACTTCTTTTTTTCCTTTTCATTGAAGCTTCTACTGCTTTTATTCCTTCCATTGTGGATTTGGCTGCAAGGTTTAGCATCATACACCCAAAACCAAATGAATAAGCTCAGCAGGAACTAGCTGAATAAACCTGGAGTAACTGTAATTCCTGTTTAATCTTCCCCTGGCTTCTGCATTTCAGAATTTCTGAAACCATTAGTCTGGTTTCACCAAACTTGAATGTGAGCTTGGGGAGGGGAGGGAGGAAGAAAAAAGAAAAAAAAAAAAAAAAACAACCTAGCATTGGAGTAAATATTTCTGTAAGTTACAAGTGAGAGTCTATGTGAAGTATGGGGATCACATCCACAGATATATAAACCTGTACAGCTCTTTTGCTGATCCACACAGAATTTTACTCAGTGTTGGTTACAAACTCATTTATTGTTTCTGCCTCCTGTATTCTTTTTAGAGCTACAGATAACATAAAAGTTTTTTAGTCTCTTCTGTCCCTGCACAACTTCAGCCTCTGAAGTAACGTGTTTCTCAGTGAGAATAAAGGAGAGACACATGGGAAATTTCATTACAAGTAAATTTTATGTGTGTGTTTATACTCAGGTTCTTTCGAAAGTTATAATTACATTTCCTTCTATTAATTGAGGAAAACTGATACCAGATTTAATTACCTGCTTTTTATACTTGCTATAGTTTACATACTACTTGCACTCTCAATAGTTTTTGCTTTTTGTTTTGTTTTTTTTCTTTAAAAATGCACAAAGTTGCAGACTTATTTATACAAAAAGGCAATACAAAAATCTCTTCCTAATTAGAAAGGATTTTGGTATACTCCAGACATTTTACAGATTTTGTTACTCTGTTAAATGTATTTTCTAGTAAGTTATTTCTGTATATGATGTATCATCTAAAGTATATGGAGTTCCTCTAGTGATGGAATCAATATTTAGCTTTTAGTGACTTGATGTTTATTATGTTTTAATAATACTGCTTTTTGTGTTTCATTTGCTTGTGATCAAATTTGATTTAATTCATCTCAGTATCTTTTTAGTAGTAATGGTTTGCAATGTTCTTATTAATAATTTTTTTCCAGGGATTTTGGCTGTTTGGGAGGGGCTGGGTTGGTTTTCTTCATTTTGTGTGGATGACTGGCTATGATGTAAATTAAAAATAACTACACTGAGGTCTGTGGCTATTACATGGAAAGGAAGGATAGATTTCACCATGCCACTCTGCAGCTAGGAAAGCACAATTCTCTTGTTAACAGAAAATGTACTCCAACATCTTTTACAAGAAGGAGGCTGTTAAGACTGATTGAATTTGATGACTATTTCCTTTGGACTTTTTTTAGATATATTTTTTTTTAATTTTTATTTTAGTCTCTTTTTTAGATATATAGGCCATACCATGTGATGTTTATTTTTTCAATGATTTATAGTACGATATGTAGGTCTGAGTTAAAAGCCCAAATCACAAATATTTGAACAAACTTCAGAAACAATCTGATTGCAGCATGGTTCCAGCCTTTTCCCTTAGGGCTCTTCATCAGCAATATTCAGAGAATATGTAAACACTTCACCTTAGAGCAGGGAGGAAGCAATAATCCCTGGTCAATTGGTCCACAATCATCAGTGCACCATAAACAGCTGGTGGTGGATAACTCTCCTCCTTACTGAGAATTGCAGCATGCACAGAACACAAGGCCTGCCAACTGCTGTGTGCATCCCTTTGTTAAAATCTAAAATAAACATTTTTCTGGTATAGTGATGCCTCTGTGTGTTTGTAATCAGTTTCTCAAATTAAAATGGACAGAAACATGCAAAAATGGAATGAATTAAAGGTCACTAAATATTCTGGCAACTCGATTTTAAAGGGGAGCATGAAATAATTATTTAAAACATGCAAGGGAATAGCAAGCCAGAAATAAGGGCGTTATATCTATGGAAGTGGGAAAATTTGAGAAAATGAAAATAGCCTGTGCTACTTTTACAGTTCCGAGGAAAGAAGGAGAAAAAGTGAGATAAAATTGATGTCTTGGATAAGGTATCAGACCTGCAGATGATCTGTGCCCTTTCGGAGTAGTAGCTGTGTGGGATAACTAATGGTATCTCAACCATCACCAGATGTTGGTGTGAAAACAATTGGTTTGACCCCTAATTGTGATGTACTTCCAGAAACTTTTGCTTTGAGATTGGTCAGTGTCGTGATTAAATACTTGCTTTAACAGAAATTTAGTCTTTATCTGAGCACTTCCATTAAGGGAGAATTAAGTTCATTATTTTGTGTCTATGGTTTTCTGAAGGTGTCATATTTTTTATTTGAATATTTCTTCTCTTACAATTTTATCTATGTGGGTTTTTAATTGGTTCAGAATTAATAGTGAAGAACATGACTTTATATCACTGGAAGAGTGGAAAACATTTAAGCAGAAGCAAACTGTGGTTAAGGATATAATTTGCTCCTGGTATCTATTAGCATTTAAAAAATATATTTGGTGGTGAGATTTTTAGCTTTAATTTTTTTCTTTTTGTAATTAGTTGTTTGGTATTTGGTTTTTGTTTAGATTTTTAAATTCTGAAGTCTGCATCTTCATGAGTAAAATTATTGGAACATTGTGTATAAATTGGTATAAATTCTGTTTTACTATTAGAGTAATTCAGAAAAAGTGTCATTAAGGTGTCTTTGTGATTCACTTCTAGTTTATATGCTTCATGGACAATGTGATGGACAGATCTTCAACACAAATGCTGACTTCCCTTCATTTGCTCTAACAATCTCTCTAAAGTGACTAACTCAAGATGGGAAGTAGTCAAGATGATAAGCTTCCCATCATTGTTACATTTTTTATCCTTCTTGATATATTTAGCCTTTTTTAGGGCATTCATATCTTTCTTGTGGTGACAAATAGGAATTTCTCAGACAAGTACTTGTGCAATTATATGTATATTTTTGTCCTGTTCTATGAAGTGATGAAATATCTGGGGACAAAATCAGTATTTCCCTCTTTCTATAAATGCAGTAAATTTAATAGGTTACTTTTCTTAGTTATATGTGGTTCTGATGAGACTCAAATGAAATAGTTTTCTTACTTCTTTCCAGCAGTAAAATAATCTCCAAATATATCTTTCCAGTCAAATTTAATTTTCAAAAGAAGTGGCCAGAAAACACAACATGGTTTCTTATTGCTAATGTCACTTATTTGGTGTTTAGCTCCCCTGGACTTTATCATAGACTCAAATCAAAGTCCAACCCCTTTGAAGAGTTGTTTATTTGCAGTGATTTCTCAGATATTCTAGGCAACTAATTATTATGCTCATATATGTGAAAGCCTCTTCCTAGCAGTCTATGTTTTCTTGGAGGCAAAGCTCATCACTCTTTGACAAAGTTGTCTGAATTTGGAGGAAAAACTGTTCACAGTCTCAATAAAAGCATTTCACTCACTAGAACAGTTTTATCATTAATCTCCCTCTCCACTAATCTTCCCTCCTCTGCCCATTCTTGCATTTCTCAAGCACAGTAATAATGTGGTATTCAAGAGAAGAATCATCTACTTTTTTAACCTTTTTAAATGTATCATATTTTAAGTCTCACATTTATGTTTCCTTTCTCTATGCTCCCTTTAGTTTGTCTGTATTTTTAAAGCGTGATACCCAAAAGACAGACAAGTTGAAGTGTCACGGGAAATAAAGAGAGCAGAGCAAGCTTGTGCCTCTGACACAAGGTAACCACTTAATAGGTCAGAGAACGAGATTTGCTCACTTGTTTTCAAAACTTCAGGATGCACAAATGGCATCATCTGGAAATCTGAAATGTTTGCTCTCTATGTGGAGCCAAGTGTTATTAGAAACTATTGATGAGGCCTGAACCCAGAGCACATCTCTGGAGAACCCTCTTTGATATCAGGACTTACCAAAGGATTGCCTGTGTATTTTGATTATTTTTTGGCACTTTCTTCCCCTTTGTATCTGTACATATATCGTATAATAATTTCATCTTTAGCATGTTTTCCCAATTTCATTAAGAATGTCATGTAGAGCAGTTTATGACTTCTTCCCCTTTATCCACTTAGACTATCAAAGAGGGAAATTCCATCAACTGAAGCAGTTTTTATCACCGTGTTATTCTTTCAAGGCTTTGTAAATGGATTGTTTAACTTGCTCAAGTATTTTTGCAGATGCTGAAGTGAGGCTGACAGGTCTATGATTTTGTACACCTTTTTTTTTTTTTTCTTTTTTCTTTTCTTTTCTCTCTGTTGAAATGTAAAGACTAAGTTTTGTCTTCTACTGACCTGTGCTGCATCACCTACACCCCCAAGTCACAGGAAATAGACTTGGAGATTGCTTTTACTACTACTGCAAATTCTTGAGGAAGCCCTGGTTACTTAGATACTTCTATCTTATTCAAATATTGCTTAGTCTCTCCATATATAGATGAATACCGGCTATAAATAATCATTTAAATTCTATTTTCAGTACTTTGAATGACAGGGATATATTATTGAGGAAGCAGAGACTGAGTATTAAAAGGGTATAGGGAGGAAATAATTTAGACTCTTAGGAATTACTAGCTCAATTAAATCCTGAGTCATAAAAGAGTCATAAGCTAAGGTCACATGCAAGAAGTTCTCTTTACTTAAAAATTAAATCAGGGTCATCATTCTGAGCCTTTAAAAAAAGTTTTGTATGGGCCCTTTTATTCTTTTATAGTTCTTTTAAGTTCAGTGATGGATGTAGTTTTGCCTGCTTAACTTGCCTCTGTGTGTATAGAACCAACTCTTACTGAAGAGTTATGCAAGCTGTAGATTTTTTAGAATCACTCTACACAATTCAATCTAGGAAAAAAAATAGAGAATATTGTACCTAATTAACTAAGAATTAAATAACTTCTTGCAATTTGTATATAATTTCTCTACTGAATTAATTTCTGTAGGCTTTTTCCTACCTTCATAATGATTTTAAATCTAAAAGGATAAAATGCTTAATTTGAAATTCCAGCTAATTAAAGGAATTCTGTATTTTATTGATTTCTTGCCAGAAGAGAACAATTTAAAAGCAAGCAATATTGCACTAGGGGAAGCAATAGCCTTTAGCACATTTGATAGTGTATTTCAACATTTCAGTCTAAGAGAGTTTTATATATTTTACCTAATGCATTTTATTCTTATGGTTTTATCTAAGGTTTAACTACTATGTAAATTTTAAAGTAAAAGAAAGAAAGGTTGCAAACAAAAAGAAAAATCTTGTACAAAATCGAAAACCAGACTAAATAAATCGGACATCCTACTCGGTCTAACATCTATTTTAAACACGTACTCATTATGATATTCTTAAAGGTCACAGATGATCTCAAACTGCAAGTTACCTTTTAGATAAGAACGTTGATTTTAATGAAAGTGATTGTAAACGTGGTTTAAATTGTTCTTTTCTTTGAGAAGTGTCTCTTGCTCTCTCCTCTTTCCTGTTAATTACCGTGTGGTAGCAGCAGAGCAGCCTCTGCCGCAGCTGTGTAATAAGTGACATTCAGTAGTGCACTGTATGGACAACAGCAGTGAAACCACCTTTGTCTTGTGCTGCCACACCCTTGGAAAATGCATTTCACTTGTCCAAATGCAGCCTTGGCTCCCTGCTCTTACAGTGGAGCTGTTACAGGTCCTGCCCTGTTACTCTCACCTGACCATGGAACCTGCCAAGGATATTTTGGAGAGGACACTAATTTAGGCACCTTAAGAAAAATGAATGCAAAAAGCAGTGATATCCTTATTGCATTTGCTGTAATTGCAGCTAGAAAGCCTCTGTCCTACAATATACATCAAAGCTTTGGGAAAGTAAAATAAATATAGAATGTGAAAGTCATGTATTATATACCCTGGACCTATTATTGTGTGATTTTAACATTTCTGTGCTGTTCATATCAGTATTTAATTATGAGCTCCACTTTTCATCCTAAAGGGAAAGTTATTAATTATTACAAATGAGTCTTCTCAACGTTACTTAAGGTAGGGCTGAGAATAGAATGGAAGACTTATAATTTAACACAGCCTCATTTTAATTTTTTCCAGCATAGAAAGACTAGCAAACATACATATCTGGGTATTGATTATTCTCTTGAAATCACTTAAAAAAAAAAAAAAAAGAAAGAAAAGCAAGCTCTAGTCTGAAATAAACTTTCCAGTCTTCCCCTGAAATTTATTGTCCTAATTTAAAGCCAATCTTTCAGACCAGGTAATTGCTGTAATGTTGGACTATTTCCTGTTTTGAGATGGGTGCTTTATGGGGTACTTGAAGATGTTCCAGGAACATAATTTTTAGAAACAAAAAAAAAAAGAGGTCCTTTCGTTGCCATACAGAGTTCTAGAGTATTTCATTTCTCTATATCATCAAAATAGTCCTTCACTACAATAAAATATGAGTGAAAATAGGCATTCTATGCAAACTCACCATACTTCCAGGCTTTTTCATATGGCCTGTTGTACAAAGATTCCAAGTTTTCATATCTGTGCTAAGCACTGGGAATTTCAACACATTTGTGCTGATGCTCTTGTATTACATAATTATTAATGGATGGTGTAGAGTGCATCTCACAGACCTGATGTACCCGAGGCATCCCCGTTTTGGAAATAACTGAGATAAGCTCTAGTTGCTGTAGTTGGGATAATTCTTGGAAGGAAAATCTGAAGTACGGAGCAATGGTTTAACTTGTTATACAAAATAAAAGGCACAACATGGGAAGAGGAAGGAGGCTCTCCACAGACAGAATCTCTGCATTGTGCTGTAGGAAAATCCACCCAGGGTGTGCCCAGTACTGCATAAAAGGGGGATTCCCAGCATATTAATGGATGTAAGATATACTTGCTATCTATGTTCCTCTTTTTATTCCTTATTAAAACTGGTGTTTTATCATGCCTGTTATCTGCCCTTCTCTGAGATCCAATAAGAGCCCTGCTCCACCTCTCTGTTTCTTCCCTTTCTTCCACACTCCTGGTGCAAACCCCTAGTCCCTGACTGACGTGGTGTCCAGGTGCCGTAAGGCCCTGACTGGATATTTTAAGACATGCCATGGAGCATTCCTGGGCAATAGTGCAGCCTCTGCTAACTTGTTGATATGGGCCAGCAATGTTCTGTATGGAACAGCCCAGGCTGATCCTGGGAAGAAGTGACTTATTGGCTTCTTTGGATTGTGCGATGTCACTGACTTGTCTCCTTCCTCAGGCCTATCCAGTCCTTTACTGAAGCAGTGGGAAAACCTGTGCGTCACTGTCTGCCCCTCCCTGCAAGTTATTGCCAAATCTCCCTCCTGCAGGAACTCCGACATAACAAATTTGTTATGGACTCTTAACCTAATGATATTTTTGCTGTGAATGTACAGTGTAAGAGCTGATGGCCTGTGTAAGGCAAATGTATGCAAATGACCGAGGAGGGTCTTAGGAGCATTTTGAACTTTTGTTTTTACTCTTGTACAGAATGGTGGAGAACAGAATGAAGTTAAATGTGGGAAAATTTGGTCCAGTATATATAGCCACCAGCCTACTTGAAACTAAATGTTGTGGAGGGCTGGAAGCCCTCAAAGCAGTAGCCTCTTTCACTCCCCTGGAGAAGTCAGAGATAAGCTACCTTCCTCTGGGTCAACAATCAGACCCTGTTTCTACTAAAATAAATAGCAAAGTAGTTGTAAATACATTTAGGTTTCTAGTTTTGTTTAATTCCTTAGGAGAAATGCATGGGAAAATCTGACAGCTAGAACTAATTTAAGATGCCAAGTTTTTGTTTCTGTTCTACATTATTTTACATTGTATTTTTTTAAATTAAGAAATCGATGAAGGATACAGCCAATATGGTGTTTCTGTAAAAACAAAAATCTCATCTGTACAATAATTAGAATATAGATAGATGTTCCAGATGGTGCACATGCAAAGGAAGGCTAGCTGTATAGCAGATGGTATTATGACCATACATAAAGCAACTGGATAATCATTGTAATATTGTGATATGTCATATTATATGAATAAATACTATGTTTTCCTGAGAAAAAAAGGTAAAATCATCAGTAAATTAAACCACACAAGGCAGATGTGGCACTTATCCAGGAGTTAGAGTTCTAGAGGAACAAGAGTATTGGAATAGGAACTTAGAGGCTTTATTTCTTTAATTCATTCCCCTTATGAAAAAGAGTATTTCTAACTCAAACAACATGTTCTTTACACAATTAATCATAGCATAGGCAACTTTAAATTATTTAGATTATTCTATACATCTAAAATGTTACCAATTGTTCTGCTCCCCCCAAGAATACTCGACTATTACAAGCACTTGTATTGCTAAGATATTTTTCTTTAAATGCAATAGACATTCATAAAAAAATATGCCGTCGTACGTTGCAATATATTCTTAAAAATATGAAAAAAATCTGGTAAAGCTGTACAATTCTTATGATAAGACACAAGATCAGTACAACAAGAAATTTATGGATGTTTTTTATATTTAGAACATATTCAACAACCTAGATATATTCCTAAATATGAAAGTGGTCAGCACCACAAGTAAAAGAAAATATTCATATGTTGGCATTGTAAAGAATTCCTAGAGCTAATGGAATTTTTTTTTTAACAGCACAGAGTTGTTTCACAAGCATCCAGTAGAGAAATATGTATATGTATCATTCTAGCTTTGTGATCTACCATAGATCATTTTATCTATAGTTTTCGTATGCGGATATTTAATGTTTTTTTCACGATGGAAAATAAGAGAATTTCAAAAAGGAACAAACCCAAGGAACAGCGTTTGTTCCCTTTCTCTGAAAATATATTAGGAGGAGAGAAACTTCTTCCAGGATGTCTCCTATTTAATTTAGAAAGGCATTGTGCTCTTATACAGGAAACATATGTCCTGTGTTCCCTTTATAGTTGGCATGGTAGAGTTCCAAGTCCGTATGCAGAGTCCTTACTAATAAAGTAGGATAACAAAGTGTTGAGCTTCAGTAGCAGCTCCTGGGATACAACCCAGGCTTGTAATTTCCTTCTAAACAAGAAGAGGCCTCTTGTCCTGTTACTGAAAGGCGACTTCTGTGGATATTTCCAAACTCTTACTGAAGGCCACCTTTTGCCTAAGAAACCTTACATCTCCTAGGAAATCTGTGAGGCAACGTTGCCTGTTGACACTGAATTACCCTAAAAGATTAGCAAGGATATTGTCATCTTTGTGTTTGAATTGGGCTTCTTCTGAGCCCTATTCTATAGATTTATGACCAACATTTTGGGTATGATTTTCATGTTCTACCCCAGCTCAGTCAAGTCTGAGGTACTTGATTTTGTCCAAGCAAATTGCTTAACACTTTTCAGCATGAAATAACTGATTCTTTTGTTCTGTAACGTGAAGGTTTCAGCTCAGGATGATGCTGCAGTTTGCAGAAACAGTCATTGAACAAGATAGCGAAAGTGGAGTGACCTGCATTGTAATAGCAAAATTGTGATGAGATTTGTGTAAATTCTGTGCAGGAGGAGGGATGGTTTGACTTACAGAAGTGCAGTGATGTTAACATATGAGATGAGTACTAGGAACATGTTGCAGGTGTAGTATGAAGGCATCATTTTAACAGTAAAATGTTTCCAGTACAAACATAGATCCAACTCTAGCTGAACAGGTTCTCCTGAGTGAAAACCAGATCACTTGCTTCTTACTTGAATTAGGTAATTTTATTCTTCTGGCATTTTCAGTGAAAAATGAACTACTTTATTATTAGTTGATAAGGATCAAGTTATAAAAGAAATCTTCAATGCACTAAATGGGGTTTTGTTTGTCATTGAAGGACATGACAACTACTGTAAGAAAACATTTCCATGTTTATTTTACAAATGAAGTATCCAATTGATTAATAACCCTGCAAGGTAGTAGGCTATACTTGGAGGCTATAAAAAACCCAAGCAAACTAAAAGAAGAACCCCAAAATTTAAAAAAAAAATATATAAAAACACCAGATCAACCAACTTCTGTCCCTCCCTAAAATCTCAAAATAGGTAGTGCCAGATCTTCAGGCTAGAAGGCACAGCTGTATCATCCAGTCTGGTGTCCATATATCACTCATAACATTGACTAGAACACTTCCACTGATAAAAGCAACATGGCTAGTTGAAGTCTAATAGCGTAATTATTACAGGTCTAGTTTAAAAAAAAAAAAAAGTCCAATTTCTTAGTTGAATTGTCTGTTTTCAAGTACTTATTCTTGCTCTCCCTTTCCTCACTTCATTTGCTTTCTGTACTGTCTTCTAAGGATAATTGCATGCAGTACATAAGTCACCTATCTTGTTTTTGAAGTTGAAAAGAAGCTCAGTTTCTAGTATCACTCATTGTTAGGAATTATCTCCTCATCTCAAAACCTTATTTCTAGACTCCTGATCTTTGTTTCAGTGGCCTAGTTCACAAATTGATTCATCTCACTTTGCATGACTTTTTCTATCCTCAGTTATCTTTCTCCTAGTTTCTAGCATCTACTCATGTTTTCAGCAGTTATTCTTCATCCTGACTTGATGAGTAATGTGCTCTAATATTGATCTGTGTGGAAGACTCTTAAACTTCACATAGTCCTAGTGTCAGGGAAATGGCTTTTTGTTCACGGTGTTTTTCTCCTGCACCTAGATCTGTTGCCTTTATGGCTACATCTGCTATGCTTTTTAGAAGTTAAAAGAGATGCACAGACAGGGTAACTGCAGTCATAGTTACTGTGGTTTTGTACTGTCAGAGCATGGTGTTAAAAGATGGGTCTCACATAAAAAGTGGAAATAGTTCAGCATAGTTTTTAACCTCTGCCACTTTTACATTCAGATATGTTATGCCCAAGGCACGTGGTGCGTTCAGAAGTGTTTTTCAAAGTCTGTGTGTGCCAAAGGGAGCAAATAACGGAATGTATAAATAGTTCTACTTGCTTATACTGTCTCCTTTGCACAAAAAGATAATAACTTTTGCAATTTTCACTACAACTACTTATTACTTATAACTTTCCCGTGTTTGCAAGTTGGAGTGATATATTTCATTTTGATATCTTAATGAATGTATCTACCTATTACAATTCTTGGGGAACCTGGGCCAGTGACTTGCCTACAGAAATACTTATAATGCTGTGACTGTTTGTAACCTGCTGATTCATTATCTGGTAGTTGATGCAGAGTTGATGCAGAGTTGACCTACACAGACATTTAAATTTCTAATGAACACTATGGATATTTTGAATCTGGAAACTTGAGTTTAAGGAAAAAACTACAAAAATGAAGCTAAAATATAATGGGAGCCTTTTGTTATATGATAGAGACAGTAGCTATCAATGTACTGAGGGAGAGCGATAGGAATTATAACAACCACAGAGAATAATCACCTTTCTTTTCTTACCATGTTTCTACCACTCTCTAGCAAAAAGGTGTTTTGCTTTGGACAGAGGATAAAATTATTGATATCTACAGAAGAAAAAAGTTATATCTATGTATGAATTACACCTCAAGGAATTATGCCTCAGCTTTGCTGGGTTCATGGTGTTAACACCCGTATACTATAGCTCAACATTCTCCCTTAATATTAGACAAATAAATGTACTTTCCCATCACCTCTAGATAATGGCACCTTAGTGCTTTTTGTACTGAGCAAAAGATCCTGTTTTTGTATACTGATATTTGCTCCTTCTGTACTTTCACTGACATCAACTTTGTTTTGCATAAGTTCACAGACAAAATAATTACCTGAATCTCAGAAGGGTAGTCCTACCTTGCTGAGAGTTTCTTTCCTGCTGCTGCCCACTTCGCTTTCATTACAAGCATTGACAATATCCTACACTTTTTATCTTGGCTCCCTTTCTTTATAGGAGATTAGAAAACAGTAGAAAAATTATCTACAGAAAGAGTTATTTAAAGATTCTTTATAACCACATTTAATCTTGAATTACCATCTAAAGAATGACTCACAAACTGAAGTCTGGTATAGTTATGTGACAACAGCCCAGCCTGACTAGTGTCCTGAGTCAGCTCTCTCTCAAGCCATAGGTCAGTTGCTCCTTCTTCACAGAGAAAAAGGTAATGGAAATTTTGTAGAGTATATTCAAGTTATAACAAACGTCATTGGATTTTTTGCTTGTTTGTTTCATTTCCTTTGGGGTTTTCTTTGTTGGGGTTTTTGTTGTTGGTGGTGGTTTTTTTTAACAAGATATTATGAATAATATCCATCCTGTGTTCTGGTTGTCCTTGTTATCTCCAACAATGCCATGCTGGATGATTTATCCCGCTTTAAATGAAGAGATATCATTGGAGATGATATCCAGGAGATGTCTTTACACTATAAAGTAATTAGCACTGCCCCCATTCCCCCCACCCGTGGTGAGCTCTGTTTTTCCCTTACGAGAGCAGAGGAGCTGTAAGCTGTGTCCAGGCTAGCACAGCTGGGCTTTGCAGGCCCTGCAGTGAAAGGAGCTGATTTCCAAACTGAGCAGCTGCACATCACTCCTAAGAACAATTTAGCAGTTTTCTCCTCATTTGAACTAAGCAGGCTCCAGAGTTTACTGAGACACTCAAACTGAGGGCAGAAGCAATTTCTGTATGTATGAACACATATCAGACAATTTAGGGCTCCCTTCATTCCTAACCTGACAGTGAACTGCCACTGCCAGTTCAAGAACAACGAGTGCAATATACTGTTAGCACCAAATAATCAGCCAGGCACTTACTGTAATAAGTGAAGTGTGGTCTCAATGAGCAGTGATGGGAACTGTGTTATAGCACTCTATTGTAAGGAGCACAATGGACTATGAGCCAATGGAAAATTTTTTTTAAACATATCTGTGGCAGCTTAACTTAAACATTTTTCTTTCCGTCAAATATTAGTAAATATTTGAAAAGCGAAATGTTTCAGTTCTTAAATAAATCATTTGAAATAATTAGGGCAGGCATATTTAATTTAAGTTATGGAGTAGTTACTTTTAAGGTCTTTTAATAAGGAAAAATAATTGTTTTATAATAAGCATTTACAAAACTTCTTGTAAATCATTGTAAATGGAGAAACTTATCAGGTTGACTTTTTGTTTTCTGAACAGTTTGTTTCAATGAACTGGTGTTTTCTAAGCAAACAAAAGGTTTTATTTCTTATCAAGATGGTGACTCTCAAGTAGAGATTCGTGAAAGCTACTTGTTTTCTTTAGCTGTAAACTGATGGCATAGGCTTTTAGGAAAATTCCAGTGTCTGGGATCTTCTGCAGACTCTGCCGTTATTGCACCAGACTTGTCTGGAGTGAAACACAGACACACTGCTCTTGGACTAAGCCTAAAGTTACTTCTCCGTCTTCCATCGCTGACTGATATCTGACGGGGACAACTGGAATGTGCATTAACACATCCTATCAATCAGGATTTATAGGTATATCTTACCTGTCTTGTGAACTTCCCAGAGAGCTATTTGAAAAGGGGAAAACGTTGGTAGTCACTAAAAATCACATGTTATTAAGAAAAATATTTACTAGATCTCATTAGTCAAATAAGGTAAAGGAACAATCTAATTTCACTTCTCTTTGTAGATATCAAATAAGACACCTTAACTAGATGAATAAAAACCCCACTAAAACTCAACTTCTTTTGAAGAAGCAGCAGTTTAACTATTTTTAAAATGTACCAGCAGAATGCATTTATTTATATTTTCCTATTGCTTCACTTTAAACTCATTGACTTGCCATCATTAGAATTTGCCTAATGGGTTTGTTCCCCCCTACCCCCTTCACCCCTCCCACCAAAAAAGGATGTTGACAATGTAAAATAAATTAAACGTATAGTTACCAGAAGGTGATCATTAGAAATCCCAATTTTTTTTTTTTTTTAATCAACTGTGAGGTCACTTAGATAATATTGCAACACAGATGATTTTAACTTCTGAAATATCTGTGTTCCTGACTACTCTTCTAAGCAGTGCATTTTGAGGTATCTTTAACATTGTTGAAAATCTTATTGCAAAAAGTGGTTTTTGAAAGCATCTGATGAACAGTTAACCTCTAGAAAAACCTCCCTTCCAGCTTTATATGGTTCTGAATGAATTGTAGACTTTTCAAGTAATCTTCTGTTTCTGTTAAAGATTCTATGCAGGATACAAATAATGGGTTCTCTATAAAAATATAAGATGAGCATGCATACTGATGTGTTCCAAGAAGAAAGTATTTTTACTCCGGAGATTGTGTATACCCTCTTGTCAAATAATATGGCAATAGACTGTCCTTCCTGAAATGAAATCAATGACAGATAACACTGACTTTTGTTCACAGTCAAACAAGCTGTGGGCTCCAGAAGGCCTGTTAGAAAGAACAGGAATATTAGGGTAATCAGTTTTTTTTTTTTCCTTATTCTTCAATAAGTCAAATGTGAAAGTGTGAAAAAATAGGAAAAAAAGGCATAGGGCTTGACTGTATAAGTTCTTTAGGAGAATCACAATGTCTTGAGAGAACTGAGCTCCTCCTTTCCATTTGAAGTAACTTCAGATTTCTCCTTGTGAAGGAACACAGGAAGCCTGGCAGTATTTTTTACATGTTTCTCTTCATAAGTGGTGCTGGTGACTTCTGTGAGTTATTGTTTTGATAAGAGTAACTTAAACTCATCAAGAGCTGTGTATGAATATACAGATTGGTGGGGAAAGCTGGAAAAAAGGATGTAATTACTTGCTTTAAAAGGTAGGTTAATTATTACAGATTTCTTAGTAACTGTTATAGTTATAAACACTTGTATGTATCCTCAGGGAATATTAATTTTCCTTCTTTTACTCAGAAATGAAAAACTTCAACAGCAATAGTGGGAGGCAATGAACACCTGGTAATTTTAAGCATACAATATGTGTGTTCATGGGCAAAAATATAGGCACAGGCATTTAATTTGAACATGCATTTGTCAGTTATTGCAAACAAAAAAAATCCTATTAATTGTATGTGAAAGGCCAGATAAAGGTCGATTTTCCATTTCTTTAACAAAAGAAAGGACCACTTCTTCATCCTCTACAGCTTTAGTTCAGCAAGAGTTCAACTGAAAACTTCTGAAGAAGTTCTCAGGTGAGTGAATCATAAGGATTCAATCTCTTTAAAGCCTCTGGAAGAACTGTGAAAGAAACAGCATGACCCTAAAAAAGGCCACATGTATTTGTAACAGAAATATATTGAGTGTTATATATCATACATATGAGCTTTATTAAGGCAACAGGTTTTTTTTTAAATTTCTGCAAGAACACAGGAGCAGGAAAAATAAAAAGTGACCTTTGGTAGGGGATGAGAGAGGAATGGGAGGCAAAGAAAAGAAACCATGTGATTTGTTTGGGGTTTTTTTTGGGGGGGGTTGATTTTTTTGGTTTTTTTTTAATTTGGTTTGGTTTGGTTGGTTGTTTTTTGTATATTTTTATTTATATGTAAATATTTCCCTGAACATTTGAAACACCTCATAACTTACTAGGGTTTTTGGTATCCTAAGCATTTTGGATTACAGTCTCCTTTGAGCTCTCCTTATTTCGTGTGAAGGGAGAGAAAAAGGAAATAATTCAGACAACACTGACTTATGGAAGGATCAACTTTTTTCCGTTTCCAATGTCAAAAAAAAAAAAAAGTTCCCTGTGTACTTTTGCCCTTTATTTTGGCCACATAATATTGGACAACTAAAAGATTATTTTCTTTTTCTCTTTTGGATGTCTTTAACACGTGATCCACCCAGGAAAATCTCATTAAATTCCACCTCACTGCTATTTTTCATTGCAAGGAACTAGTACTTGTTTTTAAAAAAGTTTGTTTGACCTAACAGTGTTCCAACAACCAAATAGAGTGAACTTATTTCACTGAGAATTTGTTCTCAGGACAAAGAATCCTTTAATGACTTCAGTCATGGGAGTAAGAAAACAGTCACCAATATCTTTGCCTGATACTTTTGACAAAGGAAAAATATGAAGGGTTTTGGAGGGCAACAAAAAGGAATTGTGTAGAAGGATTTTATTTTTTTTCAGAATCCAGCTAGTCAGAGCAGGAAAGGAGACTTTGTCTAACTAGAGTGTGTCTCCAAGGCAGAGGAGAACAGCTGGTAATTGTGTCCTGCCATACCCAGTGCCCTTTAGCCTGACAGACTCCAGGGTTTTTGGACACTGAAATGGTAGGCAGGTTACAGAAAAGGCAGCGGAAGTAAATTGGCTGGGTTTATGCTAAATGAAAAAATGCTTTACAGTAAGTGTGTCACATCTGTTTTTTTCCAGCTGTGTTGCTCTAATAATTCTGTCATATACAGTGGCAGGGCTGGTATGGAAGTGATTCATTCCACTTAAACCAGGGTTGCAGCATGATCCTTTCCAGCTCCATCCTTTTTGCTGGGAGCTGCGTTACCCCTGCTGACTGCGAGGGAAGCTCTTCTTCCCACTGCGGTTTGATTTCCACGGAAAAGAGGAGCAATATGTCTTGTACTGACTCTGTGGCTGAATCTTAAGCAAATTATTTTAATATTCTTTTAGCAGCTCGCCCCTGCATAATAGTGACTAAGTCTTATGATGAAATATTTATAGAGTCTGAAAAACAGACTGCTATGTGTGCTCCCATTTTCTTGATCATTCTTTTGATGGCTGTCTCTTAGTATTCAAAATCCGGTTTTATTTACACTGATGTGAATTCAGAGTGATTTTCTGACATGCAGCAGGTATATATTGCTGAAACACATGGCATGATTTATCTGAAAGGTTGAAACAACAACAAAAAGCTGTAAATATTTGGTTAGTTGGACTACTGCAGCTGATTCTTTCTCTTCTTTGGAGAGCATGTAGTGCATAATGAGGTGCAGAGGGAAGACATGGCAACAATTCTCAAGGGTTTTACGGATATAAGTATTGGCACTTTTCTCAGTAACATTAAGTTTCTGAGCAAAATGTTAAATTAAAAAAAAAAGTCGAGGAAATGGTGCATAAAATGTGTATGAATCAGGTCCTAACTCAGTAATCTAACTCTTGGGGAACAATTAAGGCATAACAGTCTCAAGGCATTTATCTGTCATTTTTACTGGGACATGGGAAATTAAAAAAAAAACCCCACTAATGGAAATCTTAATTATACATACCTAATTATGAAAACTTCACAGAATAGAAATGCAGAAAAGGAAAGCTTTCTAACACTAATAATGCTGCTTAGAAAATACCATAAACAAGGGTAAGAGCTTAGAAGGATCCCTGATGAAATCCTTCTCTAATCTTCTATAGGAATAAAAGACATAATTGTAAGGAAAAGGAAAACAAACCATCACAATTCTGCAACCATAATTTTAGTAAAAAGCAAACATCTTTACCTATAATAGAATCAAACACAATTTACCTTTCTTCAATTGCAGACACTTAAAAGAGTTTGTATACGAAGTATTCATATATGCAAGGAACAAAGAAGTAGCAAATTACACAAATTTCCATATTCCTCAGTGTAAGATCCTGCCTCAGCTGCAATCATAATCTTAAAATAGGCTTTGGGTTTAGCTTGTCTATATGACCCAAATTGTCTTGGGGTTGAAACTGTGGGATACTGAGCAGGAATACACATCTCAGAGTCCAGGAATACTGAAAAGAGAGAGTATCAAGAATATAGAAAGTTAGATTAAAAAGATCTCAATCCATTAAAATGGCATGTGCCGTGGCAGCCTTTTGTTCATGCAGTTAATAGAGTTGCATTGTAGGCTACGTTCCTTACTTCAGGAATGCCCGGAATTCCTGGCAGGAGTAATTAACAGGCACAGGATGTGTGTTTTGCCTTTGCAGACTCTTCTGGCTCTTGCTGGTTTTGAGGCTTGGTATTATGGGAGAGACGTTTTATTAGCACTAAGCCTCCATTTACTCCACTCAATTAGTGGTGCTTAAATGAGA
The DNA here is from genome assembly GCA_013400975.1 of Atrichornis clamosus. Classification (NCBI taxonomy): domain Eukaryota; kingdom Metazoa; phylum Chordata; class Aves; order Passeriformes; family Menuridae; genus Atrichornis; species Atrichornis clamosus. Next base: position 72,502 of record WBMZ01009651.1, on the reverse strand, counting down.
CGTTTGTGTTAAGAACCTCACTTACCCCTCCTGAATGGAAGGAAAGCGCACAGATCCTGCTCAGAAAATGGGGTGCCTCCACCAGCTGTGGGTATAGCTCAAAAGAACATCACTCTCCCCAGCTGGATAAATACAGGTTGGATCTCTTACAAGCATTTTGGTACACAAAACTGTTGATTAGTTTGGCCATTTTTTATTGCCTGGCCCAGCAGAATTCTGAGTAAGGCAGGGGTTTTTTAGCTCTCATTTTGAATTTGGAGAAAGATTAATAAAATATTTTTTGTTTGTTTGTCTTGGGGGTTTGTTGGGGACTTTTTTGTTTTGTTTTTTCTTTTTTGGGGTAGGAGGAGTAGGTGGTGTAATGATTTATTACTCCTTTAGGCCTAAAGACTGTGGTAGCATATAGTTCTGAATGTCTTAAAGTTAATTCACTGTGTCACCTGACCACCATCTCTCCTTTTGCAAAAAGTTATCAGGCAGAATTTAAATATGAAACACATAAAAGATATTTCAGAAAACACATAAAATACTTTTGTAGATGAACTTTAAGTCTCGTAAGACCTATTTAATAGTGTATGCAACAAAGAGCAAAAGACTTCTGATAAAGAACTGGTTTAAGAACCAAAATTAATACTTTTCCTAAAAGAATTGGATAAACAGTTATCCTTACAGAGGAAGTCTGTGGTCTGAAACCTTTATCATGTCAAACAATAATGAAGGGTGACATTTAAATCCTCAGCCTTTCTAAACAGTGACTCTGAAAATGAAGCATTACTGATGTCTTCGACAAGAAAAATATATGAAGGAAAAGGAGATGTAGCACAGAGATAAGCTATTTATTTTTACTGACCTCAGTCAATCTTGTCTTTGTTTTTTAAATATTTTACCAGTCAACATGCTACAAAATATGCTGTTCATTAGATCTGTCAGAGGCAGCAGTTTGGGTAAATAGATGTGAAGGATTAGCAGAACTCTATGTAAGGCAGAAATAGTGATAATCTTGCAGAAAAATGATACACAAATATCTAAAAATTGCCTTTTCCCAGTGTGCCAGAGATATAACAAACTCCAATGGGTATGACAAGTCTGCTGTGAAGTTAAAAAAAAAAAAAAAATAAGGAAAAAAGCAGGAGTTGTAGAGCTTTTTTAATATTTCATACTTGAAATAGGAAGTCGGTTGAGGTTTGTATTTTGGGGTGTTTTCTAAGGTAATACATATGTGTGGTAACAATATCAAATTGAATCAATTTAAAACCTTTTTTTAAGGAAGCTGATTGTACAAAAATGTGTCAATGCAGAGGTGTTAGATGAGAAGGATTTTGTGTCAACCTGACATTGCTGACCATAAAATAGTTGTATTTGGTTCATCTGCATATTAAATACTTAGGAATTCGAAGTTCTCAGTGCACCTAGCAGAGAACAGTATTTGTGCTTGTTTACAGACATGGTGACAACACAAATGATTGTCACAATAGTGACAAAATCTTTTTTAAAAATTAATTAATAATTTAATTAATTGTTACATATTTTTAAATTTTTGTTAATTTACTGAATAACAAAAGAAGGTTTAGTTTATTTTACCCAAAAGACTCTACAGTCTCTTTAGGATCACTCATTAATAGAACAACAAACTGATCTCAGGCCACAGCCTACTTATTTTATTCACAGAAATATATTCTTTGTAATTGATCTGTTCCTTTATTAAGAAACACATTGAAGTATGATCTTTATTAATTAGAAAAACTCAGTTATTTTACATTGTTACGAAGGCTAACACACATTTAGGAGCTCTGAGAAATGGGAATGCTGTTGATGGATAAGCATCACGGTGAAAGAGTTGAAGCAGTACCTTATTCTAGATACTTTCAGCTCTCTGTGATGCTTGTAACAAATTGTGTGGAGTGACACCAAGGGCACTGGAGGGGAAAAGGTGTAAGATTTCATCTTAATCTCAGCCAGTGGCCATATTATGCCTTGTGCTATGGAGGTGACAGGTCCAGGTCTACCACTCTTTCTTCTGGAAATAAGGCGTCATGGATGGAGTAGGGCTGACATGATGGGGTGTAGAATTTCTCCGTTATACAGTGGAAATCCTGCAGTTTTAAGAATAGGTCATAGATATAGAATGGTTTGGATTAGAATGGGCTTTGAAGATCATCCAGTTCTGACGTCCCTGCCATGGGTAGGGACACCTTTCACCAGACTCGGTTGTTCAGAGCCCCATCCAACCTGGCTTTGAACAGTTCCAGGGATAGGCCGTCCACAGCTTCCCTGGGCAACCCATCCCAGTGCCTTATCAATGAATTTCATCCTAATATCTAACCTAAATTTACCCTCTTTCAGTTTAAAATCATGTTTTCTCGTTCTATCACTACATATACAGGGGTGTGCCAGTTAATTTTGAAATTTTTCTTAATTAATGCTTTCAAACCTGTCTAGTTCACAATATCCCAGTTAGGATACTAAATAGCTTTAAATATTTCAGTCTTCTTTTTCTAATGGAAAACAAATTTTTAGCTTTGTACTAAATATGTATTTTATGATGGAAGTACTTAAGTGTAGTTATATGGTGAAGAAGAAGGAAAAAACCAAATATGTAAAATGAGAAATGATTGCTTGCAGTAGAGTTGCACAGGCTTCAGGCCTCTGTAACATAAGTATTACTGAATTTCCATTTTTCTCTTGCACAGATAGCTATAAAATCTTTTATGACATCAAACAGCAGTAATAAAATATCAGACAAGGAAAATATGTCAATTAAAATAAATTTAGCAGTGACTGACTTGGGAATCAGAATACATTCTTGGAGAAATGGGCACACTGTATTCTTCAAACAGTCTAAGAGGATTATAAAGATATTCTGAAATAAACATGGATATGTGAAGATATTTCAAGGTATTTTAAATCATTTCAGGGTTTTCTGGGGGTTTATTTTCTATTCTGCCTGCTTTTGAAGTTTAAGCATTATTCATTTATCAAATTTATCGTGTTTTAAATGTAACTGAAGAATATGCTAGACAAATTCTTTATTGTGAAAATATATGGGTATTCTGGTAAGGAAAGCTCAGCAGAATTATTACAGTACATTTAAACAGATTTTTTCAAATATGGCATCTACTCCTATCTCCTAGTGATCATGGAAAAAAGGTAATATCAACAGGTTCTATCAACAGTCAGTATTATAACTCATTATTCTCTAGTACAGTCCTAACGGTGGAGAAAATCTTTAAGTTGGAAACAATGACACATGTTAAAAAGCTGAGTGGGAAAGTTTATATAGAATCCTAATTTGCTTTTAAAGGACATCAACTTCTTAAGCACTTGCAGTGTATCCTATTGAAAAAATAAAAAAAGAAAATTCCTTTTCTTATTCCCTTCTTTTTAACTTTGTTATGATTACAGCTATCTCTCTGTTCCATAATATTGAGTGTTCTACTTGACTGATTCTTTTGTTGTGCTTGTATTAACTGTGCATTTATTTTTACTTTTTTTTTAATTCTTAAAAAAATAGTATTGTCCTTCCCTCAGCTGGCTAATCGGTGCTCCTACAGTCAAAGCAACTCTGTATAAGTCTTTTTTCCCTGCAAGACTTTGTATTAATGTCAAAAGTACTTGTTGGGGGAAAGGATGTTTCTTTTTTGGACCTTTCTTTTTTTATTTAAAAAGGAAGGCATTATCAGTTAAAAAAATAAAAATATTACCTAGAAGACAGTCTTTATGAGATATCCTTTATACTGCAATACTTATGGCCCATTCTTTAGTTTCTTTTCAGTCTATGCACCTGAAACTCTCCCTTTTGTTTGTTTAAAACAGCTTATATTTGCATTCAGTAAAGGTATATGAAAGGAGAATTTGAAATTTCAGATCATTTTCAACTGGGTACCAGAGGGGAGAGTAGAAGTAAAACCTTATAACCTTTGGACCTTTGGAACTTTTCATGAAGCAACACTCCAAAGTTTAAGCCTGTTCCATACTCTTTGGTATAATAATACACTGTATATGTTAATGAATATCACTGTAAAGTGTGTAAAAAATGTCACTGCTACTAGATTTGTTGCTGAATGGAGAATTACATCTTACAAATGTTTTGCACCTTATTATGCAGAGGAATAAATTACTGTTAAAATGCAAGTATATAGAAAATTAGACCCTACAGATATAGCTTTCCCCATCTAATCCTTGCTGCATGCCTCTGCAGTTGATCAGGAATTATTATAAGGGGCAACTATGTAAGATAATTGAGGTTTTTTACTGAATGCTTTTGAACCATTACCATTTCTATGCTCTGGTTACAGAATTGTTTTCTGTTGAATGAGTGAGTAGTGTAGTTACTCTTTTATTTTTTTTTCCCCTCTCTGCATGTAGCTACAGTGGGTTGTGAGCTCGAATCCCTGCTATTTGCAAATCAAGAGGGCCTTATTATATTGAAGTCCAAAAAAATAACAGTCCATCAGAAAGACTCGGTGCCTTGAGAATTTTGCCTAACTTAAGGGTATTTCCCTGTGATATGGGAGGAAGAGCCTACCTTTTATCAGCATAAAATACATTGAGTATGAGCAGTAAACTTTTATTTATTCAGACTGAATAAGGCATCACAACTGGCAAGTGGGTTGTAGCCTTCAGTAGTATGTGTGGAAAATTGTCAGGATTTTTATCTTTTCATCTTTTTTTCCCCATAAATATGTGTATATATGTGTGCAGCCCTGCAGTTTGAAAGCATACCTGAGTAATTATCTTTCAATTCATAAAATAAGGCCACAAAAGCGAGAAGGACATTAAATAGTCTCTAAGCTAGCCCTCGTTTCCCCCACCCAAAAAAAAGAAAAGAGTCCCCAAAAGATAAAGAGACATTTCTCATAAAAGAGAAAAGACCAGCAGTTAGATCTGTGTAGCCTGTGCCCACACACTATGGGAATGTAAGGGAATGACTGGGTTTGAAATCCAGGATACCTTTCTTCTTTTCTGTCCCTAACCCAAGTTACATACTGTGTTCTCTTAGTTGAGCAAATGGTGATTGAATTACTTCCCTCTAACTCAGTTCCCTGTCTGTAAAATGGAAAGGGAGTTAAATTATTGTCAAAGGAATTGAAACATTACTTACAAAAAAGAAAGAAATAAGAACTAGGCAATATTAGTTTGCCATCTGTTAATCTCCACATTTTGCTGGTTTGTGCTATCTGTAGTGACCTATCTCAAGAATGCTCAAGAACTTTGAAATTTGTCAGATGTGTAAGAAAAGTAAGAGATGTTATTCTGAGCTTGCTGAAAACACCTGAATCATTTAAGGGCAAACACTTCACTGTCTTCAAACTATGTATTTTAGTGTTCACTTGTAATTAGCATTGAACAATCTTAAGGAAACATGCATTTCTTTGATCTTCTTTGAATGTATTGGTGTGTTCCTGGCTACTGCAGTAAAGTCATAGCCTAGAAAATGATAATATTCTTCTGACTTTGCGCAATGTATAACAGTTCCCAGAAGAATTGAAGATGAGAGAAACTGCATATATTGATTTGGAAAAGTTTCTATTATCTGGGTAATTTTTAGACTTTGTTTGCCTTCGTTTCTGATTCTTGTCTTGTAGAGACTAATTTTTACAACCTGAAGTAATCAGGAGGTTTGTAATTGACTCCGGGATTTGACCCAGCTAAGTTTTTGTTGGTTTTTTTCTGATACTATAATGAAATTTTAAATAACTCCATGTTCATCTCTGTGCTAAAAAAGTCCTAAAAGAGCAGTTCCTATATTTCTTGCTATTGAATTGATATTTTTATATTGTGGTATTGCAAATAAGCAGTTTATATTAGAGCCCAGTTTTTGGAGAGTCCATTTCAAAGAGTCTGCAATGAGGTTCTTTACTCTGTGGCACATGAAAGCAGTGGCAATTACTGCACTACTTTTAAACAAATGCATTGTAATGGGTCTACCTTGACTGGCCTTCAGGCTTCCCTCCCTGTGGCTCTCTAACTCCCCCCTCCTCAACAGGACAGGTGAAGAAAATAAGATGGGCAAGCTCATGGGTTGAGATGAGGAAAGTTTAATGAATAAAACAAAGGTCGCACACAGAAGCAAAGCAAGATGAGGAGATTTATTCTCTAATTGCCATTAGCAGGCAATGTCCAGCCACTGGGAAGCAAGGCCTTAGCATAAGTAGTTACTTCGGATGATAATTGGTTTATTAATTAAACCCTTCCCCCTCCTGCCTTTCCTCTGCCTTTTACTGCTGAGCATGATGTTGTAGGGCGCAGACCATCCCCAGTCAGTTGAATTCAGCTGTCCCAGCTGTGTCCCCTCCCAAACTCTTGTTCACCCTTTCAGCCTCCTGACCTGAGAAACCTGATGCTGTGTGAGCATTGCTCAGAAACAGCAAAAGCTTTGACATTTTGTCAGTGGCATTGTAGCCACAAGTGCAGCACATGACACTTTATGGGCTGCTGTGAGTAAAGTTAGCTCCGTCCAACCTGACCAGGCACAGCCGTCATCCAAAACAACCCTAGTTCCTTTGCCAAGTACAACAATGCAATAAAGATGTTTTATTATTTGCTTTTATGGTTAGTGTCTTTAAAAGGCCATTAAAAATAACAGTCCAAATGTTTCTGTGGTTTGTGGGATCTATATGTGTCAGTATTAAAGTGAGTCATACCATCACAGTCATGATAGGTTATTGGCATTTTACTTTAAAAGAAAAAGTATGGTTTGCTTGAACTATTATTTTCTTTCTGCTTTAGTAGCATCTCCATCCTTTGAGCTATTATGACTGTTTATATAAGAAAAATTTCACAATATGGAATTCCAGCCCTTATCAAGTACTATATTTTATTACAAAGTTGGTTTTGCTGTGAAATCTAGGAAAATATGTTCATATTACACTGTGTAGATATGTTCTTGGTAATTGCATAACACATTGATCTTGGTGAGCCAAATATCAAACCATTTCCTGAAGATATTCATTTGAACCACATGTATCTGAAACCACACAGGCAAGTCCAATATTTAATAATATTTGTGGGTTTGGTTCAGTGTTGAAATTAAAGATGATGGTTTTCACGGGCTGTCAGCAGTGCATTGGTATGTGGTTTCCTCTTCTCCTGGAGAGGAAGAGCAGCTGGTACCTCCTTTAAAGCTTCCAGTAGTACCAGGATAAGTTACATGCTGTCAGTGCCTGGTTTAGCAGCTGCCCAACTTGTCACCATTTGTTTCTTAACTTGCAAAGCTCATTAAAGATTTCTGCATCCATATTCCAAAAACTGAAGTGCTGACATGGATGGTACAGCTTTATACAAACCCTGCCTGAAACCAGGACAAGGCCTCTGGACTTGTTAGGTTTTGTCTGGACTTGTCTCAATCTACCTAAAGCTTTCTTTATTTTTGTGTAAATGATAGCAGCAAGTGATTTTTTTTCTGCACAGGAAAAACATTTCTAAATTTCACATACCGAAGTAGTACAGAATATGGGTGTGGTATGGCAACAGAGGCCTGAAAGAGGGGACTGGGTGCAGCACAGGAGAATGTGGATATGACACGAGAGGAAAAGTGACATGGTGACACTGGAGACCCCAAGAAACAACTCACCTGTGACTATTTGCTGGTAAGTTAGGAAAAAAGGCATGAGATCCTGACAATACAGATTTTAGGGTATCAAAAGAACAAGTATCAGTTATATGTAAGACACTTCATATGGAGTACATTTAACTGTAAATTAGAATTGCAGAGCAATGTACAAAAGCAAGTGTAAAAATTGATAAAATATAAAGATATAAAAGTAGCCCTCAATGGATCCCAGAAGGAGGAAGATGAAATTATCCTCCTGCCACCAAAAATGAGAAAGAAACCCCTGCCATCAACATCACATCTTTCTCTATGGAAGACTTGCTGTTGGACTCTTCCTGCCTCCAAAGTTTAGCCAATATAGCCTTAGGACCAAGAAAAACAGTAGAAGGGTAAACCATGGCAGTGGGGAACAACAAGGTACTAGGAATTGTCTGTATAGCAGTTTTAAGTCTGGTAGTATTGAGACATTTTCTCTAATAGCAATTTTTTTGGTTTTTTGGGTTTTTTTTCTTTTGTCTGTAATTCCTAGATTTGAAATTATTTGATTGGATGACTAGAATTTCAATTACACAAGCAATAATTCTTGACTTTGCATATTAGGAGTGTTTTCTTCTACCCAAATAATTTCCTGAACCTATCAATGCCTCCCCAACTTCTACATGATTGTTATAGTTCATCCTTATAGAAGAAGGTAATCAATACTCGTTGTACCAAGTAAAAAGTAGCTCAAATTATTATTTACGTGTAATTACATGGCCAGGAAGGAAGTGAAATAATATTTCTCTCTCTTTTCTTTAATATCAGCAGTATTGACTTTTAAAAGATCCAAATTTTAACTATAAGAATGCCAGGTTATTTTGGTTGCATGTGTCTCACCATAAAGTAAAATAATAAATAATAATAAATAATACTAATAATGAGTAACATTTTTTTAAAAAGAAAAACAGACAAAAATAATACAACAAAAAAACCATTGAAAAATAGTATTTGTAAGTAAGAACTTGTGTTCAAAGGTTTTTCTGGGAACTTACTGTACCAGAGCTACACCTTGAGGGATGTAGGGACACAGCCAGCAGTGACATTTAATGAATTAGTGGCTACAGGAAGTAGAATATGACTGTATTACACTGGGCTAACCAAGCTGAACATATCCTTTTCATTAATTTACTGCAAGCTGTGGATATCTATGGTAGGCAATAATAAATTGAACTTCAGACTTAGCTTCCTTTTACTATAGGGGGTAAAGAAACCTCTCAAACTTTGAAGCACAATTTAGGAGGGATTACAGCAAAGGAAGGGAAATAATTGCACTGACTGAAAACATTACTATTTAAGCCTATGTAGACAAACAGTTGTCATTCTGTGGCAGAAACTACTCACTAAATCTTTAGTGAGTAGCTTAATTAGAAAGGTAACTCAGCCTGCAATTAAATCCACTGATTTCTCAGGTCTTTGTTGAGTACTGGAGTAACATGGATCAATCTCCATGATTGCCAGAATGAAATCCTGAAACTCAGTCTCCTGTATGTTCAGACTGAAACTGGCCCTCAAGTATTTTTTTATTTGTTAGACCTTGCAGTGAAAAATGTACATGATATAACTGGTATTGATACTGACCTATGTGATATTTTAACATGACAAAAATTTTAATATTTATTTTTATGATACAAATCTATTGACTGATATAATAATTATGAGCATAACTAAAACCAGTTGTCTTAACTTACTGTTGGGTCAGTTTGGTTTCATCACTAACTGCAATGTAGATATACAATATAATTTATACACTTATTTTAGTCTTGTTTCTTTTTTCTCCTGAATTTTTGCCAAATCAGGTTGTTTTCTATTTAATACCTGTAACAGAAGGCCTATTATTAAAATCTAATACAAAATTGGCTCTCTAGCAAGTTCAGAATGCTTGTGTTAGCACTAGGTTGCATTGTAACTAGGAAAGCTACTTACAAAATCAGGGATAAAGTAGACTCAACTCAATTAAAGTCCACGAAGCCATTAAGAAAATTTAGATAGCACGAATTTGATTTGTATAGGTATGCCAATGGGGAAACAGATTCAGGCTGTGGGATTTTATATTGAAGACTGTTACATAGATAAAATAATTTTTCAAGTAATGCCTTTTAATCCTAGTTTGAACTTTCTCCCTTCCCCAATTTTAAAATTTCCTACTGAAAAAAACCCGTTAAGAAACGCTACAAAAGAAACACGTTGGGAGTCCCAGGTCTGTCTTTGCAGCCCAATTATGTCTCTTTGGTCATGTAAGTTCAGAGTTGCTGAGAAGCTCCTACAGCCAGGGAGAGGAAGGAAGATATCCCGAGCCTGTGCCATGGTCTAACAGCGGCTGCCACCGTGCTCCTGACTGTTTCGGGAGCCTTGCTCACTGACAGGCCACACGTGCAGCTGTGGCACACGAACCGTGGGCTCTCAGCTGTGCAGTTGGCAGGCTCTTGGGAGGCCCTGCAGAAACCACAGCGCTATATCCTAGGCAATTTTCATATGGCATGCTGCTGCAGGCCCTTCTGATAGACCGCATGGAGATTTGTGTTAACGAATGTCAGAACTGGAGATACTCTGCTGCTGAGCATTTTAGACCACATGTAGAGAATTCCAACAAATGGCGTGTATTTGTCTCTCTAGTCAACAAAATGTTATATTCTAACCTCTAACTTATGCTTAGTTCTTTTTTTTTTTTTCCTCACTCCTGCATAGGTGTAAACCACAAGTTGTATTTAATCAGAAATACAGCTAACGGAGAGCATCAAATTCTAGTCTATGTAGCATTCCTTAACATGTTTCATTTAATTAATTAGTTAAGAATCTAATTTGATAATTTCTGGGATAAAGTAACTGTCCTTTGCCTCTCTGACAAGGGCCGATAAGGTGAAATTCAAACCATGTCTCGTAATGACAAATCTAACAATTAGTAAATAACAGAAATAATCAATATTGTTCAGACTCCTTGCCTACAGGGTAAATACAAATCAACAACTGTCTTTCTAACTCTTCTCTGGTGTGCCATGGAAAAGTTGTCAACCTTGCTCTGTATAGATATCCTTCACTATAGAGGAATTTGTTAGCTATTAAGTATGTAAAGGTGTTTTAATCAAAATATAAATCATACTTCTATGCAAAAACTTTCCCTCTGCAATCTTCTTTCATGGGTACATGAAAAGTAATGCTTAAAAAAAAACCTGTGTGGATGAGGCTTGGATTTGCACTATAGAATCTGTATCATCACCGACTATTTTAATTTGCACATGAGCTTTTCCGCTGTCCAAAAGCCCAAGTAATTGAGGAGATAAGAAATAATATAGTTAAGAATTCTAAATTATGAAAAGGTTATCAGGAAGCAACTTGAGAAATTTAATCTCGGTGTACAAGTGAAGTGCCTAGTACTAAAAGAAGAAATTAGTTCTATATTCTTGTTTACAGTAATAATATATTCTATAGGACTGACAAATTATTTCCAACAATAAACACAAACTAGAACATATTTAGATATTTTCCACTCTTAACCACATGTTCATGCCACTTCTTCCAATTTGCTCTAAATGTTTTACCAACATCAGTATATTGCAAGAGCAAGGTCTAATTTCAGAATAAATTAGAGCTGGAAAATATTATTTCAATTTTACAGAAGGGTACTAGACAGAGGATGATTAAGTGTCTTGCTAAAAATTCACACCACAGAGCAGAACAGCAAACTGAGCTGCAATGGTGAGTTCTTTAAGTGCTAACTTTATAAAACATGCTGTAAGTGTCCACCATCAAGTGCACCTGAAAACCTGAGCATTCATGATGATTGATGGCGTTAAACTCTGCTTGCTGTGGTCACTGTGGACTTCTGATTTATATCACTTTAGGATCTCCTCGAGTTCTAGGAAGTGTTTAGTAGAAACATCAGCTTATAAACTTCATCACTTTTCTGGAGAAAAGCATTGTGAAGTCCTTTACATGCCTATGTATATTTTTCTGGGTAGTGGACTGAGGTTATTTTCTTACTTCATACTTGCAAGAAAATTCCAGAAACTGAAAGTTGATGGAAAGGAAAAGTCTGTGATTTCTGAACTTGTTTCATTACGATTCTTTGAAAAGATAATGCTAATTCAACCAAAATCTTCCATTTCAATAAATCTGATATTAATATCAATTTAATTTTAAATATCTGTAAAAGATATGCTGTTGAATTAAAATTAAATTAAAGCAAAAGTCTTAATGCTTCACAACTTTTTCTGAATTAAATTTTTCAGAATCAGTATATTCTTGCAGAATGTTTTTGCTTTGGTGAAAATGTGTCTTCTGACAAGAAAATGCTCCATTGGAAAGATTTTGAATAGCTCAAAGTGTTTCTTAGTATACCTACTGCGAAGCCAAAGCACTAAGGAGTTCTTTCTGACTTTCCTTCACATTTGACATAACCAATATATGAGAGAAGTTATTAAATGCTAAGGCAAAGCTAAAGCTTGTGCTGTAGAGGTTGCCCAATTAATATAATTATTATGTTTTCAGTGCTGTTAGTTTTGATAGCTCCTGAGACTGCAAATCAGCCCCTGCTCTTGCTGTCACGTATATCACCAGCAGATGTAGCATTAGTGCCATAGGCACAGGCCAGATAATTCTGAATTTGGAAAGCAGAGAATGTCATGTAATTATTTTGCAGCCTAACATAATGCGGTGTGTTTGTGAAGACAAAAATACGCCACGCATATTTTCTGTTGATGTTTTACAATAAAGTTGACAGCCAGATAGCAGCAGGGTGAGGGAGGCAGAGAGCTCTGCAGGATGTGTGCGCGCTGTAGTGACAACCCACAATACAACCTATAGATACAGCACAAAGGAGCTCTAATAGCTCTTCAAAATAGACATGTGAAGTCAACGGCTTTAATGCACACTTGAAAAATGAACAATGCCATTACCCATCCTGTCAATCTTGCATAGAGAAGGCAAAGAATTGCTTGAAGACAAGGAGTGGAAAAGTCTTCTTCCTGTTTGAGGAATTCCAAGCTGGCATCAGTGGACCTGAATTCAAAAAACTTTGGAGTATGACTCCAAATGCCAAACTATATATTTTCAGGCTGAGGTTACTGTCTCGTTGTGCCTTGCCACCTCCTGCTTAGTCTTTAACAGCACATTTTTATCTTTTGTCTTCCTTGTATCACATCATATATCATTACATTCCTGTTTCTCAGCCTTCTCCTCCATTTCTCTTCTTCTGTTTCACTTGTTTCCAGTTTTCTCCCTTTACGAGGCCACTCTTATCACCCCACTGCTCACCTGGTGTATTGTGTACTTCATATTTAAAAGAATTTTTTCAGAGAAGATTAATGCATCAACCAAAACATCTGAAGTGACCAACCTATACTAAATTGCTCTATTCCTTGTGTACTATTGATTCCTACATAGCTAATTCAAGAATTCTTAACAGGCTCCTTTTAAGTGAAGACCATATTGAAACTGGTGCAGCGATTTCATGGCTCACATCTTGACTCATGTTTCTTCCACCCTATCTCTCTGGATCCTCTCCTGGCATCAGGGATAAATCTAATTGCCTACGTTTTAGGGAATGTTTTTGATCTTTTATACTGTCAGCCACTTTTGATTCTTGAGTTGCATAAAATTGAGTATCATAATAGTTATCCAGAAGAGATTGCAGTGAAGTGACAGACACCATGACTCTATATTTTACCTGTTTCATTCATTTAAATTAGAAGAAACTTAAAATCTGTGGAGCACTTGATGATGACAATGTTGACAATGGTAATAACTAGCAGTAACATTATTCATTTTCTTAGGGATATTCTGCAGACATGAATGGGTGGAATGATAAGGGAGGGCAAGAAAATTCGTTCAGGAAACAATGTTTCTCAAACATCATCTGACCACTGAAAAACATCAGAATTTTTCTGAGTTGTATGTATGGGTCAGATAAAACCTTTTTTCTTTTGATTTCTCAATTTTCCACCTCATTATCAGTAGCCCAAGATGACTGATTATTAGCAGGCAAACTGGCTTGTACCAGAGCCCAGAATAGAGGCTTTTTTTGAAACTAAATAGTGTGAAGAATAAGAGAGTGTCAGGCCAATAAAAATTATGAAAGAGAACCTAGAAATCAATAGTACAAAATAACAATTCTCCATCTTAATGAGATAAAGTCAATGCATGCATATTGGCACAAAGTCACTTGCTGTTCCACTGCTATCAAATTTTATTTCAGGTCTATGGTTCAGGAAAATATGGTTTTAAAACTTTTATTTTTGAAATTCCAAACTTCTCTAAAAGAAACTAATTTCTTCTTACCTGTATGAGTCACAGAGAGCTAAGTTGTAGATTACACATTATAAATTGCTACTGGAGTTCAGTTGTTATTAGAGAACCCTTGAGCTAGGCTCCTTTGGTCAATGTTATCATCTGGATTCCACAATGATTAAAAACATAGTAGCACATTCTTCCTCATTCATTACCTTACAGATAGCAGCCACATATTTGATTACATTTGATTACATTACAAGCAATATGCTCAAACTTGCCATGCATACAAAAATAAAAGCATACAAAAGCTTTTTGAATGTAATTAAGGTGTAAAACGACAACAAAAATTTTTTCATCTATTCTAACATTTTTGGTCAGACAAAAGGAAGGAAAACCAATCTCGTTCCAATGAAATTGAAAAGTGGGGCAGGAGGAAGCAGGCTTAATATGTGGTTAAAAAATAATACAGATGCCTTTCTTTGCCATTTATAATAAATTTATAATACCTTATTTTTCATCTTAGGGTGGCACAGAGAGATATTTCACTCTCTGGAAATCTGTTATCTCCTGGTAAGTAGCAGACCTGCTGCTTCACGAGTACTGTTTTGACTTTCTCTCCCAGGGTTTTTCTCAAATGTGTCCAGATAGTTGTAGTACTTTGTATCTGATTTTCTCTACTTGTTATGTACATTATTAACGGATCTCACACAACAGAGGAGAGAGAAAGTCCTGAGAGCTACACATGTCCATAACCTCTTGATAAACTATTCCCTTGGTGTTTACACATTCAAGACATCTGTCTCACTTTGTCTGCAATTTTCAAAGAAGCAGTATCATGGTGGAGTGTCAAGGGAAAAATAAAAATAAAATGTGAGTTTTGAAACAAGAGGGGGAAAAACCCAGCAGCTGTAAAAATGCTGGAAAATAGTTCAAACTCCTTAGTTGGTGTTAATATTTAAAAGGGTGTTCAGTTATCCTCCAGACTCTTCTGATCTTTTGTGTCCACAAGTAACAGTAAGATTGTTTTTACTATCGGGTCTCTGCATTTGTCACTCTCCATTATATTATCTAAGCTACAAACTGCTATAGTGTGCAAGAAACTAAAAAGATTGTCCAGAAGAGATCCTCTGAAATGGGGTACTGTTGTATTTGCTGGTAGTTGTGACAGTTGAAGTTTTCTGTGGGGCAGATGAGAAACAAGACTTAGAAGATTTATGATGTTTGAATGACATTATTCCAATAATTCAAGACCTTTCTGGTAATGTTTTTAAAAACCCTGATTTGACAAGGACACTGGCTATAGTGATATTTTAACTAGAAAAGAATCCTACAACAGGACTTTCATAGAAAATACATATCAAGCTCTGGCATCTGTCATTTGAGTATGCAATATTTATATTGCGTGTGTCATTATAGTATCTGAATACTGTTCAGGATTTGAAACTACAAGTTATTTCCATACTGGAGTATTTTAACAACACAGAGCACCTGTTTGTCATCTCAACAAAGCTGGATGACAAAGGAAAGAGAAGTCCATGCAGCATAGCCCAAATCCTTAAAATGGATTTGACAAGAACCTGTGTAGTGGTGAAATTCTGATATAATGTACTTGCTCACTGCTTCTTCTGAAGAGTTACAATAGTCAGAATTTCAAAGTGGAAATGTTTTGTAGTTTAAAAATGCTTTCAGCTACCAAATATACAGTTAAGTAACACACAGCTTCTAGTAAATATGAAAGGTTGTTTATAGTTATAGGAAAATGTATATATTACAAACCCTAACAATTAGTTCACGTATTTTGGTAGTTTGATTAGTTTTACCCAAGAGATACCTGGAGTTGTATATAAACAATGCATAATTTGATAATTTCTTGTGAAGTCTCAGGCAGAGCGAGTTATTAGTAGTAGAATACAATTGTTAGATGCTTGTTCTTTATTAAGAGGATTGAGTGGAGAGCCTAATTTTCAGAGAGAAAGCTCAGCAGCATTTAAAAATTAACAGCATTATATCTTGCATTTCTCCTGTCTTTTCTGGGTTCCACGGCAATCTCTCAGTTTTCATCAACCACGGCAATCTCTCAGTTTTCATCAACGCCATCTCTCTGATATGGTCACTGGTATTCTCAGTGACTGGAAATGTACAAGGAACTGTGCTGCAAACCACCTGCCTTAGTTCCAAACTTTACATGTTCATGTCTGAAATAAGAGTTGCAATGGCATTGAACCCTGAAAGATTTTCTTTGTCATTGGTATGGCATGCTTAGGGTGCAAGTGTTTCCTGGCATTAAGTTTTGGGACTATTTCAGTGAGTGATTGATGGCAAGCTCAGTGTTAGCCAGAACACATTATGTATGCCACATTCAGTACTATCCTACATGGTTGTCTGGGTCTTTTGCTCCAAGGTCACATGGGTAGCCAGACTGCTTCAGCTCATGAACAGAGTTGAGCTAACAAACCATAACAGTATTAGGCTCAATGTCTGAAGCCAGCCTGGGAAGGACGAAGAATTTCTCTAAAAACTATATAACATTTGTAAGAGGCCGATATTTTCATCCAAGGAGTCCAAACAATTAAAAGGTTATAAAGTGGGTTGAGCGGAATAATCTTTTGCATTTCTTAAAAATGTGAGTGTAACTATATGAACCCTTGAGTTTGAATTTTTTGAAACAAATCTCCTCTCTTCTGCCAAAAGTTCATGTCATGGAACAGTCTCCCAGAACAAGAAAGCATGAATTGGGTCTTTTTCAGCTGAAGTCATGGGAGCAGATGCACTCCAGGAGTATATCCAGTGTGCTCTAGCTGCCAATAACATGCAGTTCACGAGGCCAGAATAGAACTGAAGTAAAAGCCCATGAAGCACAAATAATGTTGATGTCTAATTGTCAGCACAGCTGTTTGCTCCTCAGACCTGTTTCATTTGGGCAGCACTACTCACTAATATAAACATAGCCGGTGGCTGTTTCCACATGCAGTTTATTTCTGTGTATTTTCACTACCTGTATGTTTAACAGATGCCAGAGCTAGTTGCTACAAGCAATTGAAAATCAGACAGGACTGCCTGTGTGGACACTGCCATAACCTTTCCCAAGGACTTTTAGAATTTTCTAGTGGTGGGACTGGTGGAAAGTCTTGTAAGTGATGCAAGAAGTTCTCAGGGATTCATGGTCTGGTTGTGACAGGCACATGACAGACTGCCCATGCCTTTGTCTGTATCTTTTTCTTAGAGGACTTTTTTGTTTCCAATTTGTATTCTAGTTGACAGCATTCCATTAACAGCTCTCTGGGTTGTGAGAAAGTCACAGAATTTTAAGAAAATCTTCCTTTTCCAACATACAAGGCTTGCATGTGGGCTGGCTCTCAGAAAACTCCTCATCTTGAAATTAATTCACAACACCCATGTGCTACCAACTAGTTCTCACTTTGTCTGTTCTTAAGAGCAACTAGGGAATCAGATAGTAGAGATATCGCAGTTGTCACAGCAGTTTTCAGGCTTCTTCTTCAGGGAATTTCTTCCATATGTTTCTTCTGCAGGGATCATCTTTCTTGGGGGAACTTCTGGCAACTTGCTGCTGCAGGTGAGGGGTGGCTTCTGGAGGCTTTTGCTTCTCTCGGCTCTGACAGTCAGCTTGTGTTGGCAGTTCCTGGAAGTGCCCACACTTCTTGTTTCCAACTGGCCGCTGCTACAGATTTTTTTTGCAAGGATCTCTAGAAACTCTGTTGAAAGCTCTTTGAGCCTGCTCATCTACAGTGTCAGTTTGCCACAGCTATCTGGGGACATCTGAAGCCCTGACCCAGCGGGAACTCCAGGGAGAGTGTGAAGCCTTCAGCTGCAGGTAGTGCCTGGTGCCTCTCCTGGGCTTGTGCTGAGGGTGTCCTTCCCTCTGAGAGGTGGGCTGTCCTTGAGACACCAAGTCACCAAGTGAAGGAGCTGTGACAGGAGATAAGCAGCATGTTACTGACCTGGAGGAGCAGAATATTGATGGGGTTTTAGAGGGACATTGCACAAACAAGGCCCTAAGCCCCATCATGGATGGAAAGAAGTACTGTCTGTGCACAGAGGAGTGAATGAGCTGCCATGATGAGGAAGACTGGGAATGTGTGGCCTCTGGCAGCAGGAGAAAGGTTCTTCCTCTGCCTGCAGAGATGCAGTTACGGAACAGGTAAGGTTGGATGGGACTTTGAGAAACCTGGTCTAGTGGAAGTGTCCTGCCCATTGGCAGGGGGTTGGAACTAAGTGATCTTTAAACTCCCTTCCAACTAAACCATTCTATGATTAAGCTGTGCTTTTCTTAGCCTTCGTTCTGCTGCCAGAACCACTCTTGGTTCCCTTCACTTCCTGTTCCAACCCCCACCTGAGCTCTGGTTTTCCTAACCCTGTCTATTTACTCTCAATGTGCCCATAATTCTCCTGAGTGGTGTGTCCATCCTTTCACCACCTATGCTTCTCCCTTCATCCATGGAGGCCTTCTACCCACTTCTCTGAGCAACCTATTCCAGTGCCTTACCACCTTCACAGTGGAGAATCTCTTCCTAATGTCTAAGTTAAACCTGCCCACTTTCAGTTTAAAGCCATTTCCCTTTGTCTTATCTCTACATGCTCTCATAAAAACTCCCTCTTTGGCTTTTAGGCCCCATTCAGGTACTGGGAGGATGTTAGAGGGTCTCCCAGGTGCCTTTTTCCAGGCTGATGATGCAGTGGATCAAATTTCAGGGCTTGAAGGCATCCATGAGCCTCAGTTGCTCCTCCCAACCCCACCTGTGACACCTGTCTCCATGCTTTGCTCAAAGATTTGGGAACCCAACCTTGCTCTGAGCTGTGCCTTCAGTCATTGCTTGCCTTCAGTCCTATTCCTTTCTGCCTTGACTTACTGACTGCCTGGACTCCAGACCTACACTGTGAGTAGTCTTTTCTCAGGAAGTCTTGGTCCTGTCTCTTGGATCACTCACCTTCGCATCAACTTGTTAAATATTCATTTTACTACAGACATTTTCTATAAAAAAAGTTGCCATTTCATTTGCTGGTTTTTTTGTTGGTTTTTAGTTTGTTTGTTTGTTTGTGGTGGGATTTTTTTTTTGTGGCTATGCACAGTATATACAAGAAGATAGAGATGGAAAAGTGATTGGTTAATTTTATTTCTTGTATCTATCTCTGTTAATTAGAAATAACATGGATTATGGTAGATGAACCTGATTATTGACTGATGGTAGATATGTGCAATAGTATGCCTTCCCTTTCTGAAGGAAACTGTTCTAACAAAAATTTTGTGGACTGGTTTATTTTGTTCCTCTTTCTTTGTTAAGGGAGGGGAGTTTTGTACTGAGGGTGTCAGAGTATAAGGAAGACTGTAGTAAAAACAACTGCAATATTCTCACATATTTTTCACTGCACTGAAGGAAGACCTTGAGGTATTATCAGGGACAACAATGCAACAAATAACATGATGGGCAGACTTGTGTGCACTGTAATTTCTGGCTTAATTCTAGACAGCTCTATTATGATAAATTAAAAATGTGAGCAGTACATTTTGCATTTGTCGCCACTGAAGCTTAATTCGCTGTGATTCTCTGGAGACAATAAACCTTAACTTTTTTGTGTTTGTTTAGTTCCCTATATGAAACAGGCTCACAAAACTCTACTGTATGCCTTAGGCTTTGTTTCTTTGGATGTATTTTATTTTTTTGAAACCTTTTATGAAACTCTTGATTTTCTAGGCATTTTTTTTCAATCTAAATTTTCTATCAGTGGTCATGGATCACTTACTTGATACACTCATGTTATCTAATGTATCAGACCAAATGTAAAAATAAGTGTGATATCTGGGTTACCCAACACATTAAAAGTACTTCTATTTGCACCTTGGTCCTCTCCATGATTGTAACCATGAACAGTGACAAGCGCCAACACCCTGCTGTTCAGGTGTTGCTGACGTAACCCTGATATTTTTTCTTGTCAAGTCTTACACATGGAATGGGCTGCAGATATCTAATCTTAGCTGCCATTCAAAGCTGTGCTGTAGAGGAGGCAAACTCCTCAGTGAGTGTGTCAAACAGTTAATTTCAGTGAACCTGTGCTGCATTACACCAGCTAAAGGTCTTCTCTTGATCCTCACAATCACATCAAACTAAAGGCATTCCCTGCCTTTAGCTTATGTTTTAGATTTAGCTCACAAACTCCTGTGGAATTCCATTTGTGCCATGATGAAAGGAAATTTTGCAAAGACATGCTGATATAGACATGCTCCAAATAATTCTTAAGGTGATGGGTTTTTCTATGACTCTATTTTATTAACATGATCCTAAACTTCAGGTTGTTTCCTTACTCCTGTGGCTGTTTTCTTGTGAGGACATGTTTACCCGTGTGTTTGAGACCACTGGTTTTTGTGTTTCCTGGATTTTCCAGAAGACTGTGTCTTCCATCTCTGTTCTCTGACTGTTCACACAAGTGGGAACTCACAGACTGTGTGGCACTAACTGCTAATTTTTCCAGATCTGGGCAGATGCAGAAAAAAAACAACAAAAAAAGTCAGTGACTTCAAATTTTCTGATAGGGTAGCTTGTGTTTTCTCTGTCCTAACTACTTCAAGCAGAAGTTATTATTTGCAATTTTTAACTTCTGGGAACATTGTGCTCTTGAATGACTACTTGATGTCTACCTTAGGCAATAACTAAGGAAGGAAAAAATAAAAGCCTTCTAAGGATTTTGTGTTATAAATCACCAAATTTTTTTGTGTTTTCCCTGGGGCTGCTTACTGTTCTCCCAGAGTTCTCCTTTAATTTCAAAAGATCAAACTTCTAAATAAATTTCTTTCGAAAACAGACATGGGGATAAGGAGGGAAAGAAAGATAATTTGCTACTTAAGACTTATACAACAGAAAGGCGTACTTTTCCCATGCTTATCCTGTGATATCTTACAAAAATAATTTTGAGTGCTAATCCATGGGAATAGAAAGCCTGTATTGCCACCTCAGGACTGGATTGCTTTGACTGCCATGCAGAGATGATCGTGTCGTTGACAAATGCCTGATCTTTGTAGCTGAGCAACCTGGTCTCTAACATCGATTAGGTTCTGAGATAGTGCATTCTTCATTAATTTTCGTAGCTAATGGCAGAGACTTCCATGCTTACTCATTAGAGCTCTTTTTCTTCACTTAAAACCAAAGGTTGTTGTAAGTAAATTAAGATTATTGTAAGGATTTTCTGTGTACACCTTGGCAGCCTTCCCCTTAAGGTGGTCCATGTTCACCTACACAATTCAACAACTGAATGGGAACCTGCTGAACCTCTTTAGTTAGCAACAAACAACCATTGTACCTTTTAATGAAGGAGTTTTATGATGTGATGCTCATCATAACAAGGGGTTGGACTTGATGTTCCAAAAAATCACTTTGCTCTGAGCCTCAAAATTACCTCATACATGGTCTTCATAAAAAGATCATGAAACTGTCATTTAGAAAGTACATCTTGTGGAAAAAAACCAGCTATTTTGAAAGAGTATGGAATAAATCACATTTATTCATAATTAGGATTATATAATCCTAAATTCCCATGAGAAGCATTCACATTCCTGTTAGTTCGCTTTGGTTCTGTCATTACTGGCTGCTCCACAAAGAAATCCGAATTGAGGATGAATCTACTATAGAGCTAGCAACGTAACGGAAGCTGAACCATAGTAGAAAATATCTCTTGAAAGAAAAATGGAATAATTTTGGTTGGTTGGTTTTTTTTTGTTCCCAAAGATGGGACTTTTATTCAAAGCTATTGCATTTTTACCAGTGACTGCTTTTCTTTCCTCATTGCAGAGTACTCTTATCTTGTGGCTTATAGAAAATACTGTCAAATACGATATTTTATCAAGTAGTTTATTTATTGATGTGGTTTGATGTCAGGCTAGGCGTTGTGGATGTAAGTCACTAAAACTCTCCATCTGGATTTAATAGTGGAAGGTTTAATCTCACTGGGTTCTGGAGATCTGAGCTTTCACTATCTTTGCTTTTTTCCCCACATCTCTCTTTCTCTCCTCATATCAATCTAGCAGCTGATGCATCATGATGCGTAAAAAAAGGAATTATTAGTTGCATTAAAATCTGCAGTATAAATAGCAGAATATGAAATTAAGATAACCCTCCAGAGAGATTCATATCCCCAAGCTTCCTAATTACTCTATGAAGATATCTCCTTCAGCAGCTTTCACTGGCTCAAAGAGGTCATGGGGGAATTAGCTACTGCTATTTTTATGAGTCAGCAATTGCAATCTCCATCTACATAATCATGAATTACATCATCAGTATTCTGCCCACTGCCTACACAAGAGCGTTTTCCAACCCTGATGATATAATAGCTGTAGTAAAAGAAACTTCAAATCAAAAAGGGTCAGAGCAGCTTAAAGCTATGGCTACTTATACCACATTAAAATATCTGACTGTTGGAGATCTGCTGCACCTGGCATTCAAATTTGACTTTTTTTAAATTATATTTTTCAGCATCAGTTTCATATAAGTGAATGCCACCTGAGTCAACCTCTACAGAAGATGTCACCACTTGTAATTTCTGGGAGTTATTATTAAGTACATGATTTCAAAGATTTCTAGTGAAAGTCACATTTATTTTCACTTCTGAGTTCTCTAAAATATATATGCATTATAATTGGGTTTGACATTTTACTGCCAAGAATTCTTGATTCCACTGTTGGTGATTTGACAGTGTCTTATGACTTGTTTGTTCAAATGATGACTTATAAATCTACCTATAAATTATACTACTAATGTAGCATAATATTATAAACAAAAAAATCCCTTAGAATGTGTCTGAGATTCTTTTATTTCTTATTTTAGAATTTCATCATGTCTTGTATTTTCCCAAGTCTGACTTAAAGAAAACAGTTTATTTGAAGAAAACAAACAAATAAGCCCTTATATTGTATTCAAAGCCATTGTTCTCTTTTGCCTGTTTTTCCTTTCACTATTTTGAATCTTTATTCATAACATACTTAAAATGCACAGTCTGTTTAATATTTGTATTGCTTACTCTTCACTAAACAGAAAATAAGCTTGTAAGATTTTTCTTCTTTTGACATCTTCACAGGGTTCAGTTGCTCATACGCATAGCTTGAAGTGAACAGTGAAAGTTAGACAGTCCAGCATCCCTACTTAGCAAATTCCAATAGTGAAATAAATCAACAATGCAAATATATGGGCTGAATATTAAACACAGGATAAAGCCATGAAATATTTAGGTCTACTTAGGAAATTCTTAGGGCAAAGATTTTTTTCTTTTCTTCCCTTTCTCTCCCCAGTAAAGGGATAGTTTCTTTTCAAGTACACCCTGACCTCGTACAGTATATAATTTGTTTTAATGAAGATCTTTATATCTTAAAATACCCCAAAGCAAGAAAACAAACAAAACCCAAGCAACCTACCCGTCACCACACACTGCATTCATTCAGTGCATATAAAATATTGTTTATATATTTTGAATCAGTCTATGAAAGGTAAAATCAGCAGGATTTTTATTTTTCTTCTTTTCCCTGATGTGAAGCCAATACTGTAATGAAGACTGAAGTTTGCTAATAACTCTTAGCTAATGCATCATTCAGAACCATTCTAGGCTTTTTCTTGTGGGAAAGCACACAGGTTACTCTGCACACTCAAAAAAGCAGGAAAAAGAAAAATATATAAATGTTTTCAGGTTTGTTGACCTTTTATTCTTTTATCAACAGTACCTTTAACTGGCATTGACATTTAATTGATGTCAATTTTGTGCATAAAATGAAAGAAACTGACTGTCTTATAATTGAGAGACAACTAAATGAGGATTTTATTGTTTATATACTTTTTTAATTACAAATTGTGTTGGGCCTAAATGCTTTACCAAAATTATTTTTAGGTACTAAAAGATAGATTTACTTTTAGGTAGAACTTTACTCAGGCCTTTGGTCCATGATCTGAAAATAACACCCAAAAAACCCCAAACTAAACAAAAAGACCCAAAGCAACAAAACAACCAAAAAAAGAAACCAATGAAAATCAAACCAAGTAAACAAAATTCTCAAAGATATTTTCTGTCAGCATAGCTTTAAAAAAAAAAAAAAATTTGAAGTCTCTAAAAGTAGTTCAGTCAGCTAAAGCCTTGATAGAGTTAAAGCTGGCCAGGGAAGATGAGGGCAACAAGAAAAGCTCCTATAGGTATGTCAGTGATAAAAGGAAGAGAAGGAAAAATGTGGGCCCTCTTTGTAAGGACACACGAGACCTGGTTACTTGGGATATGGAGAATGCTGCGGTACTCAATGACCTCTGTGCATCCATCTCCACTGCCAAGAGCTCCAGCCACACCGCCCAGAGCTCAGAAGGCAAATGCAGGGACTGGGGGAATGAGGAACCACCAACTGTGGGAGAAGATGAGGTTCAAGACCATCTAAGGACCTTGAAGGTACACAAGTCCATGGGACCTGATGAGATGCATCTGCAAGTCCTGAGGGAACTGTTGGATGAGCAGCTAAGCCACTTTCTACCATGTTTGAGAAGTTGTGGCAGTTCTGTGAAGTTCCCACAGACTGAAAAGACATCCTTTGTCTGCTGTATTCCTTCAGCATTTGCTCACATTAACTGCTTTAATGCCACAGCTGCAGAAGTACTCTTCAAAGTAAAAAATTAGAATCATGTTTATTACATTAAAAGCAGAAATATAATTTCCAGCTAGTGCTGACAAATTATTCCTTGGGTGGCTTTGTTCATGCACACTCCTCTTTCTTTTGGAATAGTTTTACTTTGGAAACTCCAATCAGTATGCCTCTAATTTGACATTTGAAATGCATACCTTGTAGATTTCCCTTTTCCTCAGTATTCAGAGAAACTTTGTTTTGTACAATATGTCTGTGATTTTTATATTTTCCTTGCTAGAATATTAATGAATATGCATATGCACACATAAGTATATAAACATTCTTGTCATGTTTAGAGTGGCTTGAGAAAAGATAATAGAGAAAACCGTAAGAAAATAACCCGAAACTTCTTAATTAATAGATTTCTGGTTTATCAAGATCACATTTTCATGCTTTTTTGTTTCCTGTGGCTTTCTTCTGCTGACTGAACTACGTGCATTCAAGCAAGTTAATATCCCATGTAACTTGAAGGACATATCATTATTAATAAATAATACAGCAAGACCCTTATTTTTATGGAGAAGACACGGAAGATTTTAGAAATTCGGCTGCAAATGTCTGGATAAGTTTATCAACTGTTTATCAGTTTAGCCACAGACATTCTTACTGAAGCCCACTAAAATTGGAAATGGCATAGAAGATGCACCCTCAATACTACAGGAATGATCAGAATATCTTTCCCTGTGAATTTGTGAAAATAATTCATCATTTTTTTTCACCTTTACAAAGTGAAGAGACACAGCTTCTTTAGATTGTACTCTAGATGAATAGCAGAAAGAAGCAGGGCTTTATTGAAACAGAATTTAAACTTGAGAAAGAGTCAAGTTTCCTTGATTTTATTTTCCCTTTTTGATGAATGACCTTCAGTGTCATTCAAGGGGGAGCAGAAGTTACTCACTCTTAACACACAAGGAAAAGAAATTATAGAAACTAGATGTTTTGGTTGAAGCTCAATAGATGGTAATGCTTGAGGCAATAAAAATATCTGAAACAAGGTTATGGGAATAAGCTGCCACATGCATCTGGACTGTGTGCCTGCTTGCACCAGACCCTGAACTTTTATTGTCTCTGTAATGGACTCAATTGAATGTTATCCAAAAACTGGGTCTGGTCATTTCTGAATGCCTATTGCACCTGCTTTGTCTGTTGTGCAATAAATAATGTGCTGTCTGCTACACTTGGCTTGTGCTAGTTATAGAGAGCTAGCTTCAAAAGGTTAAAAAAATAGGTTTTGTTTAAAAAAATGTAAAAGAAAGGGGGCAGAGGGAGCAGGAGGCACGAACAGATGGTTCTTGGTCAGTAGGTAAATCAACAGCGTTTGTCTGTTTAAAGAGGGTTGTGGGATTTGTGGTAGGGACAATGGGATGGTATTCTAAAATTTTTTATTGAAATATGCCTTTTTTTACCACTCTTTCTTGCTCAGATGTCATAGAAACAGTGATACTGTTTCAACCAAGCATTTACTGGAGGATAGATTAATTTAAATGTAGTGAATTTCTGAAATTCTGGTAACTAATTATGAACCATATTTGGTTTTATGATTTGGTACCCCAGAATAATTCTTATTAATAAAGTATGTAAAATAAGAGGTATTTGCTGTCCTAGAAGACATGCAAGTTGCTTCTGAACTTCAGGAATCATGACTAGTAACAGCAAGTTATATTTTTTTCCCCTGGAAAATTTCCATGCAACATATATTTCTTTCCAGAATGCATATTAGTAACCTACCTGCTGTAATGAGAATAATAATAATGAGAGTCAAGCCTGCAGTAGAGTTGTTGCTTTTCCTTTCTTGCCTTGCTTCAAAATATTAACAGTAAATATACTGAAAGTACTTTCAAGGAATCAAGCATTTATGAATTTTCCCAGGGGTAAAAGGGGTTTTTCTTAGTGTTTTTCTCCTGCTTGCTTGGGGTTTTTGGTTGTTTGGGGGTTTTGGGGGGTGGAGGGATTGTTGTTTAATTTTTATTTGCTTGTTTTCTTCAGTAGTGCTTCTCCTTCATGTAATTTATATACAGAACATTTTTCTGTGGGTGACCAGGCAAACACGTTTCTCCTAATCCCCCATTTAAGCATATTACAATTTTGAAACATGGACTAAAAGTAGGCTAGAAAAGCCACTTTGGGATAAATTCTTTTACACAAAGAGTAGTTAGTCTGTGACCATTTCTTTAACCATACTTCAGCCTGTCTCCAAAGAATACCATGACTGTTCTTACCCTAGGGTGATTGCCATGGGCTAAACGTGTCAGTTCCACCTGTGTGGTGTGTGACATGTGACTTCTGTAGCTGAGGAACTTTAAAGGCAGCTGTGGAAAATGGGCAGCTCAGGTCATAGTGGCAGAAGACATCACAAGTAGCTGGTGGCAGCAGAATGCAACCATCCTGATCTCGAGAAACTGGAGCAAAATTGAGCACAGAAATATTTAAGTGGATCTCTAATATACAGTTTGGTAATTGTTTGAAATAAATATCATTTATTGACAGAAATTGGGAGGGGGGTGTTGAAGAAACAGTGTGTAGAAATAGTAGAGCTCCTCAAAACTCTTTCATTTATAAGTTACAAATTAACTTTTTGAAAATCTTTTTTTTTTGACCTTCTAATTTTGACCAAACATCAGCTCTTGCTGTTTACCTCTTCATTCCCTGTTTTTGAAAAAGGGTGTGGAATGTGAACCCAAAAGGCTGGGAAAAGTTGGACATAGGAATTTTCTTGAAAAATCTGTCACGCTAGTTATGATGTTTAACAAGAATATTTCGTAAGAACTTCAGGTGCCTAAAATACTAAGGAAAAAAAAATGCTTGTTTGAGTTTGAATAGGAATAGTACCCCTTAAAAATTCTGTTCACACAATGTATTTTGCGGAAAGAACAAATGGAAGGTCTTTCATTTTGGAGGCAAGACATTTTTTTTTTCTCATTTTTTTCCATTAAATTTAACCTTAAGTATGGGGAAAATTAGTTGTATCTTGCTGACTTTCCAGTAGACAACAAAATCTTTGAGTTGGAGTTATTTTTTATGAATACATATAGTGCCTTTCATGCTGGAGTTCTGTTCTGAATGGACTTTACAGGAATTACTTCATCAAGATTTCAATGAAACAATGTTCAATGAAACAGTTAATATTA
This sequence comes from Atrichornis clamosus, assembly GCA_013400975.1. Lineage (NCBI taxonomy): Eukaryota > Metazoa > Chordata > Aves > Passeriformes > Menuridae > Atrichornis > Atrichornis clamosus. The sequence continues at coordinate 44,901 of WBMZ01009651.1, read as the reverse complement.
GATTATATATATAAATATATAAAACCTTACAGATTCTACTTGCAAATTATTAAATATAAACTAGCTATTGAATACATTTATGTAAGGAGAAGAAAAATAATACAGAATGCAGACATAGTATTATTTACATGTTATATTAAGATATTCTTCCTTTTCAGGCAATCCTAAAAGAGAAGACAGAACTTCAGAATTACTTTTTATTATTATTTCTTTGGCATAAAATAAGTAAATGACTGTTGATTGAAATGGTATTGTGTTTCTAAGCAAGAGTTTAGGGCCTTTTCATTATTTCAGTTGGAATGTTACCCCAAATGTGACAGGTAAAATTAAATGGCTATATTCTATTCCTCCTACTCTCCCCTCTCACCTTTATAAGAGGAAAAATTACCTGAACTGGAGCAAGAGACAATTGTTGATATGATATTTTTATGCCATTAGAATCTTGCATTAGCCTTCATCATTTTCAGTCACATGTATCCATTGTGATATGTACTTATCTGTGTGGTATCATAGATAGAAACAACTGAACTGACCATACAACCTTTTTTTGGTTCGTTTTTTTAAATTTCCCTTTGTGGGAGTGAGGTATTTGGAGCATGCAGGATCAGGAAAGATCAGAATATGTTTTTTGTTCACTCCAGTCAGGGAAACTTACCATAAAAGCAATTTGGAACAGTGTCTTTTGGCCTGAAAACTGTTGATGAGTGTAGCAACAAACTCCTCTATTTTAAGCCTAGATATAATTTAAAATGCTTTCCTTTTTTCTTCTGTTTACCTGCTTATAATAGAAGTAAAAAATAAAGTTAATATTTAAATTTTAAGGCAAATTTTCTGTATTATATCTACAGTGAAATACATGTATTAAAAAGAACACAGCTTACTTATTTAAAAATAAAACCTGCTGCCATGTCCAGAGAGATAAAAAAAGCAAACAGGAAAAAGAAGAGTAGAAATATTAATATTAATATTACAATACTAAGTCACAAAGCATGGATGGAATGTTGGGACCTTTGTAAGATTAGTTCTTTATGTGGTCCAACAACCAAGGACTTAGTATTCCCAGAGTTATTCTGTCATAATATTTAATATGCAAGACACATGAGCTCATTAGTAGAGCTCAAAACTCTATCAAATTACCTTTAGTAAACAACCTCAGAAAGACTCTTCATCTCATACTTTGAAGGCACATTGGGTGGGGGAATGGGGGGAGAAGAGCACAAAGGTCTCAAAAGCTTTAGTTTTAATTAGTCCAAAGAGCAACCTTCTTGTTGAAATGTTATTGGCTATCATGGCGATCTTATTAAATAAATTACTTTAAGTTATTTCCCATGACAAGCCTCTGATAAAGCAGCATGTTAAATATTTGTTGCCCACTGCAACACACTCTGTTGTGGCTAAATTGTAGAGGGAATGGAATAAGTCACACTTGAACTCCACCTAGTCACATAGATCCAATATTTTCACAAAGATTTTCAGGCACAGTGAATAACAACAGAAAATCACACATTTTTATTATTTTTTAAAATATAAGCTTTTCCTTTTTCTGCAGCATGTATCATGACATGGTGTGCATGGCCTCATGTGAGCTCTTTAAACCTTATACACAACTATACTTTTTCTCTAGGGTAGTTCATGTGAGATGATACACACTGAATGCATGCAAGTTTTTGATGGCACTGGTGGCATTTGCTTCATTTCTGATCGACAAGCCCATCTTTTGGAAGGTTACTCAAAAGATTGACACACAGCTTTCTTTGACCACTGTCTCTCTATTTGTCTCTATAACACTTGGGCTTATTTATATATTTAAGGTGAGTTTTTCTATGCGATTCGCTTGGAATTTCTCTTTTCCAGCTGAAGTAATGATGAATGTGTCCACATTGTACAGTGAAAGCATAGAAAACTTAACTTTCTGATCTGAGCTAGTACATTTATATGTATATATAAATATATATATACACACATATCCAAGATACTAAGCTGCATTGCAGACTTACCATGTTGGATTTGCATTTCTTATAGTACTTTTTTTTTCTATTTAATTAAAACAATAAGTAATCACCACACCCACACAGACACCCCCCCCCCCCATGAAGAAAAGCCACATGCTGATACTTATCAGTTCTATTTTGGTAATCCTGGAGCTGCTGGGGTTCTAGGGTGTAATGAAATCTGTGAGCTTCTAAAGGCTTGTCACTGAGGTACCCCAAGTTATATTCAGCAACACAGGACCGCCCCAAAACAGCATTACTTAATTTATTGCTATCTTTCTTCCTGTCAGTAAACTAGTGTGTGAAAAGTTAGAAAGACTTTACCCATGTGAAATATCAACTAAGTTTTTTTGTTTAATCCTCCAGTTCCCTTCAGTCTCCACTGAAGGCTGGAGGGAATGAAGATGATTGGAACTTGCCCCTTGCTGTTCCTCTGACAGCTTGTGGCATGCTCTGTGGCTTTTCCCACAATGTACAAGACTGAATGATTTCTGCAGTGATTTCCTGCAGTAATTTCTTACTGTAGGAAGGTCTGAGCTATTGCTGAGGAATTTCAATCAACAGGTTTTTCTTCTCTTTAATGTCCCTTTTTCTTCTCTTCCCTCAAAGCCCAAAACCATGGAGTTACATTTAATGCAATTAAAATTTGTTTTAATCAAGCAATAACATTTTTAAACTCTTTCAGTAATTTAAGCTGCAATATATAGGATCTAGCTCAGATGCTGAAATAATTATTCACGTATATATATTTGATTAGGGAGTGAGGTTAGAATGGCAACAGGAACATGGAGAGGTAATTTAAGGATTTTTAATCCTTTCCTTTCCTCCAGTTATCTGCAAATAGAGAGCTGGGCAGAGCAGAACCATCAGAATTTTAACAAAGGGAAATGCAAGGTCCTGTACCTGGGGAGGAATAACTCCATGCACCAGGGCAGGCTGGGGGTGACCTGCTGGAAAGCAGCTCTGCTGAGAAGGGCCTGGGGGTCCTGGTGGACACCAAGCTGTCCACGAGCCAGCAGTGTGTCCTTGTGGCCAAGAGGGCCAATGGTATCCTGGGGTGCATTGGGGCCAGCATTGCCAGCAGGGCAAGGGAGATGATCCTGCCCCTCTACTCAGCCCTGGTGAGGCCCGGTCTGGAGTGCTGTGTCCAGTTCTGGGCTCCTCAGTACTAGAGAGACAGGGAGCTCTGGGAGCTGGTCCACTGGAGGGCAATAAAGATGATTTATGGAATTGGAGCACTTCTTACGAGGAAAGGCTGAGGAAACTGGGCCTATTCTCTGGGCTGAGAGAAGAGGCAACTGAGAGGGGACCTCATCATTGTCTATCAGGATCTGACGGGAGGGTGCCCAGAGGGTGGTGAGGGTGCAAAGTGGTGCCAAGCAATAAGACAAGAATAGTACAGAAACTGATGCACAGGAAATTCCACCTGAATATGAGGAAGAACCTTTTGCTTATGCAGGTGAGTGACCACTGGAACAGACTGCCCAGAGAGATTGTGGAGTCTCCCTCACTGGAGATATTCAGGAACTGTCTGGATTCAAGTCTGTGCAATGTGCTCTAAGATGATTCTGCTTGAGCAGGGAGGTTGGACCACTTGACCCACTGTGGTCCCTTCCAGCCTTACCCATTCTGTTATTCTCTCCTGTCCCTTGTAAATGTGAACAGGTTACAGAATCAAGATAGGAAAATGATAAGACACAAGATTTCTAAGTCTATTTTTTCATAGTTCATATTCTTGCTTTTGTGCTTTTTCCTGTAGGATTGTCTCAGCCTGTATTCTCTGATCTGTGCCATTCCTTGAAGCTCAAAAAGGCTGCTGAAAGGTTTCCAGGTGCTTCTGTACTATTTTAAGAGCAGTTTCTCATTATTCTTATTCCTTCATTGAAATAATATTCTGTCACTTCAAATTTTCCTAATCTTCCTCCTGCTGTTTATCTTTAGGTATAAATCTAACGAAGATCCTTTCCTAACTCCTTATTACCTTTTAGCTGCCTATTTTTTCTTTTTAAAAAAAATTATTTTAATTTAGAGACTTAGCAACTGTTCTAAACAAGATAACATCGAAGTACAAATAGAACCTGCGAATGTGTTGCTAATCTTAACTAAAGTTAAATGTCTGGGCAGATGCCTTAGTTATAAGAACAGTGTTGGTCTGATAACTTGGTGGGGGAGGAGAGAGATGGAAACGAAAGTGAATAATATAAGTTGTGGTAGGGCAGCAAATACAAAGGGTTGTATTACTGAGCAGCTAATGATATGGGTTAATTACAGTTGGGGCAGGAAGAGAGGCAGGGACAGCACTGCAGCCATTAGAGGAAGTTTGAAGCTAGCAATTAGTGTCCACTGAGGAAAGGAAATCTATGTATTACATGGCAAACTAGTTATGCTTGTTGTGGTAGGTATTTGCCTGATGAAATATGCCTTCAGGCTAACTTATTCCCCGTTGTAGGGGAATCACAATTTAGCACAAAACTAAGGGGCATGTTTCTAAAAGTTATTATGGAGAACTTACAAATTCAACAGTTTTAACAGCAGGGTTCAGGCCTTGCATTGTTCTGTTGCTGTTTTCTGATCCATTTTCCCCTCAGTGATCCACCTTGTTTTGAATCTTGCTGTTTAAAATTTCCCTTCTCCTCCAGCTGAAGAAGCTGCATTTTTGTTTTTTCTCTTCTGTATTGCCCTACTGTCCTGCATAAGCTTTGTTCACCTAAGAGTAACATTTACCTCCAGAAATAATTCTTCTGAGCCTCTCTTTTGCTATTTGAAAAACTATTAGCCTTTCATCCTGACCACGAAGCCATCTAGGCTATGAAGTCATTTTAAACGTCAAGAAATAATTTTTGGTTCAATTTTTCAAGGAACTAATGTTGAGAGTGGGTGATGACTTGCAGCCTTTAAGTAGCAGATAGGACACTTAATTTCTTTACATCTATTCAAACACAGCCTGTTTTAAGGGTCAAAACATTTCACTAAGATAGATAACCTTCTAATTTCCACTGCTTCTTCAGAAGCAGTATAATGTCACCAGCATGTCATAATCCTGTTTGGTGGGGAGTTTTGTTTGGTTGTTTGGTGGTGGGTTTTTTGGGGGTTTGGGATTCTTTTTTGTGTAAAATGGGTATTTCAAATATACAAACCAAGAGGTTTATAGTAGCTTGAATATAAACATATCAGGTATCCCTAGATCATTTGAGTCTATACTCAGTTTTTCTTTAAAATCTCCATTCTGGGGACAGAAAAAAAACCCCAACAAACAGCACATTGACTGTAACACACAGGACATTTATTTTAGAAATTTGATTGACAATCTGTTGGTGACTTCATGAAGGAAAACACTTCAGAATCTAGTGCTGCCAAAAGAGGGGAGGGGATAAAAGATAACTGAAACATTAATACTAACCCCATTTTTGTCTGTCATCTTCCATGTTCTTCAAATAAATAATCATATAAAGAAAAAAATATTAGAGTGCTAAAGATGACAGGCTTTGTTATATGATAATGGTTTATATAGCAGGCTTCTATCCAAGATATTACATTAGAAATGTTTGGTAAAATAAAGGCTTTTCAGCCAAATCCACCACAAGTCTTGCACATGCAGGTTTCATTAGGCAACAGAACAAGGCTGAACAAAGAAAAGCAGACTGAAACCCTGATTCTTTTCAGATTCAGCTCTAAAATGTCTTTTTAGCAGATCAAAGCCTCACAGTAGGATTAAACCTTTTACTCTTCCACTGCAATTCTCCTTAGATCTTAGAAATCACAGGTAGTTGATTACAAAACACCAGATACCTTCACTGTATTTCTATATCAAGCCACAGCACTTCATAATTTAAAATTTACCTTAATACTGCTGCATTTAAAAACATATATTGGATTTTGTAAAAGGTCAGCTAAGGTTTGTTAACTTGATGCTATTCAGCCTTTTGTGAGAGAGGCAGATACACACACAGGCTTTTAACATTAATGCCTTGATATTTTCCCAGTAAACCTGGCACACTCTCTTAAGATGCAATGTATGCTCTTAACTTTAAAACAAGGCTTATGGCTCTTCAGACTTTGCATATGTACTACTGTGCTGTCAACTGCTTGAGGGAATTCAAGCTCCTACTCTGCAGCGTGTTGCTGCTGCTACTGGGAGAATACTGATGACTCCTGCCTGTCTAGTGAGATGTTTATGCCTTGCTCTATGAGCCTCTCCATACTAAATATATGTAAGTGAGTACAAACACACACATATCCCAAACTTGATTGGTGCTTCTCTCTTCCTTGTTTCACCTCGATTAATCTGTCTGTGTGTTTATGGACAAGGAGGGGATACAAAGCTCTTTTATAGGCAAATAATTGTTTTGCAATTGTTTGAACTGATGAATGGCACATGTTTAGTAATTAACTTAACAGATTTGCAAGAACATTGTATTGCTGTATTCAGAGTTCCTTGCCACTCTGACCTGCAGGTTTTAAGTGCCAGACCATTTTTGGGTTTTTTTCTGCTCATTCTGACAGCCAACCTTTTGGTGAAGGAGCACCTGACAGAACACTTTCCACTATAGTGAACTTGGATAATAATTCCTTTTCCCTCCTTCTGTTAATCCAGCTCTTCCTGCCTTTCCTCCCCAGCAGCCCAGAGATTCAGTATGATGGTGGGAAGTTAGGTGACATATGAATGAGTGCTTAGGGATGCCCTGAGGAAGTGAGAACCAAAGCTGGAGCTTTAAGGAAGCAGCTCCTTTAACCTACTTGAAAGGGGGCACAGGTTGGGTGCCCACAACAGGTTGTGAACCAGCTGTGAAAGGCTGGGCACTGAGGACAGCACTTTATTAGGTAAAACAATTAAAGAATGACAATTTACACTGAATAAGTTATTGCTAGTATTTCCCATATGAGTAAAGTTAATAGAGTAATAGCCTAATTAAAACATTTCCCGCTTCTTGCCTTTATTCTTGCATGTTTGGGACAGGTCTTCTGGGAACAGCATGTGGGAAACTTGCTTGGAAACCCTTCATTCTGTGATTATGCAGGGATTTGATTGTAATGACATTGTTAAAACATGGGTTCATGAAAAGACTGAATTATGACTTGAATGCCTTCCAGTTCTGCACTTTTTTTCTCTACCTTTTCTGCTTTAATATGATTTTTGCTGTTCCTGATCATCCTTCTATTTATGTATTTTCTAAATGATACTTATTGAGTCAATTCTCATAAAATGTATAAATGAAAAGAGTATTATGGAGGTGAAGTAGTAGAAGTTGGAAGAAAGAACTTGGAAGGTTAGGGTGGTCTCACCTTTTTGGCTATTAGCAAATAAACAGAAGTAAACATAACACCTGTTTGGCTCTGGAATGGCCACATTTAGTTGCAAAGTCAGCAAGATGACATATCCTTAGAATATTCTCAAAGACTGAGATGATTGGGAAATTCTGTTCTTACTCATCAATTTTGAAATGCTTAAAGTCAGGCTAGAGTACTACTCTGTCTTCTCTTAAATGTTGACTTTTAGAATAGGGTGGACCTACCCCTGCTTTCTCAGTGTTCTGAAATACGATAGCCTTCCTTTCATTAGAAAGCAAGTGAGGAGAGAGGCAGCTCTGATTCGGAGATGAGGGGGCTGATCCCTCACTTCTGTGCTTCTTCCCTGGGTCACATAGCCTGTCCTAACATGCTTATCTTCCTCCAGCCCAGCTAGTCCTTTTGAAGGTTAGTAATTTTTTTCCTCTGATATTTTTGTTGCTGTAAGACAGAAGGAAAATGCACACAAACGTAGTAGCTGTACTGTTCTGTTCCCAAGTCTTTGCCTTGAGATTTTTCTAAACCTTTGATCCTCTAAATCTTTGTCTGCATCGTTTTTGAAAGCTGTGAAGAAAAACAAGATAGAACAGGATTTGACTGGATCTTAGACTTCTCTTAAAGGCGAAAATCACTTTATTAGGTGCAGAAATGAAACTGAATGATGTGACTAGTGCTAAGTCAACTTCAGTATGACTTTTCTTTCCTTTTAATGAGAAGGAAAACAAATTGCAATCATACGACAAAAATTACACCTTAAATATTAAATCTGCCATTTTCAGAAAGATATTTAATCTATAACAATGAATGGACCCTTTTTAAAGTTTTTTTTCCCCTCTCAGAGTCCACCAATTTTGCTGCAAGCTTTCACATGTTTCTGGTGTTTCATTTTCATAATGCACCATTTCTTGTGGTCAGCCTCTTAGTTTATAGAAGAGGAGATGCAAGGGAAGGAAGGCTGTGGTGCAGCAAGTTATTTTGTATTATATTTGAGGTTCAGTGAGGCGAAATCCAAGTCCTGCACTTGGATCACCAAACCTCATGCAGTGCTACAGACTTGGGGCAGAGTGGCTGGAAAGCTGTCCAGTGAAAAAGAACCTGGAGCTGCTGGTGGACAGCAGTTGAACATGAGCCAGCTATGTGTCCAGGTGACCAAGAGGGCCGAAGGCACCTGGCCTGTATCAGAAATATTGTGGCCAACAGGACTAGGGAAATGATCATCCCTCTGTGTTGGGCACTGCTGAGGCCACACCTGGCGTGCTGTGTTCAGTTTTGAGCCCCTCACAAGAAAGACATTGAGGTTCTGCAGAGTGTCCGGAGAAGGGTAATGGAGCTGGGGAAGGTTCTGGAGCATAATTCCTATGAGGACTGGCTGAGGGAACTGGGAGGGTTCCCTGATTTAGCCCAGAGGCTGAACAACCTTATCTATCACTCTCTACAGCTGCCTGAAAGGAGGGTGTAGTGAGGTGGGGTCAGTCTCTTCTCCCAGGTGACATGTGACAGGGCAAGAGGAAATGGCCTCCATTTGTGCCAGGAAAGGTTGAGATCAGCTATTAAGATTTTTTTTTTTTTTCCCTGTAAAGGGCTGTAAACCCCTGGAACTGCCCAGGAAAGGGGTTGAGTCCCCAATGGGGTTAAAAGAAAAAAGTGTGGATGTGGCACTTGACATAATTTAATGGTGAACATGGTGGTGATTCTGGGTGGACATTTGGCTTGTTCTTAAAGGTCTTTTCTAACCTTAACATTTCTATGATTCTATGTAGTAAATTCTGCTGGTGCTGTAAGTGGGGAATGGGAATTTAGGAAACCAAACTGAATGTGCATTTCCTTGGTAATTTTTATGCAATTCCACACTGTTATTTTTCTGTCAGTTTTCTAGTGCTTAGGATGATATTTTATGTAGATCTGGTAACTTCAAGAACAGGATACAGATTTTTAAGTGAGAGTGGTGGAGATAAATGCAGGCACATGAACACACACACGTGCAAGTGAATTACTATCTGTTCATTGCTGGTATCCTCTGAAGAACTTCAAGTTGCAGGTGGTTTGTAGCTGACACATCTTTAGTTGCTACTAGTTCCATACCAACATTCTCTTGGGGAAGAAGACACGAAAACAAAGTATTTTTCAGTTAAACTTGTTCTAGCAAAGAATATCAGCTGTATGTAATGCAGGGCATCTCTGTTCCTCTCCCTCACTGCTTCCTCTTTCATTTGTTTTCAGTAAATGAGAACAAGATCTATCAAAGATGTCTTATATTTTGAAGGCTATCCCTTTGGAAATGAACAAATGAGACCTGCTTTCTTGGGAGACAAGGTTTTAAAAGCTTTTTCTCTGTCCTATTTTCAAACACAGTACACTTTAAAGAATAAGATCAACATTTTTTTTTTTCACCATTTGGCAAATACTGAGCTTTTTCTTTTGTCCTCTGATTCCTGACAGGTCTCAAGGTGAGTAACTCATTTTTTTGTTTGCTCACACTCAGGTATAATGATGTTTTCTGCACAGTTCTGAGAACAAAAGACTGTCCTCTTTAATGGGAGTGGGGTTGCAAAGTTGCTCAGGTTAAATCCACATTATGAGAGCAGGGTGACAAGCTATGGCTTTGCTGTTGCTGGCCAGCCGTTGTAGGTAACAGCTGTAGCAGTTTGCCAGACATCTCTGTAACTGCTTGAGCAGTCTTGTCACATCTAAATCTCTGTAACTAGTGCTGGTGTCCCCTTATTTTCCAGTTGCAGTGGTGAAGATGGATGTAAGTTTTAAGTAGGACAAAAAAAAAAAAACAAAAAAAACCTTCCACAGCAACCCCACCTCAAAGAAGTGATGTGTTTTTCACAAAGCCAGCTTTCTAGAGAAATCTCTGCAACACTCCCTCCAAAACCCAAAATGCCTCAAAACAGGGATGTTGTAATTCCAAGTGGCACTCTGATAATTCCATCTTCATTCTTATCTGGGAATCTGTGAGCCATGTTCTGTCTTCAGTCTTTGATGCAGAAGTGTGCTATCCTGCCCCACCTGTGGTATTGAAGCATAGAACCATCACTGAAAATAAAATCTTGCCCTGGAATTTGAATCTTGTGACAGAAAGAAAACAGAAAATTTGTGCAAGAACAGTATTTTGAAAATGTATTTAAGTTGTATTTTAGACTTGCTTTCTTAATGATGAAAAGGTTTTAGAAGATTGCAGGCTTATCTAAACTAAGGAAAAAAAAAACCCCAAAATTTACTTTAGTAATTAAAGAAAAACAGAAACCCAACAGACTCCTATAATTCTAGATCCCAATCTAGCCTTTAAGGTGGAACTTCCTGTGCATCAGTCTCTGCTCTTGTGCTATTGCTCGACACCACTGAGCAGAGCCTGACTCCATCCTCTGACCAAAAACATCATCCTTTGACACCCTCCCTTCAGAGGTCTTTCTGAAGGACTTCACAACACTCTGGGTATAAATCCTTCTCTCTTTGGCTGGCACTTCTGCTCAGCTAAGCAATAAAATGTGTTTTTGTTTGACACATTTCATATATTCAAAAACATTCTTGCAAGGTTCAGGAGATGCCAAAAACCAATACACAGAAAATTCTGTAGAATTTATATGTGTTTCAACAAAGGGTTCATGATGTTATCCATTTTGGAGGTGGGTGCAACAAGAACTCTATATTTAAAAAATGCAGAAGTGTATATTTCAACAACTTTGTTTCTGTGGCTGTGGTTTTATCTTGTTACCATAGGAAGTGTATCTCAGAAAGTTTTTCATGTTGTTTTAATAAAAAATCTGGCAGATGGATTACAAATGGATTGGTTTGATTCAAGACATGGGAAAGTAACTTCTTAGAAATCCTCATTTGTCCTCCTTTAAAATAAGCAGCTCAGATCAGGTGTTCATGCCCTAATCCAGCACTATGAAAATGCAGCAAAATTTTCTGTGTTCTTTTGAACTTTCTACACAGTTCGAACTCATGCCTCAAGTGGTCTGATTTTTCATAAATGTAGCTTTATTTTTCAAGGGTAAGATGCCTGAAAGTTTCAGGCTGCAGCCTTGAATACATTGCTGTGTAACTTCTTCCTTTTAGTGTTTTCAGGAACCTTAATACAGCAAGCATGCATAGCAACTTCATTTCCTTGACTAATTTCTTAAAAATGAACCATTAAGCATCAAGTTCTACCTTGTCCCTGAGGTAATCAGCAGTGAATTTATTAAACTACTTTTGATTTGTCAAGTAATGCTATTTGATGTTTTAGTGTTTCATAACAGCAGTAACTTTTGTACAAATCAGGCACAATGTTTTCTTACCTTCCTGGTATATTAAGTAAATGTAATTCTATTTGTTAAGGAGTTTTTCCTTTTCATCATTTCTGGTTGTTTTTAAGTGCATATTCCATCCATCAACTGGAATAACTGTTGTTGTATAGCAGCAGTTTTACTGAATGCTGCAAAGGCAGGTTGAAATTTTTTTCTACTTGTCCCCTTTTTCTATGGAAGTGATCTGGAAAAAGCTTTGCCTAAGTGCTCATAGCTCTAAACTGCACAACAGAACAGTGTAAACTTAAACCCTGTGGTTAACTTGCAGATAACAGGCCTAAAAGTTATAGGTAAATGTAAATATTTATTGGCCTAACAAGTAAACTGGCAAAACTGGCATCTTTTCAGAGCAGACACTTGCAAAGTGGCCTAAACAGGAGCTTCATGTGGCAACGTTTCATCCATGTGACTCTGAGCGTTAATAATGAGTGAGCTCACAAGACCTTCTGTTCGTTTTTCTTTCTTCCCTTCTGCTAAGGAAAGACTTTGCAGCTAGATGGGTAACTGTGAGGAAGAAGAGAATAATGGAGGTTTATCCATGAAAGGTTTAAAAAAATTTCTCCTAGGCCTTCATAAGAGTAGAATGATACTGCATACTTACAAACCATGGCTGGATGTGTCACCACTGCTTTCTCTCTGTCTTGTGATGACAATCCTTGCCTTTCTCAATGTTTTGGTTGGCTGGCTCATTCAGGGATGTTTCCTTCTGTTATAAAATTGTGTTTGCAGAAACCTTCACCTGTTTCTTTACAGTGGAGCAGCAGGCTGGTGCAGAGAGAAGGTGGGCACCACTGTGAAGTACCTGTTCCTACAATGTCACATGGGAAATAAAGGGCCACAAAAGGCCCTTTATTTTATGGAAAAGGAAAACCCCTCTTGGCAGAGTTACTCTAAGTGAATGGCTGGGCTGTCATTCTGGTTTTCATGTTGTAAAAACAATACACAACACTTTGTCAGATATGTCAGTCTTCCAACAGCCAAGGATGTATTTCTGTATTTCTCTTCTCTTTTTGGTAGTGCCTCTGTCTCTCTCCTTCAACTGAATTCACTTGTGGGTTTTAGCATTACCTGGAAAGAAACACTGACCAATCTGTTGCCCATCTGCTCTTATTTGGCCTAAAGGGTGTGGACACAGGTATTGTACATCTGTATTTGTATTGGGTCTGGCTCAGATGCACTTAATCTTCTCTGTAGAAATGCTCTTTTAATTGTCTCCATAGCAGCACTCCAGTGCTGTGCATTTTATTGATATTTAGGAAGGTGTTGGTAACACACCAGAGTTTTGGCCACTGCTGAGCAGTGCTGGCACAGGATTGCCTCCCTCTCTCCTCCCTTTACCCCTCACCAGTAGGCTGGGAGTAGGCAAGATCTCAGGAGGGGACCTAGCCAGGACACCTAATCCAAAGTGACCAAAGGGATGTTCCATACCGTATGACTTTGGCCCAGCAATAAAGGGAAATGGAATGGGGAGGGACATTCACTCTTAAGGTGTTTGTTTTCTGGAGCAACCATCATGTGTACTGAAGTCTAGGAAGCGGCTGGACATTACCTGCTGATAGAAAGTAGAGGAAAAATATTCTATTTTCCTTTCCTTCTGTGTGTGATCTTTGCTTTTGCTTTATTAAGCTGTCTATATTTTGACCCATGAGGCTGGGTTTTTTCATCTTATCCCACCTCCTGCCTCCTTCCGCTGATGAGGGGAGTAATAGAACAGCTTGATGGACAACTGATATCCAGCCAAGGTCAATCCATGACAATATTGGATGTCAGAATAAGAAGATCAACAGTAGCGGAAAACCTGGAACAGTCATTGTTGCTATGGTGACAAAATCAAGTGAAATAATTAAAATCCTTCTTTTTCTCAATACAAAAAGATCACTCCCATAGCCTCTCTTCTTCTTAGTGAGGTTTGGAGATGTCCTGTGAATTTGTGCATTATCTTTCTGTGAATAGGACACCTGTTCTTAATTTTGAGTTGTTAAAGTGATGGATGTCTCAGGTGGGGACTGCATGTTCAGTGAAGCCTGGCATTTTAGGCTGTTTATATGTCTGGTTTAGGGGGCTAAATAAAAGCTAATTGACTTCCTCAGTCTTTCAGTTAGAAGATATTACTTTGAAATAGGTAAGAAGCAAAATGTCCAAAATGCCAAAGGATGAGTGGACAAGACCTGCAAAGACACTGCCATCCGCTGCCCTCCCATGGTACTGCTGGCCCAGGAGTGCTCTGCCAAGGGAACAGGCAGCAAAAACAGGACACAAAACACAACACCTCAAACAAAGTGACTTCTAGATTGCCTCGCTCTTGATGTCTTCTACATTTAAACATACTGACTTTAGATGCGTTCATATGTGAACACATCTCAATACAGCATGGAATATATTGTGAATGAGAGTGGAAGCCAAGAGTTTAGCCTGCAGAGAGAATAGCTGTGGCAGATGTCAGTGCACTGGGGACTCCAACATGCTCAAACACAGAGTCAGAAGCCATATTGTTGGAAGGAGATCTGGTGTGAATATTCATGAAACTTCTGCCGTGGGTGGCTTCATCCAAAATGCACTGAACCAGGTCACAAAATGATCAAACAAATTCCTTTTCATGGAAAATTTTCATTAGTTTCATGACACTTGCTATGAGGCTTTCAGCAGTGCAAGTTTCCATGGCAGCAACCTAAATAATTGTTTTCCTTGTATGAGGCCCTTAAACTGGCATCTTAGACCAGCTTTGAGTGACAAGCTTTCAGAGGCCATTAGTTGAATGTTTTTCTTTGAGAGGTCTCAAGTTAGCATGCTATTTCTGCACTTGTAGAGTGAGACTTTTAGGAAAGTGACTGCTGGTCATTCTCAAGTTGTTACTGCTGTCTACACAAGTCAATCCTGCTTTACAGAGTTAAAAGGGAGCACCATTAAAATGAAGACATTCCTGGAAACTGACAGCAAAAGAAAGTCTAAGGAATCTGTGGTCTTGCTGGTCAATGGGACAGTAGACATATGACAACATATGACAGTGCCAAAAAGCCTGAGATATCACTGCCATGGATTCCTCTGGTAATGCAACACTCACATTTTTTAAGTCTCTGAGCCTAGCCTGCAGTCCAGAGGGATGCCTTCACGGGACAGAGAAGCTGTCTGATTTCACTGCAAGGCTGCTCCCTGAAATTTTTGAAATATGATGTCCGGGGAGAGGTTCTTTGTTACTGAAAGCAGGTAAACTTCACATTCCTCTTCAGAAAAGCACACAAAAGACAAGATGACTGGAAACAATCATAAAATCATAGAACAGCCTGAGTTGGAAGGGATTCAACAAGGATCATTGAAGTCCAGCTCCTGTTCCTGCACAGGACAGGCCCAAGCGTCACACCATGTGCCTGCTTCTTGAACTGTTGGACTGGGTGAGGCCACTTCCCTGGGGAGCCTGTTCCAGTGCCCAACCACGCTCTGGGTGAAGACACTTTTCCCAGTATCCAATTCAAGCCTCCCCTGACACAACTTGAAGCTGTCCCCTCATGTCCTGTCACTGGTCTCCAGAGAGAAGAGATCAGTGCCTGCCTCTCCACTTTCCTTCAGGAGGAAGCTGTAGACTGCACAGATTTACCAACAAAGGCACATTGTAGCTGACTGCACCAATTGCTTCCTGTGATAAGTTTATCGGTTGCATGGGCAAGGGGAGATTGGCATGTTGTTCAACTTCAACGTAGTTATTGCCATGCTTTCCCATTTTTTGAAAGTAGGTTATAAAAGATGCCTCTGCCCAAATTAAGGTGCAAAGGAGATCATATGCTGAAGTCAATAGGGTGGAATTTATTTAACAATAAATGTGAGGTAGAGACATAGAAAGAAATAGAAAGAGGGAAGAGGAAAGTAGAGAGACAGTGAATGAGAGACACAGACAGGTAGACAGATTGAGTAGAAACCTGTCACCACCACATGGATCCTGCAGTGTTCTGCTGGTCCTTCTTCACTGTGGTCTTCGGTGGTGGGGTCCCAGAGTCATTCTTCCAGAGGTACCACTTTATAGAGTCCAAGCCCTGGGTACCCACAGGGCACAGAAGCTGTTCCCAGACTTTGAGATGTCATGTGCATAAACAATTGCTTCCTTTCCCACAATTTGCCATGGTGGGAATTTTTGTCCAGATGCTAACCAAACCTTTACCTCCATTAAGCCTGGAATTAGCTCATTCCTGTTGTGCCCTATGTGCTTATCTCGGGTTCCATTGTGGGGGCTTATCTTTTGGGGACGGTGTTTTGAGACATGCAACTGAATTAAGTGCTCGCACCGCTGCATCCTTATAGCCACATTACTGAGATATGGACTGTTGGGAGGACCACTGGGCTCAAGGAGTTGCAATCAATGCAGCAAACTCTGGCTGGCAGTTGGATTCTTGTGGAATCTCTTGGACACATCCTGATGACGGATGAATGGGTTCAACCCCTTGAAACATTTTTATTAATGACCTGGATAATGACACAAAATGCCTGGTTAGCAAGTCTGAATAACCCTCAAGTAAGGGCAATGTTCAATGCACTGGAGGACATGGCAAAAGCAAGATTCTGTTTATATGCATCATTGTTGTGAGAGACTGATCAGAATACATAGAAACTGTCAGCAGGATAAGCATCACAATCTGTCTGTCCAGGAAAAATTAAGGCAGCTGCATGTTAGATGTGTACATGTTCTCTTGTATTTTCAGAAGATTTAGAATTAGGTCTAGAAGGCTTTTGTGATTCTGTAAAGACTTCAAATTTGTTTTCTCAGGATCAAATGAAGTTTAATTGAGGTTCTCATAAGGCTCAAAGAGAAATTCAAGATGCTCCCAAAGTTAATAGCAATGCTAGGGACAAGATATTTAGGAGTAGGTTAATCTGGGTAGGTAGGGAAAAGAAAGGAGAAAACATTGCATAGAAGAGCAAAAGAGGTGCATTGTAAACATGTTTATCCAATAGTTTACTCTGATAAACTGATTATCTGATTTTTCCAGAAAATCCTATGTCTTTTAAATGTAGTGGTTTTCCTTTCTGCACCCTTTTTCAAGGCAGGGAGAAGCAATTTTTGTTACCCATGCCCTGATTTAATTGGAAAGAGAGACTGCCCTACCCACTTGGGTGTGAACAGGAGCTGTCTGAGGCTATATCAGAAACATTTCCTTTCTTTCTTTTTTTTTTTTTTTTCTTTTTTTTTTTTTTTCCCCTCTCTTCTCTTTAGGGGCATTTTCGGAGGTGGAAGTCTTCAGTCTGCCTTATTACCTGCCACTGATTGTCAAGGTCTCTTTTAAAGCATTATTGTCAATATGCTACTAAAAGAGAAAATGGTATTTTTGATAGAAGCATGGAGTATTTTAAAGCAAAATTTACCTTCTGTTTGGTGCTCCTGGAGAAAAATTTGCAGGAATATCATTGAACTAAGACATTCTAACTCATTATAATTACTCTGAAAGTAACATGCCTGAGTGGTACCCTGGGGAAAGCAGAAAGATGTACAGTAAATGGATATGTTGCAAATCACAAGAAAAATGTAGTTCTGGCTACCAATTAATGCAGACTAATTGATTATGCTTTAGTTGACCTTGATTATCCATTAGAGAGTGTCAAATGGAAAGTCAATATAAATGACAAAATGTAAAAGTGCATGTACTGTAAATCAGGTACATTAGTGACATCTGTCGAGAGTTCAAAATGCTGCTCTAGAAAAATGTTCAGGATTTTAATGCTTTTCCCTCTGATAACCTTTTTACACTGTGTGACAAAGTGTATCTGGCAGGGATAAAAACCACATCTTAAAAGGTAATTAGAGTCAATGTATATTTTTCTCTAAGTAATTCTTTTGAACATATGGGTGTGCTTTTTGGAGGGAATGCATCCCCCATAATGCACAGTAGTATTTTCGTGGTACGTAGAGGTTCTGATCGATGACACTTCACAGACACCTGTCCTTAGTATCAAACTTAGTGCAAACTAGTCTTTGTAATTTAGTCTAGTAAAGAAGTTTTGTTGGCTGGCTGTGAGTTTTTATATCAATAAGTAGTCTAAGAATCAATATCCGAAAGCAGGAGAACTTGGGGATGTGATGATGTGAACTCTGTGCAGAAAACCAACTTGCTACAGGGGTATTTTTCTCCCAAGTTCACACCTCTGGGAAGAGAGAGAGGGAGTTGTTGATGAAGTTGTCAGACAAAGGTAACATAAATACCAGGAAGAAGAGAGATTGTTTTCCAAACAGCTGACAGTCAATCTGCCAGTTCTTCTCACAATCTGGGTTTCTTTCATTCAGGTAGTTAGCCAAATTTGTTGTGTTTGCTCCTGAAACACATCTAGAATCAGTACAAAGGAAGACCAAAACCTCATAATTTGCTCATTTTGCCTTGGGCCAAGCTTAGTGATACAGAAAACAAACAATGGTACAAGGAAGTTGATCAGAGTGGTACAACAGTCTGGTGCTTGTCTTGAACAGACTCTATGCTTCATATCTGCACAAAGCTGATGTGATTTAAATGCACACTTATGTCCACATTGTAGTTTAAGATAGAAGTTACCTGATGATTTAGCTGCCTTTGGGATTTTTGCCAAAGCTGTATTTCATCCTGAGCAAACTGTGAGCTAGGGTGATTGTGATCTTCCTATATATTAGGATTATATTTAGAGTGTAAAATCTAGATGATTTCATGTTTCTGTAATGGAGGTGCCCAAAACTCTCATTTGTAAGAAGAGGTGATGTGGGAGGGAAATAATAGATAATAAAAACAATCCTCCGTGCCCTGAACATTAAGGTGAGCTCTTGCCTTTCTCAAGTAAGTTGTTTTCCTTTAAAAAAAATTCTGTTCTACATCCAGTATTTCAGCTGTGACTTTAAATTCATACTATCTTCCTTGGATGTGGACTAATGGATTGCAAGTCCATGCTGATACTGTTCTAAAAGCACTTTCACATCATACTCATTTAGAAATAATATTTATATTTACAATGACTGGTGTTATTACAGCTCAAGTATTTGGAACTTTTAATGGCTTAGTAAAGCATAACCTTTGGTCAGTTGCTTCATGTCTAAAACATGAAAATAGTAAAGTAGTAAGCAATTTGACTATTTTTAAATTCTCTCCAAAATATTTTTTTTTAAATAATTGACTAATTCTGTTGATTCAACATTTTAATATATTGCTTATATGGAAATGCCGTTTCAATTAATTTCAGCAGTTAAATTCACAGTCAAATGACAGGAAAAATCCAGCAAGCTTTAAAGAGGAAACAAGTATTTACTTTGCTGGTACAGCAAACCTACACATTTTTTTCTAGTCCATTTTTAAGGCATCTTGGATAATTGATTAAGATGGATTCCTAGTGCACAGCACCCGTTCAAAAAAAATGATGTACTCTTCCATCTAGAGATTTTCTATTTATCAGGAAGGGAAAAGCCTAATTGGGCAATACTTGAGCAAACTTCTGTAATATTCTGTCATGATTACTTGACACAAAATAAAAATGATCGCACACCACACACACACCCCGAACAAACAAACAACCCCCCCAAAAGATGTGTTATAGTGATGATAAATTTAATTTCATTTATCAACATTTATAAAAGAGACTGAAAAGAGCATTCGTGTCCTAAACTTTAATCCCTCTGACATTCTTTAGCTAAATAATAAATACTCTGCAATACCAGTAATTAGGTAAATTACTCCAGTACACCCTGTGAGTTGTTTCATGATTAAATGGCTGGTTTTCTTTAAAAAGACTGACTTTTTTTTTTGCCAGTAATATTAGCAAGAATGAATGTTTGATGCACAAACAGCTTTGGATGGTAAATATTTGTTCTGTAAATGGTTTTTTGGTATATTTATATTAACATAAATAAAACATAAAACTTATGTTAAAATATTATCACCCTGCTTGCTGTTACAATTGCTGTTAAACAGACAATTAGATTTTTTTTTTTTCATAACACCAAAATAAAAGTAATGCTTATAGCTGGACTATTCTACTCTACCTATTCTTGGAATATAAATGTATTGAAGGTAATGTTGTGTTGGTAAAATAAGAGTGAATATTTGCCTCTTAGAAAAACTCACTGTGTACTCAAGAATAAAAGCTAACTACAATCATATTCTTAGATCCAAAATATTTTTGTTCTTTGTCATGCAATGCATGCCTTACTTTAAGCAGAGTTTTAATGTCAAGAGAGAAAAATGTCCTAAATGTTTATATGGTTCTAAAATGTTACTTTAAAAAAAAAAATCTGCTCATAAAATGGTAAATTCTATTGCAATTGCCACTTCAATGGGCATTAATACCATTATAGAAACATGGAAGATACTTTTTGACACAAAATATTATATTGAAATTACTCTTGCCTTCGTGTTGAAAACATCTCTTTAGTGTTGAAATGCTGTCACACTAGATTTTTCCACCAGCTTTGCTTTGGATCATAGAGAACTATTTTTTTATATCTATGGGTACACATATGTGTGTATGTACACATACACATTTACACACAGGTATATGTACATGAATTTTTTTTAGCATTTGTCACCTTGAATGCAGTCAAAGTGTAAGACCACAACACCTTTAGTTTCTGCGGCTTTACTCCTTGTAGTACAGAGCCACTTAAAAAAATTACCACAATTGCTGTTAGTATTCCCTTTTGTGTGACTGCATGTGATCCTGGCTTGGTTCAGAGGAGCTCATGTGCTATTTTGAGAGATAAGGATAAGCTGATAAGCCTTCCAGCTGTTCTGGTACAAATTATTTGTGCAAAATGCTTTCATTCTGCCTTCTGTAACAAGGACGTCCTCTTTCCTCTGCAATTCATTTAACTTATTGTAGAGACAACTAAAATGTAATTTGATCATCTTCTAGAAGTACCTACACAGGAGGAATGTTTTTGACAGTGAAGGACCCTTTACTAAATGTGGGGGGTTTTTTCTGCTAGATTAATTTCCCCAACTGAAGCTAGACAAATTGAAATGGAAAATAAGGTGCAACTTGTACATTCTTTTTCTTTTTCTTTTTTTTTTTTTTTTTTTTTTTTTGCTTTTAAGTAATTAGCAACAAGGGCAGTTAATGTCTGGAATCATTTATCAAGTGAGGTCATGCACTCTTTGTATTGTGCAAACTTTACAAGAGAGTTGGAAAGCTTCCAAAAAGTGGGGTATAATTTTAACCACAAGGTTACAGGTTTTACACAGACATGTCTGAGTAGGGTTCAGTAGCAGGAGGTCAAACTCCTGGCTCTGGGTTGTATCCTACAAATATTAATCTTTCTTTCAAATTACTCTTGACAGATACTGTCATGAGCTTTTCCATGCACTTACATCCTGAGGCAAAACTCACAGAAGACTTTCTGACATCAATGGGCTTTGGATCTAATCCATAGACAGCTAGTTTCTTCTGGAAAATGTTGAGTAAAATGTAAGTGAAAAGTTTTATGCAAGTATTACTGCAACAATCAAAGTGTATTATAGCAGTGGCATTCAGAGAGAATTGAGGGGACAAAATACATATTGGAAGAAATTAATAAAGTACTATTTACCCTATTCTGTAGTCTCTCAAATTCAGCACTTAAGGTAGTTTGTGTTTTTAAATAATAAAAGGCATCTCTTCAATATGCTGTAAAGGAACATGATTGTCTCTTGACTACAAACCTGCACTAGATTAATCATGGCATGTTGGCTTATCCAGTCATGTTGAATATTTTGAATACCTAACTGGTACAATCTGTCAGTGAAGGTCAACATGATTGTTATAGCCAAATTAAGATTTATTTTGTAGACTTAAAATAATAAAATGTACTTGAGCAGAATTTTTAGGAAAGATGAATTTCACTTTGGTTTAAAAAAATTGCAAAATTTAGTAGCACTCACATGAATATCCATTTTGAAGTGTGTGCAGTGGCATTGAGTGTCAAGAGCACTTTGTAAGCAGATATGAAGTTTCCGAAAACATTATTGCCAAATATTAGATTGTACTCCTAGGCCAAAAATGAAAGTTTTGTGGCTCTGGTAGAATTAGTAGTGATTTTAAATAAGCTTACTGAAATGCAGGATTCATGCTTGGCATCACTAGCCGAAGCTTAACTCCCATTAATCATTAGAAACTCCATGAAAGTGAGTAGAAAGAAAAGACAAGATCCCTGCCGAGCACCATGAACTTTTGAATCCCTGAAGAATCATATGCATTGCTCTATATACGTACTTGAAGCTAAATCATCTCCTTTCCTGTCCTCTCAGCTTTGTCAAAATTCTGGTGAGATTTATTTCTCTTTTCTACATTCGAAAGATAATTTTTACCTTCTTACTCATCCGTCCAATATCTGTCACATTAAACTTCTCACTATTATTGCTATAGGTCCTAATCTTGAAGCTCAGCTTGTCTGTGTCTTTCCTCATGTCTCCTTGTATTGACTGATCATTTTTTTAGGAACTAATTTTCTCTCTTACACTTCTCTTTTACATTTTCTCAAGACACTTCCCTGAGACTCTCACCATGTGTGACATTCCTCTGATGAATGTACTTACCCGGAATGTCGACACTTCTGTGTGAGCCGATAGGTTTCGTTTGTAGCAGGTAGGTTGAAGCAGACACTTCAGTGGCACCATTCATGTAATTCCAAAGAAAATGCAGAGCTTTTGTGATGTGATCCTGGCATTAGGGTTCTGCTGCCCTGGTCTCTGTGATCTGCAGAAATCTGTGTTACATGGCTCTGTGCCGAGGCTGATGAAATAAGTCTTGTAACACCAGCAGCTGTTCCTATGTCTTGTGCTAGTGACGATGTTCCTGTGCACCTTCGTTCTCCAAAGAAACTGAGTTTTGCATGGATGAAAGCACTGGTCAGTGACAGCAGAGGCCCATTAAACTGGACCAGTTTTTCTGTACTATTCATGAATTAGGTAACTTGACTGATCACGTGCTTTACACATTCTGCTAGAAGAAAGCGTTAGCTAGTTCTCACAGCCAAAACTTTTTGAGCTTTGTTAATATTCCTGAAATCCACATCAATCCTATTTCTAAACTAACTTTTTTAGTGATGTTTTCGTCATGGTCATACATGATTTCTTCAGTCTTGGGAGGAGGAGGGTATTTATCCCTTCATCAAATGTTTCATTTTGAATGTTCCTGATGAGATTGCAATTTTTTTACTCATAATGTCTTCTGATGTATGTAAAATAACTTATCAAATTTTTAATTTTAGAAAACCAATCAAGAAAAATAGTCTTTATAGCCTGAGAAAAGTAATCCATCCTTGATTGACTCTTCCAGTAGAAGCTATTTTTACTGCAACACTAAGTAGTTGTTGAAGATTCTTTACAAAATGCAATGTCCAGAGAAAGCCACTCTCTCCATTTTTCTTTTGCACAACCAACAAACCCCTATAGCCAGTTGACTCCAGTCCCACTGTGAAATAATTTTAGCTTGTCCACTTGTTATCACTTGAGGTTTTCCACTGATTTCACAGCTGTATTCCTTGTATCTCCTCCCTGCATGATACCCTAAGGTCTGCTCCAATTTATTTATTTAGATTTTATGCACAGGGATAAGTTACAACTCTTTGATACAAAGCATCTCATTTTCCAGGACACCCCACAGATATTAGCAATTACACTGGAATACAAAAAGCCTTTCATCCAAGCAAATAATTTGTTTTCCAGTAAAGAATACAAGATCTCACCTCTGAAAAGAGATTTTTTTGTTGCTATTTCTCTCATAACTGTGAATGACCTGTAAGACCCATCTGGTCTTTCCACAAATGAGAGGAAGAAAACCCTTCAAGGGTAAAATATTATTTATTCTAAGAGAAAACAATTTTAAATTAGAAAAGGAAAGTGTTTGACTTTATAACACTGTGTGTGTCTGATTTGAATCACTCGCAGCTTGTACTAATACACCCTCTTAAAATGTTATATTGCGTAATATCTATGTGGAAAGTATAAAAACCTTTCTCACCAGTAAGCAATTGCATATGGTCTGAAAATTAATCCCTCACTACCAGAATGCATAAATAGAAATCCAGATTTGTTAGTGGGCTCCAGCTGCTTTGTGCTTCTCAGACAGTGCAAAATAACCATAGACCCAGCTTAAATGTTCAGCTAAAGTGGGTTTATGGCTGCTTTCCATTACCAAAGCAGTGGAAAGCAACTGGAGGGGGCTCGTGAATCTGGCCTATTCTGCAACTTGATGCCACAATCCGTGTAGTACAATACTAATAGTCTGGCTGGGATGCTTCTGTACTTTCCAGTTTCTAACTGCTAGAATACCTTTGTGAGCTGAGAACCTGTGACTGCACAGATGTTAGGTGGAAGCAAAAAGAGGAGAGGCTTCAGAGTGTTAATGTTCTAACGCATTTACAACTTTCCACGTAGTGGAAGTGTGTGTCCTGAGGAAATTTGTATGAATAATGTAGTGTAGGTCAGATAATGGTCAAGTCTAGCATGAATATACACAACTATATTAAATTCTAGGAACTGGGAAGTTTTGTTCATGTTCTGTCTTTATTGGCTTATCCAGATCTGCTTTATGTGTTTTGAAATTGGCTCCAAATTTACAAGGTCAGTCACTAGCTTGCATCTGACACATGAAAATATCTTCAACAATTTGTTTTCATATCATACTATGTATGTCTCTGGTACTTGTAATTCTGTTCTGAGACCATTTTTGGTTTTGAAGTCTATTTTTCTGTAAATCTTCTTATTAAGTTACATATTAAAAATAAGGAAAGAAACCGCAGTTGTCCATGTGAATCACCTATAAAGAATAGTAGAACAAATCTTAACAGATGGAGTATTATTTTTCCCATGCAGGCAGAAATTACTTTTGCATTCCTTTCCAAACCATCTGATATAGAGATTATGTAGAGGTGGAGGATATCACCTACAGCAATGTAAATTTGCATAAGAATTAGGGGTGTTTAAGCTAAAAGCATTCCAAGCTGTGATGCTGATGTACCAGCAGTGAGGAAAGACACCACACCAGCTGCCCAGATAACAAGTTGCAGGCAGTCTGAGGGGGGAGTTTGCATCAAGGTCTTCAGTTCAGTACCTGGATCTGCATCATCTTCTCCCCACTCCTGCAGATTAGGCTGCCTGTGTTCAAGGTCAGCTCTCCTGTAATGCTGTGAAAAACAGCTAAATGGTGAGAGCTGTGAGAAGCCTTGTCTGGGGCCTCTCCACTAGAAGTTAAAAAAAGGCAAAACTGAAAAAAGTGGTGAATACATGGTGGTTTGAGCAGCCAAACTCTACAGTATAGACCTCTGGCATCTCCCTGTTGGGAGCAAAAGGTCACAGCACCCTTATTCTGGGTTTGACAGCCTGTCTGAGGCAGCATGGACTACACAAAAATGACTTGGTATTACTTTACCAACCTAAAAATCTTGGTAGCCTAATACAGTTGACATAAACTATTCTTTTGTATATTTTTCCAGGGTAGACTATTATATTTAATGGTCAACTGTTGATAATCTTACAGATATTTCTGCATGGCTTGGTACAGCTTTAATGAAAGAGAATCAGGCTAAAATGCAATACCTTGTGCTTGCATCAGTCCAAGATATCATATGCAATTTCCACAGTTCAGCTGATGCAGGGAACCTTGACAATCTGTCATGCCATGAAATATATCAGAGCCTCTAGGAAACAACGAATTCCAGAGTTACTGATACAGGTACTTTGTGCCTAATCATCTGTTTACAATCAGAATCCTACTTGCATGTCAGGGTAAGGCTACTGTGAATATTGTAACACCCAATGACTTGCAAGACAGCTTAATTTAAGTGCACAAAAAGAATGCTTACATTAAATGTAGCCATGTATTTGTTTTTATCAGTGGCTCTTTCCTGCATATTTTATCGTAGATCCTAAATAGAGAAAGGATTACAATTTTTCTCAGGGCAAGCTTGTAAAATACCTCTTTTTAACTCTGTTATATGTAATAACCCATAATCTATATGTCTAAGATAAATCATCTATTATCTTTCTTCAATTTTTATTCTTAAAATTTAAGTGATCACAATATACAATTTGATTTTTTTTGTTATTTTTTAGAAAATCTGTGACTCAAGGAACTTTTGTCTGCAAGGGAGAGCAAGATACCTGAATTGCTTATACTATACTATCCTTGTACCTGTATTAATTCCTCTGAGTAAGTACATACTAAATTCTTTAGCATAGCCTTAGCTTTTAGACTTTTTATATATGAGTAATTGGGTACATCTTACACCCTACAATATCCAGACTTGTGGTCCCTTTTATTTGTAAATATTGTAAAGCATAAAATTATGTTTTCCAAGAGGAATTAATTTATTAATAAAGCAGTTAAAGATTTCCAGTAGCCATACAACCTTGAATCCATAATAGTAGGGCTGTAGCCACAACAGCCTTGATAGGCTTTTTCTTTCCCCTCCTCTGCCATGACAGTTCTTGCTGATGCTTCCAATTAAGACAGCTTCATCCTTAGTGTATCTCTCGCCCAGCTCTTTTGACCTCTGTTTCAAGAGGAGCCTGCCAGGATGGAGAATTCATGCCTAAGTCATCATTTTAATCAGGCTAATGCATTAGAAGGAATTAATAACTTCATCACTTCTCTGGTACTGTTCAGCTTACTGTTACTGATATTTAAGGTTACTGGAAAAACTATGAAACACCCCCCTGGGGGAAAATTGCTTATTTTTACTCATCTCTTTTGAGACAAGACTTGCATATTTTGTAACCCACTAGCTCTTTCAAGACTTGTTATCTGTCTGCCCTGGGGGCAGACAAGACTTGCATATTTTGTAACCCACTAGCTCTTTCAAGACTTGTTATCTGTCTGCCCTGGGGGCTTGATTCTGGAATCATTTACATCAGTTTTATACAGAAGGATGTTCAGTAAAATATATTATTCCACCAGTAAATCAGTTTACCATAAAAATCTGAATCAGTCTGTATTTTATAGTTGGTCCTCAGGCTTCACATTTCTTTCATTAGCGCTCCCCTTTTCTTTTCTAGAGGGACCTGCTTTTGATTTGCAGTAATAACCTTCTGTCCTGCGCCAGGTTAGCCTTTGAGCCATTACTTTTTCATTTTTAGCCTTGGGCCAGCTGTTTGTAACCTTTGTGTCTTGCATCAGTGGTATTCAGCCACTTGTAGTTTACAGCAATCATGTAGCAATGACCTTATAAACTTTCTGTACCTTTCTCCTTCTTGAGCCTTCAAATTCACATCCAGCTTGGCAGTGTATTGTTCAGATACAGCTGGGCTCTCTGTTTGCAGCAAGGACAGGTTCTGCTTCAGCAGCTTCTGGCCTCTTTCACTTGGGTTTCCAAAATGTGTTGGAACCAAACTTACTGAGGTAGCTTCCTAAAACCACTGTTTTGCAGACTATGCTTATTTTATTTCTATCTTTAAATGTTACAGCATTTACAGTCACCAGTGTTCAGAGATTTTTACCCTTTCTTTGTTCTGGGCCTTCTGTGGTCTTTGTCAAGTAGGGAAAAAAATAGACTTTTTTATCATTTTAAAAAGCAGTAAATAAATCCAGTCTTAATAAATTCAATCCAAAAGAAAGCAGCAACACACTGGTTCTCTCTCACAGCTTTTGCTGTCATTTTGTTAACTTCAGATCGTATCAGGTGCAGGTTTCACTTTTTCTAACCGATGATGAATTGATGTAAATATCAGAGAAATGCTCTGCACCTGTTGGACTGGCACCATATACTCCTGTCTTACTGATAGATGTTGGAGAAATAGGCTCCTTTGAAGCAGGAGATAGAGGGATGATCCACAGAAGAAGGCCATGATGGTGAAAGTGTATTGCATGGCACACACAGGTTTAAGGACTTGCCCATTTCATCCAGGAAATCTGTCAGGGATCCATCACACTGCTTGCAGGATTGTAAATTACAAACAGCATATAAGGCTTGAAGGTGATAACAGAATACCTGTGCACTCCTGGTTTACCACTTCCTTAAATCTAGAAATCTGTGATAATAATGCAATGAGTTCTTTTAGCATAGGTGTTACATAAACAATTCATATTTAAAGATTCTTCAAAATTTTATTTTTATCTCTACACAATTATAAACCAAATTATATCAGATGCTTTATAAAGTTTAAACAAATCCTTGGGGTTCCCTTTGCCTTAATAAATTTTCTTTGAAGTTATTAGTTGCTATTCTTAGTTGAGAATTTTACCTTTGTTCTAAAATTCCAGAACTACAGAGAAGTTTTTAAATAAATTATTGTGTCTCATGATTGCGCTTGAGCAGCACAATCCAGAAAGTTATCTCATTAAGGTATTTGTAGTGTAGTAGGTACAAAGGTGACATTTTCAGATTACTCTTCTCAGTTTGTGATTTTAAGAATGCTCTAAGTTTAAAGATCCTTAACAAAATTCTGTTCATCAGATGCAAAACTGTTTAATTATAATTTTAGGTAAATATGTTAAAATAAATATCCTTTTCCCCCTCCCTCTTTAGTAATATTTTTACTTAAAATGCACTTACAGTTTTTAGTCAGAACAAACATTTACTCTCCTGAACTCATGACTCTTGACTTAACATTCCTTTGTTGTAATTTTTTGTGGACTTTTTGATTGCCTCAATGTATATTCTTTAACTGTTATGCCAAACCTACTGACATTTTGCTTCATAGAGGAGGCCACTTTTTTTTGTTATTGCTTTGAGTAGTTGATAGTGTGAAGCAAAAGACTTGAATTTGCTTTGGTTCTTCTTGTGTGACGTTTTCATTAATTTTTTTTGGTGTATTTTTCCTCAGTTTTCATTCTTTGGAAAAGGCCTTTTTGCATATTTATTGTCTGATTTCCAGGCTTTTTGAGTTAAAAAAACCCAGTCACATGATGTATATCTGGTCCCATTCAAACAGTTGGATTCAGATGATTAGTGAGTTGAAGCATATTCTGTGTGGAGGACTAAATCAACAATACCCATCATCTGAATCTCAGGGCATGGTGAATTTTATACAGAAGAAATCAACAGTCTCTGGCAGAAGGTTTGCAATAATTCTTGATTTAGCTATTGCTTTTCAGACTAGCCTTCAAGAGAGCAGGGATAGCAAACCAAAGACTGAAATTTATATGGGAAAAAGAAAGAAACACACCATCAATGTGCATCAAATGTATGTATATGTATATATATCATTACTCTAATTAAAAATCTTTGCAAATTCTTAAAATGGTTATTATTAGGCCAAATACAATGACGTACTTTTAACATCTGTCACATTTTTGAGAATGAATTGATGTTTTCCAATTACTTACCCAGCCTATGTTCCTTTTGTATCTTAAGATCATTGTTGCCAGTGTCCCTCCTAGTCAGGGAGGATTGTGATAAATCATCCCGAGGGCTTCACCAGGAGGATTATGATGTTGAAGATGAAAATCACTCAGTACTCATTCTAGGATATTCTGAGAGCTATTTTATGTTTTTCCAGAACTGTATACTTTGTTTTCCCTTTCTTGGTCTGCAGTTCCACCAGGAGACAAAATTTGCCCTATATGCAATATTTTACATGTGTTGGATATATGTTCTTTAATATCCCTAAAACTGGTTTTGTCCAGCTCCTGAGGCAGCTTTCCTTTAATGAACAATAATTGGCCGATGAAGGATTTATCTAGCTGAGGGTTTCAGGTTTCATCATGTACTGGTAATTTCAGGGCCTTTACAATTTTCTAACACTAAATTTCTCTGCTCTACATTTTTATTCTAGGGTCAGAGTTAACTGTGCACAGGAAGGCTACTTATTATTACTATCTGTTAATTACAGATAAGTATCAAAATGACTATAGCAGTAGGCTTTATACAACTGCTACAATTGCTCAAAGCTAAGATAAAACTAAAAGTAATTAGGTAATATTCACCTGGTCATTAAACAATTGCCATCACAACTAAACAAATTTAAACACAAACCACAGGCAAGTCAAGCCAAGTGAAGCCTGACAAATCCTAAATCTGAGACCTTGCAGAGCTCATGCAGTCCCTATTGTTAGCAGTAATAATACTAAATGAACTGGACCTGCATGCTACAGTGGTGCGTGTGAAAATAAGTGGGTGTATTCTTAGTAATAAGAAAATTTGGAGGTGCAATCTTACATATAGTCTTGTTTACAACTCTTTGGGTGCATGGAAGGTGCAATACATCATTCAAAGTGAGGAAGATTTACACTTGCTTTACTATTCAATACACATTCTTCATCTTGCAATAGGATGCTTTCCTGTCTGAAGAAAATATATAGGATATCAAAAATGTAATAGTGTATAATGTTCGACTAAGACATTTTTGTAAACTGATTTGTTTACATAATATACCATGGTTTAGTCTCTCAAAATATTTTTTATTTTTTTTCCAGTTTAAACTGCATTTTTACTATAATATATCTTAGCATTTACTGTCAATTTAGGGGAAAAAATCAGTAAATGTTTTAATAACTTGTGACAACTTATTCAAAATATTTTTTTCTGAATAGCCAGAAATCTAAGAGTTTGATTGCCACAAAAAGCACTTCGGTAAGGCAGTTGAGACGCTAGACAATACTGCCTTCGTGTTTGGAACAGGTTTTCTTCCAAGCCAAAAGTGTGTGTAATAGGAGGCTTCTCACTTTCCTTGGTCCAAATTCTAGAGAGTTTTAAAAATAAAGGTTTCAGTTGTTCATGCCATGGTTACCTCCCACAGTTTTTAGTCATATAATACTGCTACTTGTATATACGTAATTGGACAGATAAGTATTTAGTTATTTTCCTACACGTAGCATAAATATAGTCTTATGTCACATTCAAAAGGATCAAACATGCTCTGCTGATGATCAAGGAATGGCCCCTGTTCAGAAATCATATTGTAAACAGAATATATGTGCTATACAATTAAATGAGATAATTTCCTCTTCTCTTGGAGACAGTAGTAAAATTTTTATATCTGTGGTAGAATTTTGATATCTGTATAGATTAGAACTGAATTACTGTAAGAGGTGTCAACATGATACAGAAATTTCTGAGATTGCATGAAAATCATGTGCAATACACAAGAACTAGTGCAGAAGAAATATGCAGTGTTATAGAGTCTAAATCAATGTTCTTGGATTTTATAACAGTGAAAGTGCTATATTCTATAGAAGTTTTCAAAGGTTTTTAAAGTAAGCTTTCTTAAAAAAACTTGGTAAATCTTAAAAAAACTGGTAAGCTGGGATATCTGGATCTTATACTTTCTAGGGCTGTGTTGCCACAGCTTTGGTAACCAGCACTTGGAGGGGGAGCACAGAAGTTGATGTGTAGCCGTAGAAGAGCTGTCCACAGAGCAGACACAGCTGCTGTCATTCCTCCTGGAGGAAAGAGCAGCAGCAGGAAGAAGAATTTGCTGGAAGTTGCTTTGTTTTGTTAGCAAATTAACTACTGTTTTATCACCTTGCTTTTTTGAAGTAGGTTAAGCAACACCCAACACAGTACCATAATTTTCCTGTTAGTTGTACCTGGTATGACATTTGTGTACAAGAGAAAAGAGCCTCATGGTAGTGGTGCCTACTGCCTTTGCCTCAAATGTGTATCCTTAGTATTCTCATGAACAGAAAGAATGGATAGAAACAAGGAGCTACCTGGCAAGTGCATTTCAGTGAGTTTGGAAACACACAGATCTTTTTCTTCACAGAGAATTGCAGTGCCTGTGTATATTAATTAACTTTGAAAGGGTATTAGGTAAAGGTGTGATCTTCTACATTAGTCTAGAGGAAAAAAAAAAAGGCCCATTTTTGTAATAATTAGAATAATTAAACTTTTCTAAATTTGGGTCTACAAATAAAGTACCCACTGTTTTGTGTTTAAGGACGGTTGGCAGAAAGATTTTTAATTACTAAAATACTGAAGTAACAGTCTCCCAAAACACGTGCCATACCTACACATGATCATGTGTTTTTTCTTCCTGATTCACATCCTTGGATATTCAGTCAGACATGCACAAGCTTTGTATCTACTGGCTTTATTTCGTAGAATACCCAAAGAATAGGTGGCTTAAAAATACTTTTTTATCCTAGTAGAGTAGATTTTAACTAGGTACAATGATTGCTACATGCATTCACTGCAGATGAAACTACAACAGGAATCAAATATTTACTGATTATCTCCTACACTGGCACTCAGTTTCTTAGGTAATCTGGATTTCTAAATCACATCAAAGCCTAATAGAGCTCAGGACACCTTAAAATGAGAAAACTGTGTAAGTCCATATTAACAGGCAGAATCTAGTTAAATCAGACATTTTCTATGGGCATATTTTATCTTTGCCATTGAGACGATAAAAAGATCATAGTAAAAAACATTTGGGGGATGAAGAATTTTTCTGCCTCAAGATTAGACCTTTCATTTTGCTGCTGTAGGTGGGAGAAATTTAAATGCAGATCCCATTGCAGACTTTATCTTTGTGAAGGCTGGATCAAAGGGAAATTAATCTGTTACATAAGAATCACCAGAAACTACTTGATCAAAGGATCAGTGCTCAGGCCCCATCTAGTCAAGTTTTGAATCTCTTTAAAGGTAATAATTTCCCAAGCATTCTGTATACCTATTTTAGAATTTGTCCTCCTTTGTTCTGAAAATCTTTTACCAAACACCCAGCTGGACTTACGTGTGACCTGGTTCACTGCCTCTTATTCTCTCCCTGTGTACCTCTGAGAAGAGTCCGTCTTCAGCTCCCTCTTGGGACACTGTTCTCCAGGCCCAGCCATCTTTGTGACGCTCCACTGAACTCACTCCAGCCTATTTCTATGCCAGTCATCTTACTGGAGAGCCCAAACGGCTCACAGTACTTCAGACGTGGCCTCACAAGTGCCCAAGAGAGGGGAGGGATCCCACTTATAGATCTGCTGCCTACAAATTTGGTCATGCAGTGCAAGATACTCTTTTCTGTCTTTAATTAGGGCTTTATTAAAGCCACATTCTGTAGTTCAGGATCACCTTAAGATACATACACTGGAAAAAAACCCATCATGATTATGTGCGTTTATCGTGTGTCACCTACAATGTCTTGCTTTTTTTTTATGGCTAGTCCTTTCTGGGTGATGTATTCTCTGATAGTTGCCTTTCTTATCTAGGTATTCCTGTACACCCTATAGCTGTAGTGCTCAAGTTATCAAGTCAGATCTTGCAAGCTCCTCAAAGATTTCATAATTTGATATGTGGAAGGGAAAGAGGAACATGCAAAGAAAACTTTGTTCCTGGAAGAAGTAGTGATGTTCAGTACAGATTAATATTTGAGTTTGTGTTTAGCTACCACTTTTCCAGTGGAATTTTTGAGCTAGAATGTTTTGGAAAGCCTTGTCGTTCTGAGAAGGTTAGAAGTCGTTCTGTAAGTAGTGGTATTTGTTAGTACTCCAGGTTCTTTTCCTCAGCAGTAAGGTTATCTTTTATTTGCAATCTGCTTACTTAAATCCTTTTTTGGATATATATTATCATGGCCTTTCAGACTTTGCTGTAATGTTTTGTATGCCCGGAAGACTTTGTCAGAACAGAAGGTTCAGCACTTTTGCTAGCTGCAACTTAGTCTGAATAGTGCATGGAAAGCATATATGTGATACCTGAACATGCTCGCTCAGAAGACTAAATCATAAAATAATTTTATTTCATTTTATTTGCATTTTGTAACCAGCATAGCAAATATGGTAATTATCCTTATAACCATATGCTGGCTAATGGCTGTTCATTCCTGAAAGGAGATGCATTTTAATGAGGGCTAAAATAATTTGTGTTCACAGAGGAGTTTGAAAATTTGAGTAGCTCTGGTAGCAAAAATACTCAAGGAACATTTTTGTGGGTTGGGGAAGACTTAATTTTCTTCAAAGCAGCTAATATGGGGGTGTGGTTCGGATTTGGGCTGGAAACAGTGTTGATAACAGAGAGAAGCTTTCCTTAGTGCTGAGCAGGGCTTACACAGAGACAAGCACTTTTCTGCCTCTCACCCTGCCCCACCACAGAATGGCCTGGGTGGGCACGAGGAGCTGGGAGGGGACACAGCTGACCCCAGCTGTCCCCAGGGGTATTCCTCTGGGAGTATGACATCGTAGTAAGTGTGTAAACCTGGAGGAAGAAGAAGGAAGGGAGGAAAGTTCGGAGTGTCGGCATTTGTCTTCCCAAGTCACCACTGCATGTGACAGAGCCCTGCCATCCTGGGGAGGGCTGAACACCTGCCCAGCCCTGGAAAGTGGGGAATGAACTCCTTGTTTTGCCTTGCTTGCATCCACTCAGGATGTTGCTTTTCTTGCTGACCTGTCTTTATGTCAATCCATGAACTTTCTCACTTTCACTCTTCCAATTCTCTCCCCATTCCGTCAGGAACAGGGGGAGCAGCAGAGTTACAAAATGGTTTAGATGGAGGGTTTAGATGCTGGCTGGGGTTAAACTGTGACAACATTTTTGGCTGGTTCTTAATGCAAAATATACTTGATTTATTGAACTGGCTACATCAAGACTGGCTAAATCAACATAGGTGCTTTATTGAGTGACCCTAAGTTATTTTTATACATTATAAAATTAATTTGAGGTAATATGTTTAATTGAAGAAAATGGCAGCTTTGGTTTTTTTCTTCATGGACAGCATACCATAAATATTCTTCAATGTATTAATGGAATTACCTGCATCTTAAAATAAAAGGGAATCTATATATTTCATCCTGAGCTGAAATATTAAGACACATCAATTTGAAGGAATGAGACGTAGTTGTCTAAAAATAGACATGTTTTCTGTAAACAGTTTTTCTTTTTTTTTTTTTTGGAAGGTGGGAGAGCTTTGATTTAAGAACTACTTTTTCAAAGTAGGGCAATAGAGACAATAAGTTATCTATGGAGTTATCCCAATTAAGAGGATTGGACTGTATTAATTTAATAACCCATTAGCACTCTTATATGGTTTTATTCTTAAGTACAGCTTTCTTTTTCCTATAGGAAAATAATTTGCTTTTGTTTCTTCTGGGGATCTTCAGTTACATTTATCATACTCAGTATCAGATTTCACACGCTGTTCTTGGATCTAATTTAACATATATTTTAGTTTATGTTAATTCTAAATTTGCTGTCTATTCCCCTTCGGAATTATCTTATGATCTATTATCTCCATGTAGGAAACAAATCAAGTTCAGTTCCTCTTTCACTACATACTCATGCATTTCATTTACCTGGAATAACACTCCTTTTGTGTGTGCGTGGCTATCTTACACTCTAAAGAACAACATCCCAGCTTTTTG
Organism: Atrichornis clamosus; assembly: GCA_013400975.1. Classification (NCBI taxonomy): domain Eukaryota; kingdom Metazoa; phylum Chordata; class Aves; order Passeriformes; family Menuridae; genus Atrichornis; species Atrichornis clamosus. The sequence continues at coordinate 10,133 of WBMZ01009651.1, read as the reverse complement.
GCTGTTCCTAAGTCTATGAAAAATTAATCTGCTCCTGAAGATATTTACCTGGTATCAGCTTTGCTGAGTCAGTCTTTGGAGCAAACATAGCTGAGAATCCAATAAACCTTTTTGGGCTGTAAAAATTACTTTTCCCCTTATATGAGTATTTAACATATGAAAGTTGCTCCAGGCATACCCTGAAGCAGTTGCTCAAATGGAGCTGCTGTGTGTCAGTACTATACTGGCACATCTTCTCTTCTCTCCTCCCACACATTTTCTACTGTACAAGTAGGGCAGGAATGTGACACTGACCCCCCAAAAAAAAAAATCTGGTCTATTTGTTGAAGATTATTAAATGTCATGCCTAAAGATATGTAGATCCCATCTGTCTCATATAAAAATGAGGAAAAAATACCAATATCTTAGGCTTTTTTAAAGTAAAATAATATTAATTTGATATTATAGCAGTTTATTCTATTTTAATTTATTCCCTCATCTTCACCAGTCTGGAAATAGTTTCTCACTGAAACATCTTACATTTTGTGTTTTAAAGGAATAACATATAGAAGTGAATATGCAACAGTGTCAAATTCACAGGAAGCTCTTCGCATTTTCAGCCTCTATAAACTCTTCTTATAGATTGAAAGTGATCTCCAGGGGATGTGTTCAAATAGCACAGCTCAAATTTAGATCGTTTGTTGGACTGTGCATCATTCACTTGTGTCTAGGGGTTATTCTTCTATTCCCTTTTGTGTTCTCTTTAAATGCATTACAGATATTTACTACATTAGGACCTAGGAAACAAAGCAAAATAATATTACAAGGTTTGCAGTTTTTTCACTGGTATGGTTCTTTTTTTATTATTCCTATTTTTCACTCTTTTAGTGCATTAGCCTCAAAACTGAATGTGCATGGAAACATCTGCTTTTGCACTGGCTGCTTTTTTTTCTGTCCAGTATGTTCACTGATTTCAGTCTTAAGCATAATTTAGATAATCATCTATTTCTTTTCTGACATTTTTTCTTCTTGTTATTATTGTTCTCAGGGAAATTTAATCCTGTTTTTACATAGAACTAAGAAACACAAATGAAGGAACAAAATATGTGAATTCTTAATCTGCAGAAAACTAAGGTAAATAACACGCAAATACTTAGACCCAGCAAGTTGTTGTATAACAGGACGAGAAGTTATTTTGATGGTGACGGACTGCTGATCTACATTGAAGATAATGATGGGGAAAGGAATTGTTCTGAGCAGAAAGGAAACCAGAATGAATTTATCCTACAGACATCATTTTGGTTTTGTTGTTGTTAGAAAGCTGAAACTGATAGTTCTCAAGTCAAAGGTGTCAATTTTTTGTATTTCAATATTCCATATAGGTCTTTGAACTGTTTTTGAGGATTTTGGGGGTGTTTTTGTTTCCCAATCTTTCTTGGTTCAGTTTTGGTTTTAGGTTTTTGTATGGGTTTGGTTTTGGGTTTTTTTTTCCTTCAGAAGAGCTTACAGTGGGAAGTTTTCTTCTTCTTAGCAGCTTCTACTTCCTGGAATGATAGCAGCATCCAGATGTGTGAGAGACTTCTAGTCAAACTTAGTATCACTAAGATGAAATTTCCTCCACTGGCTTGCCTTGGCTTGTTTCACAAATATTAAGATTTTGTTGGCTTTGAGCCCAAGAGACAGAACAGGCCACCAAGAACTGTTTGCTCAGGACCATGTCCAGAGGCCTTTTGAATATCTCCAAGCCTTAAAGCTGTGAAGGCTGGAAGTATACGCACCACATATTTTTAAAAAAACAACAAAAAGGAAAAAAATTCAAAATATAAATTGATAACCACCGAGATAAATTGCATTAGGAAAATATATTCTCATTCACATTCTGCTATTTTCTACTAGCTTCCAAAGCAGCTGAATTAGGTCAAAAAAATGTTGAAAGAATACTTAACGAAAAAAAAAATCACAATAAAAACCAACCCATGACTTGACGGGGAAAAAAGACTGGGAAAAAATTTGCAAGGAAAACGATAATGCTCCACCAGATTCAGAAATAGTTCTCCTGGATTATATATTTTGCTTCTCTCAAATTGTGGGGAATTTTTCATTTATTTTCTTTTTCTTGTATAATTTTATGCATCAGAAATGATGGAAAGAGCTCAATACCCCAAAGGTCAGTGAGTACATTTCAGCAGATATGTAGTGTGCTTTCATGGTTAAATCAATTTATAGGTTTTATATAGAAATCTTTTTAAATAAAAGTTTTCTCATTTGCATTCCTGTTCAGGTGTGGTGACAAATGTTACTATGTTTATTAAGATTTACTAGTCTGTGGTATGATTTACAGGAGAGAAAATCCTCTGAAATAGAAATCCTGGGATAGTTAGTGTCGTGTCCCTGTGCGTAATTAGGACGCAAATTAATAGAAAAAAGCAAACAAACAATAAAATAACCCTACAGACTAGTAGATGTAAATAAAACCTTTCTGATATTGCTAGGATACTTAGTTTGAGACTGAATCTTTGAGCTAGGGGTCGAGCAAAACTCCTTTTGCTGAGAAGCAACAGATGTTTAATTTGTTTCATTACTTTTCGCAGACCTTACATTCAGGATCTCCAAAACTATCATGGAAGGACCAATAGCAGTAATTATTTTACTGGGAGGTATTGATTTTTGTGTAATAAGTGAACTTCTGGGGATTTCGTTTGTGGTTTTTGTTTTGTTTTGTTTTTAATTTGCTGTATGATTAGTACTAGTATTGCTAAGAACCTGCTAACCCACAAACTGGTCACTTAACACAAATTTCCTTTTGCCTGCTTGCCATAACTCCAGGCTTCCATCTATAAAGAGTTAACAGTGCAATGACATTAGTTTAGCTCTCTATACTGCCCAAATACTTTTAACAGTTACAACTGAAAAAATAATTTGTGACAACATAAGTTTCTAGCTAGCACAAAAACAAAGAAAATGCAAAATATTTTCAAGTGGGCCACATGTCCACACCAATTCTGTCCCATCCGAGTGGGAAAGGTCTGGAGAACTGTAATTGGTGAACTCTTAGCACTCTTAATTTTCCCTTTACAAAGATGAATACCAAAACAACCAACCAACGAACAAAAAAGCCCTCAAAATGGAAAACACTTGTCTCATCACTGAATTCACTTTGTGTAATATTGCCACTTTGGTATATCTGTAGCCCCCATTTGAAATGTTTTAGGGCAGAGAAAAAGAGGCCAGCACAGTTAAAAATGCAGATAAATTGAGCACAACTATGATGTACCGACAACTTTAAGTGGCTGATTACAGCTCGCTTGCCTAATAAGTGCAACAGCTGTGCTAGGATAGAAAGAGGCCATGATGATGTGCTGCTGCCATTAAAAAGACAGTAAATAAACCAGTTTCTCAGTTGAATACTACTCCCAATTTCTACCTTATTCACTGCCCAAATAAGAGTTTATAACATTTGTGTTACAAGAGTGGACAAGTGCACAGTTAAAAGGAGGGAGCATTTTTTAAAGTACAGTATACACCACTTTTCAGTATTTCACACCCTAAATAGTCAGAATTGCTAAAATAGACCAGGGGCACAGAGAACTGAGTTGATTTACCCAAGGTCAAACAAAAAATCTTCAGAGAATAAGGAATTCAGCTTAAATCTCTCATCCTTTGCCTATAACATAAATGCATCCGGCAATTGGCTTATCTCTAAAAGCTGGGTAAGTTAAAGAGGTATTGTCAAGTTGCTAGACTCCCATTTGAATTTTTTTTTCTTGTATCTATCTATAACTTCAGCGTAATCCTTTATTTAAAAAAATTCATTTTCCCCAAGATCATTATATGAATCTTCATCAGCATAGAAAGGCTCATGAGGTTACTGACAATAACAAAGCAGAACATGTGAGTTATGAAAGAAAACACTCCAGAGCTCAAACAGATTTCTCTTTCAAGCTTCTCAGGAGGCATTAGAAACAATGGGAAAATATTATAAAAGTCTTACTTTCAGAGGTGTTGAACTGGCACATCTGTTGAAGATCAGTGGGAGTTACAGATGCTGTGTGCCTCAGTACATCAAGACAATAATTTAAAATATAGTTCAATCATTGTCATCTTTAAGATCACAACAATAAAGCTAATTGCATACTGCTTCCACCAAGCATTCCATTAACCAAAGAACATCAGATCTCTTGGGGTACAGTATTCAAAGGTGGCATTACTTATGGCCAGAGTATCAATTCAAATGGGAGGATACCCCCTAAATCCAAGCTGTCATACAAAAGTTCAAATGCCAGAAGCTCCGAGAGAAACTTCAGGAATATGACAGTATGCATGAAGACTGATATTTAGAAGCACTTTGATCTTTTAAAGCAGCAGCAGCTGAAACGTGGGCTGTCCACTCGGGCAATATGTGTTGACATTGAAGCATGAGTAAAAATGATGTCTGGCATGTTACAGGTGGAACTGCCTTGGAGCTGGAGCAGACTCTGTCTGAAAAAATCCTTGAAATTTGTTGCTGTGTTCCTTTGGGATCTCTTTACCTTTTGGCAAAACCAAACAATGGAGGAATACACCTTCAAAATCTCCCTGTTGAAAGGAGGTGATGACTCTTCTATTGTAGCATTTCCGAAGTGAGTCACTTTGAACTCTTTTATAGTTACCTCACAGTATTTGCTTTGCATGACTTTTTGTTTTGTAGGTGCAAACGTCAGCATATTAGAGCACTGAGGGATTTGATTTGGAGTGTTTTGAAAGACAGGATTTCTTTGTCACCTCTTTCTCTCTCTCTTCTTTCCTAGCAGAGTTAGATGTTTTTGTGTATGTGTGTGTGTCCTGCAACTCTGTTGGGGGAGAATATATTTTTATGATGTTGCATCAGTTTTCTTCCTCTTCTTCACCCTTATCCTTGTGCTATTTTTGTAAGCATCAGCAAACTATTAAATAGCTGGATCATCAATTGGCATGATGAACAAGTGGTCATACATAGTTCTACCTGTACAAAGGTATTGTCTTTTACTTCAGATCTGAAACTAATCATTTGAATTTATTCTCCTAAGCAGCTTCATCACAGTTCACCATCACTGCCACAATTTTTGCGTTCTTGCTACCAGTAACTTTTGCAGGGCAACAGAAACAGAGCAATTTCTTGTGTCTAGAAGGACTCTCAAGTTTTCAACAGACTTATTATTTTTCTATTTAATGAAAAATAGCTCAAATCCATGAAAGAAGAGTGATTTAGAGCATGAGGCAGGAGGCCTGAGGAATCAGGTTGTAAAGGGAACCAAAGAGAACAGTTGCTGCTTTCCATACAAAAGTTCTGAAAAATTGCATTCTGTATAAACACTGTTTCATGTGTCCCTCACCTACCCTTTCTCAACTGTTTAAGCTTAATTCTTCTTCTTGAATGTCTGAAAAAAGTGAAGCTATAAAACATTATTGTGAGTAGAACGGAATGTATTCTGCTCTTGAGTTAAGAATTATCATCAGGAAAAGGCTCTTGACACAGGATCAGGGTTAAGACCTTAGAAACCCATTCAGTAGGATGGTTAAAAATTAGATGGCTCCTTGAAGCAGGTACTCTTGTTTAAGAAAGCACTCTAGTCTATAAGTGCCTCTCTAGGTATAGAGGAGCTTTAGCCGTTATCTCCAATTAATATTCCCTCCTGTGATTAACCTCTTAGTTGTTCATTTTTCTTTGACATGTAAAATACAGTTTGAATTTTGTTTGTTTAATGCTAAAAGAACTTGTTTTGTTTTGTTATTTGTCAAACGTGTCTACAAGAATCATGGAGCTTGACATTGAGAGTTGGATCTGTTTTTGGAGTGTGAAAGTTGAGGATTTCCATTCTGTACAAATGTGAGTAACAAATTCTTACTACAAAAAGTCTTTGAACAGCCTCATAAGGGAAAGTTACCATGGAGACAAAAAAAAACCGCTCATTTTTATTCATGAGTTATTGTAAGGGAGGGATAGGCCTAATTAAAGCTGTTTCAGCCCTATTTATCCACAAATATCTACATAAAAGATCTCGCCTCAAGTGAAGTCCATTCCTCAAAAGCATACTGTTTTTCCCATGTACTCCGAAGAAGTAGTCTGTAGTTTTCCACGACAGCAGTGAATACTAAATATTCTAAATTAATGAGCCTACCCTTGCTGTATATTTGGTGAAAAAAAATTAATCACTGTTGCCCATGAGTGTGTTTCTGAATACACTATCGAGAATATATGCCACATATGAGATTGTAAACTAGTTCATATAAATGAAAAGAATGAGACGAAAGTACACTTCCTTTTTGTCCAAGTGTACATGTATAAAATATCAGACTAGGGGTGATGTGACTCGTGTTTTAAATTACTGAATAATTGATGCTCCTGTCTTCTGGTTTTATCTAGAGATTGCTTAAAGCTCTGCTGTTTCTACCTGTGTAAAAGATGTTAGTTCCAGCTTTTGTCTTTATCTACTCCTTACCTTGTATGTTTCCTCTTTGCCCTCACCAATCCAGCACTGAAGCATGTATAGATCAGCTCATTTTGTGTTGGGTGAATTATATTCCTGTTTTAGGTGCAACATTGCACTATCAGACATTTTGTTACAAATAATGCATTGTTCTTCTGCCACTTGAACTTTGCATTGAGAGTTTTTTCCCCCTTCAGGTTCACATTTTATTGTCAGATGGGCAGTATTATCATACATGTGGCCTTATTCTGCCACCTGGACATGCAGTAAGCTGTATTTTATTCCTCACTAATCTTACAGCTCAACTACAACTGAGCCCGAGTAACAGTGCAAAAATCTCGTTCCCATGCTAATCTCCTTTTATTGTGTCAAAATGAGCTTCCATTTCTCATTTATTAATTAGTTTCTTTAAATGTGTTGTAGTTAACAATGGGGCTCCAATGGGTTACAAATTTGGTTTAAGACACGAAATTGTATTGGGGCTTAATGGATTGCATTAAATTATCATTACTAGCTAGATAACACAATGATTTTTGTCCTGAGATGTCATTTTCCACTTGCACTTAACAAGATTTCTCTGAGGTTTCCTTCAGATTATACAACTATTTGAGAACTGAGTACTATATGGAACATCCAAGCCAGTAGTTCCTTGGCTATTGAGAGATTTTTTGGGAGACTGACAAAACTGGACATGCCAGCAAGGCATTCAGCACCCACTCAAATTTGATCTAAAATACATCAAAGTTGGTTTCCAGAACCAGGTATCACATCAGAAAATTCTGACTTTTATTTTTTCCAATTCTTTATTTTTCAAAAAAATCTATCAGTTTATTCCCAGACAGAAACAGACAAAGAAGAAATAACAAATGTTCCTTGTATTATAGTCTGTTTAGAGTACAAGAAGTTAAAAAAAAAAATTGTGTGTGGGGGACACATCTTAGATTCTGGTTTAATGTGATTTGTGTTGTGAGGCCTCTTTTTTCACATTTGATAACTTCAGCTTCTAATGTCTCAGCCTGGGACTTAGGTTGTATTTTATATTCTGGTGAGCTGACTTTCAGACCGACCTAATTCCTTAAGAATAAGAAAAGCAGACTGGATCACTGGGGCTTGTGTTTCTTTGCTATAAGCATAGTTTCACATTTCACACAAAAATAAAGAGCCAGGAGTGCAGAGCTAGCCAAAATCACAATAGCTTTCAAGCATATCTTCTAAAATTGCATATTCTTTGTAATATAAACTGCATTGATTATAATGTTTCAATTGTTTACATTTACATAAGCCTATTTTAGTCCAGCTTTCTGTTTCTGCATTATTTCTGCTCAATTGCTGTGATATTTGGCAAAAAATACAATGTGCATTTTGACTTCTATTCAGGAATTATTATTATTATTAGTGTGATTGCTATTGAGCAGAATGTAAGTAATCCACAGGTGAATAAATGAAAGGGGAGGGAAAAAAAAGTCTCTCTTCATGAATCTACATGGGTTTTGAAGCATCACTAACATAATACCCACTAATATTTGCAATACCTTGTATATAATTGTACTACAATCATGGTCTATTACAGGTAGAGTACTTGCACATTCCTTTTTGCTCTCCTGTTGGTTTGCAGGCTATATAAGCAAGATAAATGCTACTGCTTTTAGATAAGAGTTTAGCCCCTGGAAATATCCAATTCCAACATATAATTCTGGATCTTAACCTGCGTATGTACATTCAAAATATTTCTGTACTAAGGGAAATTAAAGTGGACACAATAACTAACTTCAGAAAAACACAATGACAATCAATATTTAGTCAAGATGTAAAATAACAGGGGGAGTTTGTTTCTTGAGTAGCTTCTGTGATTTCAGTGAGACTGCATGAAAATAAACAATAGCTTTATCTGAGAATTAGCAGAGTGTTCCTTCTTCCTGTCTCATCTGCTAACTGGAAATCTGTGGGAATCTGACTTCAGTGAGCTTCATACCCAATCCACAGCAAAGAAAAATAGAGGAAATCAATTTGCAATATTTTTTTTTAATTGCTATTGATGAAGCATCATCAGCTAACTGAGCCTTAAGATGAGCTTCCTGTTTGTGGTCTAAGGTTAATTTGGAATTGTCCAACTGCATAAGTAACTTTCAAAGAAAAAACAGTAACTCTGTGTGTATGTCAGACAAAGTTGTATTTAATGCAATGCTCCCTGTCTGTGCAGTACTTCTCAAGGGATAAAAGGAAGTGCACCCTTAGTTTTTAAACATAGGGAAAACACCGTAAAACATGTGTATGTGTAGGTCTTGATTACTCCAGAAGTAAACCAGCAGAACAGCACAGCCCTCCTGTTAACCAGACAAAGATGATTGTATTAATTATCCAAATGTTAATTAGGTCTAGAAAAAATGGTTGTGTATATTAAGCATTGTATATCTCCCCTAGTGTAAACTGACAAAACCTGAACTATGCTGCATTGTTGAAATCCAGCGTTAACTCAATGTTTTATTTTGTCTTATGTCATAAGAAATATTCATTGAAAGAGCACATTCTTCAGAAAATAACAGTAATTCAATGCCGTATAGAAATTTATAGTTCCCTTCCATTCATTCTGCTTCTCTACTTCATGTGAAAAGTTGGGGTTTTTTGATTTTATTATTAGTTTCCTTTTTTCCATAAGTTTTCAAAACTTAGTTGGGCTTATGGAATTGTGCTGAATTCTGAGTATGGTTGAGAGTTCTAGTTGTGTTCCTCGGTTTGCTGTAGCTGATGCTTGAACTATCAGGCCTGCAATATGAAATGGCAATACTTCTTTGAAATCATACTTTACGGCTATTATTATTTCATTCAACTCACAGCAGTGCTGGGAAGACTTCATGCTCCTCCTGAACAATACCTTTCACATTCTAGCACAGTGGATACATGTGAAGTAAGAGCACAATTGCATTAACTATGTGAACTCATACACCTTCTCTTTCCGCAAGACCTCTTTTTTCCTCTCTCTGAACTCAGGTTCCTGCCGGGCAGTTGGAAGTGGGTTTTTTTTAAGTAACTGTCTAATTTATTTTATTGCAGGCTTCCAGAAAATGAAAACTAGCTTCAAATGCTGCAAATTTCTCAAGCACTATTTCCCCAGGAAAAAAATGAAAAAAAAAAAAAAACAAAAAAGCCAACAAAAAAACAAAAACAAAAAAAACCCCAATCAGCCAATCAAACAAAAACCAACTAACTAAAAAAACAAAACGCAAAAAAGAACCCCAAAAAGCAAAACTAAAATCCAGATGAAAAACAAAACACCAAAAAAACCCCAACCAATCAACCAATCAAACAAACAAAAGACAAAGCGTTTCTATGCTACGAATTCTAGGCAGGAAAAGAAGGTAATGTTTCTCCAGTTGTTACTTTTGAAAATATTGTATAGAATTTAAAAGGCGTAAAGAATAGTATTTTCAAAAATACTTTTAAAGACCTAAGATTTTGTTTTCAAAAGTTACAAAATCTTTTAATATTGCCTTTCTGAAAAGCACTGAGACTGAACTGAATCTGTTTATCAAGTCTGGGTTCTGAGTGAGACACAAGTCATCCAAACACAGAGGTGGTCAATTCCTACTGCTTTCTGTGCAATTTAAGCATCTAAATGTCCTTTGGTGCCTTGGGAATTTTGGAAACCAAGCAAGTACCAAGTTTTTGTTGTACAGTTGTCGTGATCTTGCTAGACCTGGTTTTTTGGTA